>CM053745.1:59890588-59927319 GCA_028658305.1 Pachyuromys duprasi
ATATATATATATTTGTTGAGCTTGTTTCGTTATAAATATACAAAATAGTTGTTTGAAAGTTGTATGTATACATGGTTCATGGCATAGACTCTTTAAGCCAAGGAGCAAATACTTGCCTCAAAGATGTTATCATCTTTAAATTAAGAACTTGTATATTTTTAGATAAAATGAAACACTGTGTTTAAAATTAGAATTGTGGGTCTTCTAAACCACGAAGAGTCTGAATATACAAACCTTCTCAGGGCTTACGTTTTACTACAAGTATTCTAAGATTAACGCCAGACTATTCCTGACTACACTGCAGCAGCTGTAAAAGATTATTTCACCCTTAAATCTCTTCTTAACTGTCTTTTAAAGAATGAATTGATCTGACACCAATGAAACTTTTTATAATGAATCATAGCCGAGAATAGCGTTTAATGCCTTGATGTCCCATGAAATGACTGTAGGAGTTGAAGGGGGAATGCATTTTCTTTATTTAGGGACTCCTCACATCCATTTGACATTCCCCATCAAAGGCCTTAATGCCTTTTAGTTCCTGTCCCCTTTGCAGTTCCCTTCTTCAGTAACTCTGCTGGTTCCATCCCACAGGCTAGTCCTTCCTTCCTGAAGCCGTCAACACCACTGCTCTGTCTCCATGAGTGCATCTCACCCTATATCCCACCAAGTCCACAGTTCTGCTCACTGACCAATAATTTCCACTTCAGCATCCGTTATGTAACTGAGACATTGGATTGTGTCAGCCGCTCCCATCTGCCTGCAGCTGGTCCTCTAAGGGAGTAAGTGATGTCATGTTCCCTCCAGCCTGCTGACCATCCCCGGGCACCCAGGTGACTTCCCCCTCTTAGTTTGGTTGTTCAGTGCTGGGGACGGAGCCCGGGCCTCACAAATGATGTGTACACACTACTCCTGAGCACCTCTCATACCAAACTCTCAGTTTTAGGAAGTCCGATTTTTCAGGACCGACGCAGTTTGGCAATTTTGGAAATTGCTTAGGTTACCAGAACAGAAAGTCTGGAACCTCTTTCAGGAAACTTCCATGTTAGGCTTTGAGTTAGGGGGCTAATGAGGTCGGCCTAGCCACAGCAGCAGCCCCTTTCTTGCTCTGCCTTGGCAGTAAAGATGACAGCAAGGCCCCTGCAGAGAGCCTGTCTGCGCCCCTCACCCTGCAGGAGGCTCATGGGTGTCAGGGCAAATGTTAGAGCCCAGGGTGCACTGCGCCAACCCTTTCCACTATCACTCTCAGCCTGTTCTGCGCTTCCTGATGCTGTAGGTACTCTACCCCCAAACAGCGCGGCAGAACACCTTAGTACATCAGCACTCTGAACGCTATGTGACAAATAAGAGGGTGGTACTAGTAAAGCTTATGTTTAACACATCATGCTAAAATGTCACGCAATGTAATTTTGCTTAAAATGTGCACATATTAAATCGTGGAACTTAAGTAACACTTTCAATCACTGCTATCGTCTTATTTGTTGTTTTCTTTTTTGACTATTTCAAATATACGCTGTTTTCATAGTTATAAAACAGTGTTACACTTCTCCTGCCTGTCTAAAGATTCTTTCTTAGCTCACCTGAAAACTCAGTTTTGAAAAAAAATTAGTCTTCAACTTGGATTTTTCACTGAATACATCATAGATATTTTAACATAAAATCATATTTTTAATGGCTAAAGATAGCCCATGTGTATATGTCATATATCCATGATACATATGTATATATGCCACACATTACTGAATCATGTTGCTGTCGGTGCTTTTGCTGTTGCTAATGAAGCTGTGCTGAGCATGTTATCTTTAATATATGTATATGTAAGTGATTATATTTATAGGAGTATAAATTTTTTGGAGTAGGAGGTCCATTCATGTACATTGAATACTTTAATAACCTGCCTGATGTCCTAGGGTTCAACTGACTTCAAAGGTATCTTGAGGATATCTTCTCTTTTTGGTGACAGAAGGCTTACAGTTAGGATCTGATGATTCAGAGGTATGATTTTGAAGAGAACACCATGTAAGAGTGATATATAATTTTCTTTTCTTTTTATTGATTTTTTACAATTTCATTTGATACTTTTACTCAAAACACAATAGCATTAAATCATAAAAGCCTTTATGCTTAGAAATTATGTAAATGACATACTTTGATTTCTTTGGTGGAAAGGCTCCTGGGTGAACTGAGAAGTTTTAACTTTCTCTGTTTACTCTTATTCTTATTATCTTATCTGGTTGATGCCAGAGAGAATAAGGTAGACTTCTTCCATGTATAACATGTTGGAAGTATAGAACATTTAGAGCCTTTGTTTATTTGTTTGTTTTTATTATTTTCTTGTTGGTTTTTTTGGCCTTGTGTGTGTGTTCTATGTGTGTACGTGTGTCTCTGTGTGTGTATGTTTGGATGTGTGTATGTGTAGTCTTGAGGTTGATATTAGGCATCTTTCTTAATAGCTCTCTACCTTATTAATTGAGGCAAGGTCTCTTGGTTAATTCAGAGCACTATTTTTCTAATAATTTAAATTGTTTTTGTACTTTATTCACTTTACACCCGATTGTACCTCTTCCCTCGTCTCCTCAGAGCACTGTTTTTTAATCATACTTTTTCTGAGTTTATCATTACTTCTGTGAATCTTAACATGATGTGATAGGTAATTTGTGACTTATCAGTATGACTTGAGACATGATGTTACCCCAGCATTTTCAGTTGTAACTAAGTATGGTAGGTGTATGATCTTGACAATAGCAATAGAGATGGAGTGTGGCAATTATTGGATAATGTAACTGGAAATGTGGATTCAGTATATAACTTCTTTGATCTTGCAGATGTTAGAACAGAGAGTTGAGAACTGATAACAGCGATCGCAGGTCAGCATTAGTGGGGGTTCTTTCAGGAACTAGCATCCTCCCACTTAGTGCTCTTGCTACCATTGCAGGTGGGGATGCAGGTAGAAATACATATTCTTTAAGGGTACCAATTTGTAAGCTATGTTTGATGCTTTTGGACTGTTCCCCACAAGAACACACTGAGTTGCTGCTTATTCCTAGACTATTTCCTCAGTCTGTCATCTGTTACAGACAAGAAGCCATGGATATAAACGGATTTGGTTACCATAAAAATGTCTGATGCTTATTTTGGGAGAATTGGTCATCAAATAACAAACTTTTGGCTGTGACAGTGTTAGCACCCCCATAGCTGCTGACGTCTCCATGGTCTCTTACTCCCCACAACGTTTACAGCTGTGAGCACTTCAGCTTTTGTCTGTGCGGGCTGGGCCGTCTTCTGGTGTGCTCCCAAGCTGTGTTTAGGTATCTATCCCAGCTCTGGCTTCTAAGCAGCCATTTGTGAGCGTGCAAGAAGGATAGTAATGGTGGCTTTATGTTTTATGTAGATTTGATCACATCATCTTCTTTTATTTCCTTCACTGAATTTATCACCATTGAACATGACAACCCATATGTTTGCTCTTTGTTGCTGGCCCCTATTCAATTGCTGATTGATGTCTCCTAGGTCTTAGTCACTTTTCTAGGCCACAGTAGGTGATCAATACATTTCTGCTGAGTGGATGAACACACATGGTGTTTTGGGTACTCTCAGGATATTTCTTCTTTCATGTATGTACTTTCTTGCTGTCTAGGTTTAGGAGACCCTCTCAAACTCCTTGTTTAAGAATACACACAAACACACACACACACATACACATGTACACACATGCACACATACACACATACACATGTACACATACACACATACTTACACAATACACATTTGTACAATGATGTGTGCATATATATATAAACACAATTATATATATTCATAAAACAGAGGATAGTTTATTATGGAGTCAAATATGGGTGGTCATTCCTTAGGACCACAGATTCAGCTTACATTAATTTCCTCTTCCCAATATAATAACAATTTCATGAAGTTTTTACAGTAAGGGAAAGTCATAAATCAAGACACTTTAAAATCCATTGCTAGCAACAGCAAGTGGGTTACAAAAAAGTGGGAAGATCTGTTATGGGTCTAATATGCCTTCAGGTGCCTTTCCTAGCTTTTAGATTAGTGATTTGCTAAGAATACATTTTGACGTTGTTTGGATAGGCGCAAGGATGTTAGGTCAGATGGAGGAGTGGAAAATTGTATACATACAAGTGACATTTATATGGAAAATTATATGAGCAGGTTGTCTTTATATATTTACAAATATATGTGTGTATGTATTTATAACAACAGTGAAAGAAAGAGAGGATATGAATTTGAGAGAGAGAGTAACAGGGGTGCATGGGAAGGGAGGAGGCTCTGTAATTATATATATATAATATATATAATATATATAATATATATATATATAAATTTAAATAAAAATTTGAAAAACCAAACCAAACCAAAATATTGTAGACCCAAGCTAAATTAGCTTTGTGCGCTGGCTAGCTTCATATCAACTTGGCACAAGGTAGAATCATTTGAGAAGAGTGAATCTTAATTGGAAAATACCCCTACCAGGTTGGCGCGTAGGCAAGACTGTGGGGCATTTCCTTGATTGGCAACTGATGGGGTGGAGCCAAGATCATTGTGTGTGGCACCGCCCTGGGCTGGTGGGTCTGGGTGCTACAGGAAATCAAACTAAGCAAACTGTGGGGAGCAAGCAGAGAGTAGCACCACCGCTATGGTCTTCAAGTCAGTTCCTGCCTCCAGGCTCCCGCCTTGAGTTCTGCCCTGGCTTCCCTGATGATGGACTGCAAACTGTAAGCTGAAATAAACCCTTTCCCCTCAGAGTTGCTTTTGGTCTCTCTGTTTTATTACAGCAGTAGAAGCCCTAACTAAGATGCCTGAGATATATTAAAAATGAAAATAGAAACAAAACAAAAATCTTTCAAAAGCAGAAAACAGTTTTCCTCAACTCATCTTGGTGACTGCCTGGATAATTCAGCAACTCTTGTTCCCATAGCCTTCATAGATCCAGGAGAATAAATGTAGGCTTTTTCTATATGCTTGCCCTGCATCGCCCACTTAATTGTGTGTTTATGCAATTGCTGGTGAGAAACTTCTGGCCCACCCTCACCACTGCCAGTCCTCAGCCTTGTTGCCCACAGGGGTTCTGGGCCCCTCACCACTGCCAGTGCCCACATTTTGCAGAGCCTGGTGCACCATTCTCTGTGGTCTGGTGTCACCAGGGCCTGCTGCATCAACAGCATCGTAACCACACGCTTAGCCTGCTCCTTCATGTTTACGTAAATAGCCTTGCTGCCTCGTTGACTCTCCATTCAGCCAGTTTCTGGACAGAAGTAGCTATTCCAGCTTTCAGTGAACAGAATTATGTATCCTCTAAGTGTCTTTTACATTGTAAAAATATCTAACCCCCGACCCACACACAACTTTCTTATTACAAGAACCTTTATTTTCTTCTCCAATGGGGTAACAAAAAGAAAGATAATAAAGTGGCCGCTGCTTGGTTTTGGATGTACGGCACCGTAGGTGCTTTTCTTTTATATTGCATTTCTGGGAAACCTAAAATTTTACATTCAGGTTGCACAGAACTCACCTAAATGTCTGCTCATTGCAATGATGTAGTGTTCCTTTTCTCTCAGTTCCCCTCTCTTCGTCAAGAAAACACGAAACCTTTTATAGATATTAACTCTCAACGACCACAGAGGATGAGATAAATGGGCTCGCAGAATTGCAGGAAGGACAGGCCATTCTCTTGGCGTCATAAAGTATGCCCGCAGCTGGCATGTTCTGTTAATTTCACACTCTCTCATAGCAGAGTATTTCCTGGTTTGGGTGCTTCTTGCCATTTGGATGCACTAATCTAATTTAATCCATTAAAAGAAGGTGGCTGCATACAACCAGTTGATCTGGTTGTTTCTGTCAGTTACATTAATGGGAAACTAAGGTAAAGAAAACCTGAGAACTTTTTTTTTTTTTGTAGTGTTGTTAACATGGATCAAAAGGCAGTGAAATAAACAGTGCTGGTTTTGGTGGTTAGGTTCTATAGAAGTGCATGCAAGGAGACCGAGACTCACCCATACAGACACATTCTAGGTACTTCCTGTACGTTTATTGTGAGTCTCTGGCTCCTACTTACCAGCTTTCCTGCACACCCCAGGCCCACCTGCCTAGGAATGACACTGTATACAGCAGGCGAGACCTCCCACATCACTACTGTGGCCCCAGGTCATTTGTCCCTCAGCTGCCCCCCCCTCAGATAGCTCTAGGTGGTGTCCTGTTGGCAGCTGAAGATAACCAGGACAGCTCCCATGTCTTTCGTCTTGAAAAAGAGAATCACTATCTCTGCTGTGAATTATTTTGGTGATTTAAAAGTTGAGGTCATAGTTCACATATTTTATTCAAAAGGTAAGTACTAGTAGGGTCGTTCAGTGGTGTTTTTATAAGAAATTATTTTTATCTATGGATATAATATATATTGTAGACTTTGACTTTTAAAAATCTACTTTATTTGGGGTTGCTTATGTTTTTTCTCCTTCTCCACCCCAATCCCTTCTAACGTCCCAACACTAGGTAGGAGAGGAAGAAGGTTAGTGGGAAGAAGAGTCATAGTTCTCTTTAGCTACTTCCTGCTGGTTAGGGTCTTTGGGTTCCTGTATGTCTCTGCCACCCTTCAAACTCTGGACACTAGGTAGTAAAGAAAGACACAGTAGGGGCAGGATGTAGGACTCCTTTAGGTGTAGTTCCTTGGAAAGTTTCCACTCTTCCTCGTCAGGATACCAGCAGTCCAGTCAAACGGTGACAGCAGCACAGCGGGCAGCAACCCTCTGCTGCAGCGGGGGCAGGATTCGGCAGAAGCGGCTCAGAGCACGTGAAGTGTCCTCTCTCAGTCTCATGGGCTCCTATTTATACCTTCTCAGAGTCCACACCAGGATATTTTTCAGCTGGTGAAACCCATGCCTCCTACACAAGGCAGTTTCCGGTTGACAAGGATCACGTGCCCTCTCACAAGGCTGCTACTCTAAACAAAGCATTCCCACATTCTACACTTGGGACCACAACAAAAACAAGTCCATAAGATACAACCAAAGCTTCCACTGCAATATATGGCCAAGTTCTATAAATGTAGTCATATCATGTTTTTAATGTAAAATAAAACCTAATTCAAAACTCAGGTTTGAAAGTGGGTTTTATGTGCTAAATTACTTGCAGAATTTGAAGTGTTTTTTGTGTCTTGATTGACTAGGAAGTTTTTAGAGTGTAAAGAGGGAAAGAGATTCAGAAGCAGGACCTCTGGAAAGTGAATGCACAAAATCACAGGTGCAACATAAGTCTGCAATTTCAGAGATGAACTCTATTACTGTTTATAATAAACTCACGTGTTCAAATAATAGCATCTCATTTTTCATTCCTCTATCCCGTACCTAGATTAACTATTGAAATTGTATTTTCTCTCCCCAGAATCTAAAGAGAGAAGAAAATTTTACCATCTAAATTTATTAACTTGTACTGCTAACACAGATGGTATGATAGGAAAATATTGATTTTTTTTTGTACCTACTGAACAGCTGATAACTTATTTTTGGTTTGACTTAATGTGTAAACTGTGAGTTAGGTCAAGGGATTTTTATGCTATTTTGCACTGGCTTATCTGGAACTTTACAAATCCAAATATTGGCTTGTATTAAAAAAAAAGTAAGAAAAAGAAAAAAAACCCACAGTGAATTTAACTCCCTGGGGTTTCACAAGACAGACACAGATATTACTCAAAAGTGTACTCCCTTTCTATATGTAACCGACATCAAGTTCCCACTGGAAAGCTGTAAAGAAATCGGATATGCTACTGGGGTACCCTCACACTTGGCTGTTCTGTGGGGCCCTCATCCCTTTGTTTTCCTGTGATTGTTTTCAGAGGAAGTATTTCTGACTGTTCTGTCTGTGTTGTGCTTCTGTGAATTCCATTTTTCTGTGTGTGCTATGGCAGCTGAGGTGAGTGAACTCAGGTCTCCTCTGTCGCCCCAGCTGACTTCTGACTGTCAATGAGCCTGGCTTCAAATTCTCTGTGTATGCAGGCTTGCTTTAACCCTTGCTTTTCCTGCATCAGCCTCCCAAGTGCTGCCAAGTACTCCCAAGTACTGGGATTGCAGCTGTATAGTAATGTATCTGGCTGTGTGTGTGTGTTGTGCGTGTGCATATGTGCTTATACACATGGAAGCCAGAGGTCAATGTCAAGTGTCTAAGTCAGTTACTCTCCATCTTATTTTTGAGGCAGGGTCTCTCACTCAACCTGGAACCCACACACGGGTGGGCCTGTCCCCACCCTTAACGCTGAAGTTACAGACGCTTGTTGCCACATTTGTTTATAGGAGTGTTGTGTTAATTTTGTTCTCTCTCCTAAAACCACAAGTTACAGCTTTGGTGTTTGAACTGAACTTAGGTTCCTGGATGACAAGAACGTTACCAAGTGTTCCATTTTCTGGGTCCCGGAGGCTTTCTGCTTCTCATGTGCATAATACTGTAGCAGTTTGAATAGGAGTGGTCCCCAGTGGCATTTCTCGGGTGGGTGGAGGAGGTGTGGGCACACTGGTAGGAGGCACGTCCCTCCCGCAGGACACTTCCAGCTCACTCTCTGGTGCTTGTGGTTTGAGATGGGAACTCTTAGCACTCAGTTCCAGCTCTAGCCGCTGTCTGCCATGCAGGCCCCACAGCTCTGGATTCCAGCCTGCTGCGCACACAAACCCTTCCTAAGCTGCCTTGTTCTTGGTATTGTACCACAGCCACGGAAGCAGAACTGAAACACACGCAGAAACTAACAATGGGATCAGTTTTGCATTTTGAAGATATAAGGAGGAGCCAACACACACTGTACATTCTCTGCCTGCTTCTCTGCTTACCGTTGTTTGGAGGTTGATCATTTAAGGAATCCTCAGTTTCTATTTGTTGTACTCTGATTTTGTGTTGCATTAGACTAGTAGACGTACTGCTTCTCTGGTACAAACAGGCATGTTGCTCACATCCTCATGTACACAGAGGAGAGAGTTTTCTCTGAACACGCAGCTTGGGTATCATCGCTTGACATTTGACTCTCCTATCTTTCATTTTACTAAATATTAGCAGATTGTCCCTTCAGTCATACCTGCATCAGTCCTGTATGAAGGTGTGCCTGCTCTGTGTTCTTACCCAAACTGGTATTTATGGAGTTTTAATTTTATTGTCAATCTGGCATATTTGAAGTAGTATCTGTTGTATTATTTATTCTCAGATCCTTGACAACTAATAAGGTTAAACAAATTTTCATATGGTTATTAGTTATTTAAGTTTTTACTTCAAAATACTATTTTCAGAGCCTTTTACCTGTTTTGATAATTCATAATTCTTTTTCTATTCATTTTTAAAATTTTACCAGAACTATTAATTTATCTTTCTTACTCACTTTTTTTTATAAAGATGCAATTTGCCAACCTGAGGCCAGTAAGACAATCCCTGAAAATTTTACAATTCACTCTTTTATTTCTTTCATTTGTTCTTTTCTGACAGCTTACTTTTATGACTTTATGAACCACATACCACTAGTTTATAAGTGTGTGCCAGTCAGGTTAGGATCCAGAGTTACTCATTAAGGCTTGCTCACACCTTGAATTTGTGAATTTACCACCGAGAAGTTGCCTTTGGAGGCAGAGTGGGTGTGGGCAGTGGTAAGAACGCCCTGGAGCAAATGCTCCTTTATGTCCACATCCCCAGGAAGTGTGTCATATCCATCTGTGCTCACATCTCTCCTGGGGATAGCCCCTGTTTTGGACTATTGTCCTCACATAGTTGGGAGTTCTCATAGCTAAAACTTTCCATATAATTGTAATTAGCACTGTTTTTTTCTGAGACCGGCTGGCACTGAACCACAGACATCCTCTGCCCCTGCTTCCTGAGTTCTGTTTGAAGCTGTGTGTCACCATGTCCTTAAAAGCTTTACTTTAGTTGGATTCGGTGCCAAACACCTGTCACCACCAAAGCTTGGGAGGTGGAGACAGGAGGATTAGGATTTAATGCCAAACTTGGCTACATACTGAGTTTGAGGCCAGTCTAGGCTATAGAAGTATTTGCTTCAAAAGCAAACAAAGAAAAAACCAAATCAAACCAACCAACCAACCAAAATAGGACAAAAATAAAATAAAAGAAATAAAACCCCCAAATAAACCCAAAAGTCAATAAAATAAATAAATAAACATACACACACACACACACACACATATATATATATATATATATATATATAAAATTAACAATAGTAGCCTTTTGCTGTGTGGGTCAACCATCTCTCAAACCATTAATTTAAAGGGGTCTGTGTATTCTTGTCTGTGTAGGGTACTGGTGATGTTCCCCCATACCAGGACCTTTTTACCCCTCAACTGCAGTTTGCTATGGGCAGTTGGACTCCAAAAACATTAAATAGAAGAATTCCAGAATAAACATTGCAGGCGTTTTTAGTTGCACACCATTTTGAATAGTGTAACGTTTCGGTTTATTTGGCTCAGGATGTCAATCCTCCCTTCCCTCAGAGTATCCATGCTGGATATACTATCTTTCTATTGGTCTTTGGGCAGTTTCCTCAGATATCAGATCAACCATCTCAGTGTCATAATATTTCTATTCAAATACTCTTCAATTTATTTAATGTTGGACCCAGTGTACAAGCATTAGGATGGTGGTGATTCAGACATACCAAAAAGAAGCTTAAAACGCCTTCTTTTGAGGGAAAAGAATGGACACTCTTGACTTGATAAGGAAAGAAAAAAAATGTGTGTTCAGGTTGCTAAGATCTTGTGGTAAGGAGTCTTTTGGCTGAAAAATTGTCAGGCAAAGAAATCTGTGTTAATTTTGCAGTCTCTCCTCAAACTGTAAGTCACAACTCTGGTAGGTGAAAGATGCTTAGGTGAGATGGAAAAAAAAATGTGGTTTGAGGAAATGACCAGACAATGTATTCCAACTAGCAACATGCCTGTGTCTGAGAGCATTAGGTCAGCATGAAGAGTTCATCAACTGATCCTGACATAGGTGGTAACAAACCGTTTATTGTGTGCAAGAGTGAATTACAAAGACTCAGGAACAGATGTGCCTGAGAAACAGAAGAGTCACTGGGAGGCTGCGAGACAAGAAGGCGGAAAAGGATTTGCTGACATGCCTAGGGAAGAGGTGAAGAACAGACTGATGAGTGTTGGCTTCAAGCATTCCCCGAGCTATGCACAGAGGGAGGAGGGTGGAGACAGCGAGCAGCACGGGCCGTGTGAAGGCTTCCAAAAGTTTTCTGCTCTGTTTCGACCTGCACAGACATGAAAGAGCAGAGATAGGGGCGTAACCCTCAGGGATTGGCACACCGCAACCAACCTACATGCTCACTAATGATTGCAGCCTCCATGGAAGCATTTGAGTTGAAAAGAAAGTGCAGAACACCCTTGGTTATAATGCTCTTTCTAAAATGTTTCTGCCAAAAGGCCTCAAAATGTTGAGGCTATCAGAACATCCATCTTGTCTGCCTTTGAAATTCTACCACCCATGTCATCATGGCTTAAGGATCTAAAATCTAAAGTGAATAGAATAATTGTCCTCTTGAACCATCATCTGAAGGTTGGTAGTAGCCTACCATCTCAGGATGAGGCATTGTGTCATCTCACATTAGCTCACAAGAATGGTAAAAACAGAACAGTTAGGTGTTCAAGAGAAAGAAAGGAGGGAGGAAGGAAAAGAGAGAACAAACATTCATATAACAGTCACTACAGTATATTGTATTTATTTTACTGTTTTCTCTATTAGCCTCTTACTGTGCCCAATTTACGTAGGAAGCTCTGCTGTAGGTGTGGATATGTATGTAGAGGAAAAACAATATTTGTGTGCATGGGTACTATTTTTGGTTACACTCACCCGTTGGCTTTCTCCAATAGATAGGAGGGATAATTGCTTATTGAGCGCCTTGAACTGGTACACATTAACTAGAAGCTGAGCTATGAACCGGTTACTCTATTGCGATCTAAATTCTTATAAATTATGGAAACACCAATTTCTAGTTACTTTCTAAAGGAAGCAAAGGTGTTCGTTATGAGGAGGTAAATGATGGTAGAGAATATAATTTTAGCAGCAAAAATAAGAACCGGAGACCTAGGCCCTTGATGTGGAGATGGAGTTCTGAGAAGGTGCGAGGCACACAGCTAACAGTGTGCACTTTGAGCAGCAAACATTTGCTGCTGGTTTCTTTGTGTTGTTTTTTGGGGGAGGATTTTCCCAAAGCTCCCCTTCTTCTGCCACTCCTTCATCTTGACACCTATTTTCTGGGGTGGGATGGGGGGTGTCCACCTCTGAGTGTTGGAGCTCATGAAGCAGAGCCTTGGAGGGGTGAGAAGGGACAGCAGGTTTCTTTACAGAACCAGTCTTGCAGTTTCTTTTTATCTTCATAATGACAAAGCTCAAAATATGGGCCTGTTTTGCCCAATTTGAGGCTCTGCATGTCAGCAATGTTCTCCAGGGCAGTAGGAACTCTAGTCTTCTGCTGTGTCATGTCTCAATAGATGACTTTTAGCCCAACTGGTGATTAGTAATCCCTAGTTATTAATGGGTAATGTGACACAACTTAGATAGCTTGGAGATAAAAATCATTGTTCATTACATTAAACTGAATTCTAATGCTGATGGCTGTGGGCTCACTCAGCCAATCACATAAAGAAGTGTTGCCTTTCCCAAGTGCTACCAGTCAAAATTATTTCTTGGTGACATAAAATTGTATGTCCTCCTTGTGTATGGTACTATGAAAAATAAGTGATCAAATAGACTCAAAGGGAAGCATGGAGTAGGAGTTTAAATTTTGTGTTTCTCTTTTTAAACCTAAATGTTATATTGCTCTGTAATGTAGATAATTTTGTTGCTAAATCTTTGGATTTCTTTTCTATATTTAAATGTAGTTATCCAACGCATACTCATTGTTGAAGATTTAGGAGGCAGTGCCAAGAAGAGCTGGCGTATAGTTTTGTGAGGAAGGCAAACATAGTGGGGTGACATTCATGTTTTGTTCACTTATTGTGTGTGCGCATGTGTGCATGCATGGGTGCCATGGTGCATGTGTGGAGGTCAGAGGACAATGTGCGGGACTCACCTCTCTCTTTCTGCCAGCTGGAATCTGGACCCTGGTCTCGGGTTTTCGGCAGGAGCCATCTCACTGGACTTGAGATTTGCATCCTTTGTTTCTGTCCTCATGTCTTTCCCCAAAGGCCTCAGCTCCTGTGAAGCCAAATGATTCATTTTAATAATATCCACACTCGGAGCTCTTCTGATGACCAGCTGAGGTGACTTCTGTATTGACAGTTGGATGATCAGCAATCTGACATATTTTTCCTAGTCTGCTAAGATGGGTTACAATATTCAAGAAAATTTTACAAAAAGTAAAGGAGAAACGGAAGAAAAAGAGAAAGTAGGCACAAAGTAGTGAACTTTTCTATTAGTGCCTCCCTTGTTTACCCTTCTCCATGAACTTCAGCTCTGAAACTCCTTATGTCTCTCGTGACATCACTGTCCCTACCCTGTGTCTTCTGTCATGCTGGACTGTGTCTCTGAGTTAGCTTCCCTATCCCTTGCTCCTCTTCACCCTTAGTGAAACAGTAGGATGTAAGGAGTGTGCCAGAAGGTAGCACTCTTTTGGGGGTCCACACTGGGGAAGCTGATCTTAAATCTCATATCTGGTCTAAGAATCCCCAAATACATGGAAGGAAGACAGTAGCATTTCTTGAGTTGTTTAATTTGACTGTGTCCCATGTTCATTCTCATTTAGTTCTTTTTCAAACTCCAAAATAGAGGCTTATTTTTATCATGGATGAGAGAAATAGAGCCTCACAGCCTAGAAGAATGGTGTTCACATGAGCATGTGATAGTAGAGCTTAGGCCACACTGACTCTACAGGTAATAGTTAAATGAGGTGACATAGATTCTTCAGGGAGCTCAACACTGAAAGATTTGCTCATATCATCTTACTCAATCTGTTCAATAACCTAGTGAAATAGACCATATTATTCATCCATCCTTCTTTTATTTTATAAATACATAAACTAAAGGGTGTAGAGGAAATTCTAGCAGTATGTCAGTTAGTAAAGATAGGGTAGGATTTGAAATCAGATAGTTTAATTCTAGATTCTATGGTATTCATAATTATATTTTATTGCAGAGAGATAATATGTTTCTATGTTTGTGTTACCTATATGTGTGCATTTGTATAATAAACATACATATATATTTGGCTATAGCTGTATGTCTGTTTACTTGCCCATCTTATTTACTGCTGTATTTCCAGCACATAAGATAATGCTCAGCAAAGAGTAGCTATCCAAAATCATTTTCTGGATGAATGGATTAATATGATCTCTATCCTTGTAAGGCACATATGACAGGAAGTGTGCTATCAAACTACAATCACTCAAGATGTATTATCTTATGAAATGACTCCTTCTGGTGGTACAGGTGGGAAAATCCATGGATAAACCAAAGACAGGCTGGCAGTAGCCATGCTATCAACTTGGAGTCCACAGAGTTAGAGGGAAAGATTACTGCATGGACAGCAGCAGACCCAGACTGTCAGGTGACAGGGACACAGGTTCTGGAAAAACACCCTTTATTTCCTCCTTCTAGCGTCATACCAAAACTCTCGAGCACCACCCTCAACTGTACACAGGGGTAAGGGAGCACCATGGGAAGGTCCACATTGGTCAGCTTCAAGGACAGACAGAATGGTGGAGAGAACGGGAAGGTTGTGATTTGGCAGAGGAGTGCAGCTTGCCCTCTGTCCTCTAGTGCCTGCTGCTTCAAGCCCATCATTCTTTCACTACATGCTAATGAGCTTCTGACCAGGCTCACTACACATGCTGGGAGGAGCCATCAGGAGGGAAAGTTTAAGAGTCCAAGTAACTGGCTAGTGATGGAAACTACGAGGAAGGAATGGCGCGTAGCTTGAGTTAATTCTGTAAGGCACTTGTAAATGTTCTGGGGCTGGAAGAAAACCTGGGTGTTTTGTCCTGTGCTATCTAATATTGCTTGCTTTGATCTGTTACTTGACAGATGGGTTTTCCTGAAGCAGAATCTAAGCTGAACTGTTAGCATCTCCTTCTCCTCAAGGATTTGCATATTCTTTACTTAGTTCCTACAGGCGTGGATGGCCAGTGGATGGTTATGTGGTAGCCCTGGAGTCATGGCCCGTGGTGAAGTCTGCTCATCCCTTTTATGTTTTCTACAAAGTTACTAATGTCCCCTGCCTGAGTTACATCTTTTCATAAGAAATATACTTGTGAACAGCTTTGACTTCTGGAAGGTTTCTCTTCTTATCCTTTGTCTAAATCGAGAGCATTGCATGCAAGCATGCTTCTGAAAGTATCCCAACTTCAGTATTTCTCTGGCTCACAAGTCATCTTATTATCTCTCACTTTTTTAATATTAAGGAGATCATCTTAATCTAACAAAGTAAGGGGCCGGAGAGATGACTCAGTGGGTAAAAACACTTTTCTTGTAGAGGATCTAGTTTTGGTTTTCTGTGTTCACATGGCAGCTCACAATTGTCTGCAGCTCCAGCTGAAGGGGCTCTGACACATTCTTTTACTGCACAGGCACCATGCAAGCGCATGGCACAAAAGCAGCAAAACGCTTACACACATAAAATTAAAAAACAAAAACTGTCAAATGAAATTGTATACATTTATAGTGCATCATAATATATCTTAAATATGTACACGGGGATAAGTAGCTGAATCAAGCTGAAAACCTCCTTTACTTCTCGTTTTTCTGTGGTGAGAACCTATAAAATCTACTTTTTTATTTTTCAAGTTCCTACCATGGCTAAATCTTTTGTTCAACTCTTGGCATGTGTTTCTTTTCTGTCTCCCATTTTCCCTTCCATGTACAACTTTATCATTCTGTTTTGGCATCTGAAAGGAGGAACACCTTCTAAACAATCCAGACATGTTGCGATCCTTTAGAGAGACTGTATTCTGTAAAACATTTTTGAACCCTGCTGTTTGAGCCCACTGTGCTGATTAAGGTATGGATGATGGCAGTAGGTGGACCTATGCTCACAGGTAGGATTGGTAAACCTTGTTAGCAGCACTCATTCTTCCCAGTTGCCATTCCTTCCAAGAACATTTATTAAGTGAATCCCAATTGCTAGATGCTGGTAAACTAGAGAAAAACAGGACTGCCTTACCTTCACCCTCTTGGGACACATTCCTGGAGAAGATGTGTAAAAAATGTTTGCCTTGTAGGATGCCCATTGGATAAGTTGAAGCATGGTCAGTGTTCGTGGTCGGAATGGCAGAGTGAGGCTTAATATGTTGGGGATAAGCACTAGATCTGGTTTTCAGAACTTCAAACAGAAGCAAAAATAGCAAAACAAGCACACAGAGAAACATAATCCCTCAAAATTGTGGCAATGAGCTGTAGCTTAAAACGTACTTTACTTACAGATAATAAACATGATAGTAGTTTTCTTTTTAAAAAGTTTGACAGATCTTCTGGAGGGAGAACATTTTCCTAAGTCCTTTAAATATATATATATATATATTAATATGTATTTTACAATATATGTGTGTATATGCGTATAATCTAAATGTGTATTCTTTGAGAGTTTTGTTTGTGTTTTAATCATATTTACCCAGATCTGGTCCCCATTTTCTATTTCAGTCACTGTTCTATTGCTGTTTGTAGTGATCTGTTTTGTTCAAACCTTGATTTTTGGAATTTGTCTTTAAAAAATCTCTAAAGAAACTTTATTTCAATTCCTTTTGCTGCTAAATAGCTTTTATTCCCTAATAAATCTATGGCATTTTATCTGGCCCAAAGCTTCTATAAATTCACATATTAGATGGCTGAGCCATATGATGTAAAATTTTAAGGCTGTCCTGCTGGCTTCAGGAGTTTAATTCTGTAATTGTTGAAATTAATGTAGTCTGACAGTGTCATGAATTTCCCTTCTTTTTCCCTGTCTCTGGTTTAAGGCACTATGTTGGGGAGAATGTATTGTTACTGAAAACATCACAATAATTGTATTAACAAATTGAACATCACAAAACACTTCCTAAAATTATAATAATGCAGGGTCAAAAAATGAACATTTGTTTTGTCAACTCCTTTGAAAGTTGTTCTGTGACTAGGAATGGCATTTGTCTGCAGCTGCCCCGACCTCTGCAAACACAGTTGAGGAGGCCCTCTCTTCTTAGGTAACTAAATCAATGTTGGTCACAGCATATTGAACAGTAGCATAGAATTAAGAAGCAGTGGTCGGCTCTCTCACCACCCTGGTGCGTGATCAGAGGAAGACAATGCAGAAGCCTGATGGAAGGGGAGGGGGACCTCCCCTATTGGTGGACATAGGGGGAGAAGAGGGAGCGAGAGTGCGATTGGGAGAAGATGGGGGGGGGTCACAGCCGGGATACAAATTGAATAAATTGTAATAACTGATACTAATAAATTTTTTAAAAAACCAACCAGACTTTACTTTGAGGCATGTAACTGATAATGTATCGATATCGAGGGTATTGTATATCATATGCCTTTCTGAGGGAGCTTGTTCCCTGTCTTCCCCTTCTTTGCCTCCTTCTGTGTCAGTTAGTTGCCACAGTGATCAAAATAGACTGGTGGCTTCACTGCACAGATGCATCCTCTCAGAGTCCTGGTTTCTTTCCAGTTGAGTGCCCGTACGCCCTTTTCATGGTAGGTAAGTGTGGATGACAGACAGAGACTCCTTTCATTGCCCCCTCCTGCCTCCAGGCCCCTGTCCTGACTTCCTTTGACAATGAACAGTCATATGGAGGTGTTCCTCCCAACTTGCCTTTTGGTCATGGTGTTTGTCTCAGCAATAGAAACCCTAAGACACCTCCGGAACATAACAGGGAGGGCATCAACACACGAATTTGGAAGTACCACAAATGATAACATCTGGGAGTGTGACCTCTTCAGACTATTACAAGTCATTCAAGGCTCTGGCTTCTGGTTGAGTTTGGCAAGCAGAAGCATCATCAGAGGAAGATAGGCATGCCAAGGACTGGCTAGACCCTTGATCCAAGGCCCTCAGGCCTTCCTGTGGCTTCTGGGCAGTGTTACTGCTGTTCTTTCCCTGTGTTAGTGCTAGCCCCATGGCTACTGGACATTGCACCATCCCCAAGCTTTCCTGCCTTATCTTTTTAGGAAATCCTGTTACCAAACCCTCTGTCATTACTCAACTTTCTCCTATTTCCTTCTATATTCTTTCTTGATGTAGTCAATTTAAAATGTTAAAAATTGAGCATCTTAACACATTTAGTTTATAGTACATTTAGTTTAACGGACTTGGAAGATACAACTAGTAAAGAAGGAGCCTAACTTTCCTTTCATAGCCTCCCAGCCTGCTTTACCTTAGGAGCAAAGCAAAGCAAAGCAAAGCAAAGCTGTCTAGTTAGTAGCTGGGATGGTTGCCACTCTGTGGGGGAGCTAGTCTGACATGCTCCTACTTTTTGATTGACTAAGAGCAGTTAAAGTCAGGAAGAATCTTTTGGGGGAAATAATTATAGATAATTCTCTCTCTACCTAGCAATTATCTAACTTATCTGTCTGACATTTTTCATGATTTGATTTTTGAAAGATTATTTATGAGGGCAAAATGCAGTGTCCATCCTGGATCATTGCTATGTGATCTCCCCATTCCCGCAAATTGCCTCTTAGACTTTGGTTTCCTTGCTTATGGCTTGTTCTATTTGTAGAGCTACAGGTACTGATTCTACTTGTCTTAGACAGTTTGCGATCCCAGGAAATGAGAACAATTCTCCTGATAACTTATGATCGATACTTGTTGAGTGAATGTTGTTTGAATTTTGTTGGTAGAGGAAAAGGTAGAACTTGGTGCACGTTTACTGTGGGCATTCCCAGCAAGGGACCACTGGGGTTCATGGCCTGGGGCAGCTTCTGCTGACAGGACTGCAGAAGTAGTCCGATGGAGGGTGCGTGGCCTGACCTTGGGGAGCCTGCCCAGAGACCAACAAGCTGTGGCAGGCTCTGAGATGGTGTGCAGGAACCTGATTGGTATCCTGTAGCTATATAATGTGCTCTCATTTCCGGGAACCCTCTGGTTGCATTCACCAACTCTGGTGTCTGTGTAGTGACTCCATGCCTCCTAGCTTGGACGCCCTCCCCACCCCCACGTCCTCATTCATGGTCTGGACCCTTGGGAGGAGGACCACCAATTTACCATTTATCAGGCAGCACATAGTGAGGCATGATGCAAGCAGTAAGGAATGCCAGGCGTAATCTGGTGGCCTGGTGGGCTTGTAGGCTAAGGGGTGGGTTCCAGAGATCTGTATCAGAGAGACGATGGTGTTTGCCACCGTCTCCTGAGTAGCAGTGGAAGGGTAAATCGGCAAGCTGTAAGATGCAAGCTCCATCAGAGATGCTACCTGAGACACTGGTATTCACAGCTAAGACACGTTACTGCATCTTCCCTTTCAAAAGTAAAAAGCCCAGTCAACTTCGGCTTTAATATTAATTTTCCTTTTTGATGGTAAATTATTGTTTCAAGTTTATGATAGATTTTCAGTTAATGAACTATAAATAACAGAATATAGACTTAAACATTGCTCATATTCTGAAGTACTGATCACACAGTGATAGAATGATTAGTTAAAAATAAGATCCCCTCCCATAGGAGACTATAAAACATTAATCAAATCTCTTATTTAAAACTTCAGAAAACAATCTGATGTGAATAGGGTTTCCTTCCTAGCGAGCGATTTTATGATATAACAGAGAATAAATTGATTTTCTTTCTTAACAAGGCACAAAACACATAAGACAAAGACTAAATAAAGGCCTTAAAATGGACTTTAATAATTCCCCAGCCTCAGAACATGCCACAGATATCTGTGTTGAAAGGTGATGAGCAGCATTTTGTGGTACAAAATAAACTTCATTTTCCTGAGTCTGGAGATTAATGCTACAGAAAATTAAAGAATGTAGTGAAGTTCAATAAAGAAGGGAGTAAAACCTATTAGTTCAAGGTTGGTATCCAACCAAGGGGTTACCCGGACCAGTAAAGCCAACAGCAGTGCCTCACTCTCTTTAACGAAAATTGCCCACCTTGCTTAAGAGCACTGGCTCATCTCCCACGGGTCTCGGGTTCAGTTCCCAGCACCCACGTGGTGGCTCAAAACTGTCTATAGCCATGGTTCCATGGGATCCAGTACCATTATCTGGTGTACACTCATACATGCAGACAAACTTCCATACACATCACCTTGGGAAAAAACAAAACAAAACAAAACAAAACAGGAAAAATTGCCCTTGAAATAAGACCAGGTAAATGCTCTTGGCTCTTTAACCTCCTTTCTTGAGGACTGTCTCTGAGAACACTGCTCTTTAAATAGTCCGTAATTCATTTCTAGCAACTAGTGATTGCCCTGAAGTCTGAATCAGTATGGAATAATAAAAATGAACTTATTTATAGAGAATTATTGTGTTAGGGGATTTTAGATGAATAATTAGCACTCAAAACTTGAGACCTTTACGACATATTTCTTGCATTTTTTTGAGACTTTTTCACTTACCTGGAAGCATGCTTCAGCCCACACAGTTTAGGGATGGGATTCTTTTTCGTGGAGGGGAGAGGACTCGTCATGTGGCTTGTGTATGTATTTAGTGAGACGTTTTACAGATGATCTTGGTGAAGAGTGTCAAATTAGGATCTTATATAGCATATTTTTTGTGCCTTTAAATTGTCAAATTGAATGTTGTGTATATTGAAGGGATAGAATTTGATCATGTCATATACTATAGTATTCATGATTTATAAGATATATTTCTTTTTAAGTAGCACCTTATTTTTGCAAGCCATGTTTATTTTGTGAACATTCTGATTCTTCTCTCTCTCTCTCTCTCACACACACACACACACAGAGAGCTACAGTTTTCAATATTAATGTGTTGTTTCTTTAGTCCTAATAGGACGGCACCATGAGCAGCAGGACAGAGATGGATGGGAGCATGTCTCAACTCTACTCCGTCATAGGAAATGTGAGAGCAGCCATTTAGTGACTAGCCTGTGATGAGACAGCCTGGGCACACACCCCAGAACAGCACAGCCTGTCCCATCTCCTTGTGCAGCGCTGTCCACATAGCGCTGAAACACCTTCCTGACATCCTTCAGTTGATTTCGGTGCTGGTGTTAGCAGAGTTGACATGCAAACATTATTTTTTCTTTCTGTTTTTGGTTGTGAGGTTGTTCTCTGAATCACACGCATGCTGAACAAATGTTAACACTGTGCTGTGTCCTCAGTCCCCAGCTCTGTATTTATTTTGAGACAGTGTCTGGCTGACCTCAAGCTTACTTATGTAGCCCAGCCTGACCTCAAACTTGTGATCTTCCTGCCTCAGTTGCCTAAGCAAGTAGAATTATAGGCATGCATAACAACCCCTACCAGAACAGCTTTTTGGTGCCTAAGTTTAGGCCTGAACCCAAGAATCATCTCTCTATAGACATTCGTGGCTGGCCCAGAGTGAGGGCTGCCAGGACACAATACCTGTGCTTTTGGTGATACAAAAGAAACAATTGGGCAACACAAAAGAAACAGAGAGAAATTCTATCTGGAATGGATGTAGGGTATTTTTATTTTTCTCTTTCTTGATGCTTTTTATGTCTAGCTTGAGGGGCAGGAGGAGAAGGTAACAAGGTTGCTTAGATGCTGTAATAACCTCAACATTATGATTTTCATAATAGCTGAATAGCTGATTTGCTAATTGCTACATGAGAGGTCAAAATGAATCTCTCTTGGGGGGTGGGGAACCAACTCAACCATGGGGAATTTATCTAATCTTTAGCTAGTTCTTTATATAGTGTTGAATGAGGCATTCTAGTTCCTTGCGTCCTTCTGAGCTGCTTCCTTCCCCTCTGTCATTTCACACAGTATAAATTAACAGAGCACGCAGGAACCTGTCACAGTCTCTGGCAGTAAGCTGTCTGTCCTTGTGCCTCACATGACTCCTGAACATGCTACCTGCAGGTTTTCAAGATGTTCCGCTTTCCATGTCAGGATATCTGCCTCCACAGTGCCTTCAGTTATCCTGCGGTTTTTAAGGCTAACGATGGCAAATGATACCCCAGAGCCCCGTCGCTGTTAGCATTGCTGGCTTGGACAGGAGGAAGTAAAACCTTGATTTAATTCTAGGAACTAGAAACAAAGTGTTCAACACATCTTCAAAACTATTAAGACAAACTTGCTTAGTCATGATCACAGTCATTTGTTCTAGACAGACTAGAAATGGTGGTTTTTAAGATAATATATACATATGTATCTGTACACACACAAAATCAGAGAAAGGTAGTGCTTGGCCTAAGGTTACAGGGACCTCTAATTTTCTCACAATGTCCCATAAAAGAGATCTTTTGCATAGGTTTTTTTTTCTGATTATCATCCGTAATCTAAAAGTGAATTCATGGCCCATCATCTCTTGCTCTCTTAGTTTTCTTTTAGGCCATTCTTAAATAATGCGATCTGACTTTTATGTTTGTTTAAGTGGAACATGTTTGCATTGTTACTGAGAGTTCATTTAATTTTTCCAAAGGGTAATTGAATTATTCTGGAATTGAATGCATGGTTTACGCACAGCTGTATATTAGCTTGTAAGTTGGCAATTGACGGCATCACTAAGAATAAAACACTTCCTCCAAGCATCATAAGTATTTTGGGAGCTTAAATGTGAATTTTGATCACAGGATTTCTTTGTAGAGAGTCAGCTTAATTGTCTGCACCTGACAGGTATGCCTATATTCAGAACCATTTAGAAGTAAATGTGCAAATTAAATGATCTGAGGGAAATATGTGCAAATACTAATGATGTTATTACATGGCACTCTCGCTAGGAGGCGCAAGTAAATGACCACGGGTATGTCTTTCTGGAGGCTTTTTGGTGAACTACCAAAGGTTTTCTAAAGTCAGGCAAATTAGAGACACTTTTAAATAATTAGGGCCAATTTTTATGTTCGTAATTACAAATGAAGAAAATGACAGACTAATATTCCAAAGGTTATGCTTTTGCTCAAGGTGGCAGATTTTTATTGGAGCAAGACATTTTACCTGCTAATGTTTTTCTCAATGCAAAGATAAGGTTGTTTTAGATAATGGTATTGACTGTGCCTTCTCATGTTCAGTGGCGGAGGTGGGGTTGGGAAGGGCAAAGCCATAATCCTTAAAGCTCTCGTCCGGTCCTCTCTTCTTGTGACGTGATATCCCCACCATGGCACTCTAAAGGCCTCCCTCTCCTTCTGAGTAAGTGAACAGTGTTGTAAGCTGATTGTTGTTTTTCTATTTATCCTGTTATGATGGGCCTATTTGACTACCTGACAATTCTGCTTACCCAGATGTTTCAGTTTTCAAGCCCATAATTCTTCTCTGCGTAGAACTAAAATTGATGATAATTAAATGTCATAAAAGTTTGAGAACACATCAAAAACAGGAACTTCAGTTGGATGGGAAATGAAGAAACGCAAGAGTGTAAGAAACCAGTAAGCATGCGGCCATTGTGAAGAGAATTCGGGAGTTCATAGGAAATTGAGCTTGCAATGACTTGCTGGCTATCTTTAAGTGCTTTGTGTTGGGTCTTTGGTTTCCAGCGCTGCTCAGTGAGAGTGAAAATAATCAAGCTGGAGAGAAGAAACAACTAGAAGTGTCAGTGTGAGATGATTGATTATAGAGAGTGTCTGACCCTCTTAAAAGCGGATTTGGTGCAGTAATTTAAATAGCTTAGAACATTTTGAAACTAACCAATGGATGGATTTATGTATATTTCCAAGAGCAGATACCTCAAAGAGTTGCAGGACTTGGAGAAATAAAAGTCATTACACTATCATTAGTTTTAAAGTTGGTATAATCTTGTTAGTTGAACTATAAGAACTCTCTTCTAACATATGATTTAAATGGAAGAGCACACGTCACAGCTATAGTTTCTGTGAAATATTTTTCTGCTTAAAGAATTATGGTGGCATTCTTTATAGTGGCATTATATGTCCTTGAGATGCCCTCCATAGAAGATATGAGTTTTGATATGATTTCCATTGATGGAACATAAAAGTACAAACATTTCAAACCAAGATTTTAAAGTTTATATACAGACAAAATTACAGGAGCTAATCTCAACACCATTCATATTGATTGATTAGTGTCTGCACAATTGATTGCTCTTTTTGATATCCCATGATGATTTATCTGGCTAGTATGTATTATTGCATTTAAAAAAGTTCACAGGCTACAGATGTAGTTTGTTTGGTAGAATGCTTACCCAGCACGGTAGATTAGATCCCAAGAATAACTTAAAACTTGGCATGTTGGCACATGCCTTTAATCCCAGCACCCTGGAGATGGGTAGGGTCAGGGATACCTGAAGTGCAAGGTCATTACATAGAAGTTTCAAGGCCATCCTGGGCTACACGACACTGGCAAAATGAAACAAAACAGTAAAAATAATGGTGACACCGTTAAATTCATGGTTGTAACAGTTATTATTTATTTTATCTTGACTCAAGATAGAGCTATTTGTATCCAGACTCTAGAAGTGAATATGAAGCAGAGGTTTTCTGAAAGTATAGAGGTGACCCTAACCCTAGCCAATCCTCATTCTTTTCCATCATCAGGCTGCATTTCTGACTTTGGGATCAACGTTTTCCATCTTTTTCTCTAAAACTAGGGACTGGAGCATTTGCGGAGACCCGGCAGAACAGCAATAATCAGTTCGATCTAGCCTCTAAAACAGGTGTCATTTTGATAAATGGTACTAATTAAGCCAAGGTTTTGGGTACGAAGCCAATTGAGTTAATGCGCAGGCACAGGATAGCCATGGCCAGATGAGGACAGATGCAGAGGCGGCACTTAGCTAAGCCGGTCAAGTCTCCAAGTTTGCATCCCCCATCATTTGATCAAAGAATAGCAGTGCTGAGACCCCATGAGTTGAGACCTGAATTAATTTGAGGGTCACTGGAGGGATTGCAGTTATGGAAATTTCAGCTTTTCATCACTCCCTCCCAAAAAAACCCGGATCCCTAGTCTATAGTTAAAGACAAGTGCAAATAAAATATAAAAGAAAAAAATTAATCAGCCAAGAAGCTTCTTGATTCAGATCTATGACTCATATCCCTCCAGCACAATATGGGTTTAAACTACTGGAGACAAAGCTGTCTAATGTCTTCTTACATTAATTTCAATGCTGCCTTGTAGGTAAGAGTGAACAGAGTACGCTGTACTTTCTCCATAATTGGAAAGACTTTTTAGCATAAAGTGACATAGGGCCACAATCTTCCCTTTTTAATGCCCATTGCTTGTTGATTTCATAGCAGAGAATTATTCTGTGGGTAGTTCCACCATTGGCTATTATAAGACTGTGATTCCCCATTTCTCTGCTTAGTCATTTAAAAATAATGAAGACAGTCTGGAGTCATTGCATCAAGTTTTTTATGTATGTTGTTGGCAACCTTTTTGTATACAGGATCGAGCAGGGACTATCTTAGGGTTTGCAGGCCACATGGTCTCTTTCACAGCCATTTAACTCTGTGCTTGGGACCTGAAAGCAGCCATAGAAAGATCCATACACACAGGATTGTAGCTATGCCCCATTACAACTTCGTACTTGACATTTCACACACTTTCACATGCCAAGTATATTCTCCTTTTTAGACATATAAAAAACATATTTATTGTGTGACCCTACAAATGAAAGTAGTAGACTGCTTTTGATCCATGGCTATAGTTTGCATTTTCTCACTTCTAATACACTTATGAAGCTCTGTTAAATCAGAAAGCACTGTCCTTGTTTTCCAAGGAACTGTCTATTTAGAGTGAGAAAAAGGTGATTGATACTGCAAAATAAAAATGTTATTAAATGCTAGACTCCAAATCATACCTATTCTCTGAGCAGCTCCAGAAAGAAGTGGAAGAAACAAAGCTAGATTAGAGTGAATCAAGGAATGTGGGAGTGGGTATGACCCAGCATGGGGGGTGGGGAGTCACCTGAGAAGGCACTGGTCCTTAGGTCCATACAGCCTGGGCAAGAACTGGCACAAGATGCCTTTTGCATTTAGGATCACAAGCAGGAAACAAAAGCCTGAGACTTTTTCAGATCTAGTTGTGTTCTTTTACGGAGCCATAAGTATTCTCAAGGCAAAGTTAATTGTTGGCTCAATTTGTGTGCCTCAACCTAAGCTGTGGCCCTCAGAAGAGGTATTGATTTCCCTTTGCTGTTGGACATGAGAAATGAATTCCCTGAAGTAAGCCTACCTATGCCCACAATTTTTATTGTGCTGAATGATTGTAGGCTGACGATATAGCTTTGCTGGTAGAGTGTCCATCTATCATGTACAATAATGGCAGCAAGGCACAGCGTCCACCAAAGGGTTCTACAGGCTGATTGGTTGGTTGGAACTCTGTGACCATGGAGACTTGGAATGCTGCATCCAGTGTGGCTGGGACTGGAGCTGATTTGGTGGTGAGGGGATGAAGAAATGACAGACACAGGGTGCACACTCTGATGGAGTGCCCCAACTGCACAGCAGCATTTTTCTTAAGTGCAGGAATGTGGCTAAGTAGTCTCAGTGGGAGGTGTCCACTGGTGAGTAGTCTTAGGCTGTAAATCTGGGAGGAGGAAGCTGCAGCTGCTAGTATCATACACACTGGTCAACTACTCATAAACCTCTGGACTTGGACCAGAAGAAGGTTTTGCCACTGTGAGCCTGACCTGAGGAAGGCCTTGCCAATTTCCCAGGGGTCTGAGGCCCAGGCCCTTAACGTGGTCTGCTCATGTCGAAAAATACACCTTCACTCAGGACTTCACCTGCTCAGAACTTCACTCACTTTCTATACTTGCAGATTCGGAGACAAATTATCAAGGCCTCCTTAATTCCCCACCTGCCCTTCTATCTGACTGAACATCCCTCTTATATATGAGAGCAAATCCATGTGCAGTGTATTCACAGACTACGGGCTTTCACCAACCCAGCTCTGAAAATGCCCTCAGACAGCACCTCTCCAACTTTCGGTAACCAGAGTTCCCGTGTCCCCACCAGTGTATTTGAAAAGTCTTGATTTGTGACTTACTTTGTTCTATATCCATAAAGCCATAATGAAACCATCTCCTTATTGGAAGTATTTGGGCAACTTGAATTCTGTATTCCTGGTCATGCTCGCTCATAATTGGTTCTGAGGTAAACTATCTCATACTCCTTTTGAGAGCAGAACTGTGTTTGGGGGTTGACAATGAGTCTGAGAGAATGAATAAGTCTTGTTGGAGGGGACAACAAGGTCCTTGATAAGACAGAATGTATATGTGTAGTGTAGAACTCATTACAGATGGACACAAAATGCTAGACAAGAGTGAAGAAGTCTGTGTTCTGAGACACTGTCAGAATTGGTTGGAAAGAAAGAAGTGGGCAACGTGTTTCTAAAGAGCCTAGAGGAATGGATGGATGTGGGGAACATGAGAGTCAGGAGGAAGGGAGAACAAGGGAAGCAATTGGTTTCTAGAGATGATCGTCTCTGAGCCAGTGCTTGAAGATGATGGGTTACTGGGTGTAGACCCTTGCCTTCACCTGATGACTGAGTATAATCCCTGGTACCTACATGGTAGAAGAACAGACTCACACAAATTGACCTTTAACTCCTACATACATGCTCTGGAATGTGTCTGCACATACATACATGTAACACATTCATACATCCATGCACACATACATACATGTTAACTTTTTAAAGAAGATGTCAGCAAGGAGTAATGTGTAGATACCATTATGAGGTCTTGCAGAAAAAGTGTTTGGAAGAGAAATGGCAAATTTGTTCCCAGGATGATGTGTTGAAGTGTCAGGTATCTTTCCTACCGTGGAGTGGGTTAGCCAAAGAAGAGATCTGTGCATTTTGTGAATATAAACAAGAAACCATCAAAGCTTTCATTCCATGATTTTGTGAGCATGCTAACCACTCATTTTGAATGTCAATGCAGGAGGATCCATTTCTTGATTGATACATCTGTTTTTCTTTCATAAAGCATTGAATTTTGCTTAGGGAATCTGCCTTCTCTTTTATGGTGTGGAAATTTTTGTTGTTTCCTACAAAATGGAAAATAAAGTAATAATAGAAAAATTAGACTAGAATAAGGTTTAACTTCTTTTCTCAGTGAGATTACTGCAAGGGCAACAAGAGAAGAATTCGATCTAGGTAAATGTCATGTTTTTTCTAGAAGCTGCATAATGTACCATATGCAAAAGGGTTGTCATGTCTATGGAGATGGGTGGGATGTTACAATGTTGCAATATTGATTCTTTGTTCTTTTTATTATTTTAGTTTTGTGTAGTAGTTATTACTGTCTTATTGAAAGTAAAAAACAGTGGGAAATGTAATTTTGAACCTGACAAATATAGGCCATTCATTTTATTATAAAGGGTTTGAAATACCTAAGAAATAACCATAGTTTGAAGATCTCCAGCAAAATAAATCTGAAATGGAAAGAGATACAATGATGAGGACAGGAAAAAGATACCCAACAAATCAAAATAAAGCCGATTTTGAGGAAGAACAAAAACACAGAAGGAAATTGAGAAAATAATAAAGGAGACAATGAATCATAATAGAAAGAAGATGAAATGATAGCAGTGTGTGTTTACCTGGAAACTTTCATCCAGAAATTAAATTTGATAGGGATGAGGGATTTGGAAAGCTAATAATTATTTGCTTCCAGGAGGTTGGAAATGGGGTCTGAACAAGTCTAGATGAATAGAAAACTGTGGAAAGAATTGATTCCAGGAAAATAACAGCAGGAAAGTTAACAGCACCCAGGAGGCAGGAAGAGACAGACGATAGATATCATCATAAGAGGAGTGTGTGGGATGAATGTCTGGCCTACTGTGTGCTGGCCAGGAAAGACAGTGGTTCTCAAGGAGATGCTGACTTGTGAACAGCACTCTTATTTCTGGGTCCTTGTTTTTTAATCTACTAAAATAAATTAGGAAAGAAACAATAGACGCAAGCTTAGCAGCAACCAAGGGAACTGTTAGATGCTCCTAGTTAGCTCTTCATTGTTGTAATTTAAATTTTTTTATTAAAGTGGACCATTTCGTATTACAGTGCCATCTATGTGCTCATTGTTGACAAAGCTTTAGAAATAAAAGTCTTGTGTTCTACAGGAATTCATTCATTATAATATTTGTGCAGATACAGATTTTTCACTTTTACTTCTGTACTTATTAACTGTGAACATTTGAATAAAGTTGAGGAAAGTACAAAAAAGTCAAGATGTCCATATTCTACAAGTGGGAAATAAGGACTATTTTTGTACTTTTACTTTTTCTATAAAATGCTAAAGTCTCTATGATTCATTTGTTCTAAGAAGCCTCTGATATGAGCCTGTCATTCTTTATTTCTTTGCCACCCAAGCAGCTGAACATTCTGAAAGGGAGAGATGCACAGAATGGCTGCTGAGGTCTAACTTAAGTGCATTGCTCACACCCTAAGCTGCAGGTCAGGGCTACAATGCTGTCCCATCACACTTCTCCGACAGCCCTCTTTCTTGCTTCTTGAAATGTCTGTGCCTTCTACCTTCTTTTCTCAGATCTCATCAGCTGATGACCTTGCCTTAGGACACTGAGAAAGTGGACAGCATCCGAATGATGCTTGCTGTTTTCTCAGGACCAAATCTATAAATTCACTCTGTTGTTCTTTTCTGTTGCAGAGTGGGGACATTTCTCTCCCCCTCTTCCACTTCTCCTTGTTTTACTTCTCTGGAGGCTAGTTCCTCTGCTTACCACTGGCTTGTGGTAAGCAAACCATCCTATTCTCTGCCTTCCACTGAACTTCTATCTCTATCCCTTCTCCTTTCATATTACTATCAGCTCAGTGTAAAAAAAAAAAAAAGTGAACCCTCTATTTCCATCCAACATTGATTCTGTTTCTCTGTACTTAGTGATCAGCTTGTATAAAATACTGTCTGTACATAATGCTTTACCTCTTGTCTTGCTTTTGACCTTAGCAGTACTGGCATCTTGAAGGTGGTCAGGACCTTCACTTGGCATCATCCATCCAGGGCACATATGCCCTTCTTCCCAGAGAACTCTCATCAACACTCATTTGGCTCTTTAACCCCACGAGCCCCTGGTTTTCCTCACATCTCACTTGACTATTTAGTATTATCTCTAGGTACCACCCTGACATCTCCAGCCAACTGTCTCAAGACTTCTCAAGCTCAGCGTGTCTAAAATTGGACCCACCATCTTTCATCCCTGTCTTCCTGCCCACAGCGACGGCCACTGCTGCTTGCCAGCTGTGTCTGGAACTGCTCACATGCAGCTCACTCCATTCGCAGCTCACATCTGACTTGTCATCCTGGTCTGTGTATTGCACTTATTTATTTATATATTTTTCTATCTATCTATCTATCTATCTATCTATCTATCTATCTATCTATCTATCTATCTATCTATCTATCTATTTTTACTGTCACATACTAGTTGTAAAAACCAGAGGTTTTGCTAAGTCATTTTTGTACATGTGCATAATGTACTTTGGCCATATTCATTTGCCATCTCTTTCACCTTCCATGAATCGCAACGCCATCCACTAGTTTTCATTTCTTTCATCCCATCCTGTGTCAAACTTTATTACTCTCCCTCTACGAGGTCAACCTCAACAGCCTCCTAACTCTCTCTAGATCCACTCTTGTGACTTTTCATGCATTTGTGAGCCAAAGTGCCTATAAAAAAAACCAATCCAAGGTTGCTTTATAGACAGATTCTGGGCTTTTTACAGTATCTTCAAAGCCCTTTTGTCTGTTATTCCAGGCATTTTCTGAGTCTCTCTCTTACATTTGTTATGACAGCTTTATTCTTTTGGGTTCAGATTAAATGTAAGTAATTTGGAGATGTTGCCTGAAATTAGTGGAAATGTATCTACATTCCATTTTAATTTTTATATAGTATTTTATTTATTCTTTGAGAATTTCACATTCATACATATATACAATATATTTTGATATCAACCCCTATATTTTACTCCCTCCCAGCATCTTGTTCTATTTCGTAAAAATAACACACTGTGTCAATGCATATTCAAAAATGTGTAGCGTCATTTTTTGGAGCTGGAGCAGCTTTTCCAGGGCCATGACCCTTCAAGGCTATCAGCTGTAGGGATGGAGCCTTCTGAACCCCACACCCATTCCAGCTGAGATGTCAACTGGCTTGATCTTGTGCAGGTGTTTTAGGCAACTGTAAGTCCTCTGAGTTCAGAGTGCAAAGTTGTACCATGTCCAGAAGTCACTGTTCCCCGACAGTCTCTGCAACCTCTGGGCCTTAGAATCTTTCTGCACCCTCTTCCATGACATTTCCTGAGCATGTGTGTGTGTGAGTGCATGCATGTGTGTGTGTGCGTGTGCATGTGTGTGTGCGTGTGTGTGCGCGCGTGTGAGCGTGTGTGTGTGTGTGTGTGTGTGTGTGTGTGTATGTGTGTAATACAGATGTCTCATTTAGAGGTAAACCCTCTATAGTCATTCATTTTCTAAACTTGGATGCGTTTGAATCTTTGTATTAACTGCCATCTACTGAAAAAAGAAGCTTCTCCTAAAAGGACATAGAGTGTAAGGATGAGTATTTAGACAGCAATTTGATACCATTTAGCAAAACAAGAGCAGTAGGTTCTCACCAAGTGCCTAGGAGCTCATCAGTTGCTTGTTCTTGTCCAGGTCTGCTGTACCCAGCCTGGATTTCCTCCCATGGAGGCAGCCCTTAAATCCAACCAGAAACTTAGAAAATAGGTCTTCATGTGGCTTCTTCAAGCATCCTTATTGGTAGTTATTGGTACCCTCTAGGTTTTGCTTTTTAAGTAACTATTGATCTTGACTTGCATAGATGAGAATGCCTGGGCAATGCGTGGAGTCAAGGTGACTGTTTTCTCCAGTCACTGCGGTGCCACAGGCCTGGCACAGTGAGTGTGAGGAGCACATGGCTTGCTTTTCACAGACATGTGTGCAGTAAATGAGCAGACCACAGTTTGTCAGATGTCTGCTCTCCTTGGTGCTGACAGGAAAGGTAAGAACTACCCATCTGGTAAGATGAGTATGTGTGAGCCTGGTGATACTCAGTAAGTGGTCATGGTGTGTAGCATAAAATGTGGCAATGGCTGATACTACAGCAAGATTCAGAACTGGGAAAAGGGTGGTCATTGTATCTTTGGATGAAGAGGTGGGGCTGGAGGAAGGATTAAGAAAGGACACAACAAACTCTATACTTTCTGCTGCATACAGACAACTTTATCTTTGCACAATCTCTTCAGGAAACCTGACTCCAAAATAGAATTCGTTAAATTTGGAACAATAAACTGGGAATACAAAACCTAAGCTACAAAAGCCATAAAGTTGAGAAGATTTGAGCACATATTATGCCTTCAGAATCTGCATCTCTATCTGTGAACACGGGGTGTGTAAGGGTTAGTAGGAAGGCTACATGGTGCTTATTGATTATTAAAAACCACTTTAGTGATGTCTTATATTTTATATTGTTGATATGGTGTCACTTTACCTGGCTACACTGATGAGCTCCATTATTTAACAGCAGTTGGCTTATCACATTGTAGCACTTGATATGAAAAATGCTCTCTATAAAATAAATTATAATGGGTGGTTTAATAAGGAAGACTCTGTTAGTGCATGAAGTTTAACTGTTCTTAGCAAATACAATGCTTTTTGCGATGCACTCGTTTGTTTTATTAAAGCCAATTATACATTTGTTTTGGCTAATTTTTACTGTACAAAAGAAATTTGAAATACTTAACAGTCAATTACTGTGAGCATGCAGATAAAAATAATGAATGTTATCATACAAAGAGTTTATATATGAGGCAAGGCAGACAAGAATATAGTCTGTATAAATTTGTCAGAAATTAATAACTTCTATTTTAAGCCTCTTTGGAGCATTTGGGGGAAAGAAAACATTTAAATCAATTAAATTCCTACTTGGTACTTAGATGGATGACATGATTTTATTTAAATGGAATCCTGGTAAAGGCTCTATCCCCATCTTCTAAGAGATTGTTGATATTTTTCCCCTCTTGGGAAAACCTTCTCACAAAGATAAGCAATATCTTGATGCTTAGATCTTCATATTTAGTCTTTTTGGAACATTCATACTTTTATGAGTCATTAGAGAGGAGCCCTGGGTTTGCCTTCAAGGGATAATGGGAAATGATGTATTTCAAACAATCAGGATCAGACAATGGTGGATAACCTGGTAATAAAATCTTTCTCATGAAGTAATAAGAAAGCATTTTAATACACCTACCATTTATAGTGCTTATCATATGTCAGGCATGGAAACACATGGTAGGTCTGGTGTTCATTGCATGGAGTTCAAAGTCTTCAAGTTGCACTGGGAATTAAGTTGCTACTGTGACATATCATATAGGCCTTAACAGAAGAATTGAGAGCCTAGCAGGATGTGACAGGGGTAGAAGGAAGGCTAGGGGGATGGTACTCAGAAGTACAGGTTTTGGTTCAACATTAGGAACAAGCCTTAGTAATGTATAGCACATAAGAATGACTATAATGAATAATAATGCATTGTGTATTTTAAAAACATACAAGGTCTTTCATCTATGTTCTAAAGTAAGAAAGGAACCATGGGAGGCTTTCTGGAAGAAATGATGGTTAAACTAAGGCTTTCATTTAAGTAGGAGATAAGAAAAGGAGATAGAGGAACCGTGTGTTTACAGATCTTGGAAAAATGTTAACAAGTTCTGATCAGCTAGAATTTAAGAGTGTTAAAGAGAGATGAGCCTGGGCATGGGCCGAGAACAGGTTGTGTCTTCTTGCAAACCATAATGTAGGAGCTTAGACTTAGTCATGACCGCCAAGAAGCTGCTAAAGACTCTGAGGAGGTACAGGCGAGATTCAAGTCCATGAGCCTCTTCTGGCTACAGTCTGGAGGATAAGTGGGAAGGTGCTAGACGCAGGGAGTTGTGTCAGGCCTTGTAAGGTAACCTACTGAGAACCCAGAGTGCCTTTTCAAAGGCACTACTAGGGATAGACACAAGAGACACAATCAGGAAGTGTTAAGTTATTATGACCAATCTGGAGGCTGGTAGGTGGGTCTGATTTACAGCCTCATAGATGACAAAAGAAGGCAGGCCTGCAGCTTACTTCTACTTCCAGCTGTTCCTCCCTGGGTCCCATGGAGAAGTAATGGTATTTATATCAAGAAAGTGAACAGCTCAAATGAAAGAACCATAAATCTATTTGAAACTCAGGTACATGGTAGGCTTTCTCCCCCACCCCATAAAATGAAAAGAATGCTTAATGGAACTGTCAGATGACAGACCATTAAAAATAATTTTTGTTGTTAGATCACTATTTGATTTTTGGCTCAGAAGGAGTTTAAAGAATTGAGTGGCATCACTGTAATAAAAATTCCACTTCTATCTCCTATTTATATAAAAAATGTTCTAAGCACTTTTGTAAAAAATGAAAAATGCGAATAAGCTTGATATAAAACATTGTTTTTTCTCAAATTGTTTTATTATCCATGAGTCCAGGACATAATTGAGAAAATCAAAACCATTTTAATTAATAGTTCCATCTAAATTCTCTTTTAAATAGTTAATATATTTGACAAAATATAAAGTTTGGTATGTTGAGTTTATCAATTATATTTGAAGCTAATTTAATAGTTTCCTAATACAGAAGAAAAATGTTATCACCTCAAAGCCTTATTGTCTCGGGAGATTAAAAGAATTAAATTTACCAATGTTCTTTTTGCAAGGATGTATGATAAGGTAATCAATAAAACACATTCAAGACCAAAATATATTGAGTTTGAGATTTTGGGGGGAAAGAGAGAAGAATTAGGAAAGAGAAAAGGAATGATGTAAAATTTATTGATGTTAGAGGGGTGATCATTTACGTGTTTTTTTAAAAATTGGATGATGGCAGTAGTGATTTCACATGCTTTAAACATTGGACATGTTTAAAAGAATGAGGTAACAGTTATATTTAAAATGCGGTCATAAAATTCCCCCAAATGGAAGAAATTATATTTTTGCTAGGGATATTTTTAAGTTATGGAATATTTTTTAATATCAACTTAAAATATGAGTTTTTAAGACTGTACATTCTGTTTTGTTGGGTTGTGAACATGAGGGTTGAGGACTGCTGGGTTAGGGTGAAAACGGAATGATGCTGGTTAGACCCAATGACCATCATGTCGACCAGAGGCTCCCTACGTCACCCCAGAATAAGGAGGGGACAGGGAAGGCCTGCTCACTGTAGGGTGATAGACTGTGATTATGAGGTTGGAGACAGGCAATAGGAGAGAGCAGGTACCCCAAGAGAGGAGGAGCTATGTGTTCTGGGACACAACAACATCGGATGATGGTTGAGAAGTCTGAATGTAGTAGGTCTCCAGCATGTTTCATGTGTGGGGTTAATCCTTAAGCCGGTTTAATCATAACCCACCGTTTCCCCCCTGTACCAGCCACCTGTCTAGTCTGTTTCTGAATCTATTTTTTCAAGTGCCTCCTGTAAATGAAACTGTAGGGCTTTGTCACCTTCAGTTTGCTCATTTCTCAGGGTATGATGTTTGCCATGTTTATTCATGTTGTTTTGAATGGCTAGATTCCTATGTAGAAATTTTTATTACATTTATTTATTATGTGTATGTATGTGACACACGTATGTGTGTGCAGTCAGAAGTTAACCCAATGGAGTTGGCCATCTCTGAGCACTCTGTTATCTTGGGGATCAAACTCAGATCATTTGGCTAGGTGGCAAATGCTTTTACCTGCTGAGCCATTCTGCTGGCCAACTATTCCTATTTTTAAAGGCTGAGTATAAAGACAAGCGGTGATAAGCGTTTGGTGGAGGGCTGGGAAGATGGTTCAGATGGTGAGATCACTGGCATGTAAGCGTAAGGATCTGAGTTTCATCACTGGCATTCCTGTGCAGAGCCGGGTGCACCAACAGCATATTTCTGTAATCCCAGGTCTGGGGAGGTAGAGATGGGGGGCTCCAGGAGCTTTAGGGCCGACCACAACACCTTGATTAGTTCCAAGCTCAGTGGGAAACCCTTCAAAGATAACAAAGAACAGAATAGGGAAGAAGACAGCTGATGTTGGCTTTTGGCCTCCGCAGTCACACATTCACACATGCTCGTGTATGTATGGATACACACACACTACTACTGCACCTTCTTGGTGATAATGAAAAGTAACATAGTGTCCGTGGGCAACAGAACCACAATTCTTTCAAAAGTTAACAACGGGCCGTGATTCAGTCTTCGGTGTACACATAAAATAATTGAAATTGGGACCATGAAGTAACATCTCCATACCCAGTGATTTATTTTTTTCGTTACACAGAGTTTTAAATAAATGTTCTCATTGTGCTTATTGCTTTGTTTTCTTCCTTTTAAAATTAAAATTGCATTATTTATTATTTGAGAATTTCATACAGTATATTTTTATCACGTTCTTTCCTGTTCCCAAACTCCTTCCAGATCGTACACCACCACCATCAGCCCACCCGACATCACATTCTTCCTCTTTCTTAAAATAAAATGAAAAACAAAACAAAACAAAAGAACAATGCCACGGAAAGCACAGAGGCCTGTTTGCACTACGTAACCCCTTGAGCACTGGCCTGCTCCAGAGTGAGGTTGATGTGGCCCAGGTTTTATTTTTTTATTTATTTTTTATTTGTTTTTGTTTTGTTTTTTTAAATTAATTTATTTTTATATCAAT
>CM053745.1:59927419-59963679 GCA_028658305.1 Pachyuromys duprasi
CCCTTCCATCCAACCCCAGCTCATCCTGTCTCCTCAGGGCTGGCTGCAATGTCCTCCACTGGGATCTAGCCAGTCTGTCACTCCCCAGCTTGTATGGGGGAGGGTCAAAGAGTCAGCCATCAAGTTCATGACTGAAACAGTCCCTGTTTCCCTCACTAGGGTCTTCAGTCCTACACCGAGCTATCATGGGCCCCATCTGCGCAGGGGTTCCAGGCCACATCCACACATGGTCCTTGGTTGTAGAAACTGTCTCATACAAGACCCCTGTGCCCTGCTCAGTTTGGTCTTTGTGGAGCTCTTGTTCTCCCCAAGTCTCACCAACCTCCCCCAGATCTATCATTACTTCTCGCCCTCTGCCAGAGGCTTGATCGAGAGTCAAATAAACAGTAGACAGGAGCTAGTCTGTGGGGCACTGCAAATCTGTTAGTGATGAACTTTTACTTTTATTTATGGAATGTTCCTTGAGTGTATTTTATCGTTATTATTATGTTTGGTTTCCATGGCATTCTGTGAGCTCCTTAAAGACAAGGACTGCGTTTTAAACATCTTTAGTAGTCATGAAGTGTTCGGCAAGTACTCTGCCATAGCAAGATAACGTGATGCACTGCGTTCCTTGAGTCATTTTAACTGATAAAACTTTTGGTAAGCCACCTTGATGATGCTGCCCCATTGACTGGGCCTTTGGGGATAGAGTTGTTCTTTTTTGCAGCAACAAAGCTGTCAGAGTTGAAGGGATTGACAGGGCTGCTAACAGCTCCTGCTGGAATAATTAGACAATCATTTACATTTGTGAGCGCCTCGGGGGTGCAACGGCGGTGGCTTTGGCCACATCCAGTCTGAACAGCTTTCAGGTGGGAACACCTCTGTATGCAGATTAGCAGGTCTCCAGAAGGTGTTATTAGGTGTTTTTTTAAAAGAAACTTATGAGTAATTTTTCCCTGTGGTGGTGCTTAGGTTGGTTAGAATGATCATATTTATGTTTGGCTTGTTTGAAGATATAGATCAAAACCAAATTGGCTTAGATTTACTGATTAGTCCCCAGAATCTTTTAAAGGGAGCTGGCAGGGGTCCAGTGTAGATTCTAGAAAAGATCCTGCTTTCTCCTTCTGCTAATACTGAGAGGCGTGGTCTTCAGGATAAACAAGCTGGAGAGGGGTCCCTGAGGACCTTAATCTGTTCCAATTAAGATGAATGTACAAAGATAATAGAGCTGTTTTACAAAGCTGTTCTGGACTTCAGCACAAGTAGTTTAACTGTTCCTTCGGGGAAATTACATCATCCTTGCATGCAGGTTCAATGAAAAAACAGTCATTATTCAGCATTAGAAGAGTTCTTTCCTTCCTCATTTTAGCCTCTACTTTTGTGAACTTAGTGATATGAACTTAACATGCAGGTTCTTTCTTTTTAAATTTAAAAACTTCTTTTATTTTATGCATATAGATGTTTTTTCCTGGGGTGCATGGAGGCCAGTAGAAGGTGTCAGATCCATTGCAATTGGAGTTAGAGGTGATTGGGAACCACAGTGTGGGTGCTGGAATCAAATCTGGGTTCCATGGAAGAGCAGCCAGCACTCTTGCTGGTTCTGCTATTTCTCCGGCCTTGAGTGATGCAGGTTTTTAAAGTACCTTTTGTGGGCTTAGGAAACCTTGTGTCTGAAGGAAGGAGAGAGGTGGCGACAAAGCCATCCCTTTGGATGATAGCGATGGAGTGAGCATACCACATTAAGCCCAGTGTTGTAATAGGAAACCTTGTAAGCAGTTACAGACTAGATATCATTTTCCTAAAAAGAGAACTTTTGTTTCTCTTTCTTTGTGTCCACTGCACTCAGGAGGGCATTGCTGAGCCTGCTTTCCTCAAGCGTTAGTAGGAGATACCATTGTGAGAACCCGGAACTGCTAACTGCTGCCTCAGTGCAAAGCGTATGGAGCCCTCCATTGTTAATCACTGAGAAGAAAAACTGCTCGTCACCTAGTTCCAGGTGTTTGCACATGGCAAGAACGTTATACAATCTAGTTTCAAACTTTTACCAGAAGAAAGAAAATTGAAATCGGATGCCCCTGGTGCTAATTATCAAGGTGTATCTGCCAGGGATTGAAATCTATGGGTGGCCTGGAAGAGAAGGCTTCCAAATATGATGTATTCCTTACAAAGATAATGAAGCGTTGTCAGTTTTCCTCACGGGAAATTTAAATACATTGGGTTTTCTCTCTAAGGTAGGTGTAACAATGTTTGAAAATAAAATTGTTGTTGCTGCTAATACCTATTATCGTTCAGTGTTATTCACATTTCTGTGCTTAGAATTCACAGCGTGCACTGAACATTAATCTTAATCACTTTCCATAGCATCGAGATTTTGCCTTGTAACCCACTTGGAAGAAGGAGATTGGCAACTGCGGTGCTAATTCTCCTATTACTATGAAATCCTTCCAGGTGAGAGAAGTCAGGTCACAAGTGCGGATTTGGAATTGATGTGGGGCACCCATGAACAGTGGGTTATTCTTGGGCCCTGTCTAGGGCTGGTCCTGCAGTTACCACACTGAGCTCCAATGCTGATGATGTGCACAGGGTTCAGAGACTGGAATAAACAGAACAGAGGGGACACAGTCTTGCGGGCAACATGGTGGAGTTTTTCATTCATACACCTTATTTCCATTTCATTTCTTCTGACAGCTCAAGGCCATCAATTCAGCATTTCCTTAGCTTTTAGCTCAGAAACAATTCAGAAACCTTAACTCCTGGTTTCAATTTTCTCAGTCATTTCACTTAATTTACAGAAATCTTTCAGATGTCAAGACATAAGGGTTTGCTTTAGTCCTGTCTCTGGGTCCTATTGGGTGATCCCTACGAAGGCAGAAAAGCCATTACTCTGTATGTAGAGTGCAGAGCATTCAGATCTCCGACTGGCTTGGGGCTTACAGCAGTCTTCGCCACTTATGCAAACCCAAGTAGTCAATAGTGACTAATATTGCATAGTGACAAACAGGCTATTATATAGCTTTAAAACTAAGTCTATTATTCATTCTGGCTTCTGGCATGTCACAAAAGTTAAGGATTGCATGACTGAGTCTTCTATGAATGGAAGTTCTCACACGCCTACCTACGGGAGTGCAAAAAATGTGCGAGGGGGTGTGGACAAGTAGCACTTGTTAATATTGTGCGTTATCATTCTCGTTAAGCACAGAAACGTTGAATAGAGTTGAGAATTTTAAAATATATGGACTAGGCCTAATCAAAAGAAAGCCATACAAAGTATCATATATTTCATATTCCGTTTAATAACAGCTATTATATACATTGAAAGGCTTTCTGTTTTGACCTTTGACAGCTATCTCTCAGTGAAGATGGAATTAGTAAATACTGCCTAGCCCAGTCATTTCTTCTGATCATGAAAACACAGAACGTCATAGCTACATGACGTTGTACAGCAAAGGAGCCTTATCAACCCCATGAAACCAACTCATTGAGTCAGACTTCTTTCCTTCCCTCCCTGCCAGAGAATGAGATCTCTTTGAAATGGGAGGAAGTCAGGTAGCTGTGAGGAAGAACTTTTGAGGTGTAGACTGGGACACATCATGAGGACATTGACAGACTCAGTCCAGTGGAATTGGACATGACGGAGGTGATTTTATCTATCTAGTTTTCAGATTATGTCATTTTAAGGCAGATACTTAAAAAATGGTGTTCTAATATGGAATTGATTGAAGTATTTACCAGAGAACCTGCCTTGTTGCTTCTTTAGGGGCCAGAAAACCACTGTGTTCATTTCCTTTTTGATGCATATGGATGAAACATGACTCCACACTTTCTAGCAAATGTAAGGAGGTGTTTAAAGATGAAAAATGTCTTCCAGTCCACATAGAAGGACCACATTGAACCTCAGCTTTCTCTTCATGAGGAAAGGAGAGGATAGTTTATGGCCCAGATAGTGCAAAAAGATGTGGCAGCCTCAAAATCTTACTTCTGTGCGACTCTTGCCTAGTGACTGCTAAGACCCAAAGGTGGGACAGTCACAGTTGCATGAGGATGTCTTCAGCCTTGATGAATGTTAAGGAAAGTTTTTGTATTTCCCGACTCCATGGCTGAATGAGTGACATTTTGAGTGTCCAATCAGACATTTCCTTTTTTTTTTTCCTGATTATATAAAATCCTTCCATAATGATTTTTTTCTTCCCTAGAACTCATCATTGATCTCGGTCCTTCTTCTTCAGTGACAGGATGTCTTTTTAGTAGAGCCTTGATGAAATAAACACCTGTCATGAAAACTCTTCTGCCTTGCCTTCGTAGTTCCCTCTGTGTGTTTGTGAATGTGTGCATGCGTGTGTGTGTGTGTGTATGTATGTGTGTGAGTGTGAATGTGTGTGTGTGTGTGAATGTGTGTGTGTGTGAATGTGTATGTGCATGTGTGTGTGAGAGACTGAATGACTCTGAAGTGACAAAATCAACCAGACAGCATTACAGAGCTAGCCCTTTTGTGTAGATCTGGAAACAATGTATTTACCAGTTGTTCCATTTTCTAATTTTAAAATAGCAGTTAGCTTGCAGGACCAATGTTGTGTTGTGTTAGGGTTACTTTCATAGACCTAGGTGTATTTCCAGTAATTCTTCAACTAGGTTCTTACATGTCAGCTCTGTAATGGTTTTGGATTTACATCAGACTGTAACAAGAATATAATACAATTAATATTATCACTCAGTTCCCTATAAATTATTTTTTAAACATATGCTGCTATGCCTCATATAAAGATAGTCATTATTCAAGTACTTACCCTATAGACTTGCAGACCCTTCAGTGTTAGACTCACTGGCAGAATTGGAGTTTTACCTTTCTCAATGTGCTTATATTTTTTTATTAAATTCTTTATTAATTACACTTTATTCGCCTTATATACCCCTGTAGTTCCGTCCCTCCTCCCAAATGTGCTTATATTTGTAACTACCCTCATGGGAAGAGACACTTGTGCCCTTCCTTTTGGCCAGCTGATCATTGAAACAATGGTCCCCGATACTGAAATGTCTCCATAAGTCTCCTGTTGGGGAAGACAAGAGGCTGAAGGCTGAGGAGCAACAAACTTGTACTTGACGGCTTTTCAGAACAGATACGACGTTGATAGGTTGACCAGGAAGGCTGTTACAGCCTCATGACAAGACCTTTGGGGACTGGGCCTTCCTAGACCTCTAAATTTGTCCCTTAATGTGGTTATATTAACTCAACCCCCTCAGGGTCATTTTGATTTGATGATTAAGGAGTTGAGCATTTTTTTAAGTGTTTCTTTGCCATTCGATGTTCCTCTATTGAGACGTCTCTGTTTAGCTCTGTACCCATTTTTTTGATTGGATTACTTGATTTGTTGTTGTTTAACTTGTTAAGTTCTTTATATATTCTGGATATCAGTCCTCTGTCAGATGTAGGGTTGGTGAAGATCCTTTCCCAATCTGTAGGCTGTTGTTTTGTTCTGATGACAGTGTCCTTTGCTTTAAAGAAGATTTTCAGTTTTATGAGGTCCCATTTATTGATTGTTGCTCTTAGAGCCTGTGCTGTTGGTGTTCTGTTCAGGAAGTAGTCTCCTGTGCCAATGAGTTCTAGGGTTTTCCCCCCTTTTTATTCTAACTCAACCTTCTTTGTTTTCACCATGGTTTGTCTCTTTAACTGGCTTATTGAGGATGGATAGCCAATTACAGCTTGTTAGTGACCAGGTCTGGGTGTTCACCCTCCCAACTTCAGTAGCCAACACATACTTCTGAGTTCAGGCAAGGGATGAAGTATCACATTCTTTGTTCGGTTTCTTAAATGTACCTCTGTGTACTCTATCACTTTTCCATCTCCCTTGCTAAGTGTTTGGTCTTTTTTATTCTGTTTTCTTCTGCTGAGATTCTAGGCACTTTTAACTAGACTCTTAATTTAGACAGGAATCCTCAACAGATCTCTAAACACATTGTATCACTTTTTGTTCACATTACAACATAGTATGCTTTTCTTGTCCATCTAAAAGGGAGATACAATTTCTGTTTGTACTGTGTTGAACAGACCTTGTGCATTGGATACAAGCCTGCTTCCTAGAGTTTGTTAAATGTTTACCAATTAGATCATTGGTATTTCTAATGAATTAATTTATACATCAGAACCTCATTGGATTAGGATGTCTGTATAGATATTTACAAGTATTTTGTTGATGTTTGAGGAAATTGTAGAGGTGTTTGGAATGGCAAGGAACATATTAATTTAATATTTAATAGTCAAAATGACAAATGGCAAGCCCCCAGCACCTGAACATGCTATGTAACATAGTTTTTTAAATTAGGTAACATGAGAGCTCCTTGTGTTTTTCTTTTATGAGCATACAAACACACACATATCACCTCCAGTTTATAAGATAGTCTATATTAGCAAAGTTATATTGACATATGCATGGCAAATATCTTTGGCATGCATCGTAATAGAGATGGCCATTCTTTCTACCCCTGTACATTTCTTGAAGGGCCTTTCCATTGCTTGTTGCATTTTTCCTTCCAGGTTTCTTGATGGCCTTTGTCTTCTGGTCTCCTCTTTCTTCTGTCTGCATAAGACTGCTGTTATTCGCATTCCTCCCCCTCAGTCTCTGGAGAGATGTAACAGGTCTCTTTATTTTGCATCCTGTTCTCCTCCTCCTGCCACCTGTTTTCAGCTTGTTACTCTTCTACAGTCCTGGTGGTCCAGTGCTGCTTGTAACACAGCACAGCCAGAGCATAACAGATCCTTAGCGGGGAGACCAGACAGCAGTGATCAGGAAAATGTAGTATTTGCTGCCACAAGCTGAGACTCTGAGAGAAAAGATTAACAGAAGATGAGGTAGAAAATGCTGGCTCACTCTCAACACATAATGAACAGAGATCTGAGGTTGGTAGAAAAGAAGCATGAAATGAGGAGAAGGAGAACCAGGAGGGAGAAATGGTTAAAAAACTTACCTAGACTTTCAAATGCAGTTGGGAGAAGAGAGCAGAGCAGCATAACAGGCATTCTGGCTGCTTTTGTTCTTTGCAATATAAACGACCTCCTCTTCCCAGTGAGTGTCTAGATAACTCTTCTGAGGGTTGGGCCTTCTTCTGTTGTGGAATCTGCATATAATGACACTCTTGACCATAGCTAAATTGTAGATAGAAGTAATGTAAGTATCTACTTATGCATAAGTACAGCACCTGTCAACATGGAATGTTCTTCAGCCTGAAAAAAATGAAGTTCTGAGGCATGCTAAATAATGAACCTTAAGGACAGTATTGATAAGGACTAAACTACATATGAAATAACCGCTCATACATGATTCCATATGTAAAATAGTTAAGCATATGGAGGTAGAAGGGATACTGGCATTCCTAAGAGATGGGGGCAGGGAAACAAGGGTGATTATTTAACGAGATCAGAATTTCAGTTTGAGATGAAGAAAAGCTCTAAGAAGTATGATGATAATCCAACAAACACGTATTTCATGCAACTGAACTGTACTTAAGATGGTAAATGTTCTCAAATGTAATAGATATGTAGGTTTTATGCCATGTAGGTGAGGAGAATCCAGGACCTGAAGTACTTAGATGGGTTACAAATCCAAAGGAAAAGAAAATTCATAAATACATAGTAGATTAAATAGTTGTCTCCCAAACATGTACCTATGTTTTTAAGTGTCAGGAACTAGAAACTTGACTTTATTTAGATAAAGGATCTTTGCAAAGATAATTGAATGTCTCAGGGTAAGATTTCCTAGATGGTCTTACGTCCAATGGCAACTATCCTAGTAAAAGGTAGAAGAGAAAAAAAGACATGTGAGGTTATGAACTACAATTGATGTGATGCCAGACAAGCCTGTGAGCAGAGGAAGGAGGAAGAACATGAGCAAACATCACTTATGGACTTTCAGGCTCCCAGTCTCTAAAACTGTGATAGGGTGCATCTCTGCTAAGTTATCAGGCTTATAGAATTTTGTTATAGAAGTCCTGATTTCATAGAAAATTTTCTGCCCCTTCAGTTTTATTGTGTGTTCTTAAAGTCCAAGCAGTTCTCCTCTATGAGTGTAGGGTGGGTCTGGCTTGTTACTCACCCCACTGCTCTTCCATGCAATCTGGGGCATCCAAAGAGAGCAATGAACTTGGTTCAACACACAATTTCAAACACTTAAAACGTTATATGATGTTTTTGAAAAAAAAACTTTGTAGATGACATCATTTTGCACATCAGAAGGATGGGCATACTTGATTGTTGAAAGGCACAAAAGCTGCCATTGTCATTTTATTATTTCATGACTCACAGGTTTCATTGTCTCTTCTTTTGTCATCTGATGAGTTTTACAGTGATGCTGATGTGCTTTTGTTCTTTTCACTTAATGTTTTGTGTATACAGGTGCCTTCTTGAGAATGCCATTAGGCTAACATAAAACTTACAGCTCAAATGTTTTATATGGTGCTGATAATAGCCTAACTTTCAAAACATATACGCTCTCCTTTTTCTCTGTGTTTCAATTTTTTGAGATGTGACAAAAAATATTCAAGACAAACAATTTAAGGGAGGAAAGACTGATGTCGGCTCCTGGTTTTCAGAAGTCTCAGTCTGTGGTTGGATGGCTTTGGTGATGGCAAGGCAGACTCTCATGGCTTCAGATAACATGGTGTAGAGTCTGATGGGCACGTAGCAGTTAGAAAGGAGATCAGAAGAGAAAAAGCCGGAAGCTCTGTACCCTGCACCGTGGCCCCACATGTAGCTAGGAAACAACCAATCATGTGCCATCACTCATCTAGCTGCTTCTCACAGCCCTCCTAACTGGTCAGGAATCTTCACAGACACCTTTCTGAGCATCATGACACACATAAACCACAAAACTCTGTCACTCACATCTTATGCTATTATTTTACATTTGTGTATTTTACCTCATTATTAAGTTTACTCTTAAATATATTACAGTTTACATTTTCATATTTTATATTATATGACCATTAACACATTAGATATATTTTGAATATTTTTCAGTTTGTATCCTCAAAAATGATCATACAACACCTCTATACTACTAGAATATTTTGACATTGACAATGTCTTATGCTGTTTTTTTTTGCCTTCATGTGTTTCCTATTGCTGATAGATCAGCAGCCCATATTAATGAATAAGTTGTTTCATTGTAGGAATATATGCATGTGTATATATGTAGTTTGTATGTAGGTATTAAATAACTTTTAGCATGTAGAAAATATATCAGCCAGTTTTTTTTTTGTCTGTGTGATAAATTACTGATAATAAACAAGGGGAAAGGGATTATTTTGGCGCTTGCCTTCAGGGGTTATAGTGTTCTTGTTGTAGATCAAATGGGTACAGTGTTGATAACAGTATAAATATATGTATATATAGATATCCATTTTCCTGAGATTATGATTTCTTTCATGGTGGGTTCACATTCATTCATCTTCATATATCTGGTATATAGAGTGGGCCTTTGTGTAAAGAAGACAGTTCAAGCTGAAAATGAATGAATCTTCTTTATTGTTTTATTTTCAAAAGAGATATATGCTTATTATTAAAATTTTAAACATTGTGTAGGTATAGAAAATGATAGAACCAATCTTGCCTTTGAATCCCAGGAGTTTGAGAGCATCCTTCTATATTTTGGATATCTGCAAGTTATGAAAATAATTATCCTGTTAAAGAGCTTATTAGTTCATTCTGTTCTTTCTTTTGGTGAAGACATAGTGGACATCCCTCCTTTAGCATGCTGAGCAAGCTATCTTATTATTCCCTACAGGCCCAGCCTTTTAAAGAGATAACTTTAGCTAATCTTCACAGTTTAGGCATTCAGGCAGGAAAAATGGTATCATGTTAGGCTCCCAAGGCAGGAAATGAGAAGATTCCAGAAGGATGAGCTTCAGACAAAAGTTAGGAGCCTTGGAGCTCAGAGGGACCAAACAAAGAAAGAAAGACGTGCATTCTGAAGACTAGAGAGGGAAGAAAGCTGCTCATGTCCATTTCTCCACAGCAGCACACAGGACATGAGGATCCTACAGCCACGGTGTGGATCAGCTGCTGGGTAAACAGCAGTGAGGAGAGTCAAAGCAAGTGCTGAAGGTTGGGGTAGAAGAGACATGCCACTTTTCTCACCTTCTGTCAATATTCTTAACTCTTTAGACCTTAAAATGTGTCGCGCAGACAGTCAGTGTCTGACTCTTAGTGGGGGCAGGACTAGGCTGAGAAGGCATGACTTCCGGAGCTGTGCTCACACCATGGCTAACATTCATTTCAGTGTCTTTTGCCTTGCTTCATAAGGCAGAAAAGCAATGACCTGATAGTTAGACACAGGCGCAGCGTGCTTTGCAGATGGCAGCAGTACCATCGGGCCATTATTCAGTGTGGTGTTTGCAGGTGATATGTACACAGAGCACTTGGGACCAGAACAGAAATGGAGTTCCACTGGATAATAAATGGAAGCAAAGGTTGTAATTTGGAACTTGGACATTCTCATGGTGTGTATATTAAAACATTTTGTCATCTCCAAAGTGCAGTAGACATCAGAACTAAAATTCTCCTGTTTGATTTATTAATTTACTCAATCAATTCAACTGTGACCTCTGAATCTCATATTTTTTTTTCTTAAAACAGGGCATTGATTTCTCTCTCCCAGGCCACCCCAAGGATTCAGCAGCTTGCTCAGTAATTGGGATATTGAATGTCCCTGGAAGGCCCATGTTCCGAAGGCTTGTTTCCCCGTGTGGGGCACGTTTGGGAGGTTGTGGAGTTTTTAAGAGGCAGAGAGAAGGTGGTGGAAGTTAGGGCACTGGAAGTGTGCCTGTGAGGGGGCTATCGGGACCCACAGCTCCTTATGTTCACTTTTAGTTTCCCGACCACCCTCAGGAGCGGCCGCTCCTATCACGGTGTCCCCCCTGATTATGTTACCAAAGGCAGAAACATACATTGACCACGGACTGGGCTCCGCGTACACGATTCTTCCTTTTAGGCTAATTCGTCTTGGGTAACCACCGCAATAATGAGACGCTGGCTGCTGATATGTATATAGAACGGAAGTGATGCTGACGGCAGGTCGGGGTGGGAGCACCTGTTAATGGAACATACCTGGAGACAGCCCTGTTCCCGCCCCTGCGAGGGCTGGTGCGGGCTCTCCATAGGTGACACGTAGTTTTGCTTGTTAACTCCTCCTGCTGCACTAGGATGTCTGAGCTGACTTAGCAAATGAACAGAATCTTAGATGCAACGTCATATTTCAGATAAGGCAAATTTAGAAATCTTTGGATGAATGGTTCATGCTCATCTGTAGAGATGATTTCCTTCTGGATGCAGTAAGAGCTACATCAGCCTTCCCCATTGTGAAATACATTTTATCTCCAAATTACTGGTATGCTTCTGAAAGCAAAACAAACAACCCTCACCCCCCCAAAACCCCCCAAAACATGACTGGATATTTACATCCACACAAATGATGAAGGAAGGTCTTCTGACTGTGTTTGGGATGCTTCATTTGGGACCTGTTTCAACTGAAGGTGGAAAATTTCACAAAAGAACTCTCTGTTGATGATGAACCCAGTACTGGCTGGATGTTTTCCAGAGAGTGGTGGTGGTTGGAAAATTTGGAGATCCTGCTGAATCAAGAGTGTGACTACTTGTCTCTATGCATTTAGATTAATGGGTTTATCATGGGATAAGAGGACAATTTCCCATCCTCAATCTAGCAAACAGCATTTTATGCTCTTTTACCCTCTACCCACTGTGTATCCACAGGGGCGTTTAGTACCTGAACTACAAAGCTCTGAGATGCAAAGAATATGCTAAGACCGCTTGCAGATTTTCATCGACACACCCAGAGTCCTGGTGAAGTGTGCTAGGTGTGCTAGCATTTTCATGTGAGAGATAGGACTGCAGGCTAGAACAGAGATGATTAGCAGAGCAATTGGGTTTGAAATTTTACTCTGTGTGCATATCTACTTAGCAATTTTGTGACCTCTGACATTATGGGGGTATTGACTATTGGGGACACTATAGCTAGCAACAATGCATTGTATATTTCAAATTGCTGGAAAATAGAATTCTGAAATTTTCGACAACTATGAAATGATCAGTGTTTAAGGTAATGTGCATACTAATTATGTTGCTTTGACTTTTGTGCAATGTATACATATGTTAAAATGTTGCATTTAACACCATAAATATGCTCAATTATTAGCTGCCCAATAAAACAAAAATATGAGGATAATAGTGGTTCCTAGTTCTGTTGTGGGGATTGAATGGCTGCTTGTTAAATGCTTGTAACATCAGCATATAGCATTACAGTAGGAACTATGTAAGTATAAGTTAAAAATGCAAATCGTTTCTACATGTGGTCTGGTACTAGTTGCATTAAGTGTGAAGTGCCCACATACATAAATCTGGACATAAATGAAAGCGACTAAAGAAAAGTAAAGGCTAGAGATGGTAACAGGATTTTAAATAGAGGAACAGTGGAAGCTTATTCCACAGGAGGTATAAAATGGAAATCTCTGTGTTATGAGAGCTGGTACTTCTTGAATATAATGTACTCTAGAGACAACTGTAAGATTCTTTCTGTTTTATTATTCGGAGCCACTGAATTTTGCAGAGATTCTGCAGCAAACATTTTCATTGTAGTTAATATTGTCACTATAATTATCAATATTTTAATCATTGTCATAAAATATAAATCCATTAAATTGCTTTTACAGTTCCTTATATTTGTTAAACAGAGTGGGTTCAATTTCTAGACCTACAGGTTTTGAAATGATAGGGTTTTTTTCTTCTTTTTCTTCTTATTGAAGTCTGATGAGGCCATAGGGGATTTAGTTTGTCTGTCGTTGAGTTGTCTGAATGAAGCAGGAAAATAGAAACATTTGCGGACCTGACAGTGCAGCATCCAGCAGTGAGCGCTTCTAAACCCTGGATAGAACGGGCCCAGAATCGCTGTCACAGAGTGAGACAAGCAAGGTCATCTTGTTATCTGGTTTCCAGGTCTCCTGATGGATGTCAGGGAAAGAAAAGAAAACCAGCCAGGAGCTTAAACATTAGGGAAGCAGAGGATGCAGAAGAAAGGGCACTGGGGGCTGGAATTAGGGAAGATTATATTCAAATTCTAGCGGTGGCATTTATTTGTGACCCCCATAATTTATGAGGTGATGGCAATGTATCTCACACAGTCAAAGAAAGAACCAAAAGAGATCACTTAGTAGGTCCACAGCAGTTTCTGTCCATTTCCCACGCATTCATCAAACTGTTTGCCTTTTGTTTTCTCTCTCATGTGTGTGTGTGTGTGCACGTGTGCTTGTGTGTGTGTGTGTGCACGTGTGCTTATGTGTGTGTTGCAGGTGCACATGTGTGTTGAGGGGGTTACACGTGTATGAGTGTACATGTGTCAGCCAGAGAGCAATTTGAGGCACATTCTTGGCTATATCTGTATTACTTTTGAGACAGGGTCTCAACTTGTCAGCTAGAATAGGCTGATTTGACCAGCGAGCCCCACGGACCTTCCCAGCACTGGAGTTACAAGTACCCACAACCATGCCTGGTGCTGGGGCTGGAACTTCATTTCTCAGGCTCACATGATGAGCATTTTAGTGGCTGAACTGTCTCCCTAGCTCCTTGATTATTTCTCCATCAGAAAAATCATGATTGTTATTAGTATGCTCTAATACTCAATGCAGTGTCTTACCTTAGTGAATATTAAATAGATGTTGATTCAATATTGCATAAATAATGACCTAACTAAATCCATTTATTTATCATCAGTAATCGCCTATAATCTGTCAGTTGCTATGCCAAAAACTTGAGAAATAGAAAGGAAAAGAACAAAAATATCTTTGCTATAGTTGTTTACAAACTAGGAAAAGGGGATGTCCATTCTAACGAGTGAGTTATAAGAACTCTCTTGGATATGGGGAAAGCTCCAAGAAGAGATATGTAATCTAAGTCAACCAAGTAAATACAGTAGAAAAAGGCAGTCATGTGAGCCCAGGAGAGACAGGGCATGTGAGCTTACATCTGCAATCATGTGTACTTCCCTGGACAGCTCTGTGCTTGTATTCACACATGCACAAGGCATTGTATCTAGAGTAAACAGTTAGGTAAGGGCAGACCAGGACAGTCTCTGCAGAGTGTTATTGGTCACCCACTCCTTAACCTGCCAGTGATAGAAACACCAGAGCACTTTATGTCAGGTCTGACAGGAGTGGATGTGGAAAGGCCCTCGGGATGCCAGAGCTAGCCATTGTGATAGTCCAGGTGAGAACGGAAGAGGCTGTGGAAGTACACTGGGGCAGATGCCAACGACATTAGCATTTGGGGAAAGATAAGACACAAAATCCAAAGAAACACAGTGCTGAGCTGTATTCACGAGGTTTTTCTATGTTTGAAGAGCCAGGGAAATATTTTTGTTTTCTCTAGTTCTATAATTTAGCTACGAGAATGGTATCTAATCATAGAAACTACAACTGTGTAGCATGCCACCTTTTACAATCGACATTGGTGTGTCCTTAAGGGTCTTATCCTAATACACATTATCTGCAATGACTGGGTTTTCAGTCTGTTTTACTTTTTCTGGCTCTACCTGCAGCTATGTCATCAGGATGAGGGAACGACTGAATAGCATATCTGCCAGAGAAGAGCCATGCGAAACTAAGAAAGTTTTGTTTCAGTTAAATTTGTGTTATAATATGAAGTTAAACTAGTGGCTACATTAAACAATGTAGCCAAATATTCGAGATGTACCAATATTTTCTACAAAATTATTTTCCTGGATTGAGTTGATATCACTTGTATTCGTTTTCATGGCTATACACAGTAAAGAATATGAGCCTTTGGGGTATTGAGTCTTCCCTTTGTTGCTTCCCCCAAACATGGAGTGAAACATTCATCAGCTGCTGTTAGTGACTATTCTTTGCCATCTTGCTTGAATCTTTTGGTCGCTGCTCTTCGTTGCAGCTTGGATGAGCTTAAGGGCTTTTGGTTGGTAAAATTCTCTTGTAGTTCAGTCTCTTTGCTTCTTGTTTTAAGTCCTTTAATGAGTACATTTCTTGACTTAGCAGTGAAACATTAAAAGCATATTTGCAATTTTTGTTATTTGGTAATTTTGCATATATTTTGATCATATTCACCCTACTTCAACTCTTTCTTAATTCCTCTGAGATTCACATTTTCACATCCTCCCATCTTTCTGCACATATTTGTATGTATGTATGTATGTATGTATGTATGTATGTATGTATGTATTTCTACCAAGTCAGTTTTGTGCTGTCTCTGTGCTCATGGCTGTGGAGCAATCACTAGGCTATGGCTAACCTACCAGTGCCCACACCCGTACGGAAACCTGAGTCCCTCTCCAAGAAGCCATTGACCATCAATAGCCCTGGGTTGGGGGTGAGGACTTCTGAACTGTCCTTACCCATGCTGCCATGTAGACTGGCTTGATCTTGTGTAGGCATCTACAGCTGCTGTGAATTCATGACTGCACTTGCCCTGTGATAGACCGAAGGCACTGTTTGGCTCAGATCCTCCCAGACATCTTCCCACGCCATTTCTACCCCAGTTCCTGAGCACTGGGAGGGGATATTAATACCTTATTTGTGCCTAAGCACTCCACTGACAATTATTTTCAGCACTTTACCCAGCTGTGAATTTCAGTATTAACCGCTGTCCACTCTGATCAGATCTGAGAGTTACGATAATCTCTGGTTGGAGAGATGGGAATTTAGAGGGCAGTCAGATACTATATTGGTTTAGCAAGATAATAGTAGTAAGTTTGCCCATGTGGTCTGTGAGATCCTCAACCAGGGGGTTTTGGACTAGATTGATAGCACCAGGCAGGCCTTAATTCTAATCAGCAAGTATCTAATTCCCATTTGTTGTCAAATCAAAAGCCTAATGCCAGGTGTGGAATACCTTCCCCCGACAGAGATGTCCTAGAGACACCTAGATAGCGGCACCACTCTTTACAGCCACACCGCTATGGCACCCATGGGAATAAGTTGCCATGCTGTTTATTTTTTGTAGTCAAGAAGGTTCACAGCTAGATCACACTGTCGGCTCTCTCCTGCCTAGAAGCATACATAGCACTTTTTGGTCATATGAAAGCTAGCTAGTGGGGAAAAAACATCAGTGTCAGTATTTAACTAATTTTCTCTTTGTCACATGCCCCAAGTGTGCCCTGTGCTCAGCAGTGAGGCCTTTCCATCAAGTTATGGTGGGCAAAGAGCAATGAATTTTAACAGAAAGTTCATGTATGGGAGCCTATTATGTTTTATGGTGTTAGACTGTTCAGTTAAAAATAATATTTTACATGTCTTGAATTATATCCTAAACACCTTATTATTAGTTTTGCATATACTCATCACTAAATACCAGTAATATTTCATAACATATAAAAGGGATTATTTCCTTAATAGTTGTCGAACTATTACAAACGATGTAATATTATAGTATAATTCTAAGGGTACATATTTGTAAGTAATGCCAGGCTTTAAGTTATTGGGGATGAAATAAGATATAGGTGTGTCTAAACAGAAAAGTAGCATGTGGGTTGGTAAATGAGAAAAGAAAATGGATCAGAGCTGGTTTTCTACACACTATGGATCTGTAGGAAAAACGGTTGCTGTGCTTTCTGTTTTGAACATTGAAATGTGAGGATGACACCTGTGATGGTCCTAGGCTAATCCTTTCAGCCCTGTGTGGTCAGTGTACTAGAAAGCTGTGGCCGGCACATCATCACCTCAATCAAGTGTCTTGCGAAGAAGATGGTAGACCAGCCACATCCGTGAACGTACCCCAGAATCTTATAAACCTTGCAGGATGTAAATGCACGTTTCCATGACAATGATAATATTTATCCCCTGGACCTTTTATCTCAGAGGCGTGAAGGTTATCAAAATGGTGGATAGGAGCTGTCATTGATGGGTGTTTCAAATGTAATATATCAAATACATTGGGAAATAGAGAATAGGCAAAGATTATGGTTCTAATAAAGGAGATGAGAGGAAAAAGATAGTTATTAAAAGGAAAAATATAGAATAAAATATTAACAGAAGGAAAACCTTTCATATTTTTTAGACTGTTGGATACAGGGATCTTTTGTAACAGTTTGGACTTTTGGGCTGTATCAGTAGACAGAATTATTTAAAGGAATGAGTGTGAAACCCATGGACAATCTGTGCTTTTGCCCTGGATCTTATATTCCTGAGAAGAGCACATTTCTTGGAGAAAATATTTGATTAAATACATATTGTATTTGTTCTGTGACATAGTTCATTCTTTACTTATTAAATACTTTGGTGAAATGAAAAATTAGGCAGCAGAGAATATAAAAGTCTTTCTGAACATCTTCACAATTAGTACTGCAAACAATACAGCCATCTACTTATTCTGGGTTTACCACAGCTGAATTTTGTTCTGTTAGTTTTCTGTTACTGTGACAAAATGCCTGTGTGCTGGCTAGTTTAATGCCAACTTGGCACAAAGTATAGTCCCCAGAGTGGAGGAGAAAATGCATCCATAAGACCAGGCTGTAGGCAAGCCTGTTGGACCTTTTCTTAATTAGTAATGAGAAAGCAGGGTAAGCAAACCACAAGGAGCAAGTCAGCAAGGAGCATGCCTCCATGGACCCTGCTTCCACCCCTGCCTCTAGGTTCCTTTCCTGTTTGAGTTGCTGAACTGACTTCCTTTGATGGTGAAGAGAAATTTGAAAGTGTAAGCTTCCTATGTGTCTCCCCAAATTGATTTGGTCATGGTGTTTCATCAGAGTAATAATAACTCTAACTGTGATGAGCTGGCAGAGTTGGCTTGGAAGAAGGGTTCATTGTGGGTTCCAGATACTGAGGCTACTGCCTATTGTTTGTACCTAAGGTAGCCTAGTACATCATGTTTGGAATCTTGGAGTGTTAGAGGCCTGTTCACCTCAAGGTGAACCAGAGCTCTGTAGACAAAGAGAGGATGGCATTGAGGGTCTCAGTGTTGTCTGGATGGACAGATCCTTACTGATCGCTACAAGGTACTGCCTCTTGCATGTTACACTACCTTTGTCTGTGTTACATGGAGAAACTCACTCTCTAACATGAGCATCTGGAGGACACTGCAATCTTTAGCCAGCCCATTAACTTGCACAAGTCTACCAGAGAGCCTGTGGTAACTGGGCACATATCTCAATTATTTGAACACCTGAGGATAGAAAACATTTTATTTTGTATATCTTCCTAAACATTTTATGTTATAGCATGGGTATCTAACCATGCTTAGACAATTCTGTACCTTGGAAGCCTTTCCTTTGTTGTCTGTAGAAGATTGTTGATGAATTTTCAGAATGTTTTAATGCATAAAGTAAAATACACAGGGTTTTCCAAAATTTATAAGATAAAAGCATAACATGTGATAGATGTCTTCAGTACTGTAATTTTGAAGTGATGATGAAGATAATTAGAATTGAGAGCTGTTATAAATTAATGCAATATACAAACAAATGTGAATCTCTTAATGACCCAAGATTGGCTAGCACTACAAAAACATGTGATTTATACCCATAATTCAGAGAAATGGGAAATTTCCGAAGGAGATAGAGAAAACAAAGATTAATAGTTTTTTCTCATTCAGATTAATGAGTTCCCTGAGTCCTATCCCTTATTTCTTTGTGAGTCCAAGGACCCCAGGTAGAGAATGAATCATGTAGATTTTTCTAATTCTATTCTTTATAGTTGACTCTGCTTTCACAGAGGGAGGGAAATGTCTGTAAATACCTATATTGATATAATAAATGGAAAACTAGATGAAGGCTGCTTTACCAGGGGGAAATGATCAAGGAGCAGGCAACAAAGTCCATGTCAGGGACAGCCCCTGCTCCCCTTACTAGGGAACCTACATGGCAACTGAGCTGCCTATTGGCTACATCTTAGCATGGGAGTAGTTCTTCTCCATACATGGTCCTTGGTTGGAGCATCATCTGTGTTGCCTTACGTAAGAAACACTGGTAAGAGAACAGAATGACCACTTACTGGCCTTGGCCCAAATTTGAGAATTTCATTCCAATTTATAATGTTTCTTGATAAACAAATTTGTAGGAGAAGCATACTTTAAAAATAAGTATCTCAAAGTTATTGAAGGGCCAGAGAAACTGGTTACAATGACAGCTATATATCTGGTCAGGATGAATTCTGGTCTTCTGTGGTGAGTGAACCACCAACTAGTCTATCTCATAGCATCTGAAGCCAGGCAGAATGGCAGATTATTTCACATTCTCCACACCCTAGGAACATGACAGCACTGGAGAGCCTCATGGTTTCTTCTCGGTAGTCATTTGGGTGTACTAGAGTGACTTTGTTTCAGGGACACAAATCCATCTCTAAAATTATTAACCTTTGCCTTAGTCTCAGATAACAACCTTTTTCATCACAAAGAATGTTAAGAATGCATCTTCCACATTTTTTCAAGTATGTCTTGCATCTTTGGGTTGGCTCTGCCAATGTACAAGGGGTGTGGAAGTAAGGTAAGGAGTGAGGCCTCCTCCACATTCCTTGCAGAACAGAGATCACTGGAGGAAATGTACCTTCTGCTCTCACAGAGCCGTTTTAAACTAGCTTGTGCTGGCGGATGCTTCAGAGGATGTGAGGTGGAAGGCTAGCTGCGTTCATGCTGCAGAAAGACTTTAGAGTTGTAGGAAAGTGTTTTGGCTGGCCTTGGTTTGCCCACTCTGAGGAAGTGATTCATACAGTCCAGCAGCCACCAAATGTTGAACAACTTGGTCTATGAGGTGGAGCCTTCCCTCATGAAGGGCTATAAGTAGAATGTAAACTGGTCCACTCTGAGCTCAAACCTCTGTGACTCTTAATCCATATCATTCCCTACCTCATCTCCCAGATTTATTTTGTTGTTCAAAAGAATGAATGCTAGGTAAATGATAGATTTTTGTTCTCCAAAGCTGTCGACTGTCACCCTGGGCTATTTCTCAAAGGCAAAGGTATAAGACTTTGCATGGATTAAAAAAAATTGCAAGCATTACAAGTTGACATTTCAAAATGCTGAAATTTAAAAACAACAGTAAAAAAGTTTTAATTATGAATAAGTAAGTGGAAATTGACATTTCCTACCATTCACTGAGAAGCTTGCCAGCTAATAACTTCATATCAAATCCTTACTTTGAAGCCATTACATAAATATGGAATGACATTGTGATACCCTGTAGAAAATGGTAGTCTTAGCATCCAGCTGTTTTCTGCCCTCTATCAGTCCCCTTTAAAAGTGATATATATTTTTCCTTGGACATTCTCAATAAAAATTGACTTTCTTTAAGCAATCTCAGTTTAATTAATATGTTGTTGACAGTGATTCACTTAACATCTCTTGAAATACAGCAACTATTTTTGCACTCTTAAAAGAGAAAGTTTCTATTTAGGAATTTTTAGAAGAACAGCAGACACATAGTCGGATAACAAAATTAAACTTTTCTGACAGAGTGCTATAGGATTAAGGTGAGCTTTCATGCCTGCTAGGCCTGAGGGTTAACACTGGATCCATGATTTTACTCCCATTTCACCCAGGTAGATACAGTTCATATTTGTGGTCAAAATATTCTTCTATAGATCGTAAACTATGTGGTAATTCCCTTCAATATCATCTTTAGAGGAAATTTTAATCCAGTGACATGGCTGCTTTGATCACATCCAAAGACATTGTAGGTCTGTGTGATCCCACTGGAATTGAGACACACCAAACAATATGGACATACCCTTAATACACACCTTTAATGACAAACAATGAAGGTAAACTTAGTTTGTAGAAGGAGGCACACATATTTGAAAGTGAAGTCTAACTGAGGGACAGACAAGGTGATGAATCAGAGAAAGATTTGACAGAATGAGCCAAGAGATAAGTTATGTCAAACTTTCATGAGAGCAGACTGGAAAGAGAAGCTACTCAAGAGCAGGATCATAGAGTTGGGAGAGTAGAGAAGACAATACAATAGAATACAGTAGAGAGCTCAGTAGAGAAGACAGTACAGTAGAGTTGAGTTCAGTACAGAGCACTATAGTACAGGTAGTTCAGTGCAGTCCAGTTGAGTTCAGATGAGTTCAGTGCAGTTCAGTTCCTGGAGTTCAGAAGCAGAGCAATTCAGGAGAAGCCAGTTTGAATCAGTTAGCACAGAGAGGAGTTTGAGCCAGAACAGCTGAGTTGAATCAGCCAGCGAGAGTTCAGAAAGAGCTAGAAAGGATGAACTTATTCAGAAGTCAGCCTCCAAGAAGATGATTACTTCAGGAGAATAAAAGATACTTCTACAATCACCCAGAAAATTCTGAGCGTTTCCCAAGTGTAGTTAAAGGATATAAAGACAGATTTAAGAAAACACATCTGGGTCAGAATCCCTTGTAGCAGAGGGATAGTAGAGATTTTGTTAAGCTTCTTTCTTGTTTTCTCATTATTTAAAAAATGTGCCTAAGAAAAACACTTAAAGAAATGTTCAATGTCCTTAGCCATCAGAGAGATGCAAATCAAAACGAGCCTGAGATTTCACCTTACACCTGTCAGAATGGCTAATATCAAAAACTCAAGTGACAACACATGCTGGAGAGGATGTGGAGAAAGAGGAACCCTCCCCCATTGCTGGTGGGAATGTAAACTTGTACAACCACTCTGGAAATCAATTTGGCACTTTCTTAGACAATTAAGAATAGTGATTTCTCAAGGTCCAGCTATACCACTCCTAGGCATATATCCAAAAGATGTTCAAGTACACAACAAGGACATTTGCTCAACTATGTTCTTAGCTGCTTTATTCGTAATAGCCAGAACCTGGAAACAACCTAGATGTCCCTCAGTTGAGGAATGGATACAGAAATCGTGGTGCTACTCAGCAATTAAAAATGAGGAAATCATGAAATTTGCAGGCAAATGTGAGGTATCCCAAAAGCAGAAAGACACACATGGTATATACTCACTTATATAGACCTATAAGATAGGATAAACATATTGAAATCTATACACCTAAAGAAGATAAACAAGAAAGAGGACCTGGGGTAAGAGGATTAATCCTCACTTAGAAAGTCAAATGGTATGGACATTGGATGTAGGAGAAAACAAATAGCAGGACAAGAGCCTACCACAGAGGGCCCCGGAAAGACTATTCCTAGCAGGGTATCAAAGCAAAGATTAAGAAACATAACCAACCCTTTGGCAGAGTGCAGGGAATCATATGAAAGAAGGGGGAGTTAGTATGACCTGGAGACGTCAAGAGCTCCGCAAGGACCAAATATATCAGGGCACAGGGGTCTTATATGAGACTATCTCTCCTCCAAGGACCATGTATGGTTATAACCTAGAACCCCTGCTTGTAAGTAGCAAATGGTAGCTCAATATCCAAGTGGGTATCCTAGTAAGGGGAACAGGGACTATTTTGGAAATGAACTCAATGGCTGGCTCTTCAACCTCCCCGCCCCACCTCCCGAGGGAGGAGCAGCCTTGCTAGACCACAGAAGAGGACATTGCAGCCATTCCTGAAGAGACCTGATAAGCTAGAGTTAGATGGAAGGGGAGGAGGTCCTCTGCTATCAGTGGACTTGGAAAGGGGCAGGGAGGAGATGAGGGAGGGATGGGAGGGATAAGAAGGGAATGGGGGAGGGGGCTATGGCTGGGATACAAAGTACATAACCTGTGAGTAATATAAAATAAAAGTGAAAAAAATGTGCCTGTAACATAACAGTGTTCTCTGCTCAAGGGCTCTTACTGTGGGGGGCTTTGCAAGTGAGGATGCAGTGTTTCTCTTGGCCTGATTCTGCACTAATGATCAGGTCTCAGAACACTTTATCTCTCGAGTCTTCTAAAGTTCTGCAGGAAATACTGTTTTTCCATGTTCTCCAGTTTGGTGAACACAAGCCGCTGTAGTTCCCAAGAGTGTGGTCAGATCTCTGAGAAACCGCTTGCATGTACTGAGTGCAGATGGAGAGCTTCTCTGACTGTCTAGAGCAGAATCCAGGCAGAAGGGCAGTAAGGTGGTTCTCTCTCTGCACTTGTCACTTAATGAGATGCCCAATAGTTAAGTGCCAATGAGAAACTGAAAACTAAAATTGACTCTTATTCATGATTTCATTTTTTCCTTTCTTCCCTTCCCACATTGATCTTTTTTCATATTCCTGGCCTTTTTTTACTTGGTTGACAAATAACTAAGCATGTACATAGAACCTGCTTGGTCTGTGTTCAGGGCTGATTACTTAGTGTTGGATAACCAGTTGGCATGCTCATCCCTGGGAAAGAATTTCTTAGTTGGCTGTAGTGCTTTGCCTAGCGTGACCTTAGAGCTGTCCTTGTTGAGTTCATGTTTAGACAGCCATGTGGATGAGATGTTATGGTTGTAGCTTCTCTGAGATGCAGTCTCACAGCAAACTCTCTGTTCTTCTGGCTCTTAAGATCTTTCTGCCCTACCTCCTCTTCTACAATGACCCCTGAGCCTTAGGCATAGATGATGGATCAGGATTGTATCAGAGATGTAGCAGGATTGTATTGCAATTGTATCAGGATTGTGTTATCGATGAATCAGTTAGGACTCCAGTCTACAAGTTTTGGTTGCTTGTGTCTTTCTGTAACAGTTTCAAATAAATTTTTACTTTTTAAATGATGTGTTCAATATTCATTGATATTCCATTCACATTTTGTTCGTCTTTTTCATCTAAAGAATGGCAATTTTCCATGACACTCCAACTGACCACCCATCTGAGTGGGAGACACAAATGTTAAGTTGGTATTTATTCTCAAATTGACTGTGTAGACAACTATTTGATAGTTGTCTTTCAACATGTTGTAAATTAAATTTATTTACTATTTTAGTTAAATATATATAAAAGTTGTCTTATTATGCTATTTCATGCATGCATTTGATCGCGTTCACTGCAATGATGCTCTTGTCCTTCTTCTACTCCTATGAACCCCTTCCTTTTCGTACGTGTCTCCTCAGAGTTTCTGAGATCCTGTTGCTTTCAGTGACTGTTAACATTAGCCAAGATGAATATACTCCAACATACTTGACTTTAGATTTTCATTAGAATTCATTCTTTCAACAAACACTTATTGAGTACCCATTCAATAAATGTTCTCTATGATAGACACAGTTCAGGTACTGATTAATCAGAACTGAGCAAAATAAGTATAGTGCCCGCCTCCTGGAGTGGGGGTGCCTGTCTTTCAGTGCAGAAAGCTACACTCTGACTATGCCTAGAGAGCCATGTCTCTCATCTCACATAGACTAACAGGGATGGCATCTTTGATTTCTTCACCTAATCCTCTATAACAGACTCTAAATCTTTAGGTGTGATCATACTTTATTTTACTTTTTTATTGATGAGAATTTTAATTATTCATACTTATGGAGTATAGAGAAGTATGTGTGTGTACATGATATACTGGTCAATTGGGAAGACTAGTGCTTCCCTCTTCTTTTTATTTCTTTTCATCTGGAGCCTCTGTGCTCTTCTCTTCTTGTTACTCATAGACTGTTTAATGACTTGTTCTGAGCTATCTCTAACCGTAAGGCTAGAACACCAAGACTTAACATCTTTCATTGTGTTTTGATACCCATTATTCACTGTTTCCTCCTCCCTGCATCCATCCCACTTCTTCCAACCCTCGAGGAACCACTGTTCTACTCAGAACTTTTTAAGAACTTCCATATTAAGAGAACATTGAGTATTCACTCTCTGTGTAATTGATCTCTGGTTTCAACTTAATCTACTTTCTTTGCTTTTCCTCAGTGGGAAAAAAGAAATATCTGTTCTTCCATTTGAATATAATTTATGCTATTAAACTCTGTATTAGGATTTGGCAAGGCACTGTGCCATGAGATACCATGTCGTTGCTTTAAATTTTACAGTGAGCTATTAGCTTGCTTATTTTAATTCTCTCTGTGCTTACATAAACTGGTTTTGCTCATTTAAAAAGTATAGTGCTGACTTTATGAATACCACGTAATGCTATAAAGTTTATAAAGTAGTTGTGACTAGGATGAGAAGTTGTATTAGGCTTAAAAAAACAGGAGTCACTTATATGTAGAAGGGGAAGGAAAGATACATTATCTTTGCTGAATATTGGCTACCTTTGCTTTAACATCATGGAACAGATTCTGAGTATTCAGGCCATAAAAATGCACAGGGAACTGGGCTTATTAGGAGACCAGTTCCAGTGGAACTTGAACAAGAATTGGCCCTTAGAAAGTATAACCAGGTACCTTTGAGTTTCAATATTTGGCTTGAGGTAATAGTTTGATTGTCAGTGGCTACATTCCTCAGAGCCTTGCTGGGAGGCCAGGACTGTACACAGAAAGCTAGATGCCAGCAGGCCCAGCAGGGGATTTATCAAAGTGGCTGCGGTGGCTGATTGCAGCAAAGAGGCTAGCTGAAGGCGCAGCTGCATTCTAGTGGGTTTACAGGATAAATTCCCAGCAATTAGGACACTTATAAGACCTTCATGGGCATCTGATCAACTTGTGTACCTTCTTCTTCCTGACCAAATTGCATTTTTTGTGATTGTGGCTTTGGAAGAGTCTCACATATCATTGGATTGTTGGGAGAGCTCTCTTGAGAGCAAATGCCCAGCCAGGCCTAAAGAGAATTATTGAATGTTCTTCTCATTCAATAATTCCCAAAATTATGATGTCAATTCCACCATGGTGCTAATTAAAGAAAATAAACACATTTCTTTATTATAGATGCTTAAATCACTGCAGAGATATACACCTGTGAAAAGTTCATGTAAAGAAGCCCATTGTCTCCACACTTCCTGTGACTGTGTTAACTAGTGGATGCTTCTCAGTTGTACACACAAGGACTCATTTTATGTGAATAGGTTTATGAGACCTTGCATTCTTCAAAACTCATATAACTCGATGTTAATTTCCTATTGTAACAAATTATAATGTGTGCTCTAAGATTTTATAAATCTAGTTCAATGGTAGTACAGGTTTATTTTAAATATAACTTTTATGTACATCAAACAATATAAGAATAACATATGAATATAATAAAATCTAAAGCCACAAACCTTTACATAACTTTTTAAGCTCATCTAGTTTTAGTCTGGCTCTTGATTCGAGGGCACATTTAACAGCGTGAGCATTCAATGAATTTTGGGCTATTGTTAAGGGATATAGGAACAATGCTGAATTACAGTAGAATTACATATTGAAAGAATAGCATGATCGTTACAAAATCATTCAAGCTTTAAAGTCAAGTGCGGCTCATGGGATACTTCTATTTCTAGTGTTTCTGTTTATCTGTCCTTATTGCCAGGCAATAATGCAGAAATGCTGTTGGGTCAGCCATGTAATTGCCAGCTTTGGAGGATGTGATCTCCCTCTCTCTCTCTTTCCTCTGCCTCTGTTTCTTCTTCTGTCTCTCCTTCTCCCTCACCTTCCCCACTCTGTGTGTGTGTTTCCATATCATTATATATAATATAGATAGTATACATGATGTAATTAAATTGTACCACTTCATTTCAGCATTAATCAGTTTGTATAACATGAGAACAGGGCACATCTGCATCCAGCAGTATGGTGATAACTGACTAAATGTTAGAAAAGCTTTCCCTAATAATTTTTTTATTGTGATGTTGGGAATCAAACCCAAATCCTCACATATTCTAGGCAAATGCTCTACCACAGATCTGTGTCGCAACCGCTGAAAGTCTAGAAAGAACTTCTCTCTATTCTTTAAAATAACAAAAGGGTGTGGTGGCACAGGCCTTTAATCCCAGCACTCAGGGAGGCCGAGGCAGGTAGATCACTGTGAGTTCAGTTCAAGGCCAGCCTGGTCTACAAAGTGAGTCCAGGACAGCCAAGGCTACACAGAAAAACCCTCAGAAAATCAAACAACATCAGCAACAAAAAAACCCCAGAAAAACAAACAAAAAGACTCAATCTCCAAACAATTTTTCTTTGAGGCCATACAACATTTTCCATCATCACCATCATGTCTTCTTCTTCTGTTCCTCCTTCTTCTCATCCTCCTTTTCTTCTTCCTCCTCTTCCTTCTCTTTCTCCTCTACCTTTGAAGAGACTCTTTTAGAGCAGACCAACTGATACTCTGGCTCTTATATCTTCCATCCCTTTTCTAAAATAATTTCTGAACCTTAGGTGCAAGCAGTCATGTTGTAAATGTATTCATCAGGGATGGCAGCCAGGCTCAGTTCTATGCAATTTGATCAGTTTTGGCTTTCTTTAATTGTTTTCATCTGCTGTAAAATCTTTGATGAGGAGCAAGAGCTGTATGTAATCTGTGGGTACAAGGAGAACTGTATCAGTGCATACACTTAACTGAAGTAAACTGGTTAAGGAAATTACCAGTATGTGGTTCTCTTCTAGGTTCCAAGGCCTCACCAGCCGTAGGTATTTGGCTTACACCGTAGACTCACAGGGGCTGGCACAGATTCCCTCATATTGAATGGACCTTAAGTCCAATTAAACAGCCTCTGGTTACCGCCAGGGTGGAAGTGGCACTGTTGCCCCTTTGGAATACCTTTCAGTGCTGGTCATTGCTACAGATCATTGGTGTTACAGTTGGATGGGACTGTTGACTGGTTTTCCCCCTTGGCAGCTTACGTGGCTTTTTCTGATACTATGAAAGCTAGTCCTCAGGGAGGAGGCTTCTAGTTGTGATTGAGTTAGATTTCTCCCAGTCCTATGTCCAAAGTGTGTGTGTGTGGGGGATGGGGGCATCTTCAACATTAGAGTCTTCCGTTTTTCTAGAAGGCAACTAGTGACAATAACAGTAGCCTATATTATCATAGATTACCCAGCATACTGTGGGCCATTCATAAAAACTGTGGACTTAAGGTTCTGCTTCCATTTACAGAACCCATGGAAGGGTGCAGATGGTGTCATGCTAATGGTGGCCACGGGAACTTTTCTCCTTCATCACTTAACACTATCGCCTAGGATACTGCCTTGAAGAGGTGAATTCTCCAGTACGTGATGGTTGAATGACTGCAGGCAAGGTGCTGAGAATCCCAACCAGCCACGATGAAGAGTGATGGCCTTGAAAGGAAAGGATTTATTGAACAGCCCACAAATCATTCTGACTTCAGACCTGTAGCATTCAGATAAACCCGACTTAAGAAATCATATTCTGAAAGCAAATGTGCAACTTACTTCTTAGAATTTAAAGCATATTTCTGCCTAATAACAATGATATAAATGGTAGTGTGGTCTCTAGACTAGTCCATAAAAAGCCATTTAACTCACAGTGTTTCTGAAATATGGCAATAATAATGTAATAGCTTACCACCTTCTGGAATAGTCTATGAGAAAAACACATTTCAAGATTCAACTCTGCTGCTGAGTCCACACTTTTTGCATTTTCATCCCTCCATTTCTTATACTTAGTTCTTTTTTAGAGTTCAAGTAGCAGGACCAAGGACATTTTGATATATTTTCAGTTTTAGTCAGAACAAGGAAGGTTAATTTTTTGGATGGTCCAGTAATAGACTGGAAATTCTAGTTAGGGGAGGACATTTTGGTAGCTATAATGTAAAAGTAAATTCACTGTGAAATATGTTAGGAGCATTGCCAGTGGTTTATATACGGTTTTATGTATTATGCTTATTTAATTAAAACCAGAGTTTTAACTGAAAAAGACTATAAGCTGTATAGTTAAAATTAAATTAGAAGGATAAGCTATATTAAATTTGCATAGAGATTTTCTTTAGTAGGTCTTACCAGGTGAGTGAGCCATACCTTGGGGATATTAGCTTTAGAAGTTCTAGAAGGAATCCCTCAGTAAATTACTGTTTCAGCAAACCAAAAGATACCCTAAAGAATACTAAGAAGTGCTGTAAGTTTCTGGGGATGATCATCATGCCCTGTTCACAGTGTTATCCTTTGAGAGTTGGTACCATATTTAACAAACAGACATCTGATGAATATCAACCAAAGAGCTAAATTTAGAAAGAAGAAACACAAGTGAAAAGCTAATGAAATCAAATCTAAAGATCCATACAATGATCTAAAGAAAGCATACAATGATGCTTTCTCTATGGAGCTCTGTTTCTGACATTGCAGCTCTGTTTCTGCCTGACTACACTGGGTAATGATCTGATGGTGTTGCTCATTAGTCTAGATCCCTGTGATGGGTAAAAGTCAACAGAGTGATCTTACTTCTGCAGCCAGTCCTAATGAGACCTGATAGGCTAGGGAGATAGTAGGGGAGGAAGACCTCCCCTATCAGTGGACTAGGGGAGGGGCATAGGGGGAGAAGAGGGAGGGAGGGTGGGACCAGGAGAAGATAAGGGAGGGGATAAGGCTGGGATACAAAGTGAATACATTGTAATTAATAATAATGAATTAAGAAAAAAGAAAAAAGTCAACAGAGTGGTGATCTGCATTTTAGTTCAAATCCCCTTTAAGGCACCAGAGGAGGCCAAGACAAGAGGCTTAAAGCCATGCTGTGCAGTCACCTTTATGTCTTCAAGTGACTGGAGGTTGGGGTGGTCATTGCTGCAGCTTGAGCTCCTACTTACATGCAAGTGAAAGAAAAGCCTCAGGAACAGGCTGGGCACTAGCAATGTGGTTCAGTGTTGAAGAATACTTGATTTTCCTGAAGACAGGAATGGAATTCTCTGTCCCTCCTGTGTTCAGAACTGCTGGAAATGCTCTAGAGCATCTGATGCCATCTTCTGTAGGGCATATACATATTCAGATAGATATGTAAAAGTAAAACAAATGTTCCAAAAATAGATAAAGAGAATGAGTGCTAAGATAGAAGTCAACAAATAGATCTCACTCCACATGCATCTGTAGATGTGTATAGAAACCATGAGGAAAGTACCTTCCTGGATATTTCTATTTAAATGTGGGAAGCGTGTCATTGAAATTTTTTCCTCTATATTTTTTTCTGTGATTCATTTTGGATGAAATTCTTGGATTTACATAGTCCTGAAAAAGTAGGTATGGAGTCAAGACACTGACTAAAGCAACTGACCGACCTGGGCATTGATCAGAAATGCTTCTCTTGGTAGGATTATAGTTATAGAAATGTAAGTGATAAAATGTCATTCAAAGTGGCTTTTTAAGGTGGACCATAATGCACAATTAGCATAATCCTTACACGCAAACTTAATAATGAAAACTAAAGGTTCGTTGACATCCTTAAGCCTGTCTTTAAAGGTCTTCCAAGGTCTATGCTTGTTTTGTGGACTGCAGTCTGGTCTGGTCTCCGACTTTCCTCCTCTCCTGTATTGCTTGAGAATTGTGTTTCACACAATTTTAATGTGAATTTTGGGGAGAAGTAGAGTAGAATCCTACTCTGAAGAAGGGTATGAGCAAACTGTGTTGAAGGTAAAGCCTATGATTAAGGACTATGTCATGATGAGAATAATTGCTTTAATTAGCCGTCAAACAGGCTTCAGGGTCAGCAAGACAATAGTTTTCTTTATGTTTTTGATTTAGGGGAAGCAGTTAATGATTTTGTTTTTATTATCTTTACCCCCTGCTTCAGAATTATTTACTTAGCACTTAGACAGCAACAGATATTTGTTATTATAAAATCAATTTCATGCTTGACTGGCCCATCTCCTCCACCTCTGTCGTTACTCTTTGAGCTTTGGGTGTTATCATAGGCTCATTTATGTTTATACAGCAAGTCCACAATGGGCCCTACCAATAGTCATTTGGAGAATCTGAGTCACACAGCTCTTAGCAATGCATTTTTACTCTCACTTTTGGAGAATTTCCATTTACTCATTTCTCCATTTCTACTGAAATTTCTGACCAAAAGAATAATGTTCATAAAACATAAGTATTGTATTCTGCCTCATTTACCTATATGTCATTAAGATGTTATTATGTATCCAGAATAAAAAAAATTCCTTATAGTTTAAGAAATGTCTACAAGCAATTCTTTTAGTTAAAAGCATTCTTTGAGATCGTTGTTTATTCAGACCCTAGCCTTTTGTTTTCTTCAGCTTTCATGTAAGGATCAAGGTGACAATCATAACATTCCTGAAATGTCACTAGCTCTGAAGTTAATAATCTAAATGCTAGTGACATTTTTCTTTTCTTCTCTTTGTTGCTGTTGTGTGGTTCTGAATTAATTTCCCAAACACACAAAATTATGTTGCAAAGCCTTTCTGCCTGTTAGGACAGCTTTGATGTGTGGCTGTGGATGTGGCCTGGTTCTACATTGTGCCTGTTTCTCCCAAGTTCTTTCTCATGCGCATCATGACTTCAGACCTGCTGCCTGCTGCCCTCAGATACTAGTGTGAGGGATTTACCTGTCTGTGTAATGGTTACAAATGGTCTAAAATAAAATTTCTGCTCCGTTGTCCAAGCATCCTGGCATGATCTTACAGAGGCAGAATCTTCTTGCTTTTTTTTCTTACCATGCCCACCTCCCTTTCTGTGGGGTTAAACCCAAGACTCTCCTCTGTCTGATACTTTCCATTCAACATGCAGTTTTTTTGAAGTGAGAATGCTACTCTCTGGTTTAATCTTCCAGTCTTTCCCCATCATTGGCTTTGCCTTTAGCACCCAGGGTACCCTTTTGGAACAGGTTCTCAAATCCAGCTACTAGTTTTGCTTGGCATCTCACTATTTGTGTGACATTCAGCAAACTGGAAATATTCTGAATCTCAATTTTTTTTATTGAGAAAGGTGTACTAAGGTAAATACTCAACTTATCTAGACATAGTTGCTGGGAGTCCACTGTAGCAAAATGAGAAAAGATATTACTAGAAAGTAAATCATTATTTCATTTCACTGAACACCACAATATGGATTTTTGTAGGCAAAATAATCTCTATAATCTTATTTTTTTTTTTACTTTTAAACCGTGAGAGTTAACAGAGAGTTAGGAGGGTTGAGATCAGACCTGGGGAGAGCGAGAGCGAAAGGACAAAAGGGCTGTAGAGAAAATAGAAATGACGGGGGCATCTCTGTGACAAGCTGGAGGGTAGGCTCCTGGGAGGATAGGAGGGATACTCAAACAGAGACTTCTCGCAGCAGAGGCCATAGAGAGTGAAGAGGACACTCACTAACTAGACTAGTCTGCTTGTGGAGGGGAACACTAATCCATCCACAAAAACTTCAACCCTAAATCTACCCTGCCTTCAAGATGTGCAGGGATAAAGATAGAGCGGAGATTGAGGGAATTTCTAACCAATGCCTGTCCCAACCAAGGAACCACCCTATGGGATAGTGCTAACCCAACACTATGAATGATACTCCTCTAAGCCTGCAGATAGGAGCCTGGCAGAGTTGTTCTCTGAGAGACTTTACCCAGAAGTGCCTCAAAACAGACGCTGGTCTCACAGCCAAACATTGGGTGATGAGTAGAGAGTCTTGTGGAAAAGTGGGAGGGAAGAGAAAAGCACCTGGAGGTTCCAGGAGCTCCACAAGAAGACCAACAGAGCCACCTAAGCAGGGTCCAGAGGGGCTCGCTGAGACTGAAGCATCAACCAAGCACCATGCATAACTGGCCTAGGCCTCCTGCAGAGATGTAGTAGATGGGCAGCTTAGGCGTCATGTGGGTCCTCTAGAAATGGGAATGTGGACTTCACCAGATAGGGACTCGCTTGCCAGCTTTTTGATCACTTCCCCCCTAGCAGGACTGCCTTGCCAGGGCTCAGGGGAAGAGGCCATGCTCAGTCCTGATGCAACTTGATGAGCTGGGCTGGATGGGCAAGGGAGCTCCCTTTGGCTGAGGAAAAGGTGAGGGAAGAGAGGGTGGTACTGGGAGAGGAAGGGGGATGTGGCTACAGCCAAGATGTAAAGTGAATAAAAAACAATTAATTTGAGAAATAAAAAAATAAATGAGATCACTCAAACAAAACAAAACAAAAACCGTGTGTCTGAGTGTGGTTTGGATTTATGAATATAGTACCTGTGGAGGTCAGAAGAGTCACAGGATCCTCAGGAGCTGGTTGTGAGCCACTTGATGTTGTTCCTGGGAGTTCAGTTTGGGTCTCCTGCAATAGCATTGTGTGTTGTTAATAGCCATGCCCTCTCTCCATCCCCTCAACAGTCTAGGCTAATACAGCCTAGACAATCCCATGCTGGTGCCAGCTGAGCAGCTGGCAGTCATGGCATGAGAGGCTTGTATGTTGTCAAGTGTGTCAGAATGACCTGGCGATTTGTAGCAATAGATCCGTGGGTTCCATGCTCACAGACCCTGCTTATTTTTCTGCTCTCCTGTTCAGGGACCTGCATTTTAAAACAAATATCATGTATTATGTCTTTATAGATTCTATATAATAAAAAAAATCACAAACTGGGTGGCTTGGCTAGCAGAAACAGAGTGTCCCATGGTTATGATGGAAACAGGCAGAAGTGTGAGTGACTTTGCAGACCGAACTAGTTCTGTCTCCAAATTCCATTTATCCTGATAACTGGAAAGAAGGAAATGTTCTTTTTGCAGATTCCATCTTGTTTCAGCTTGGGACAGATTCCATGGCCTTGTTCTGACATATTCAAAAATAATACTGTTTCCTTTCTTAAATGCCTCCCACCGTGGTGTGTCTTCTCTCAAACAAATGCTCTCTCTACCCACATTTAGCATGCTTAAGGAAGCATTCCTTGGACAGTGTGGTCTATATGGCTATAATTTTCTCCTAAGACTTGGTTGGTTTTATCTATGTTATAGGAGATTATATGACATATTGTAAACTGGTCACAGCCAGAAAGATGTGTTTTATGCCTCTAGGTATTTCTCAACAGATCTTTTATAGCACAGAATCTCTACCAGGTGCTCAGTAAACAGTCTTGTTTATTGTCTAATTAGATGCAAACACAAATAATAGAGCCTTATATTACTGAGTAAGAATTTTGAAAAATGCAAGTTTTCACAAAGGTGACAGGGTTTTCCAAATGTCTTTGGAAAGGGTTGATGGTTAAGTATATTGTACTAATCAATTAGAATATATGCATTCATTAAAACTATAACTATGGAGATGATATATCAGCATGAAAATGCCATTAATTTTATTTTAAGTGAAGAAACTATAGCATAAAATTATGCTTGTACTACAACGTTAGCTATGGAAAGTATGAATAAAAGCCAAGAGAATAAAAACTAAAATATAAATGTTATATTTGGACCATACATTAATGGGTGAATTATTTTCTCTTAATACTAGAATACTGCTTTCATAATAATTGGAGCACATGGCAATAGGCAGCCTGGACTGTTGCCAACTATAGAAAATAATAGTTTCTAGAGCTGGAGAGTGATGGTTATATAGAGCCTTAAAAAGCCTCCTGGGCACGAATTCTGCAGTTTAATGTGTGCGCTAACACGGTTAGTTGCGTGTGTTTAATTTTCAGCTTAAACAACAATGAATACTCAGTTAATATGGGAAGCATCGTAAAGACATGCCTGTTGTGTCTGTCCCTGGGACCCTGCCGTCTCTACTGTGAACCGCATGTATCAATATCCCTAATGTGGGAGAACCGCTGGGAAGGTAACTGAAACCAAAGGCTATGACAATCAATACGCCAAAGAGCCTTTCACCTCAGGTCCCTATAAGCCTCTTCTGGGGGCTTCCTTGTCTTTTGTCTGTATGGGAAAAAATTCTTGTCTTTGAACCATCATGTCCACGGCTGGTATAACAGTATCCCGTGGGTCCTATCGCGGAGGAGAGGGCAGCCCAGCAGAGTGAGTGTTCGCTGTGATTCTCTCGTCTCTCGTCACGTGCAGCGCCACGGGCAAGGCTCCCCGTTAAAGAAGGGCTCAGCAAAAATGATTGGCACTCGGTAAGCGGTTAATATTGAATAGGAAAAGCCAAGAGCTAATTTGAAGTCTTTATATAATGTTCTTTGTTTAAAAAAACTGAAGAGGAAAAACCCCAAATTAGAACTCTAAGAACTAGTGCTGTCTTGCACCATACTGGTTTAATTGGCTGCTGCTCATGAGAAGAATCCATAATTTCTTTTGAAGTTTCACGTTGACTGCTTAATTTTGATCAAGTCTTGTAATTAATCAGCTGTGAATAAAATGAATCAGCTGTGATTTTAACCATAGTTCTTTTTAAATAGCTGCAATAATATAAGTAATAGGTGATCTAACCTTATTCAAAGCCTTATAAATGATTTGAACATTATTTTGGGGGGAGTTACACTTTATCAATTTGCTCAGGAGGATCAGCAATCACATTTTCACTACCTTTTCAGAATGCATTTACTGAAATGTTAATGTAATTTGGTGTTTTCCAGGTGTTATACCTGTTTATGTTAGCCCTCAGGTAGAACTCTAATGCCCACTGTGATGCCAAGACTTTGTCTGGCCCCCTGGAGGCAGACAAATAGTAAGACATGGGATTAAGCATGGATTCACCTCCCAAAGACCTGATGACATGAACCAAGGGAGAAATAGTCTACAAGTTTACAAAAAAATCATTGTCTTTCTACTTGGCATATTATCTGCGTATGGATAGAATACTTTTAGGTAATGGAGAAAATGTGAGTAATCTGGACTTCTGAGAGGATGTGAAAGTTGAGCTTCTCTGGTAGAGACCTCTTATTTCTGCACTGTGTGCTCTTTTTCTTAGATAGGAAGAGAGTCTGGCTGCCTAGTTCATGGCTAGAATGTTCAACTTCTTTGCACTGGAATATGGGCATGGGGTCCTGTACTGTTCAACAGAGTATAAGTAAAAATGTGTGTGTGTGTGTGTGTGTGAGAGAGAGAGAGAGAGAGGAAGAGAGAGGGAGAGAGAGACTTCTAGGTCATGCCATTAAGGGTTATTTCTTCCATATTTTTATGCATCTTAATGGATGACTCAGAGATAATAGAATTCAGACCAGAGACAGCCATCTTGGACTTATGCTGGCCTGGTGTGAACATAGCTTCTGAACACATCTCCAGATAGAAGTTTACTGAACCCTGTCAACACCATCAGAGCTGTCTTGCCAGCTGAGAATCTCATTGGTAATATAAGTAAAAAAATTTTAATGCCATTGTTATTTGTGCCTCCCTGTTAGAATAGTCAAGTGTGTATCCTAATGAATACAGACACACAGGATTTAGACAAGCAGCATAGGAGAGAAAAGCATGACAGTACGCACAGGGCTCTGGCTGGGCTAGCATGGCAAACTGGGATTGTCAGTTTCTACATGTAACAGTGAATGAAGCGATAAGCTTATGTATTGAGCTTAATGATCAGATTGGATTTGTTGGATCTGATCTTTGTTGGGTGTATGATACATTCTAGGCCACTGTAAATACTGTAGTGAACAAGAGGAATATGCACTATGGTATTATGGAACTTAGGCCGGAAGTGGGAAGAATACGTAAATACC
>CM053745.1:59964179-59981207 GCA_028658305.1 Pachyuromys duprasi
CCTCTCTAGGTGTGTAGATTTCAGCTTGAACTTCCTATCCTATAGGTTTATATAAGTGAGTATATACCATATGTTTCTTTCTGCTTTTGGGATACCTCACTCAGTATGATCGTTTCCAGGTCCCACCATTTGCCTGCGAATTTCATTAAATATGACGTTATCTTCTTTATTCTTTGATAATTCTATATAATGTATCTTAACCTTATTCACCCCCGACTCCTACCTACCCAACTTTATGTCCTCTTAAAACATGCCACTAAGACAAAGTTCGACTGCCCATGTAGTTATGGGTGTGGGGTTGTCCCTGGCGCGTTGTCTGACTGGGGGCCACACCCTTACGGAATACTGAGCTGCCCTCTCCCAGACACTGTCATCCGTCAATACCAGGTGGAGGTAGGGGCCTGGGAACCCTCCCTGCTTCATGCTGGAGTGCTGTGTGGTCTTGTACAGGATTACACAGGCAACCAGGCTCTGTGACTTAGTGGGTGCAATGGTCCTACCATGTCGAGAAGACAGGGTTTTGCTCTGCTCCTCTATGATCCTTGGCTCTTACAGTGTTTCTGTTTCCTCACCTCTACTGACACCTGTGCCTTGGTGAGTGGGGGAGGGGAGTTAAAAATAGAAGTCTAATTTGTGGCTGGACATTCCAAGCACACTTATTCTGTGCACTTTGATCAATTGTGAAGCTTTGAATTAACCACTGTCCGCTGCACTGTCTGTTTAGCAGAATAATATCAGTAGGTTCACCCTTGGGGTCTGTGAGTTCTCCAACGATTGGTTCTTGGCCAGATTTGCAGTTCCAGGTATACATTCTCTCCGGAGGAGTGGGCTTTAAATCAGACCTGAAAACTGCTGGTTACCCCTGCAACATTTTGCTAGTTTTGCACTAGTGGGCATATATTGGCACACCGGTCACTATTAACGTCTGCAGGGTTCCCAGCTGGGTTAGACTGCTGATGACCTTCTCACCTCCCTCAGCCTGCACGCCCTTGAACACCCTAAAAGGGATTCTTCAGGAAGGAAGCACTGACTTGGTTTCTCTACATTCTCTGTCACAATAATGCGGTGTCTTCAGGACTGGAGCCGTACTGTGAGATTCCGGTGGAATCCAGCAGCCCTCCTGGATCTGGTTAAATCAATTCTTCCACATCTCAATTTCAAAAATCTCATCCAGCATACAGAGTGTCCTATGTTTCCAACGTGGGTTCTCTGCATTATGATTCCACTAAATCCTCAATTTCTATAGGAGGTTCAGTCCACCAACTGCCACGGTTTCCCTGTGTGTCTCCTCCCTCGGGCTTTTGTGCTTTAATCATCAGGCGTTCTGCTTTACTCTCAACAACTATAATAGTATCCCCTAACGGCAATATCCCCTAATGATGTTGTTTCTGCTTCACTGAAGCTGGAAGCAATGAAAAACGGACCTCCTTTCCTCATCAGCTCATCACTGCCTTTGTTAGGAGTAACTGAGAGCAAATGCTTCCTACCTGTATCAAACCGGGACTTCAACCTCATTAGGAGTGCCTATTGCTTTGTCTCCATGTGAAAAGAGGTCTAGCAAGTTCCTTCTTTCTGAGCTTCACAATCAAAAGTTCCTCAGTGTTTGGTTATTCTCATTAATAATTGAGTCTGCCTTTTTTCTACCACAAAAAAAGCCCTGGGATGACTCAACATTACTCTTAAAGTTATGCTTTCTTTCTCCTTCTGTTTCACAGCGAAGTTCAATTTACTGCATTCTTCCTTTCCCTTATAAACTTGTTATAACCAGACTAACTTTTTACGACTCAACTAAAGCTGCTTTGTCAAGGTCACGGATGACCTGCCTGTGACTGGGCCAGCAATCAATCTCCAGGTCTCACGTTGTAAACCCTAAAACTAGCATCCTACCCACTATCACTTCCTCCCTTTGAAAACCTCACTTTCACTGTATGTTTAGGAGCTCATACTCTCCTAGGTTTTCCCCACCTCCCAGCTAATCCTTCCATCTCCTTTGCAGGATCCCCTTCACCTCTACAGCCTATGAGTGTTGGCATCTCACAAGACCCAGTCCTTGGGTACCTCTCCATTCCTCTCATAGGTGGCCTCCATGCTCATAAGTTTCAATTCTGTAATTTATACTTCCAAACCAATAACTCAGGTATGGCTATTTTCCCATCCCTCCCCACATCTAATTGCACATTCATTAACTTTTCACCATCAGGCAAATGATGCGTTAATTCACCTTTATACTTTCAAATCAATCCTGTGAACTTCTGTGCAGATTTGCTACTCCTAAACTTATTTCCCAATAGCTTGGGCTTCAAATCTTGAGTTGTTTTCAACTGTTTTTCTTTTCCTGATGTTTAAATTGACTATTTAAGCAAATTCTATAATTTGATGGAATGTACCCAGGAGGTGGCTACTGATTACCACCCCTCCCCCGCTCTAAGCCATCTGCTTAATGGCCACCACTCTTAAGATTATTCTTCATTAACTACATAGTGCTCTTCTGTTTCTCAGCTTTTGGGAGGTGCTCTCTCTCTCTTCTACCATTGACCTCCTTGATATAATAGAAACACATGCTCACCTTGGGACCTTCGCTCTGCCTCTCCTTCTGCCTAGAATGCCAGCTTCCTTCCTGTCTGCACACAGTATCAGCTCCACTGAAGAACTTAAAAAAAAATTCTCAATCTGTTGCCTTCTGGCGCTTTCTATTTTTCTTCCCTTCTTTATTTTGTGTCACACTTGTAACCATCTCACATGCTATATATTTTATACCCCATTTTGGTTTTCTATCTCCACTACCTGCCAAATTTGTGGTTCATAAGGATAGAGAATTGTATGGACTTATCAGCACCAGGGACAAGCTAAACACTCAGTAGTTACCTCATAAGGCTCTCTACTGAGTTACTTCTTTCTTGCGTAACCCCACCTTCTCAAGAAGGACAGGAGCTATCACTTTTTAGTGAAACACATGGGGAAACTGGACGCTCTTCGACGCTTGTGTCTAGGTGTGGAGGCCTGTGTCAGCTGCTCGGGTGAAGCTAACAGTCATACCTCCAAGCACTAGCAGGCCAGAAGAGTACCTGAAACTCATTTGAGCATCTCAAAATGTTTACTGTTATGTGTGATGGCTTCATTAGTAGGAAGATGGCACCATACATACCTACAGGGTAGGAGTTTAAGGTACTCCTGTATAAGATACTTTTCATAATTTGGGTAAAGTGGGAAATTCTAATAAAATAGATTTAGGATTTCACAATACTCAGAACCTGTTGTTGGTTGAATTGTAGCCCACTATTGAAAGGTTTGTTGAAATTCTAACCTACAGTCCATGTGAATGTAGAATTATTTAGTTGGGGTCTTTACAGATAAGGTTATATTGCTAAAGTGAACCCTAATTTAGCTCAACTATTGTTTTTGCTATTATTAAAATGTAGGGAATTTGGACATAGAGCTAGGCAGCAAGACACAGGGATAATGTTATAGCTGAGACTCCCAGCAACTGGGAGAGAGATCTGAGGCAAATTCTCCCTCACAGCCACTGCCCATAGACATCTAACTGCCAGGGCTGTGGGACACACCTGTCTACCATTTAAACCCTTCTTTTGTGGTTTCTTCATTTTGCTTTATCTTCTTATATTTATGGTTGTGAGCCTAGCCTTTAACGGCTGAGCCATCTTTCCAGCCCTGCTTTATCTTCTTAACTTTTTATTTTACTGGCTTATACAGCTGGAGTTTGATAATGTGCTTAAATCCCAAAGATTTAGATTTTAATTATCTAAGGAAGTTTTCCATGTATTACTCATTCACTAGTAAAATGTTGCTGTGTATCATAACAGTCTCAGGCATTTAATGAAAAGAAATGAAGGTTTTTCTACTTTTTTCAGATGCATAATTTAGAAAGCTTACTTTACAAATAAGATGACAGGTTATGTTTAACTATTATATATGACTGCTATATTTTAAGAAATATTTTTGGTAAATACTAATTTAAAATGCAATATATAAGTTATGTCCTTTCAGAATTTTCTGACCTAAGGAAATGTTTTTACATAATCTTGAACATTTAAAATTAACTTTGGGGATTTTAAATGGAATTTAGAAGAAAAGTTTATTCTTTGAGTGTTTAAATTTGGTCATTTAAATTGGTTGAGACAGATTTTAAGATATTATAAAGTTCATTTAAATTGACAGACTTTAATGTTAGTAACAACTTTTGTATGTTAAAACATCTCCCTTCCTGTATTCATTATCTACCTTAAGATATGGTAATATATACACAGAATTCTATTTTTAAAAGACTTTATTTAGTTTAAAATTATTATAAGAAAGGGAAAAGAAATTTAAGAAGAGATCAGTGGCTTAAAATTTCCCAGTGACGATGAACTTGGAGGGAATCTTGTTTACTAAATTGATTATAGTCTAAAGATAGTAGGGGAATTATAGTCAAATAATAATATTAAACATATTCAATTTATTTTAATCAAAATCCAATTTTAATCATGGCTGACATATATTCCTTACTTTTTCCACATTTCAGTTTTCTGTTTCTCAAAATTTTTGCCAAGGCTTAAGATGCTGCTATACAAAGATGAGAATTTTGCATAATATCTAAAAGTACTGAAGACTTGGGTGTATGCTTTCTTATAATATGGTGGCTGTCTTATTCACTCCTCTATGGTGAAGAGACACCATGACCCTAGCAGCTCTTAAACAAGAAAGCATGTAATTGGGGCTGGCTTGCAGTTTGACAGGTTTAGGGCCATTCTCATCATGACAGGAACATGTCAGCATGTAGGCAACCATGACAGCTGAGAGCTTTACATCAGGATCTGCAGGCAGCAGGGACAGAGAGCCAGGGTCCATTTCCTCCAACAAGGCCACACCTCCTAATCCCTCTGAAGTTGTTCCACTCCCTAATGACCAAGTATTCAAATATAACTGTGCTCTCATTCCTATTCTAGCTCTAGGTTTGTGGGCTAATTGGTGACTTTAAGAAAAGTTTTTCACCATCTTGATTTATTTCATCATCTGTAATGTTCTAGCAGGCTGTGGCATTTTTGTTTGTTTGTTTGTTTTTGTTGTTGTTGTTTTGCTGAGAGCCTTTTTGGGATTTGACAGATTTTGTGTGTGTGGTTCTTCTCCCAAGAATCTACCCTGTGTGACAGTATTTGTCAGGTTCCCTTAGATGATCTTTGGTCTTCACTGACATTGACTTTAATTCTGTTAATCTTGAGTGGCTCACTTTGGCCGTCTCATCTGAAAAGTTGTGGAGTACCTGTAAATCTCAAAGAATAGTCTTGTGATAGAATAAGTTGTGAGTAGAAAAAATGAAGGCATTGCACAAGTGCACTAGTGATAGCTAGTGCACAGAATAGATAGCATAGCATAGACCATGTGCACAGACTTGTATAGTGATGGTTTCTGTTATATGTGTGTATCAGTCAGGGCTCTGAGAGATGGACAACAGGACACATGCAGATAGAGGAGGTTATTAGGGAATTGGCTCACATGATTACAGGAGCTAGAAAGGCCTGCCACAGCCAGTCTGTAAAATGGCATGCCAGAAAGGCCATTGCTATAATTTAATCCAAGTTTACCAGCTTCAGAATTGGGAAGCCAAAAATTCAGCCCTGACATCAAGGCCCAATGTCCAAGAGACCTTGCATGGAAGCTGTTATAAAATACACATTCCAAAAGCCAAGCCACATCAGTTGAAGTATGGCTTATTTTGGAAAGAAATGACATGAACAAATTCTTCCTTCTTCTGTTTCCCTCTTCCATATGACTTCTTGCTCATTGAAAAATGTCTACCTACATTGAGCATGGAGCCTCCCCACTCAGCTAACTGACCCACACAACATAGCTAGAAATAATGTTCTACCAGCCTTCCAGCCATATCTAAATGTAGGCAAATTTCTCATATCAAACTTAATCCATAACAAGTAGGACTGTGGTGTGAAACATTCATGGGTTGAAGTGTATAGTAAGTAGCAAGGAAGGGAGGCTTTTGGGAAGGGCTTAGGTCATGCAGGTTCCAGGAGAGCCCAGAGATATGTCAGCTCTATTACCATGTGCTGCCATCAAACAAGAAGCTTGTGTTGCTTGATCCAGAAACATGTCCTCATAAGACATTGTTTGATACCACCCTGTACGTGAACATCTGAGCACCCGAAACTGCTTGAAGTATGTTTCTGTTATTTATAACTTAGACTGTAGAATTTTATTATAGCAGCCACGCTGGGCCAAGGCACATAGACAAATGTTTATTTGGATTTGTTTGTGTAAGAAAATGAAAATCCAGGCATGTTGCTGGTACTGATTGGAGCCACAGACTGATATTTATCATCAGGTCTGCACTTTAGAAGAGCTGAGCTCAGAGCCAAAGCAAAGGCAACTCTTCAGAAAGAGTCCATGTTTATAATTTAAGGCATAAGGTATAGAGCAGTTTCCACTGAATATACATGTTCTTTCTTAGCAGATCATTAACCTGAAGTGATTACTCTTTGGAGCTGCCTGTTGTTGGGACTTAAAGCCAGGTGCAAGACAAAGCAAATGTGACCAGATGTAGGTTGACTTTGGGCACTAGAGTCCACCTCTCTCTCTGGAGCTCTGTATTAAGGGCCAGGATGGAAGGCTTTGGTGAAGCCTGTGCCTTTCTCTGGCTGTTAACAAGCTTTTGAAATAGCAACAGTTTGGATATTTGGAGAAGAGATACTTCAGAATGGAAGCCATGGTTATATCTGGGAATAAGAATGGAATGGATTCTTACAAATAAGTTCTACCAAGTGTCGGCTTTGATTGCTGCTTTGTGAGAGATGAAAGTTCTCTCAATGTCAGAATTTGCCATCCTGGCACATCCATGGAATGAAGGCAGAACACTCATACTCAAAATGTGAGATGATTGCTAAGCAGAGTCCTGAAGGGGCTGTAGCCAGTCACAAGACAAGCGAGGGCTGGGATTTAGAGGCTAGTTTATATAGCAAAGAAGATGGAATTATTGAGAATATGTGAGTTCTGTACAGACTGACAAGTTTAAATGACTCCACAGGCACTGGGGTCCTGGGGCTCACTTTAGACCTCTGGTCCTTGGCACTGGGGAGAAAAGGCAGGTGCATAGTGACCCAGGGTATGACAGACTGATAAAGAAAGTCATTGGCTATGGCTTTGATTAGTTCTACAAACAGGAGAGCTACCTGACATCTAGCCAGGGCCTTTTTAGATGAAAAACTTTATGACTTTAAGGTTCTTACAAAAAATGTTGTGGGAAAACCATCATAAATTGAAATTAACCAGACTCAAAGACTATACAACTCAATGAACTTCTATAGAGTTAGAATAGCTATTTGTGATGGAAGCTATGAAGCTTCATATTGGATTTTACATTTTTACTATCAAATATATTTTATACACTTATTTACCACCACAGATGAAAAATCCATAACAGAATGAGAATTAGCCAGTTAGCTTTGCACTTTCTTTTATAAAGTATAATCATTATCTACATTTAGTCCCTCTATATCCCGTAATAGTTACCTTTCTTTTCTCATTTTTACACATTATGGTGTATCTACATATAATTTGTTTACATGTATACATGTATTACTGTCCAAGTTCTGCATATAATAAAAAGCATGCACTTTTTGTTGTTTTCTTTTGTTTTGCATATTTTGAGAATTTGTGATTTCACTTAATCTTATCCAGTCTACACATTGCAGAGTCTTAAAGCTAGATTGAGACAGTCGCAGACAAAAAGCTAAAACGCCCATGCTATTGTAGATTAAATGTGTTTATCATAAATCTTCAAGTACCTAGCTGGTGCTTCTTGACTCTGCTGTTGCCTTGGCAGGTGGCAGGAAGAGATGACATCAGGAGCTCCACGACTTTAGGAAACACTTTCATAAACGCATCCACAAGGGCTCATGTGGCTGTCAGGTGTTTGGTTCCTGTGGAAGACAGGACTTAATGACATGAAGAAGACATTTGTTGCTCGTGACTGAGCAGCTGGGGTAGGAGATAATGGTTAAGATTTAAGAGTCATCCCGTAAGCAGGAGCATGTATGGCCACACATGGGGCAAGCAAAGGTCACATCCAATATGAGGTGTCACGGGATCGCTTATGATTTGGAAGGGTTGCCTTGTCTCTGGAGTTTCCTAGGCCTAATACTGACAAAGGAGGGGGGGGCAGGCATTTCAAGCAGTGATTTACCCATCAGTTCAGGACTTGAGCTTGAACTCTTGTGCTTGAACTCGTGTGGTAGTGTCTTCCTAGTGACATCCTTTTTTTATTTTTTGTTTTTGTAATACTGAGGGATTATACATGCAAGCCAACATTCTTCTGCTTCTGGGCTTGTTAGTACCCTTTCAGTTTTTCTTTGACACAAGGTTTTGCTAAGTTCCCAGCCTGGCCTTGAACTTGAAGTCCTTTACTTTGTCCTCCAAAGTAGCCAGGAACACATGCCTCTACTGCTACCACCAGCTCCAGTGACATTCCTGACTCATGTTTGTCAGCAGCACCAAGTTTGAAGTTTTTGGAATTTTTTCTACTATTTACCTCCATGTTTCTAATAATTTTTCAGGATTAGTATTACATATTTATTGACAAGTTTGTTATGGGCTTAATTGTGCCCCTTCCACCAGATTCATGTGCTAAAGCCTCATGCCTGGTACCAGAATGTACTTGTACCAAGAATCTTTTCAAATGTAAATAAGCAAAGTTAAGACAGTACTGTGAGACCTTGTCCAGTCTGACTGGGTTCCTTTCAAAATGACGAGTGTGGGGTGTCAGTTCTCACAGGGAAGATATAATGTAAAGATTGAGGGCAGAAATCCATCCATCATTGGACTTTAATAATTTAAGATCCATCGACAGCTTTCATCTCTTGAATATTCATTGTTAAAAGGAATGAAAGTCCCAAATGTTCAATTTTACTAATGAAGACTTAGCCAGATGCTGGGGTGAAAACTTGCTAGCTCAGAGAGGCAGAGAAAGCACCCAGCTGACCCTCCTACTCAGCTCATGTCCCAGAAGGCAAAAGCCAAAACGCTAAAAGCCAAAGAGCTTGCTAGCTCATCTGACAGCCCAGGAGGCGAAAGCCAAAGAGCTCAGAAAAAGCCCCTTCTTCTCCATGCTGTCTTAAATACCCTACTTCCAAAGCCCCTCCTTTCTACTTAATTTTTGCTTTCTGGTCTCTTGACATTAACAGTTAACTTTACTAAACCCTGTGTTTGAAAAGCTCTTGGATTAAAGGTGTGTGTTAGGGCTGAACCACACCATAATCACTTGTTTACAACAAACAGAAAGCTCTTGGATTAAAGGTGTGTTCTAGGGCTGAGTCACACCATAATCATTTGTTTACAATAAATAGAAAGCTCTTGGTCTAAAGGTGTGTGTGAGGGCTGAACCACATCAAGACAGATTTTCACAATTCACAATCTTGGGAGTTCACAATGGGATCAAATATCCTGAGACAAATATTGTTTATGTTTTACTTACTTGCCTACCACGCTTCCTTCTAAACTGAGTTCTGATGAAGGGAAGCACCTTGCCTTTTACACCATGAAGTCTAAGCATCTAATAGGCATGGTTCTGTTGCTTGTATGTGTTGAACTGAACTGCAGATGAAACATACCCATATCTTTCCTTGAAGTTTCACCCCTGTAACCAAAAGAACATTTGCTGAGCATTTGTTTGAGCTTAAATGATCCAGTTATCTTGTTTGCTCGCTAATGTCATCCTATCACTTGTGTTTTGGAGTTAAATATTTTGAAGAATAGCTTCTTAACAAGATAGAATCTAGACAAAGCAATAATCTGTCTTTACTCAGCCTGGACCTAATATGTTAATTCTGATTTAATTTAATTTTCTTCTGCTCATGGCACTGAGATTTTCAAATGGTTCATTTGATGCTTAGTTATTAACTAAAAATGCCACCCTGTCTAGAGAGAAGCCATGCTGTGTCAAGTGCAAATCATCTCTATGGGCAGGTTTTTGCACTTCTCACCACTGGTGGGTTCGTGTTATTCAGGAAGGACTGTTTCTGTCTGCAGCTCTAATTAGAAGAGAACTGATGTATTTTCGAAGTGTCTCTAAGTATCTCAGGACTAAATGCCCTATCTCACAATTGTCTGTCTGTTTCTGTTCCTTAGTTTCATGCTGGCTCTCCCTTTCCTAAAAGTGCCTTGGCATAAAAGGAACCCAGCCAAGCTCAGAGGCACTTCCTTCTTGTCTAAAGATAATTGTATATTGATAGAAGGGTGTTCTGTCCCATCAGCACTAATGGCAGTCAGAGGATCTAGTCTGTTCCTCTTTGCCACAGTGATAGGCTGTGTTGTTACCCTCACCCTTCTCTGTCAGTTTCCAATTGCTGCCATAACAGAAAATCTTGGAGGTCAAAAGTTTTACCAAAGGACATGCATTGTTTGTAAGTTAGAGATGCGATGCTGCGACCCCAGTGTTGATGGGGCCACGTTCTTTTCGTAAGGTTCCAGGGGACAACCCATGATTCTTGCTGCTGCCTGCTGGTTTTGTCTGCCCTCAGTCTGCGAGCTGTGTCTCTCATTGTGCCTTTCTGGCCTCCTTATGCTCTTTACAGGATAATCTCACTTAGCTGAGCCATTCTTTTTGTCAGATAGCATAACACATTCACAGGTTCAGAAAAAGGCTGTTTGTGTCTTTGTGGGGGGAATGGTGTGTTAGTCTCCTACTGCTCTCATTAACTTTTCACCCAACTCTTAGACTTTCTTTATAATTTCGCTTTCCTTATTTCTTCCGTGCAGCTCCTTCATTATAGCATCTTTTAATATGCACTCATTATGTTTCAGCTTTCACTAGTCTATCCTGGATGTGGTATATAGATAGGTACACGTATGAGGGTGCCATCAAGATCATCATTCAACAGAGTAATACTCTAATTTTCAGAAGAACTGCATAAGGTTGTCCCAAGATAGGCTATATTCCCATTTGGCACAGAGAAAACGGCAATTTGTCAAATTGATTCTCAACAATCAATACAATTCTTTCTTATTCATTAGCTTGACTTGAAATGGAAGTAAATGGCAGGAAAGATATACTCACGTATTTATCCTGTGAGGTAGGTATCTTCATCTGCATTGATGAAACTGAATCTCAGAATCTGGAGGACTTTCCCAAGGTCAGATGATTGCTAGCAAACAGAGCGCGGGACACCAGAGCTCATGAGTTTTGTGTTGTGCCACACTATCTTGCTTGATGAATATTTATAGAACTATGCCTCGCTACTGCTCTTCCTTTTTGTTATTGATTGGTTACATTTTAAACATAGTGAGTGGTCTTCTTGCATTTTTGGTTTGTTCATTGAACTTATTCCTTTTCTGTGGTGGTGAAGGACACCTGTGACCCTGAGTTGCCCTCTGTTACAAAGAAGCATTCACTCTCTTTTTCAGCTTCTTCTTTGAGGTGTCTTTCATGCTGGATGTTTCTGGGTAATGAAGCTTCTGAGGAGTGTTGGTCTCTTCTGGAGCACCATCAATGTGATGAGCTGCTGATTAGGGTATTAGATGAATGTCTGTTTTCCTCATATCTAGATGGGGAATCTCATTACATGAGCTCTTACTACTGACTTGTCCACATATAAATAATAAGGACAGAACAGTGATTTTTATTTCTGTTGTCTGAGAATCAGACTTGAACAAAAGTTACAGAATATGGTTGTATTTCCCAGTAAAGTTATTTTCAGGATTCATATTGAAGAAGCATTTGGCTTGGTAGTGATCTCATCCACAGCACTGATTAAGCCTCTTTTGTGACACACTTTGGGGCGTGGGGTGCTGAGAACATTTTACTCTTTGCTTTGTTTTCTAGATTTATTTGCATTGAATTAGGCAGCCTGCAGGAGGAATCTTCCTAAAAGTGTGCTCACTGTGCCTTGTTTTCATAAGGCTATCATCAATCCTTGAGAAATGCAATTACTTAGAAAACAAAATATAGCCTCTAGCAATTTACCTGAAATATTCCTGCTCATATTGTAGTTTCAGGGCATGGCTGGCATCAGGCTAGACAGGTTTTCTTGGAGCATGTTTGTCTCAGGGACTAGATTAATATTTAAGTGTTTGTGCCTGTACCAAGGGTCCAATATTATTTATTGAAATAGTATACAGATGTTGGTAATGGATTAAAAAACCATTAGGTGTGCAGTAATTTTATTTGCCTAGTATGATTTATGTTTGCTGCCTCTACTGCAATGGTTCATCTTGACTGTCAACTTTACTGGATTGAGGAGAGCCTAGGAGATTAATATAGCACATCTTTGAGGGTGGCAGTGAGGGGTTTCCAGAGAGACTAACTAAGGAAGCAAACTCACCCTGAAAGTGTTATTGTCTGATAGTTTGGGGCTTCTGTGGAATGAAAGGGGGAAAAGGAGAAGACTTGAAATATACGTGTTCTCATTCCCTGCTTTCTGGCCACTGGGAAATGAACTGCTTTATTTGACCACAAGACAAGACGTTTATTGTGATAGACAAAACCCTCAACAGTGACCGAAAAGTAAGTCTTTCTTATCTTGCTTTGCTGAGGCATTTTTGTACGAGCAACAGAAAAGTTGATGACCATACCTGCCTTTGCCACTGCTGGTTTTCTACATGCCACACGACAGTGCTTTACTATTCACACTTGGTGTGTTCTGCACAGGGAGAGCCATTTTGATTGACTAATGATCTGTGGAAACACTTTCTACTGCTGCCAGTTATGCTTGCAAATAGAATACATACTACTTCAATTATGTTACAACAACAACCAGGAACTGGTTCATATGAACATATTCTGTGTTCATATGTCTCTGCTGGAGAAGTATGCTAAAACTCAAGTACATTTGACATCAGCTGTAAAGCAGCCCCTTAGAAGCCTCTGTGACCCTAACCTCTTGGTATTACTGGTCTTGTACAACCCCCCACCCCTCCCGGATTCTCTAACATGTAGGATTTGATGACTTTCAAAGGAGCTTACTTCCATGGTTAATGTTACAAGCAGCAGTGGCTTCTCTATTTTCTGAGAGCCATGGCTGATTTCTACATTTTGATAAAATAAGTTGTAGTGTTTTATACGGTAAGCAACTGGGGCACATCAGTTTTGCACACTAAACATTTCAAGCCAGCAAAAGGGAAGAAATTCAGTTGTGCAGATGTGTGTCTGCTTAATACGTACCCTCGCCACAGATGAGACAGAGCTCTGGGTGTCACTGCCCTGTGAGAGAAGCCTTCAGTGTACTTCGGCTTTTGACCCATAGGAGCTATGAGATGAAAAAGCTGCATTGCATTGTGCTGTCAAGTTTAGTGGTAATTACTTTCACAGAAATATCATTCCTAGCCTTTGTATGCTGACCTTTCATTTTTGTTATGAAACATGATGAAGACAGCAACAAAAGCATGGTAGGGTCGATCGTTCATCCCGGATCCCGTTTGTTCTCCGCTCTGGTCTCCCTGTCTCTTAGAACTCACACCTGGTAAAATGATCTTTGTTTCTTTAGTCATTAATTTCATAGTGTGACAAATGCATATCTGTGGACATTTTCTAATACTGCAGTTTTATAATACAAGGTGACCTCTCATAGCTGGAATACACAACCAAGTCCTTTTTTCTTATTATGCTACAGGTAATTTTAATGGAAAATAACAGTTTAATTAGAAAAGATTATAGTTACAGGGTCACCTTAGCTTTGGCATTTTACACGTGCTGTTCATAGGAAAATTTCCACTTCCATTCTCTGTCCATCTTTGCATTATCTCCTTTCCTGAGTCATCCCTTAGATCGCTATTAATGATTGTGCTGATACTTCCCTTGGCATCTTCTTTTCACTCTGCTGCTTCTGTCATAATTAGGCTGTGTGCTCCCATTGTGAGCTTCCCATTCCAGAACACCGGAGGTTTTGGTTGCTGGGCGTCACTTAACTGGCTATGTAAAAATGGGTTTCAGGGCAATTACCGTAGGGAACGTAAATCGTATTCATTCTGAATGCCATAACACCAAAGTTTTCTTTGTAATAATGTAAGCATTCAATCAATATTTTAAAATAAATGAATATAAATATCAGTAATAGGTAGACAGTGATTTCTTAGCAATATAGTCAGCAGAAATATGGGAAGTCTTGCTGTCCCCAGATACTGATCCTGCCATGAAAACCCTCTAACACGTGCTCTTCTGCAGTATTATACTAGCCCTTTCCCAGAAACCTGCAGGCTGCTGCGTAGAGACTCTGCCAGAGAGAAGGCCATCTAGGGAGGTGTAACATTCAGAAATCCATTAGAGTCAAGTCGAGGACTCATTATTGAAGTTCCAATTACTCTGCATCAGGAGGTGTTGGTTATTCACATAACACCGATCCATGGTGGTTATATCATATTTAGAGAGCATCGGAGTCAGGGAAGTTGTTTCAGTATTTGAAACAGTTCTAATCAATGCCCGACTGTAAGATGAAACAGGACTCTGGGATGGATATAAATGGCAAATATGCTTTCATAGCATTTTTACACTGAAGATTTGTCTTTCAAGGTGACTAGAGCTAACAGGAGTACTTAAGGATTCAGCGAGATGCACTAATGTTGTGCACAGGCCACTCCCTCACAAGAGAAATGGGTCCTCACACAGACTCCATGTGTTCACGTCACTGCCCAGAGAAAGAACAGCCAGGGCTGCCCCAGTAGCTAAGCTTCAAAGCATACTTGTAAGGGTAGCATTTACGGAGGAGGCCTTTTTCATTAAGATCATTAGAGTGCCTTCATTTAGTAGCCAGAGCTTTTCCTCAAAGAGAGATAAAAGCAAAGGAAAATGCTGTCCACAGTTTAACAGTGAAAGTGACCAAAGTTTGAATATGGACAAGCCAGGGAGAAAGACTCAACGAGTTTATGGTTTAAAAAATAATAATAAAAATTTCAGGCCAAATTATATTCTTGAATTCATTTCTCAATTGACTAGTGACTCTCTAAATGTTACACTTTCCCCAAATGGAAAATAAATTTAAATGGAAGATTTGGTTTTATATATGTCCTATGTGTCTTAGTCAGTGTTCTATTGCCATGACTATGGCACCTTCTATAAAAGAAAGCATTTAATTGGGTGTTATTTAAAAAAAAAAAGAAAATCCCAACCATTTAATTTTACCAATAAAGACTCAGGAGCTAGATGCTGGGGTAAAAGCCTGCTAGGCCAGCGAGGCAGAGAAAGCACCCAGCTGACCTTCCTGTTCAGCTCCATGCCAAAAGTTAAAAGTCAAAAACCTAGGTCCAAAAGCTTGGTAGCTCAGCTAACAAAGCCCTGGAGGGAAAAACCAAAGCACTAAAGAGCCAAAGAACTCAAAAAGCCAAAGGCCCCTTCTTCTCTATGCTGTCTTCAACACTCTTCATCTCAAAATCCCTCCTTACTGCTTAATCCTGCCAGCGGGTTTCTTATTCTGCCTCTTGACCTAGGGTTCACTTTATTAAATCCTCTATAGAATGCTTTCAGATTAAAGGTGTGTGCTAGGGCTGAGCCATACTATAACCACCTGTTTACAATAAAGAGAAAGTTCTTGCATTAAAGATGTGTGTTAGGGATGAACCACATCAAACAAAATACAGGTTTTTACAGTTCATAATCTCAGGGTTCACAGTGCGATCAAATTGGGAATAGCATACAGTTTCAGATATTTAGTCCATTATCATCATGCGGGAAGCATGGCGGCATGGAGGCAGACACAGTGCTGAAGAAGGAGCTGATGTCTACATCTGGAGCAGCAGGAAGAGATGCTAGGCTGACTTAGTCTATTGAAACCTCAAAGCCCACGGCTGGTGTCACACTTCCTATTCCTTCTCAAGTAGTACCACTTCCTGATGACTAAGCATCCAAATATATAAGCTATGGGAACCATTTCTATTCATACTATCACAATGTGCAGTCCAATGTTTGATTCTGAGTCCTTTCTGAATTTCGAGCCAGTTTCTCAATAAAACATAATCTCAAACTCACACAAACTAACAGTAGAGATTGGTCTGGTAAGTTAAAGTTGAAGAACAAAATAATCCATTCTCGTTCAGACTCCTAACTTCTCTCTAGATTGGGATAAAGCAGTCAAGAGTCAACTCTGTTTTTTATTCTTAAGGAAGTTTTTCAAAATTATTGTGGTGCTTTTATTTGACTGGGTTCATTTGATACAGGGTCACAGTTTTCTTGCTGTAGGGATAGCCCAGAGATTGAATGCATGTGGAATTCACATCTAACACACATATAATAAAATTCCTCAGAATTATATTGTTGTTAGCTTTCTTCACATTTCCAAACAATACAGACCATCAGTGCTGCGTAACATTTTTAAAAAATTAAACAAGTTTGGTTAAACTTTCCCCCTTCCTCTTTCCAGCTCCTCACCTCTAAGCTCTACTCCAGTGTTCTAACTCCAAAATTCCTCTACTCTGTTTTCATTCCATCCATGTCCTGCAATTGCTCTTCTCTTGAGGCACCACCATTCCAATGAACCATTCCTAGTTTTCTTATTAGTTTACTCTAAAGCTTTAGAGCTAGGGTACACATATGAGGGAATGTGTGGCATTCATATTTCTCAGTATAATTTTATTACAATTCCATCTATTTACCTGCAAGTCTCTGAATTTTGCTTTTTTTTCTTTCTTTTTAAAAAAAATTTTATTATTAGTTACATTTTATTAACTCTGTATCCCAGCTGTATCCTGTTCCTTCATTTCCTCCCAATCCCACTTTCCCTCCCTTGTCTGCTCCCTGCCCCTTTCCAAGTTCACTTTAATGAGACTGTTTCTCCAACCCTTTTTTCTTTCTTAAAACCTTTACTCCCTACCTGGGCTTGTGGGGTTGGGAGGGAGTATAAAGTTTTAATAATCCCCCAAATAAAGTAGCATTCAAAAACCTAGTGCCTACATATCCTCTTAACCACTTAGCCATCTCTTCAGCCTCTGACGCTATGAAAGTTTTATTAGCATTACCAGCAATTCTATTAAGCAGAAATTAATTTTTTATTTTTTTTATTTTTATTTTTTTAGTTTTCTTGTTTTTTTTGAATTTATTTA
>CM053745.1:59981707-60024083 GCA_028658305.1 Pachyuromys duprasi
TCGGTGTAGGACTGAAGACCCTATTCAGGGAAACAGGGACTGTTTCAGTCATGATCTTGATGGCTGACTCTTTGACCCTCCCCCATACAAGCCGGGGAGTGACAGACTGGCTAGATCCCAGGGGAGGACATTGCAGCCAGCCCTGAGGAGTCAGGATAAGCTGGGGTTGGATGGAAGGGAAGGAGGTCCTCCCCTGTTGATGGACTTGAAGGGGGCGGGGAGGAGGGAGATGAGGGAGGAAGTGGGAGGGTAGGAGGGAATGGGGGAGGGGGCTACGCCTGGGATTCAAAGTACCTAACCTGTGATTGAGATAAAAATAAATAAATTTTTAAAAAAATGTCATATTTAAAAATGAGATCTAGACTGGAATTCTAAGAAAGACTAAAGGGTAAACATGAGAGGAAATGGTGGTAAAAGAAGCCTCAAGAAGCAGACAAACTAAACGTATGGTGCGTATGAAACAAGCCACTAAACCATGGCAGGAATGGAGCTCTGGTAGCACTCAGAGACTTGGAGTCTTGGCTTCAACGGCTGGGGCAGAATCAGCTGGTACTGGCTTCATCATGGCAGGGGAGGGGAAGGGTTACAGGTTACTTTGTCTCCTAAGCTAGAAGCAGAAACAGGGGTGTGGAAGGGCTTGCTTCCTTGATGTTCTTTTTTCATTAAATAGGAACATGAACGAAAACAATCTTCTGATGCTTATTTATTTATTCATTTATTCATTCATTTATTTATTTATTCATTTATTTATTTGTTTATTCACTTTGTATCCCAGTTGTAGCCCCCTCCCTCATCCACTCCCAATCCTACCCTCCTTCCCTCTTCTCCCATGCCCTTCTCCAAGTTCACTGATAGGGGAGGTCCTCCTCCCTTCCATCTGATCCTAGTCTATCAGGTCTCATCAGGACTGGCTGCATTGTCTTCCTCTGTGGACTAGTAAGGCTGCTCCCCACTCAGGGGGAGATGATCAAAGAGCCAGCCACTGAGTTCATGTCAGAGACAGTCCCTTTTCCCCTTACTAGGGAACCCACTTGGACACTGAGCTGCCACGGGCTGCATCTAGGCCATCTCCATGCATGGTCCTTGCTTGGAGTATCAGTATCAGAAAAGACCCCTGGGCCCAGATTTCTTGGTTCTGTTGCTCTCCTTGTGGAGCTCCTGTCCCCTCCAGGTCCTTCTATCTCCCCCTTCTTTCATAAGATTCCCTGCACTCTTCCCAAAGTAGAATTTACAAGGTAGATTCTTAATGAACATAAAGTATGTTCATTATTTATCATAGCCAGGATGAGATGAGCGTAAATGCTCCACTGGCCCAGAGCCACCAGCCTTGCTGCGTACCTGTGCTCTAAAGAGGCATCAGGAATCCAGATTGTGGCAAAGGAGTGAGACATTCATGGGTCCGACCTGGACCCAAACTGACATGATGGATAGTGACACGGAAGTAGGAGTGACCTGGAGGAAGCAGAATCATCAAGGAAGACAACAGATGGACATGAGGTCCTGCTCACATGGGCAAGAGGGATTCCAGCATCCTCACTGTGGCCTGACCCTGGGAATGCTGGAGCCAGCTCAAAACGCTCAGCACCAGCTGTGCGGCCATGCTGAGGCCAGCAGCTGCCAGCAGTGTTGAAGTCAGCTGAAATGCCTTCTTGAGCAACAGTAAATAAGGCACACTTGAATGTCAAAAAAAATTTAACTGGAAAACAGCGCTGTGGTGGATCTCTGCCCTATCTCAAAGATTAAAAAGTCCCGTTTTCTGCCTTTCTGTGTGTTTCTTTGTCAGCTTTCTGTACACATTTATGCTCTGCACAGTCTATTTCCATAACAGCACTGCTAAATAAAATTTTGAAAAGTGAGTCAAACTTAAAAAAACATTGGATGTTCTCAGGTCTCAATCAAAACTTCAAGGTGAGAGACAGTGCAGCAAAAGGAACTAAGGAAGTTCAAGAGGTCAGCTGGCATCAAGAAGGACAAACAAATGTGCATGGACATAGGTACGACAGACAGCAGTTTAAGAATCCAAAAGAAGAGTGTAAAGACAAGCTTCCTAGGGAGTATGTGAAGAGTAGGGATTCCTGAGTGCATGGCAATGTGGCCCCGGAGAAGGGAAAATGAACTCGTAGAAACTGCATATCCTTTCTCCAAAGTGCAGATCCGGAGCCGCTCTGTCCGACCCGGTCTTCTCCTTCCCACACACAAAGAAAACGGCACCATTTGGGCAATGACAACAGCACTCAGAAGTGACCTGGCAATCAGAAGTCCAAACCACAGAGCCACATATGATGTTCAGGGGAAGCTTTCCAGGGGCATAAATCTTATTTCCCAGTAGTCAGAGAGTTCAAGTATGGGAAATAAACATATGGTTCCCAGATAAACGCTCTGGAAAAACTATTCCTGAAGGCTTTACAACTAGATCAACAACCTCTCAGCAGAAACCAGAACGATTTTGTTTCTGCTATCAACACTGTTACACTGAGGTTAGATGTGGATGTTCTGAGCTACTGTAACTCATCAACAGAATGCCCTGTTAAAATATGACATCACCGAGCGGCTGGAGCCGCCACACCCTAGGACAGCGGCAGTGCGCTGGGAGGGCGTGGCGGCCATTTTGAGACCCAGCGTAGTATTTTTAATTAATTGATTTTTTATTCACTTTGCATCCTGGTTAGAACTCCGTTCCACCTTGCCTCCCAGTCCTACATTCCCTCCCTCCCCTATTCCTCAGAAAGGGAGAGCTCCCCTTCTGGTCCACCTCAACACATCAAGTCACATCAGGACTGAGCATGTCCTCTTCCCCTGTGGCCTGGCAAGGCAGTCCTGCCAGGGGGAAGTGATCAAAATGCTGGCAGGAGAGTCCTTGTAAGAGGATGCTTACTAGAGGACACACATGAAGCCTAAGCTGCCCAGAGAGTACATTTCATAGGGGGGTCAAAGTCCACTCCATGCATGGTCCTCAGTTGATGCTTCATCACGCAATGTTTGGCTGTGAGTCTTGGCATCTGTTTTGAGGCATGTAGTGTTTCTTAAAAGGTTAGAGTTACCCATGACCCGCTGATTCCACTCCTGAGATATATTCAAAATGAATGAAACACATGACCATAAACCCTCCTTTATAAATGTTTATAAGAGGGGTTCGAAATAATCCAAACACAGAAATAACCCAAATGTTTACTGATGGATGAGAAAGTAAAATGTGGTAGATCCACACAGAGGAACACTGGATAAAATAAAGTTATCAGTACATGTTTCGATACTGGTAAAAAGAACCAGTTACAAAGCACTACGTTTTGTTTTATTCCAGGTATGTGGTTGTTTGAAATATGCAAGTCCATACATACAGAAACTAGTTTAGTAGTTCCTGGGGACTAAGGGAAGTTTGAAAAAATAGGAATTGACTGCTAATGGGCACAGTTTCAAGATTAAGGAGGATGTTTGAATGAAAGGGAGATTGAACTTGAATTCTAATGAGGTCACAACTATATGGCAATGTTAGAAATCATTGCATTGTGCACTTGAAGTAGACAAATATGCCTCCACAAGGCTATTAAATCTAAGAACAGATATCAAGACAAAATCAACACTTTTATTAATGAATCTATATGCAAAAGTTGATTTTTAGAATGTGATTATTACAACTTGGATATAAAATGTGACCAAAATCTCAACAGTAATTATTTGGGATTTAAGAGGGTTTGTCTGCTTTTTTTTCTATCTTGCTTCATAAAGAGGACAGGAAACAGGAAGTGTGAAAAGGTGGGGGGAGGCATGTTTGTTAAAATGAGAGAAAGAAATGTCCAGGATCCAGAAAGGTAGCATCTGCCCCTGATGCTGGCCTGAAATTAAGCTCTAATTTAGCTTCAGCTAAAATTATCACAATTGGAATAAACCTAACAAACTAGAAGTGACTTGCAATTTTCTCATCCTTTAGTGGGGAGATAGCCAAATGGCAACTTCAGAAGAACGTGTTTTCCATTGGAGGAGATCCTTGGGCGTGAGATGGATGAATATGTCTGTTAGCCCCCCCCCCCTCCTGAAAGCAGTACACTCCAAACTGTAATAGACAAGTTGGTTTTGGACAAAACCCAAGAAGGTAATGGAGCAGAGAAACCTGAGATAACTTGGAACTTCAAAAATTCTTTGTTCACTTGACCATTCTGTTGTGGATATAAACATGTTTTTGTTTCGGTCCCAGGTTGTAGGACTGATTCAGATGGTCCACAGCAGCAGACTATTTGCCTCGTGTGGGCTCTGAGAGGGGCTCTTTGCTAGTTGCAGAGAGGTTAAATCTGAGGGCTCTGGAGAGAGAATAAATGCCAGAGCCCAGAGAGTGGAGATCGGAGAAAGAACAGGCTGCTCCTGCTCCCCCCCTGCTGCTCCTGGCAGCTGTTGTGAGACAAGAAGATGGAGATCTCCTGAAATGAGGATTGGACTAGCTCCAAGGAACCTAATGACCCTAACCAGCAGGAAGCAACTATGAAAGAACTGTGCCCCATCTCCCATTAACCCTTTTTCCTACCTAGTATTGGGGTGTGGGAAGGGATTGGGGTGGAGTAAAGAAAAAGATAAGAAGTATAAATGAAAGAGTTTTAAAAAACAAACATCAACACCATTCTTCCTTAGTTCTCACTTAAAACTTTTACACACAAGCAAACACAGAAATCCATTGTACATATATAATTGTAAATACCATATATATATATATATATTTGTGTATATGGATATACCTATAAAACAATATATATAATAATATATGTGCATATATATCTTCTTACACCTTATACCTTTGACTGTTCATAAGATCTCATTTAAGGAAACAAAGTCACACTTCTTACAAGTGTGTGTTCCAAAATGTGTTTAATACAAACTGTAAATGTAACACAATAACGATAATTTTTAAAATGCATCCCGAAGTGAGCACACCAAGGTTCTGGAAAGCAGCCAAGTGCTGGTGTAAGTCTGGCTTGCTCCACAGTGCTGTCAACTCCTGTTTTTCTTACAAAAGGCAGAAAGGAAACATGGTCTTATTATACAGAAAACCCACTGACTTCACGCACAACGTCAAAAAAGTCACATCTCTTTTGTGTATCTATTTTCTTTATTCAAACAAGCAGCAAGCACCCTTGCTTTAAAAATAAGAAATACGAATATCCTTAGTCAAACGGTTGAAAATACACACAATCATATGATTAGCATAGACCATTATGTTTTAATATTTTAATTGAAATAGAGTTACAAACCTTCCCCATCCCTTTCCTCCATCTATACCCTCCCAGGTACCTTGACTCACCCCTCCATACACCCTCACTATCATGATGACTAACCTAGAAAAATGAAGAACTTCAACAGTTATTATTCTTAATGTCAGTAACAGTTTTTAAAGGCATATAATCATATTCTAAATTGAAGATTTAGATCTACCAAGCAAAAATGTGCTGTTTATTTTTATTATTCTGCAACTACTAGTAATAACTGGTTACATTTAAACTTTTCTATTTCCACAGAAATAAAGTGTCTTTCTTCAGTTCATTTGTAATGGCTTTGGTCATAACCCACCAATATCAGTTGTCAAGATCTCACAGAAATATGTCTGAGCCTCCCAAGAATAATTAATCTAAATCCTTTGTGCAGACACTGGGTGTAGAATGTTATGAGTCACTGATTTTCTCCTCTACAGTTGATATATATTCAACATGAAGAAAGACTTTGTGTTTAGTAACAATTGTACCTTAATTTCTTTCCAAGGTCAAATGCATTCAAATAAGAACCTTTTTGCAGACAGACTTAAGATTAGACCTTAGAAACTTAGGAGTTTCTGATATATTCTTCTTTGCTGAGGTTGTAATTTTTGGTTTTATTGTTAAAGCTATGTACTTAGTACATTTTAATTACAAAATGCATATTTAAAATATACAGAATATATGCACAGTTTAAATCCTAGAACAATAAACAAAACAATGCTGTTGATTCCAAATTTATTTGCTTTCAATATGTAACTAAAAGCATAATTTAGCTTACCTGTTTCTATACTATATATGTATATAAATGTATACATGTGTATATATATGTTTGTGTGTGTGTGTGTGTATTTACTTCAATTTAGACTATGTTCACCTTGGTGAGAGTGAGTACTTTCATGATACCCCTGTAATGACACAGTCTGATGTGTTGCTCTGAAAGAAGGATAAATGTGTGTGAATGGTTTGAGTCTGTTAAAAGCAGCAGTGGGATCCACACTCAAAGTCTTAAAAAATATGAAGCAGGACACGCAAGGTGGCTCAATATCTAAAGGCACTTTCTACTAAGCCTGATAACCTGAGCTAAATCTGTCACATAGTGAAAGGGAGAGAGAAAGATCCAAGTTGTCTCCTGACTTACTCATACATGCCCATGTGTACACACACACATACACCACAAAACCAAAACAAAATAAATATGTGGTGGAAAATTTTAAGATATGAAGCCAAGAGCTCCCTATTCTTTTTCTTCCCCTTCTCACCCTCCCCAGACTCACCCTTCCACAACACCAGTGCAGGGCAGCTATTCCAGCTTTTCTCACTAACAAGAGATGTCTTCAAGGAGTCAGAAAAATCTATAGAACTATAGGGGAAGAGAAGTATTGCTCTCCAGCTTCTTTCTCCTGCATAGTCATACCACATACAAAGAATCTAGCAATAGCTGCTTCTTGCCACCTGGATTCCTACCTCTCATTGACCACATTGCTAAAAGAAGACTCCAGGAAAACATGAGGCTAGTTGTGAGCTAATGATATTTTCATTATATTGAATAAATTGATACATCCAAGATATTAAAGATATTCAAATTGAAGACATATTCAATTTTGGCAGAAACGGATGGTAAGACTTCCTTCTTTGCAGCTGCTCTAGAACATATCTTTAGTATAGATTTGAGCCAGCAAAATATCGTGATGGATGACTGGTGAGTTCTTCACAGTGTAGAACTGCATAAGAGAAGTAATAATGTCTTTCTAATGGTTAGCATTAGAAATACAAGTTTAAGGTATGAGAAGAGCTGTTATGGAAGAGAAGCCAAGAAGTTTCTCCAAGCCTGGAGATAAAGGTATGCATAATAATAATAATAATAATACCATTCCTGATGGTAAAATAGGTGACCTATATTTAGGAAAATATATGCAAACAAGCTCCTTTTTGTTGCTAAACCAAAAATCCGCCAGCATTTTAATGAGTAGTAGTACAGATCGTAACTACCATAAATAAGTGAATTTTGTGAAAATTAAATATATATAATGAACTTCATATTTGTGTGGATGTGAATGGAACAGGGAATGCGAGCAAGCTGTAGGAGAACTAGCCCACAAACAACTCAGCCTGCAGAAAAAGAAGGCTGGGACAGAGGGGGGAAGCCAACAACCACTTTTGTTTTATCGACTAAGCTCCCACTCCCTGGAGACACTTGACAATTCTGGGTACATGATAGTTGTTCAAGTTAGTCTTCCTTACAGTGAAAGACACATAGAAACAATAGCCAGCATGGTGGTTATAACAGAAAAATATTAACCGCTGTCTGGTTTCTATCTGGGATTATTACAAAATTCGAGAGCAAGCAGCATTATGGATCATAAGGAAGTGAGTTATGTTATCCAGGAAGCTAACACGTGTTCTGAAATGGAATCTGACATGGAGAAGTGTATATGCAAGTGCATCAGGGGACCAAGACATTTATATTCAACTGGCAAGAGTCCACAGAGTTTAGGAAGACAGATGTGAAAGAGAAGGCATTGGATCTTAATGGGAAAAGGCACTTATGAGCTAAGGTAAATAAATTAGAATTGTCTAAAACGGAATCATATCAGTGTCAGATGCAAGTATGAATAATATAGGGATACTCAGAACTGGGAATTGATTCTTCCCGGAAACAAGCCACAGGAAGAGGAAGCTTCAGAATCTCAAAAAATGAGGAAGATTTTTAAACTAACAGAAAATACCTATATCTCACATTACACCAACCAAAATAAACTTCTTAAGATGGTGGATACAATCATTTTCAAAACTCTTTTTTAGTGCACAACAGACCTTGAAGACAAGAAACTCCAGGAAATTCTGAGAAAATGAGAGTGTATAAACTGCTAGCTAAGGTTGTCTCTCGATCTAATACCTTCCCTCATGTACCACCCAAAATCTGGTGGCCTGGATGATACCAGGATGTGGGCTACACCACCCAAAAAAAAAGTATATCTTCATATTAACAAATGTAATATATATATTGGAAAAGAAGAAGTCAAAGCATCTTTATTTGAAGATGATATAATAGTATCCACAAGTGATCCAAAATATTTAACTCAGAAACTCGTATAGCTGATAAGCACTTTCAACAAAGTAGCTAGATAACAAATACACAAAACTCACCAGCCCTTCTGTATAAAAATGGCAAATGGGCCGAGAAATAACTAAGGAAATAACACCTTTTACAACAGCCTCAAATGATATAAATATCTTGGGGTAACTATAACCAAGCAAGTGAAAGACTTATATGATAAAAATTTTAGGACACTGAATAAATTGACAAAGATATCAGAAAACAAGCAGACAAAACAAAGCAAAAACATACAAAAAAGAAGATATGAGAAGATGGAATGATCTCCCATGTTCATGGATTGGTAAGATTAATATGGTAAAATGGCATCCTACCAAAAGCAATTTATAGGTTCGGTGCAATCATCATCAAAAATTCCAACACAATTCTTCACAGAAATTGAAAGGCTAATCTTCAGCTGGGATTGCTAAAACAATCCAGACTAGTAAAAGAAATGCTGGAAGTATAGCCAGTCCCAACTTCAAGCTGTACTACAGAGATAGAGTGATAAAAACATGTGGTATGGGCAAAAAAACACACACTTTAATCAGTGAAATCAAATTGAAGACCCAGTCATAAATCCATATATCTATGAGCACCTGAATTCTGACGAAAAAAAGCCAGAAATAGATGAAGAGAAAAGACAGTATCCTCAAAAAGTAATGCTGGCCTAAACTAGATGGCTATATGTAGAAGAATCCAAACAGCTCCATACTTACCACCCCACACAAAACTCAACTCTAAATGGAACATGGACTTCAACATAAAACCAGATCCTCTCAGTGTACTAAGAGGATAATGTGGGAACCAGTCTTCACCTCACTGGCACAGGAAAAGACTTTCTGAACAGAATACCGTTAGCACTGGCATTGAGATCAACAACAAATCAATGGGACTTAGTGAAACTGAAAGGCTTCTGTAAGTAAAAGTAAGCAAAGTGGGGCCTACAGAATGGAAAAATATTTTTACCAATTAGATATCTGATAGAGGGGTAAAATCCAGAATAATAAAGAACTCAAATAACTAGATAAAACAAGGAAACAAATAACCTAAATTTAAAAAAATATAGGATGCAGATCTAAACAGAAAAATCTCCAAAGAGAAAACTCAATTGGCCAAGAAACACTTTAAAAAATGTTCAACATCCCCACACACCTACAGCTACCTGATTTTTGACAAAAAGCTAAAACCATACAATGGAAAAAAGATAGCATCTTAAACAAACCGTGCTAGTCTAACTGGATGTCTACATGTAGAAAAATGTAAATAGATCCATATTTATCAACCTGCACAAAATCAAAGTCCAAGAGGATCAAAGAACTCAACATAAAACCAGACACACTAAATCGGTTAGAAGAAAAAGTGGGAAGAGCCTTGACTTGGTTAGCACAGGAGACAACTTCCTGAAGAGAACACCAACAACTGAGGCTCTAAGATCAACAATTTATAAACAGGACCTCATGAAACTGAAAAGCTTCTGTAAAGCAAAGGACATTGTTGTCAGAACAAAATGATAGCCTATAGCCTGGGAAAAGATCCTCACCAACAGAGGGTTAATATTCAGAATATTAAAAGAACTCAAGAAATTAAATACCAACAAAGCAAATAATCTAATTAAAAAGTGGGGTACAGAACTAAACAGAAGATTTTCAACAGAAGAATATCAAATGGTGTAGAAACAAAGACGTGCTCAACTTCCTTGTTGAGTCATCAGAAAAATGCAAACCAAAATGACTCTAAGATTCCATCTTACACCCAAGAACATTTGTTCAACCATGTTCATAGCAGCTTTATTCGTAATAACAAGAAGATGGAAACAACTAGATGTCCCTCAACTAAAGAATAGATACAGAAACTATGGTACATTCATACAATGAAATACTCCTCAGCTATTAAAAACAAGAAAATCATGAAATTTTCAGGCAAATGGATAGAACTAGAAAAGATCATTCTGAGTGAGGTAACCCAAATCCAGAAAGACACTCAAGTATGTACTCATAAGTGGATATTAACCATATAATATAGGATGAACATACTAATATCTACAGACTTAAAGAAGCTAAGCAAAAAGGAGAACCTAGTGAGGATGCTTAATTTTCATTTGGAAGGCAAATAGGATAGACACTGGAAGCCACGGAAGAGAGGGAACAGGGTGGGAACCTACCATAGATGTCCTCTGAAAGACTACCCAGCAGGAGATTGAAGTAGATGCTGAGACTCACAGCAAAACTTTGGGCAGGGTGCAGGGAGTCTTATGGAAGAAACTGGGGAGGGGGATAGAAGGACTCAGAGGGGACAGCAGCTCCAAAAGAAGACCAACAAAGCCAAAAAATCTGAGTCTGGGGGACCCTTCAGAGACTGATAACCCAACCAAGGACCATACACAAAGAGGACCTGCTCAGATGTAGGCCATGGGCAGCTCACTCTCTAAGTGGATTCCCTAGTAAGGGAGCAGGGGCTGTCTCTGACATAAATTCAGTTATGCTTTTTGATCTCTTCCCAGTGGCGGGGTGGCCTTGCCAGCCCATAGAGGATCCGGGAAGTCCTGATGAGACTTGGTAGGCTAGGGTCAAATAGTAGGGGAGGAGAATTTCACCTTTCAGTGGACTAGGGGAGAGGGTAGGGGAAGAGAAAGGGAGAGACCAGGAGGAGATGAGGGAGGCGGCTAGAATTAGGATACAAGGTGAGTAAATTGTGAAGAATTAAATTTTTTAAATGTTCAACATCATTAGTCTCCAGAGAAATGCCAACCAAAACTACTTTAAGATTGTCATCTTACACCCATCAGAATGGCTAAGATCGATAAAACAAGCAACAGCTCAGGCTGGTGAGGATATGAAGCAAGGAGAACATTCATCTATTGCTGGTGGGAGTGAAGAGAAAGGGAGAGGGGGGCTAAGAAAGGAATATGGGGAGAGACAGCTAAATTAAAGTCACTTGAGGGGTAGTATGGAAACCTAATAGAGTAGAGGTTTCCTAAAATATATACATACCTGAAGGCTATCTAAATGAAACCACCAAATAATAGGGAGGAAAAGTCCCAACTTGACATCTCTTGCCACCAAATGAAGCTTCCAGTACTGGGATTGGATTACATTTAATTGGGCTGTTGGCCAAAGGGGTCCTTTTGAAATCCCCAAACCCAGGCAGTTGCCAAGGCTCTAGGCTGCTCTCCCTAAACTAAAGGCAAATCCCCATTCCTGAAGACAGCACCAGCACAACTCACTGAATGTGGAGAATTCACACTGGTGCCTACACAGAGTCTTCATCCGTACATTCTTGCACCTTTAAAACAAGACAATATTTAGCATGCTGCCAAAAGAGAAATGGAAACAAGCCAACTAGAAACACTTTGATCTACAATGGTGTTTTACCTGCCAGATGTAATGGGGGCACAAAACTTATGGAAATAACCAATCAATATGTGATCTGACTTTAGGCTCACTCCATGAGATAGAACCCATACTCAATGCTGCTTCACTGACCTAGAACCTAGATTAGATCACCCTGCATGCAGTGTAGAACCTGATAGTACTGTTCTTTAAAAAAGGAAACATGCCATAAAAGAACACCTAAGGTTACTCTGGTATACCTATAGATCAGAGCCTGACTCAGCTACCATCAGAGAAACTTCCTCCTGCAAAAGATGAGAACAAATAACCAGACCCACAGCCAGACATTTTGCAGTGAATGTAAGACCTTGGCGCACTCAACCCTAAACTCACTGTCTCCATCAAAACCTTTCCTTCAAGGCACAGGGATGAGCATGTGGAAAGGCCACAGAGGAGACTGAGGACACACACACACAAAGCCTTTGTGTCAACACGATTGCCACACATATGAACTCCCTTAGACTAAGGCAGTATACGTAGGACCTGCGTGGGTCTGCAGCAAACCGGGAGCAAGAGCTACAAGGAGATGTAGACACGTGTCCCATTTCTTACCCGGAAACTATATCCAACTGGTAACTACTTACAAATGAAAACCTAGCTTTCTCCAAGTGGATCTCACTGTGGAAACACACTACTAAGGGTAGGCTACGTGCCCAGTAGTAGAGGGCAGACTGAAAACAGAATCAGCAATATCACTGGAGGGTCTTTGTCTCTTAATGTCATATCACGGCTTTTAATTTTAGTTTTCTTTTCAATTTTATCTTATTATTTTTTCATTTTTATGCTTCAGGTCCTTTGTATATTACAACTTGCCATTTTGTGTTTTTATGGTGTTCTTGAATATGTGAATAAGTGGTTCTATGTTTCTTGTGCTTATTCTTGGCCTATCTCCCTCCTATTTGTCTGTTTTATCCAATTGCAGTATGCTAGCTTGTATTTTATCTTATTAATTTTTTAAAATTTTTACTTATTTTTTACTAATCACAGTTTATTCACTTTGTATCACAGCTGTAGCCCCACCCTCATCCCCTCCCAATCCTACCCTCCCTCCATCATCTCCTCCCATGCCCCTCCCCTAGTCCACTGATAGAGGAAGTCCTCCTCCCCTTCCATCTGATCCTAGTCTATCAGGTCTCATCAGGACTGGCTGCATTGTCTTCCTCTGTGGACTAGTAAGGCTGCTCCCTGCTCAGGGGAGGGTGATCAAAGAGCCAGCCACTGAATTCATGTCAGAGACAGTCCCTGTTCCCCTTACTAGGGAACCCACTTGGACACTGAACTGCCATGGGCTACATCTGTACAGGGGTTCTAGGTTATCTCCGTACATAGTCCTTGGTTAGAGTATCAGTCTCTTTATTATATTACTATCCTTCACAAGCCTGTTTTCTAATGAGAAACATAAAGGGGGTGGATCTGGATGGAAGGGGAACTGGGAGGAAGAGAGGCATCCTCTAATTGTAATCAGGATATAAATGGAAGAAAAAATATATTTCAGTAAAAAGATAACACAAAAATGTATTCAAAGGCAGTAACTATTTTGAGACAGAAAAGGATAGGAATATATACTAAAAGAATCAATCCTCAAAAAAAATATTGATCTAACTTTGTATCTGGTAAATAACATTAATTTGAAACAAAGCAATACTTGATAGAATTAACAAGAAAATCTCATTATAATGTTAGTAAGTTCTCTCTCTTCCTCTCTCTCCCTCTCTTAATCAGAGATCTTTTAGTAACTGATGACCCAGAGTGACATCAAGATATATTAAAGTAGAACACATTTAGATGAGTTAAGTGAACTTTTAAAAATTTATTCACACACATATACCTCTGTGGAATATTTATAAATATTGACACATACCAACCCATAACACACGTCAGTGCACATTCCAAAAAATGGATCTCATATCCATGGACTACAATATTCTCGAGTTATAAAATATAATAAGAAAACTGAGTAAAACTTACAGTCAATTATTTTTTAAATATGTAAAAGGATCATGCAGCAATAGAAACCATGATAGAAAATAGAAAACATTACATAGCATAACCAGATAGATTCAACTGAAATATTACTTACTAACAAATGCATGACCTTAAAGGTTTGTGTTTAATTTTTAAAAGGCTGGATATCGGTGGGTGCGGGCACCCAGCGCAGAGGGCGAGAAGTAATGATAGATCTGGCGGAGGTTGTTGAGACTTGGGGAGAACAAGAGCTCCACAAAGACCAAACTGAGCAGGGCACAGGGGTCTTGTATGAGACGGTTTCTATAATCAAGGACCATGTGTGGATGTGGCCTGGAACCCCCGCACAGATGGGGCCCATAATAGCTCGGTGTAGGACTGAAGACCCTAGTGAGGGAAACAGGGACTGTTTCAGTCATGATCTTGATGGCTGACTCTTTGACCCTCCCCCATACAAGCCGGGGAGTGACAGACTGGCTAGATCCCAGGGGAGGACTTTGCAGCCAGCCCTGAGGAGTCAGGATAAGCTGGGGTTGGATGGAAGGGAAGGAGGTCCTCCCCTGTTGGTGGACTTGGAGGGGGCGGGGAGGAGGGAGATGAGGGAGGGAGTGGGAGGATAGGAGGGAATGAGGGAGGGGGCTATGCCTGGGATTCAAAGTACCTAACCTGTGATTGAGATAAAAATAAATAAATTAAAAAAAAAAAGGCTGGATATCATTAGGTTAAGCAGACAACTTAAGAGTATATAATCTTTGTGAAATAGGGGCTTGAAGTCATTCCCTCATTGGTGCTATGCAATTAAGCTACCATTGACTGTAAATCCCTGGCCAAGAACTTAGAATATATCACAAAACACATCCAGAATAATGGTGGTGTTAGGATAGGCCACAGAGCACCTTAAAGCACTTGAGGATTCTGCTTTTCTCTCCAATTAATATGGAGTCAAAGTGATCTTCTGGAGATAACAACTATTGTATCAGTTAGGAATCTTTTTGCTGTAAGTGACAAAACAACTCAAAGTGATTTAATGGCCAAATATAGAGTATTCAGGAGGGTGGAGCAGAAGTATCATGAGTTCAAGGTCACCAGGGTCTTCAGAGTAAGGGTGTAAAAAAGTAACTACTCAGCAATTAAAAACAAGGAAATCATGAAATTTCTAAGCAAATGGTGGGATATAGAAAAGATCATCCTAAGTGAGGTATCCCAGAAGCAGAAAGACACACACGGTATATACTCATTTATAAGTGGATATTAGACATATAATATAGGATAACCATACTAAAATCTGTACACCTAAGAAGCTAAGCAAGAAGGAGGACCCTGGGTAAGATGATCAGTCCTCATTCAGAAAGACAAATGGGATGGACATTGGAAGAGGGAAAAAACAGGGAATAGGACAGGAGTCTACCACAGAGGGCCTCTGAAAAACTCTACCTACCAGGGTATCAAAGCAGATGCTGAAAATCATAGCCAAACTTTGGGTAGAGTTCAGGAAATCTTATGAATGAAGGGGGAGATAGAAGGACCTGGAGGGGACAGGAGCTCCACAGGGAGAGCAACAGAATCAAAATAATCTGGGCCCAGGGGTCTTTTCTGAGACCAATAATCTAACCAAGGACCATGCATGGAGATAACCTAGAATCTCTGCACAGATATAACCCATGACAGCTCAGTGTCCAAGTGGGTTCCCTAGTAAGGGGAACAGGAACTGTCTCTGACATAAAGTCATGGGCTGGCTCTTTGATCACCTTCCCCTGAGGTGGGAGCAGCCTTACCAGGCCACAGGGGAAGACAATGCAGCCTGTCCTGATGAGACCTGATAGGCTAAGGTCAGATGGAAGGGGAGGAGGACCTCCCCTATCAGTGGTCTTGGAGAGGGCCATGGGAGAAGAAAAGGGAGGGAGGGTAGGATTGGAAGTGGACAAGGGAGGGGGCTACAACTGGGATACAAAGTGAATAAATTGTAATTAATAAAATTTAAAAACACTATAAAAAGAAAGCTGCTATGCACATAAAAAGAAAAGCAAAGATATATTTTTTTTAAAAAAAGAAACTAGCTCAAGCATATTTAGCATATTAAAGGACAACATTCTCTCCACCATAGCCCCATTCTCAAGTCAACCTGGTGAGTGCACAGTGTCAGGTTCCAAAACCTACACCATCATCAGACTCACCAGACCCAAGAAAACCCTCCTAGCTCATGTGTTGATCCCTGAGACAATCATTTTAAGTTGAACACTATAAAATTGCCTATTTGGATATGCATAAATGATCAATAATTTATGTACCTTGGGTATATTACATAACTGTAGGAGGAAAAGTGTGACTTCTCAAAGATAACCCAGTTTACTTTAGGAAGGCGTGCAAGCTTTCCAGCCTGAAATGAACGTGTTTCACACTGCCCCACACTCCTGTTGCATGAAAATGACTCAGTTTACAACAACCCTGAGTGGAATTGGTGACCTCTTGACAAAGCTCAGTGCCTACTTTCTGTCTTCAAATTAAGCATTTTGGAAAGGGTCCCTTCACATGCCCAGTTTCAGTCCCATGAATTTTCATGACAAATGAAATACATGTGCTTGGCCTTTGCAGATGCAGAGGCTGTGGTACATGGAATGGCGATAAATGAACAACATGCAAGATGCTTGTGCTCATATGCCAAACAGTGGTCCGTGCATAGTTCTGCCAGCCAAAGTAGACCCATCACCTTAAACTGTGAGATAAAATCAATCCTTCATCTTCGTTTCTGATATTCTCTCACAGGATCAGGAACAATAGCTAATGAGATAGGAACAGCGGCAACATTTCTCCGCCTCCATGAGTGATTCCCTAGCTAAGAGCTGGTGTTCTGTTGGTAGTGCACAAGGCTGTTGGAAGTATTTTTCATTTTAATGTTAACTGTGAAAATCGGTTATCAGAGCATGGTCAGAAAATCCTGCTACGCAAGGTCTGTTGTGACATAAACCGACAAGTAATATGTGCTGATGACCTTCCAGCTTCCAACAAAACAAAAGCTCATGACAAGGCACAAGGACTTCTCGTGTCGGTGGTGGGTGCATGTGGGTGCACAGCGAGTACATGCGTAGATACACATGCACAAGGTGGTCAGGGAATCCTGTGGCATTTCTTGGGTGTGTTCCAACTTTGTGTTTGAGATAGGGTCTCTAACTGGCCTGAAACTTCATCTTATAGGCTAGGCTGCACGGCCAGGGAGCTCGAGATGGCGTGTCTACCTGCCATCTTGCCATCACTGGATTCAAGCTTGGACCCCCAGGCCTGACTTTTTTTTTGAGAGTTTTAGGAATGGAACTCAGGTCCTCCTGAGGCAAGTTCAGTGCCAACTGAGCCAGCTCTGCAGCAAAACTGCAGGAAGCCCTGAAGGGGAAAGGAGGTGGAATACATGCTCCTTAGCCCAAACCGAATGCTTAATGAAACAAATGTCCTCCACAAACCCCAAAATGAACGGCTACGTGAACACAACAAAATTAACACCAGAAAGTGATCGCATCTTAAGTCAGGAGCAAACAAAAGAGCCTTGGGAGCTCAGGGCACAACCTAGAACAATATTGAAATAAAATTTGAGAAAAGTAAATATTTGCGAACTATGCCAAGTATGTATTTGATCAGAAAATATTCTTAGAAATTATTTTAAATTGTTTTTCTCTGGCAGAAGACTATGCAAATATTTTGTACAAATATAGAAGAAACATGCCAGATATAATTTATCTTTCTTTCCCTCTAGACAAAGGTTAATTTTCCTTATCTTCCCGGGAAGTCCCTTGATTTTCTATCAACAATAGTCTCTTCAGTCAACATGCATGTGCTGTTCCCATCGTAACAAACGCTTCCTGTATGGCCTACAGCAGCAAACTGTCAGGAGCACCGTCTTGGCCTCCCAGAACAGAGTGTGAATTCACAATCTATTAACTCCAATACAACAAGCTCATTGGTGCAAAACTCTGCTCCCGGGTGTGTGTGGGGGAACAGACATGCAAGACATTCTGAGTTGGGTACACTAAAAAGTACCCAACAGTAGGTTGGGGCACACTCAGTTGGCAGTGTTCTTACCAGTCAGGGGGCAGAGGCCGGGGCGTCAGCAGTTCAAGTTCATTCTCAGCTCCATAGTGAGCTCAGTGCCAGCCTGGACACACAAGAACCCATCCCTAACAGAAAGGAAGGAAGGAGGAAGGCTGGACGAATGGGTGGAAAGAAAGGCAGGGAGGAGGGACAGGGAGAAAGAATCACCTTGGAAGTGGCCTCCACCTCTTACCTGCTGGTGTTACACAGACAGTGTCAGTCTTACGCTATCTTTCCTGTAAGTTTCACACCTGACTTTCTAGCTAGCATTGAACTAGTATTAGCAGTTAATCACAAAAAATAATCTGTAAATTGTTTAAATTATATCCTATCATTTTTACGGTATTGGGCCAACTATTGTTCTCTCTCATCAACAGCCTTTTCCAACTACCAGCCATACATTTTTCTGTTTAATTATACACATTGGAATAAATAACGGAAATAAAATCTTGGTTGCTCTTTAGTGGTGTATGTAATGAATAGCTAATCTGAAGATCATTACAAATGCTTTTTAAGAAAATGTACATAAGGAATTGATCGTATTGGTGATCATGTGACGTCAAATGCTGCTCAGTTAAGTGCAGTGAAGGTCATCCTAAGGAAATAAGCATAAGTATTTTCTTGAAGACTAGAAACCATCTTTGAAGACCAGCACTAACATTTTAATAAATGTTTTCTCTCGTTCCACACATCATCATATCAAAATGGTGCTTGAATGTTATTACTTTTGGTATTGATGCCTGCAGACTCTCCATCTTATCTCTGCCTTTCAGATATATTAATAGTTTTTCATTTCTCAACAACTGATGGAAGAAATGTGCATCCAAAGAGCAGCAATTATGTAAAAACTGAAGTCAAGACCATTTTCTTTTCTCCCACTCTCTAACAGCTTGTAAGCATAATTAATCAAATCAAGCTTCCCTCTCATCGTGGAGAGCTGTAATTTTAAAAAACCAAAGTACAGCATCCTTGGAGCAGCGTGTATAAAGTACATTAAGAAAATATGTACATGAGTAGGAGCTCATGTCTGGTGATAAAATTCTAGTTTATAAATCACAGCTCTATATTATGACTTCATACTAGATTAGATTAGATTTGATTAGATTAGATGCCCATAGAAGGCGATAACTTAAAATTTGAAATCTTGAATAACTCTAAATTTCACAACAAATTAAAATATGTTCTATGTCTCAATAAATCGAAAGAGCAAAATTAATGGATACCACATGCTCAGAGATCATCTTAAATATGTCTAAAGCAGCATTTTAATAAAGATATCTTGGCACCTTCTTAAGCTCATCATACATATATTTAAAAAGAAGGAAGGAAGGAGCAAGGAAGGAAGAGAATGAAAAGAAAGGAAGGAAGAAATTAAGGAAGAAAGAGAAAGAAAAAAAAGCAGCTGCAGTGTTGGTAAATAAGAGCTGTCTAACATGTTCCATAATCCAGATCTAAAGCCTGAGTGGTTCCTACTAAGATGATATTTTTTATCACTTGGCAGCAATTACTTAATTATAATGTCTGCTCTTCCATAGAAATATATTGATACTATTTATTCAGTGTCAAAGACATATTCTGTCTATGGACACATAATTGCCAAAGATTATGGGCTCAGGAAATGCACAAATATTTCCACTAACCATTTTTCTTCCCAAGATACTATTAGAGAGGGTAGTTTCATTTCGCTGACACACATCTTAACACACACCCCTTCTACGTACTTCCATAGAACCTGACTAGATTAACTGAATTCAGAGATGAGGAGAAATTCCCTTTCCTATGTTGTTATTCCTCTCGGAGAATATAATGTCATTGAGTCATCAGTTTGATGTCCAGGTTTTTAAAACACTGATAGGGCTATCTGCCTCTCCTTTCTTTTGATCTGAATCAAGGTCGCCTGTCTTGTTTTGTACCCAATCCAGAAACAGCTCCAGATAAGCTCCTTCCAGCAGCTGTTCGGTATAAATGACGGTGACAAAGATTATTTGTTAAAGTCAAGATCGCTTATCATGTAGAACCCAGTTTTTCAGTGAAGTATTTTTTTCTAGAAGTAAAGAGCTAATTTATTTGAGTTAAGCACTTCCCGACAGCAATGCTGGGACACAAAAGGAGAAGCTGTCAGCGTGCACAAGAAGGGCAGACGGCAGGATGAGCAGAGGAACCAGCTTAGACAAGGAGCATCATAGCCACCATCAGCAAGAGTCTTCCGGCTCATTTTAAAGAGAACATTCACTCAGCTGGGCTGTCCAAAACTCGCTTTCACCTGCTCACTTGAGTCAGGAATAATTTGGATGGCTAGATTTTAACTCAGGAAAATAGAAAACTTTGAAGTAGGTTAAAAAAATTACATTCAAGCTAGTAACCAAGCACTCTTGAAACAATCACATGTGTCCTAGGTATATCATAACTGTGTTTGCTCTGTGAGGCACATACGAACTACAAAACAAATAACAAATGATTACTTCGATGTGTAGAAATTTCTGAGGCTAGGCCTGGAAAGGTAAGTCAATAGCAAAGAACATACACTGCTCTTGCGGAAGACCACAGTTTGGCCCATACCACCCACATGGGTAAGCTCTCAACAGCCTGCAACTTCAGCTCCAGAGAATCCAATGGTCCTGTCCTCCACAGGCACCTACATTCACCATGCACATAACTGAAATAAATGTAATCTTTAATAGACATTTCTATTAAAAGTCCCCACTAAGGACTTTTTATGGCTCTTGGTATTCTAAAATTAGCTTCGTGCTATTTATAGGAATATGATAAAACAAAAAGTACAGTATTTTAATTTTGTACAGGTTTGACACTTGTATGCAATCTGTATATTTATACAAAATTCTGTATAAATTCTGTGGCATAAATTGTATAACTTGTACAAAGTACGGCCTAAAACCTGATGAGAAACAGTCAAAGTTAGAGAAGTCCACAAATGACATATGTGAGGTATCATTTACATTTCAACTTATCAAAGTGTGTTGCCTGATAAGACTACAAAGGTTAAAATATTTATAAAATGCTATGAAACTAAATGTTTACTTAAGAAGTAAGTATAAGCCAACCAATATTTTTGCAGAAATATTTATGAGTCTATTAAACAATTATGAATGATAACATTTGATAGTCATGTTTAAATCATCACTAGTGTGCCCAAGAATTCTTTTCTCAAATTAAAAAACTCATTTGATTTTTCATCTGTAATAAACTATGCGTTCATAAGGCCTACACAGCAAGATGAGGAATAATTTCAGAGGAATTATTAGATATATCTGAACTTAGGATAAGTAAATAAAGGTGAAATAATTTAAATAGAAAAATACTGAGCATGAAAATGTAAATTATCACGGAACGGTCCTCACATAGGTGAGCTTCGCACACCCACACTGTATATAGTTCCTCTCCCCTAGCTCCCAGACAATCAGCGAGTCCGCAGTGCCCTCCAGAGATGTCCCAGCTCAGAAATGATCACATCAGCAGCACCTCCGTCATCACTCACTGCTATTAAGTAAGACCAATCTCCATCAGTTGGTCATTTGACGAGACCTTGGCACTGATTGCAACAAATACTTCAGTGCTCCTTAGGTCTAATCACATCTGAGATGCAAAGAAAGGCATTTTGAATCACATTAGTGTCTAATTGAAGAAGTAGGAAGGAAATATTTAGAAACAGGGGAAACTGCTGCCCTTTGGCGCTCACTCTGGATGAGACATAGCTTCAGTCTCAGAAACCATCCACCAAAGAACGCCATTCCTCAGTGAGGATTGCGGTCAGAGGGGCGTCAATCGGAAAGGAAGCCTGAGCCAAAGCGTTTGTAAGCTGAAGGTTCTGTTTTTAACCAAATCTTCGTGGTTTTAGTAATTTAAAAGTTAGGTGAATTAATAAAATAATTATAAGCAGAGTGAAAAACTCCTGACTGGGTTAAGTACAGTCTTCATTCTACCACAAATGTAGGCATGACGTTCAACTTCATCTTTTTTCAAATACCTAGTCATCGCGGCATTTCCTTTGTGTGCCACACGAGTAGCTCCTCCCAGTCCTCCCTCACCCACAGGGCGTGTCCCTTCCCACTTTGTTTCTTATACTCCATAGATGCCCTCAGAATGCCTCATGAGACACATGCGTGCTTCAAAATGAAACACTATACCTCCAGTTGGAAGCAAACCACGAAACGGTTAGGATCCTCCCTTAGCAAAACCTAGATTGGGAAGTATAGTTTGCCGCCCAGCCCACAAGCCCAGCACAGAGAGTGGCGGCACACCTGGCTCCCAGGGTCCCGTTAGACCCGCTCTTCTGAAATGTCTGACCTTCCAGGTTCCCTTACTGCACTGTCTACAGACTGTCAGAGTAAGATATTAAAGAGTAAACTAGAGAAGTTAAAGCTTCAAACTGTACGTGGAATAGTAAAGCTCTATTTTCAATTAATTACTATATTATTATTTCAATTAATTACTGTATTATTTTAAATGATGGACATTGCCAACTCAACCTTCTGGAACAAGGTCAGAAAACTCTTTTATCTTAATATGAAGTAATATGATTACTATAAGACATATTTTAGACTTTGCAGGCCCTACAGTCTACATGACAATTAGTCGACTCTACCAGAGAGCATGAAAATAGCTCTAAGAAATATGCAAATGAAGAAGAAAGTCTGCCTTCCAATGAAAGCTTATTTATAAAGTCACATAACAAGACAGACTGAGGCAATTCCTACTCTAAAACAAAATTAGAGGATCAAAGACCCTTAGAACAGGATATGTCACTATAAATCTTACAGCTTTTATTCTGATCAAAATTATTAAACAACAGTCACTGTTCCTTGAGGAGCACAGAAATTTTAATTATATAAAGAAATTTTTGAAATGAAAACTAAAGAAGGCAAAGGTTACTTCTGCTCTATCACAGCTGGGTAATTTTCTGTTGACATTTAAGTGCTTATTCTACTCTCATTATATATGTCTCATATGTGTGGGCTTATTTTTATATTGTAAATGTACTTTCTTGTCAAATAACTTATATATTACCTTTGTGGGCTATTTATCTATTTAACAACTTTCCATAAGCATTTACCAACGTCCTTTAAAAGCCTTCAATAATTTTTTTTAGCCTTCAATAATTTTTAAAAGGCTCTGTGATTTTTGTTAAAATCAACAATGTTTTCCACAGATTATTTAATCAATCCTACTAGGCATTTGTCTCCGCTTGGTAAAAAAGTTACACTAGATAAAGTCAGCAAATATCCACCTTCATTAAACTTGTGTGTGTGACAGAAACTCTTTCGGTGATTTAAACAGATGCCTGTATAATGAGACTTCTTCCTGATCTAATCTGAAATACTTCGGTATCTGAGCTACCCCACACCACCTGCCCTCCAAATGTCAATATCAACAACTTTGCTTCAAGCAGATTTGTCTATGGCATCCTGTCTGCAGGAGTGTCTAGCCTTTTGACACTGCAATATGACATTCTACCCACAAATGCTCTGGGCCACATTCACATCTGTCCTGGGGAACATGTGGCCTAGGGATGCAGGGTAACTATGTCTTCCTACAGTCTTATCTTCTGACATTCCATACAGCACACACATGCTTGTGACATACACACACATGCCTCTGACACACACATACATGCCTGTGACATGCATTTTCCTAGAATACCCTTTACAGTCTACTCCACACAGTGGCGATTTTCTCTATGAACCGTGAGCAGTGTGCTTGCATTTTTCATTCAGGCACTACCATGAATGGGAAGTCCAACATTAAACAGGTCCAGAACCATTTCTTCAAGTTTCAGCTCCATATTTTCTTGCATAACAGGTAACATATTTATTCTTTTCCTGACCTTTGTAAGGCATAATGGTAGGTAACAAGAACAAGTCAATGAATAAGCCAAATGTAAGACTACTTTCATGGAATTTTATAATCTCAATTTACCTCAGCCAATAGATTTAAAATGACATACCAGTCTTTCAGAGGCCCTCTGTGGTAGGCTGCTGTCCTGTTCCCTATTTTCTCCCTCTTCTGAAGTCTATCCCATTTGCCTTTTTGAATGAGGATTGAGCATCTTACCCAGGGTCCTCTTTCTTGATTAGCTTCTTTAGGTGTACAGATTTGAGTATGATAATCCTATATTATATGTATAATATCCACTTATAAGTGAATATATACCATGTGTGTCTTTCAGGCCACAGAGGAAGACAATGCAGACAGTCCTGATGAGATCTGATAGACTAGGGTCAGATAGAGGGGGAAAAGGACCTCCCCTATCAGTGGAGTGGGGAAAGGGCATTGGAGGAGAGAGGAAGGGAGAGCAGGTTTGGGAGGAGACAAGGGAGAAGGCTACAGTTGGGATACAAAGTGAATAAACTGCAATAAATATTTTTTTTAAAAACTGTAATAAATAAATAAAGATTTCAGGCCAACAGCTGCTAAGCTGTCTGAAGTTCTCAGTGCCTTGGGCAGGCTCAGAACTTAGTAGGGTTGCATCCACAAAGAGAAATATCCCAATGAAGCCTGACATGAGGGCTTCCAGCTACCCTAGGGTGGGAGGATCAGAAATAAGAGCTAAAACAATGCAGTTGGGAGAGATAAGTACATTTTGAAATGCAATTGAACTGATAGGTTTAAAGGGCATATTTCTTTCCTCTAGTCTCTAGAGGATTTTAGTAATCTTTATTTTTTTCTTCCTCTAATATGGAATTTCTTTCCCTGGCCTCCTAATGTTTGGTAAAAGTGAAAGCTGCCAGACAAAGAATAGGAGACCATCTTCTGCTGAGCTGTCATTTCCAGCCCTTAAAATAGGCAGAGGACGCAAAGGTCAGACAGGATAACCTCATTCCGTGTGACAGGTCAACTAATATCTATAAAGTTGAAATGGAGTTCAGTAATAAAACAATTTTGGTATTGCTGTAGAACAACTTGGCTGCTGCTTCATCTTGATTTAGGCAGCAGATGGTTAGGGAAACCCCAGGATTCAAGGATGCACTCAGGATGATGATACAGCCTCCAGACCAGGAATGTGCTATGAAATGAACCAGTACAAACTCCTGCATTGGGGCTCAGAAGTGGTACTCTTGGTCAGCGATCTCAGATGGACATGTGTCTTGTAGTACTTGTGTCAACAGAAAGCCTTCTAATACCTCTAACGGCAGGTAATGTTGTCCTTGTTCTTGTTTGGTTACGTGCATGTGATAAGGTCTCATGCCTGTAACCCAGGCTGGCCTTGACTTCCCTATGAAGCCCAGTGTGACACGAACTGATCCTCTCCCCTCCACCTCCCGTGAACTCAGATTACACATGTGTGCCACCATGCACAGCAAGGGCAGACATTCTTGTCTTTTACCCATTTGCTGATTTAATTTTCCATTTTCATGATTTTTCTTTTCCTATCAAACACTGTGTGTTTTGGGTGTTCACAAGCAATACTGAGTTTATTGGAGTGCAGAGACATCTCATTTCACAATTTCTGTTAAAAATCATCACACCTCAGCCTTTTAATACAGAAGCAAAAAAGCCATAAAATGGCCATGATTAAGCAAGATGCCTCTCTATGTTTAAAGCTAGCAAACTTGAGCATTTCCATAATTGTCTAAGCGTGTCATATCCAACCAGCTAAAATAAGAAATTTGTCATTTCCTGGTTCTAATCCAGAGTTCATTCATGGAAAAGTCAGAATAACCACTTTCTATAAGCAGTTTTCATGACAATAGTTTTGTAAATAGTTTTCAATGAAATTTTAGGCTTGGAAATGAGTTATTCCATTCATTTTTTTTTCATTTAAAATAGTCCTGATATGTGTACTATATGCATGACTGTATGCCAGGAAAGGGAATGAACGCTGAACCAGTAATAGCTCGTTGCCAAGGAGTGTCTCTGCCAGTAGAGAGGTTACGAATGTCAGAAGTGATGATAAAGGGTCATGGAGGTACGGACGTGGACACAAACGCCACAGCCTAGGGGAATCAGAAATGTCTTTATCCAGGGTTCAGCCTTCATGTCCATGCTCCAAACTGACTCTAAGAGACAGAGAGAACCTTCACGCTTATGAGAACAAACATCGAGGCTCAAGCAACCCACAGTACAGGAGCTACTCGGCCTGCCTGGGCCTCTCAAGAAATGAAGGCAGTGATGACTAAACTCAGACAGCAGAAGTGACCAATGGTAGCATGCCTGGACCGCCAGAGGGCCACACTGCTTTAACCCGTGCCCAGCCGGGCTTGAGGTTGTAATTTGGTTTGTTGTTCTCATATTTTTCTTTTTTTGTTCTTCCTCCCTTCCTTTCTTTTTTGGAAGTTTCCGAATGAGGTTCAGGACTCGGCCTTGGTTGATTAGAAAAGAAACAAGAAGCAACATCCCTGTCCCAGAGGAGAAAGGTAAAGCAAGCAAGCAAGTGAAGTACAGGGTATAAGTAGGAAACAGGGAGGTAGAGTAAGCCACTTTTAATAAAATGACTATTGTACCTCAGCTAGGTGTGTGTCTCTGTGTTAACCACCATTTACTGCAAAGTAGAAGCTTCTCTGATGAGCGCTAAGATAGGCATTCATCTTTTAGAATAATGATAACATTATTAATATTAATAATAGCACATTCTCCCCTAGATTCCTGGTGTCACGTGTGGGTTACATCTTGTGGACCGGTACTTAAATACAGTCAGAAACTGGTTGTCATCCCCATGAGCATTAATGTGTCTTGCAAAGCCAATCATTTCTGCATCTTGTAGAGTTCACATCTGGCAATACTGATGATTACTTCTATCTTCCCGTAGCGTGCATAACATCTTCCACAACTGTAAAAGCTACCCAGAAGAGAAGTCGCTTCCAAGCCACTACCAGCTTGGTATCTACATGCTCTATGTCTCAAGCACACGGAGTCCTCACCAATGGGATCTAATGATTAAGTCCTCTAGGGAAGCCCAGAGCAGTGGCAATAGCCTGTGACATTTGGAGAGACCCTGGGACTTGCCAATAACTCTAAAAGTGAGAGCTTATTCCTGTGGTTAGGCGTTATGTATGTTAGTCTGTGGAAGTAGCTAACGTGCAAAACCAAGAGTTGACAGATGTCTCAGCCTTAAGGGAGACACCTACATCAGACCCCCTCTTTCAGGGATCATCATGGAAGAGGGGGAAGAAAGACTTCCATTGCTGGAGGTGGTGGTGGCTACCAGGAAACTGTCTCCCAGACACAACAAGGAAGCTGTACATATGAATTCACAGCAGTTGTGAGGGCACACTTCAAGCCAGACAAAATTCCAACACAGAAAGGAGAGGTGGGCATGAATTTCCCACCCCTACCTAAGGAGCTATTGGAATCTGGTAGCTGCTAAGAGAGGGAGATCAATTTTAAGACATTGTAGTCCCTGGTCAGGCTGCCATCCAGGGCCACACACCCAAGAATGTAAGGGCAGCACAGATTGGACTTAATGGTATTCAAAAAGAAGACCCAAATCTGAGTAAGTAGGGGAAGAAAAGTGTATCTAGGAAGACCGAAGGAGGTGGCGACTATGATCAAAACCCATTCTAAGAAATTCTCAAAGAACCAATAAAAATGATATGTGGTCACTGCAAAGAACAACTGGACAGGGATAGAGCTAGGAAGTTAATCAGAAATGAAACAGTCCTAAAATCTGACAGATTTTAGAAATGCATTGGATTAAAAAAAACATATATAGTTAAAAAGGCAAAGAGGATCAGGATGCAAGAGGCTAGTGACCATATGCTAAGGAAACCAACTTTAATATAGCATGCCATGGCGGTATGCTACAATTAATGTAAGTACGAAAGCTGAAACAGTGCCTCCAGCAGCTGTGTCGAACATCCACAGGAGAAGAGAGAAGGGCTGGACAGGAGAAAGCCATTCTGCATGCTATTATGGTACCACTAGCATGAAGATATCCAGCTAATTACATGAACTAGTTAGAGCAACACACCAGAACTCAGGGAGGAGTCGCTCTGGGAAAGTCTCTGATGGAAGATGTAAGTGAAATAATGTAACTGTGAAAGACATTTCTTGTTTTAACCAGATAAAGGCTGGGAAACTTGAAATTACATAAAGCTACTCACTCAAAGTAGGTAGAAGATGAATTTCAGGCAAACAAAATCATGATTACATCCACTCAAAGGTACTTAACAGATACATGTATATTAAATAATTTCACTAATTCTATAACATACAAAAATAGCCTTGAGAAAAGGTGTTTTTCTAAACACCAGGAATTTTGTGGCAGTGTTTTTTCCATTTCTGCAGTTCACAATATGCAGACAACCCATAACTGATCAGCTATCTCATATTGAGTTATCTAGGTATATTAAATAATGGTGATGATGATGAAGAAAAAGATGATAATGATACCCTCCAACAATCCATTCTCAGCCTTAACGCTCAGTCACAGATTCGTGCTAATCGAGAAGTATCAAGAGCCAATATTTTCTACAGAGAAAAGCTGATGCCTTTGATTTTAAATACTGTCTATTTTAAAGAGCCAAAGCTAGTGGGAAATTCCCTGTAAGAATGTAGACTGCGGGTTGAGGCTGTAGCTCAGTTGGCGGTGTGCCTATGCAAGAAGCTGCTCCCATAACCCCGGCACTCAGCGGTACAGTCAGTACCCACAGCTCCCTAGAGTAATGCCCAGGAAAATCTCCTGAGCTTATAGAGATGTCCTGCGTGTGTTATCCAAACCAGTCACCATCAGCCATGTGGAGCTACTACACCCGGAAATGTGGCAACTATGATTTTTAATAGCTGCCCAGAGCTGTGGCTTCTGGCTTGGGGATTGGGACTGGAGTGTAACCACTCACTTGGAGGCTCTATCTCAAAGGTTTGGTGAAAACAGATTATTTCTATTAACCTCTCTTGTGGGAGATGAACAAAGGCTCCACATTAGCGACTTGTTCTTAGAAAATCAAAGCCCATCCTTGTTGTAGAAGTGCAGTTATATTTTCCTGACAATCAGTGGATCAAGCAGCCAGGCAGCACAGCTCCCAGTCTCAGCACAAGTGAGCAACTTCTATCAGACATCCTTGTTAGTGTATGCTAATGATCTCCATTTGATACTCACTAAACACCAAAACCTATCCATAGAACAAAAAGTATAACACAAGGTTCAATAAAGCCCGTCAGACTTTTAATAAGACACATGGGAACATCCTAATCCAGACTTCTGTAGGCAAATTCTGTGTAAAAGGTTAATCAAAGTGCCGGGCAACGTGGCTGTATCTCCATCAGAATCAGCACTATTTTTTTTCCAAGAAAGCTGAACATCTGTACAGGGGCAAGATGGCTCCGTGGGGAGGACTCTGAGCCTTAAAACAGGACAAGAGAGCCGAACATCTGTACAGGGGCTGGATCGCTCCTTGGGGAAAGCTCCGAGCCTTAAAAGAGGAAGATTTGCAACTGCGCAGACTGCGGTTGTGTTAACAGGCTTCTCCTTAGCAGGCACTTCTAAATCACAATGACATGGGGGGGGGGATATACCTTGATGCCCTGTTGCTCAACATTTCCTGCTACAGAAATAAAGATCTGAACATGGCTCACTCTATAATGACCAAATACTCCCGGTGTTAAGTTTTGAAAAAGGAAAAAATTTAAGATAGTATCATCAAAATAACAAGGCTTAAGTGGAAGTATTTTCATCTTATTATATGCAGTCTGTTTAAAAGGTACAGCATGCCTTGCTGTGGGCATCTGGCAAGACAGCTGGTAACTAATGGCTGCCTTGATCATCCTTTCCATGACTCTACAACCTTAGTTCTGAGCACATGCTATTTACTTAAACAAAACTAACTATCACATCCCAGTGGTTCCTGTTTCTTGTTATGAGTTCTTTAAAATAAACCCCATTCCCATTCTCTCCACACAACTAGGAAAAAATTTAAAATTATACAGAATTACAGTAATGCCACTCAGGATCAGGCAGGGTTTCCATCACAAGCCATTACTCTATGTTGTATTTATATCATGGTTCGCATAAAAAAGCCCGCTTCCATTACCAACAGTCATATTTTCATCTTCCAAACATATAATACATAACATCAGAGAGGGTTTAAACAGTCCAAAAGGCAAAGCTTCCTGACAAATGGTCAGAGATAATAAAACAATCTAGCTTACTCTATCTTATATAATTATATAAGCTTATACCTGTGGCCTTCTCCCAAAAACTGTAATTTGAATACTGTTTCCATCAACCCTTCTAGTCTTTACCTATCTATTTACATGAACTCCTCTGGGATGAGAAAATTACTTTTTCGCTATTTAACTTAAAGTATTGCTTGTCAACAACAACAAAAATAACACTGCAATAAGCTCACCCATTCTGAACTATTAGTTTGCACTATACATTAGGAATAGAAACACATAGAAATTGCCTGGAATACCAAAAAAGATCAAAGTACTTTTATATAAACTGTTCTGAAATTAACCCAAACATTGCATTGGTAACAAATAGGGATCATGATAGCAGTTTCCTAAATAACTGCTTGGGTTTGAATAACAGGCAAGTAATTCTCCGTATAGTAGTCCCTCGGTGGTGAATACAGCCTAGAGCAGGGGGGCAGGCTGGGGTGCCACATTTGGCTTCACCAAATCCATCTCAGCTTGAAAACTAAAGAGCCATGATGTCATCCCCCTAGACATTAATAGCTTCATTACTGGCTCTCAAAGCCACAGTGGCTCTACAGAGTTGGAACTATTATTTTAAGATATTGCCAACACCACACAACTCCAAGACTCTTGAAAATCCCAGGAAAGAACAGTGTGGTAGGTGAATAGCTACCATCCTCCAAAGTCCCTCACCTCAGATTACAGGTTTCCTAGTGGAGGCCAAGTGACCATCAGTTTGAACTTTTGTCTCCCTCAGTCCCCACCTAGTGTCCAGCTCAGCAGCAGGCCTGAACACAAGCAACACAGGTCAATACAGACTCCAATAACGACTTTTCCCAACACTTATTTTCTGTTAATCTGGAACCCCGTATTTGTGGGAAACAAGTCCTGAGCGAATGTGCACTCTTGACATGGGTAGCACAGTCATGTCAATGACACCAATGCCTCCGACCCATGGTAATGTCAAACCCTTCCCCTACCAGGCTCACAAGAAAGGCAAAACCCTCCTTGGTGCAATGATGTTTTGAATGACGGACATACAGCTGAAACCAGCCTATGAGGAAACTACGAACCAGCAGGCCTTCCCAGGCCCAGAGGACTGAGCTCTGAAACTGCCCCCACACTGAGACCACAGAGATTAGCTCAGCAATCAGCTCCCCTCCCACTGGAGGCAAATAATGAAGGGGCTGAGATTCTGAGCAGAAGCCTCTGCATCAGAGCATGTGCCCTCCCGATCACAGCTTTTCCCTAAGGGCGACTGTCTGTCCTTCCTTTACTCCCCATCACCTGTCACCCGAGTTAGGTCAACCCGAAAGTTCTGCAGGTCAAAGCACATAGCAATACTTTTTTTTTTATTTTTAACAAAACTTCAACTAAAATTAAAAATTTGAAAAATACTTATATTTCTATCTATATAACAAAACATATACTGAATTGGTCTTTCTTTTTTTTCTTTCTTTATTATTATTTTTTTTCCTAAATTTACCTTACAAAAATAAAGTAAGTGTGACTATTGACATGGCATAAAGGTAGAAAGGTTCAGAGCACTTTCTCCCTCTTGCAGAGGACCAGGGTTTCCTTCCCATGACCCATATGGTGGCTAGCAATCACTCACAGCCCCCTCTTCAGGGGACACCCTCTTCCAACCTCCCGAGGCACCAAGCATGCAAATGTGCAGGCTATGCACTCACACACGTAAAAATCAAATCACAAATCAAAACACGAAACAAGCAAAGTATTGTTTTCAGGTTTCAATGCCAGATTAATGCCGAGAAGTCAAAACCAACTGTTATTTTAAAGTTGGGTAGCTGCCCAGCGCTCCCAGGCCCCTCGCAGCAAGCCCTGCCATAGCTGCCGCTGCTCCGGCCATCACCGCCTGGAAGAGAACCGCTCCCCCACATGCTGATCTTGGCAAGTCCTCCAGGTATGTCTGCACCAAGGGCTACGGCTTTGGCTTAAGAAAACTTGCTTTGAAGACGAAGTCTGGGGATGGATTGGACTTTACCAGCTCAGGCTCCACCAACACAGAGACCACCGAAGTGAATGGCAGCCTGGAAACCAAGGCCAGGTGGACCGAGAGGTTTAGAGAGAAGAGGAACCCAGCACCCTGGGCACCGAGATCACGTGGAAGACCAGCTTGTGCGTGGGCTGAAGCTGACCTTCGACTCATCCCTCTCGCCTATCACTGGAAGACAATGCTAAAATCAAGACAGGGTAAGGAGGGAGCAGATCCGTCTTTGACATCGCTGGGCCCTCGGTTTGGGGTGCTCTAGTGCTTGGCTATGAGGGAGGGCTGGCTGCCAGATGAATTTTGAGAAGTCCCGAGTGACCCAGAGCAACTTCGCAGTTGACTACAAAATGTACGGATTCCAGCTTCACACTAACGTGAACAACGTGGCAGAAGGTGAACAAAAAGTTGGAGACTGCGGTCAGTCTCGCCTGGACGGGGCAGGAAACAGCCGCTACCCTGATGCCAGCTTTCCGGCTAATGTGAACAACTCTAGCCTGGTTGGCTTAGGGTAGACCCTGAAGCCAGGCATCAAACTGAGGCTGTCAGCTCTGCTGGGTGCCAAGAACGTCAACGCGGGTGGCCACAGGCTTGGTCCAGGACTGGAATTTCAAGCCTAAGTGAATATTGTACCATGGTTAACTTTACACTATTTTGCAGCACAGCTACCTACCTTCAGAATACAGTGTACCTTTTGACGCTGTATGTTGAGGATTCGAGAATTGGTAAGTACCACGTTAGACCTCCAGGCTAAGGGTGACTCGGCTTTATGGTGTTTACAGTTTCAGGTACAGCAGAAACCCGTTCCAGACACGGTCCTTCCAGCTGTAGGCGTGGGTTGGAGAGGGGCCCTCCCTAAGGTACCAGGCTGCGAGTGCATGCTGGGAATGTGTGGGCCCTTTGTAAAACGGTATCCCATCCCCAGATGAGATTGTGACTTCCTGAGCATCCAGCCTTGGTGTCTCCATCCTAACTTCTGGAAAGATGGGAAAGGGGCGTTTTAGACAGATCATCATGCCCTGCTCCTATCCTAGCCCATCAGCTACTATTTTTACATCAAAAGCAGTCTTCACGGTATGGTTCACTACTTCCTTTGTGCCATTTTAGGGTGGAGACGGTGGGCATTATGGAGTCAGTCAGGACTTAAATGGGTTGTGGTGTGCTTTTCTTTCTTTTTAAATTCCTTTTTCTGTACAAAACTATTTATTTGCAATGTTGTAGTATTTACTGGGAACAACTTACGGACTCCCCTCAGCACCCCCCCCCCTTTGTCTGGCTTGCTCTGAACTATTGGTAACTAACAGGCCACCAACTGCTCTTCTAAAATGCTTTGTCTCTAGTTCCCATGAGCACTACTCCATTTAAACCCGTGTGTGTCAAACACTCAGATACATACTATAAAATGGAGATCTATGTTTACAGTACTTCCTGGTAGCTCCCTGGTATTAAAAATATCACAGGTATTTTTAATATATTTTGTTTTTATTGAAAAATATCCATGAACATATCATCCTAAAATTAATGCTTATAGACACCCTGGGATCTATAAGTATATGTTTATATGTATAACAACAAGAATAAACGAGGTTCCATTCTAAGGAAATGTGACATTTACTCTCCTTCCATGCAGTTCTTCCCAACTCATGCCAAAGCAGAGCTGGCGGTGTAGAATACCTGCAAGTCCTTTCTGTGACCTACCGCTGTCAGCACCGCCATGCCGCCAGCCCTGCTCACCCTCCCAGTGACAAGGAACTTCATACTACAGGCATTTAAAACTACTTTGTTCCATTAAAACACATGAGACATAGTCACAGGGCTATGAGTCTCAGCCTCTGCTTTGATACCCTGCTGGGTAGTTTTTTGTTTTGTTTTGTTTTGTTTTGTTTTTTGCTGTTGCACTAGAGTATGAAATAGCTTCTGGGTTTTCCAGCTCTGCGCTAGGCAGGTGATTGTGATCACACCCCGACAGTGTTAGGGATGTAAACTGACTCTGTTATAGCCTCAACCGTCTATATTTTTTTAGGAGTTTAATGGGTACATTATAGAATCTTCCATTTTGTGTGGAATTAGCTCCTTCCCATGAAATGCTTTAATTAACACCACTTAAAATAAAAGTTGAATAAAATATTAAAACTTAAAAAAATGTTGGGTAAATCAAGGTTGGAGAGATGGCTCAGAAGTTAAGAGTGCTTCTTACTCTTGCAGAGGACCCAGATTTGGTTCATAGCTCAAAACCACCATAACTCTAGCTTCAGGGGGGATCAGATGCTCTCTTGCAGGGTTCAGCACACATGCAGTGCACATACTTACATCCAGCAAATAGTCATGCATATAAAATAAAAAATGAGTATGTCTCTAAGGGCTGGAGAGCTGGCTGAGTGGTCAAGAGTGGTTGCCTCTCTTCCAGAGACCTGAGCTCAGTTCCCAGCGCCACATGTAACTCCAGTTGCACAAAGACCATCACCTCTAGCCCCCAGCGACACTCCACTCACATGCACACACCAGCACACACAAGTACACAAAAACTAAAGAGTGAAACCTTCAAATACACACACACGTGCAAGCATAGTATTTCTGTGACTTGTGAAGACTTTGGTTTAACACTGCATGAGAGTGTGCCCTACGTTCACTTTCAGAGAACGTCACTCTCAAACCACTTATCAGATGGTCACACAAGTGGCCCATGATCATTGAATTTTAGGGAAAAAGTTCTTCAATATTTATAAATTCACAAATTGAGGTCGCCTAAAAGTAGTTGATGGGGGGAAATGCAGCCTTACTCTTAACATGCTGTGATACAGATTTTCATGGAACACCAGTTTGACAAATGGGACAAAGTTGTGTGATCATTTACTCAATAAATATTGGCTGTATGAAAAAGAACGTTGGTTTTCTGAAATAAAAAATCAATCACTCACATCTTCCTGGACAGTGAATCAAATCATTGCTTCATATTGGATTCATTGAAATAAAATCTTGCCTAAATGCACTTTTCAAAATCAATTGTGTTCTTGTTTTTGATCACCCAGCAGGACCTCTTCTCCCAGCTGTACATTGCTTAAAAAATTCCCATCACTATAGGAAACATTGTTCATACAGTTCTTCCTCATTAGATCAAAACATTAGCATTTCTGAGAATATGCTTGCTGAATAAAAACATATTATTCTCTTTTCCAAAACCACCAATATTTGTATAAAAATAAAAAATTATTATCAAACCAAGTACGGTGGTGCATGTTTACAATGCCAGCATGCAGGAGACTGAGGCAGGGGGATTGTTGTTAGTTTGGAACCAGTGTGAGTTGCACAGTGAGTAGCAGGTGGTTCAGTGCTTCAGAGTGAGACTGTCTCAAAACATTATTATAAAAGTAAATTTAATAGAGATACCCAGACACTCCTGTTCCCAAATGTTTATCTCTACCCTAGCACAAAGATTCTCCTTACTTCATATTCTACACTAAAGAAAATTACAGTCCTATCTCAAATCACAGATCAAACCAAGAATATTGAGAACGCAGAGCTGCCTCTTTCCAGATCCTCATCTAACCACGAAACCACAGATTCTGGCTGGAAGCATCCAACCTTCATTCCAGTTTCACTGGATAATTATCATTTAACAAACAAATATCTCAAAAAATAAATAAAAAACATAAAACAGATAGCTTTCAGATTGTTTTAAAATTGGACCACAGAAGATCCATAGTCTGTGAAAGAAGAAAAAAATTAGATAAGTAAAATATACAGACTGTTATGTTAGCAAGTGCTTAAAATTTTTAAATTCATAGACAGGGCCAAAGGATATAAATTGTCTTGGATACAAGTTTGGAAGTTTTTGAAGAGTAATCAGAAAGAGCCTCAGAGAAAATATAACTTCTGAGCAAGTGATAAAAAGAGACGCATAACAAAAAGTTACATTAGTGCTCATGGAGGGGATATTATCCAGAGTAGACAGCCTGCAGGACCACCAGTCAGGGTTAGAATGAACGAAGGTGGGAGGACAAGGCTCCAGGGGCAACCTGTGAAGTGAAGGGTGAAGTTCTGTTCCGTGGACTCTACGGGTCATTGCTATGGCTTCTTCTTTTGATCTCAGGGAGATGGGAAAACTTAAGTAGATCTGAGCAGAAGGAAGAAATGTTCTGACTTCTACTTCAGGGGTATTACTCAGGCTTCTGTGAACAGAACTAAAGATGAGAAGACAGGAGAAATAGAAAGGCCAATCCAAAGGCTCCTTCTAATAGAGGAGAGAAGTGATGGTATCTTTGCCCAGACCCAACAGAGATCCAAAGAACACCTAGCTGGAGACCAGTTCTTGGCTGTTCCACTCTTACCATGACAAATGCCTGGAACATTACGTCTACTAACGACCATTCACCTGCCCCAGTGTCCTTTCTACATCATTCTTTTATTGTATTAAATATAATTCTCTTGCCCCTCATCATATTTCCTTGGTCATCCCATCTATTAAATCCACTAACACTACTAAGAAAATGGACTCTTCATTATAATTTTTCATACCATGATTTATTCCTCATCTATTCATATTTCCTAATTGTGAGGTTTTTATTTAATTTCCAAAATAAGATTTCAAATGAAACTGTGTTGATATATATATATTTATTTATTTTATAAATACACAAAATATATAAAATTATATAAACACTTTATTTATGTAGTGTTTATATGCTAACTTTATCTTATTTTGTATCTTTAATATTTCAATAACTTTTCCACTTATCATCTGTGAGTTTCTTCATAAACTAAAACTTAGTCACTTACATGTTTCTTTTTGTGTTCAGACATCTATCTCAGGCACAGATCACCCTTGAAGCTTTTTAAAGATTGCTTGGCCCTAGTACCAAGCTTGTGGTGCAGGAATCCTGAGAGTGCGCACCTGTACCTTTGAAGAGTCTCTATGTGACGGTGATGCTATGGTCCAGGGCTTTCCTGGACTACAGCACACAGGCTTCAAACTTTCTAACTGCTTCAGTTTGACGCTTCAGCCTACACATCTAGAAAATGGACCACTGTGATGGTTAAATATAAAGACCATTTACCGCCACAGAACCGTAACTATTGAGTGTTAGCTGCCCTTATTTTTCACTTAGAAAGCAAAGACTAAAGAGGAAGAAGAGGAAAAATGTTTTTTAAAAAGTTAAGAAAGGTAAGCATAACACTTAATCCCTATTAGCTATTTTCATTTTCTGGTAATATTTAACATATAAATTAATAGCAAGAAGTAGTAAGAATAAAGCTGATTTCTGTGTGTCATAAAGATTTTTAAACTATCACAATGATTATCAGCAAGAAGCTAAATTTCCTAAAAACAAAAATAAAATAAAATAAATATCCCATGTTACTTCGAATGTGGTGTTAGGTTTTCTTCCACTTTAAGAGTGTCACTAAATTACTTTCTATATATAGCTTGATATTAAGTAATGATTTATACTGAGCTCTATATGGATAATGCTCTTTAAAGATCTTAAAATACCTCTAAAGAAATAAGGCTCCTTAAGACTAGTAAATGAGGCAAGTATTAAAAAATATAATAAAGTGTTATGTAAGATTTCTTGTCTCTTTTTCATTGAAAATAGATTCTTCTCTCATGCAATACAGCTCAACCAGTTTCCCTGCTCCAGTCCTCACAGCTCACCTCCACCTTCCCTCTCCCCCAGACCAACCCCTCCACTGATGTTTAGAAAAGAACAGGACTCCAAGAGACAGCAACCAGATATGACAAAACAAGATAGAACGTGACAAGACAAAAGCCCTCATATGGAGGATGGACGCGACAACTCAATAGGATAAAAATAGCCCAAAGAGCAGGCAAAAGAGTCAGAGATGCACCCACTCCCACTGTTAAGAGTACCCCCAAAACACCAAGCCGTGACATATATACAGAGGCTCTGGTGCAGATCCACGCAGGCCCTGGCTTGCTGCTTCAGTCTCTGTGAACTCATATGAGCTCTGCTTATTTGATTCTGTAGGCCATGTTGGCCCGGTTTCCTAAGTCCTACAGTCCTTCCCACCACTCTTCTCCAGGGTTCCCTGAGCTCCATAAGGGGGGACCCTATGCCAATTGAGACTATCTCTGCATAACAGCTGGCTGTGGCTCTCTGCACTTGCTCCCATCTGCTGCCCAAGGACATCTTTCTGATGATGACTGGACAAGGCACTGATCTGTGACTACAGCAGAACATCATTAGGAATCATTTCATGGTTTTCCCAATCATGTGTGGTTATATCCTAGGTCTCTGTGCTATCCACTCTCTAGTTCCTGGCTATCCAAGGAGTGTAGGGCATGGGCTTCCTCTCCTGGCATGGGCACGAAGTCAAACCAGACTTTGGTTAGCCACGCCCACAAGTTCTATACCACCACTATCCCAGCCCAGCTTTCAGGCAGGACAAATTACAGGTTAAGGGTTTTGTGGTTGGGTTGGTGTCCAGGTTTCTCATTCCCTAGGCTGCAGAGTACCTTCCTGTGCCAAAGAAACCACATCATAGGGGTGAGGCCTCCATGCAGGCACCAGTTCTCCCTCTGTAAGTTCCGTGAGCTGTGTGGATGCTATCCTCAGCAATGGGTCCCCTCTGTCAGCTTTTGGAGAGTGACATTCTGTCCTATCATCAGCCTGGGTTGTTTACAGAACTTCACAGAACCCTCTTAGACAACAACTGAACTGAATGCAACCCAGTTGTACCTTGCCTGGCCAAAAAAAGTGGGGGGGGCAGTTTAGAGTCTGCATCCTCCATCACTAGGAGCCCTAACTGTGCTCACCTTCACAGATTCCAGGAAATTTCCACACCATCTCCAAGTTCAGCTGTTTCTCTGCAAACTCTCTTCCTCCACCCTCCTGCCACCTGACCCCCCCTTCGTGTCCCATCTTCACCCACCTCCTATTCACCCACAAAATCTATTCTATCCTCCCTCCCTCCCCGCAGGGAGACCCATGCATTCTTACCAGAGCCTTCCTCTTCGTTTAGCCTCTCTGGGTCTGTGTGTTGTAACTTGATTATCATTTACTTAACAGCTAATACCCACTGATATGTGAATGTCGACTATATTTACATTTCTTCTGGGTTTGTGTGTTCTCACGCAGAATGATTTTTTTTTCTAGTTGCATCCCATTTGCCTGTAAGTTTCATGATGTCATTTTTAACAGCTTAATAATATTCCATTGCATAAATGTGCCACAATTTCTTTATCTATTCTTGAGCTGAGGGACATCTAGGTTGCTTCCAGTTGATGGCCATTACAAATAAAGCCACTCTGAACATAGTTGATTAAGAGTCCTTGTGCTATGGTGGAGCATCTTTTGGGTATATGCCCAAGACTGGTATAGCTGGGTCTTAAGGTAGATCTATTCTCGATTTTCTGAGGAAGTGCCAGATTGATTTCCAAAGTGGTTGTACAAATTTACATTCCCACCAGAAGTGGAGGAGGGTTTCCCTTGACCCACATCCTTGCCAGCATACACTATCACTTGCGGTATATATCTTAGCCATTCTGATGGGTGTAAGATGGAATCTCAAAGTAGTTTTGATTTGCATTTCCTTGATGACTAAGGATGTTGAAGATTTAAGTGTTTCTCAGTCATTTGAGCTGCTTCTGTTGAGAATTCTTTGTTTAGATCTCTACTGTATTTTTCAACTGGGTTATTTGGGTTTTGTTATCTAGTTTCTTTAGTTTTTCAGTTTGTTTTGGCTATTAGTATTCTATTGGATGTGGAGTTGGTAAAAATCTTTTTCCATTCCATAGGCTCTTTGTCTGACTGACAGTGTCTTTTGCCTTGTAGAAGTTTTCAGTTTCATGAGGTCCCATTTATTAATTTTTTATCTTGGTGCCTGTGCTACTGATGTTCTGTTCAGGAAGTTGTCTCCTATGCCAATGCATTCAAGGTCATTCTCTACTTTCTAGTCTGTCAGGTTCAGTGTATCTGGTTTTATGTTGAGGTCTTTTATCTACTTGGATTTGAGTTTTGTGCAGGGTGATAAATATGGATCTATTTGCATTATTCTACATGCAGACATCTAGTTTGGCCAGAACCATTTGTTGAAGATGCTTTTTTTTTTCAGTGTGTATTTCTGACTTCTTTATCAAAAATCAGGTATCCTGAAGAAGCCAGAGAAATCAAGGACAATACACACACACACACACACAACTACAGAATCAACCAACCTGGGCCTATAGGGATTCATAGAGACTAAACCACTAACCAAAAAAGCATGCACAGGACAGACCCAGGCCCCCTGCACATATGTAACAGATGTGCAGCTTGATTCTCATGTGGGTCCCCTAATAACTGGAGCAGGAGTTGTCTCTGACTTTGTTGCCTGCCTTTGGATCCCTTTCTCCTAACTGGGCTGTTTTATGTAACCTTAATAAGAGAAGATATTTCTAGTCCTACTCAACTTGATATGTTAAGGCAGGCTGCTATCCTTCTCTGAGGAGAAAGGAAGGGGACATGGAGGAGGGAAAAGGAGAGGGAGAGGGAGGGACTAGGAGGTGAGGAAGTGGTTGGAATGAAAATAAATAAATAAATAAATAAATAGATAGATAAATAAATAAATAAATAGAATGAAAATTAATCAGATGTCCATATCTCTGTGTTTTTATGTCTCAATATTCAGTTTGATGGTTGAGATTGAAATAAATCAGATTTATTTCATGGATATTAAATATTTAGAACTACATCTTAAGAAGAAAGATTTGTTTCTATTTTAATTATGAATTGGTCAGGGATTTCCAGGATGTTGTGCAGACACTCATCTGACGTATTTTTACGAGGAAATGTTGAGGATAAGGAGACAGACTGAACTGAGTGCTTGTTGTTCTGGGGCCGAGAAGTCTACGTTCCGAAGACCTTCCCAGAACATCTTTACCCCATCAGCTGCTGGGAATGCTGTATAATGCCATTTCTCTACCGAGGATCTTGCCTCACTTTGGACAACCCAGCAGAGTCTGTGCACCGCTTCTGTCCCTCCTCAAGTACTGTTGAGGGCAGGTTAGTCCACAGTGTGCACACACTCACAGCGCTTCTCCGACCTAGCACAGATGCCCTCCTAGAAACAGGAGGTGGGTAAACAGGGTTTACACATTGGTTTTTTAAATGTGCACTTTTCTTTATACTCAGCTTCAGCTAGCAGAGCCAAATATCCACAGACTTCTATCCTGTAAAGAGAATAAAGGGCCTTCCCTGTGTAGTGAGCTGCTTAGGAAAATGTTTAAAGTGTGCTAAGCTTCAGTTTGGGTGCGAATCATCTCCAAGTCTATGCTAATCTTTAAACATACCCTATGATTCTTTTTGTTGTTATTCTGCATACCACAGTACTATCCATCTAGATGGTTCTCCTGTATGTTTTATGGATTGTCACAATCACAGCTACTAAGAATTATTCTTTGACTTAATGTGGTGTGAATACTTTTCTGTGGTGTTAAATTTGTACATGGTTTAATTTTACATGTCCACATAAACAAATTCTACCTCCTTACATATATCCAGCACTTTTGAACATCTTATGGATATCTGGAAGGAAGAGGGGTGATCAAGAAAGGGCATAGGGAGGATATCATAAACGAGAAGGACTTCAGGGTTAGGTAGTTAAACGAGAGGAAGCATGCCAGGTCCAAAGAAAGGAGGAGGAAACGAATTAGTTATGCTACATGGATATCTGCTCCTGCTGTCCTCCGAGATTGTCACTCACCAGCTTCAAGATGTGGGTGACCAGTCTGGCCTCTGGAAGGAAGGAGGAAAACAGAAGAGAGGGGGTAAGAAAGCCAGGAGAAGGTAGAGGGGAGTAGGAGTTGAAAGAGAGGGGTGAAGGGAGAGAGGAATCACAAGTGCTCAGAAACTCATCCTTTCGCTGTAACGCGGCTGTAAGTCTCTGTTGACACAGAAAGACATCTTGTCTTTTCATCTGCAGCAGTTCACAAGACACCCACCATGTCTTCTGTCCTCCTCAGATGCTCACACTTGGGTGTGTGCTAAAATCCACAAATGCACACACGAACATACATATACATGTACACACGCGGGTGCGTGCACACACACACTCACGCACACCCCTTCTTCTATCTCTAGCAAGCTAGATAGATTCTCAAACCCACATGCACATACTAAATCCACCATTATTTAAAACAGTGGCAAACACTGTGTGAAGAAATTCGAACTTACAAGCCAAAAGCTTCTCTCTCAAGGCAGACAGCTACTATAAACTAAGACGCCAATTACCTTCCCTGTACCATTTGATTAAATCATGTATCATTTGTGACCAAATTTCTCTGTGATGAAAATCATTCCTCTAAAGTAAAACAATTTCAGTTTCAAAGTTTAGTATCAGGAAATTCAGATAAATGGTGCTGTGTAGCAAGTGTCTCTTAGTCTCCCTGCAAGTAAAATTATTGCTAAATAGTATTTCTTAAAGGCATCAAAAGTACCTTGAAATGTATATGCTAGAGCTGGGAGACCATGAATCACCACAGCAGAGCAGCGCGTCTGTGCCCTGAATTCCACGG
>CM053745.1:60024583-60041021 GCA_028658305.1 Pachyuromys duprasi
ATGTCCACGGTGGAAGCCTAGAATATGTTGCTCTTTCAGAGTTCCATGTGCCTCTGGGGCCATAGTTACCAAATTGTCTGATTTCCAGAGCTCAAAAACCACATGATTAAAGAAACTAAGTGCTTTAATCTCAAAACACTGAAGATAAAATACGTAAATACATCTAGGCACAAATGCTGGATTAAATTATTACTGAAAGAGTCTTGAAAATGCAGACACCAGGAGAAGTGCTTCTTTTCTGAGGTCCTCTCACAGCATTAATTGGAATCTAGGATCACAGACAGTGATGTTCATAAAGAAAATCTTTATCATTAACAACTTCTCACGGGAGAAGATCCAAGATGGCAGCCCTGGGAGAACACTGTCTGAGGAATAGGACAGCAGTGTCAGCACAGCGACCAGAAGATTGGAATCTGGGACCTAAAACACCAGCGTTTGTGATTGCCAGGTGAGCAGAATTCCTATGGTGAGGAAATCAAGTGGGAAAGTCCTAGGGACACCCAGTTAATCCCCGGAAAAACTCCAGGTGACCAGCTGCGCACAGCCCTGATCTGAACACGCATCTTCCCTCAGTGCCGCCAGCCGCCAAACCGGACCAGGACACACACAGTCTCCTGGCCAGGCTGAGGCACCCCAGATAACCAAGGTACATCAGCAGGCACGCATCTGCTATCTCTGATCTGAACATGCACCCTCTCGCGGCCCCACCAGCTGCCATTCCGGACTAGGACACATAGTTTCCGGTCCAGACTAAGGTACCTCAGATATCATTCCAGACCTGGGAGAAACATGCTGAAATCTATACACCTAGGGAAGATAAGCAAGAAGGAGGACCCAGGGTTGGATGACCAATCATCGGTTAGATGGACAAACGGGATGGCCATTGAATGTAGGAGAAAACAAGCAACAGGACAGAGGCCTACCACATAGGTCCTCTGAAAGACTCTACCTAGCAATGTATCAAATCAGATAATAAGACTCACAACCGAGCCTTAGGCAAGTGCAGGGAATCATATGAAAAAAGGGGGAGTTAGTAAGACTTGGAGAGGACAAGAGCTCCACAAAGACCAAATAGATCAGGGCACAGGGTTCTTCTATGAGACTGTTTCTCTAACCAAGGACCGTGTATGGATATAAACTAGAATCTCTAATTGGATATGGCCCATGGTAGCTCAGTATCCAACTAGGTACCCCAGTAAGGGGAACAGGGACTATTTCTGTCATGAACTCAATGGCTGGCTTGTCGACTGTTCTCTGCCCCCCTCAGGAGGGAGGAGCAGCCTAGCTAAATCCCAGAAGAGGACATTGCAGCCAGCCCTGAAGAGACATGGTAAGCTAGGGTCAGATGGAAGGGGGGGAGGTCCTCCCCTATCAGTGGACTTGGAGGGGGGCAGGGAGAAGATGAGGGAGGGATGGGGAGAGTGGGAGGGAATGAGGGAGGGGGCTACGGCTGGGATACAAAGTATATAACCTGTGATTAATATAAAAATAAATAAATTACTTAAAAAAACAACTTCTCACGTCCATGGACTCCATTATCTATATTAAGTAAAATACTAGCATTCAATATGCATTCGAGGTTAAGCATAGTTAAGATAGTAAAAACTCTAGTGATTCAGTGACACTTATTAATTGGCTTTAATATCATTAAGATATATTTATAAGCAATAAAGACAAGTAATTGAGAACCAAAATAACTATTCTGCTATATGTGCACTGTGACCCTCTCACAAGCTCAAAGACAGATATTCTTAGAGAAATTATGCCAAGGCAGTAAATGTGTTTTATTGACAAAGAATCTGATTTTCTGGGAAAGAAAAAAGTGATTCATTGTCTTAATTTTTTGTACATCTACCTATATACTCTTCCAGACATCAGGCTATAGTATAAATAGTATAAAGAAGATTCCTATCCATATGATGGGTACCAAATGAAGACACAGAATGAAAATAACCCAATGAAGCTCATCATGACAGGCCAGGATACAGAAGATAAACAGTAAACTAGAAGTAACTGAGGAAGTGTGCGGAAGAGAAGTTGGAAGTACAGATGTTTACAGACCAGCCAGGGAGTGTCCTGGGTAGGGTTTCATTTTTCTTAAGGTTTAAATGAGAACAGAAAATATAAGAATCGTCAGAATTAAGATACACCTGGCAGCAGGAGGAGCAAATGTGCACATCCTGAAATGTGAGTTTTCTATGAAAAAGAGCAGGAATGATGTGGATGGCTCTAGTGTGATGAGTGAGGACGAGAATGGTCTATGATGACATGAGTGAGCTTGGCAGGGCACAGCTGCTAAGACTTGTGAGAAACGGAAGGCTTAAAAGTAATAAGATGTATGAAATTCCTTGGAATTTAGCTGATACAGGAAATTTATGGCAGACCATCTGGGCTAGAGAGTCAGCTACAAGAAAATGATTACACAATTTTAGAGCAGGGTGGGACTTTTTCAGCTTTGGGTTCATCTGATATTTTCCAGGTACTGGTCACAAAGCAGTACCTGGTCAGAGGAAGGAGAGTCAGTGAGAGGGTATCAGAACTCTTTTTCCTCTGAAGACTTGTGACCTTTCTAAGATGGCTGAATGCTTACAGTTTTTTCCTGCCTAGACTCTACTGTCTTTTTCATAGTCCTTGTTCTATGATGCCCTATCTAACAGCAGCAGAAAGCTCTTCTGAAATCAAGAGGGCACTGCACTTCCTCCCAAGATAGATGTGCAGAAGGTCCTCTAGCCCTGTTCCTGCTCAGAACTTGAGATGAAAGCAATGCAGCTGCCATAGAAGGGGAAAATGGATGAAAACTCTGGCAGAGGAAATGTAGGGAAATAGCCATAAGCAGTGAAACTAACAGGGAAAATGTGGAAGGACTTGAAGTTTGCCAACTACATAAGACAAAGCTACAAAAGATTAAATAGAATTCAAAATTGTTTAATAATAAACAATATGGAATTATATTTTCATATTTATTTGATGACATTTTCATGTCTATTATGGCCAATCAATTAAAATCAAGTGAGAGTCATACAGAGATAAAAATGATAATCAGATAAGGATGCTTGAGGCGTACTGCACCATTGAAGGCTATTCTCTCTGCTGACAAGGACTGGACTGGCCTACGCAAGGCATTTTTCTGCTTGTGTGCAGGAAATCAAACCAAATGACTCTGTAATGCTCCTCCTCCTTGTATTGCAACCATGTGTTCTCCCTGAATAAAGGAGTGATTAGTAATGTCAGAGCCTAGAAGAGGAAGAGAAGATTTAAACTAACACCACCACAGCCCCAGATAACTAAAACAAAAGCCAGTGTTTCTAATGTTGGTATCAGTGTGTTAGGCCAGCTGTGATTTGTATGCCCTCAGGATAACACTGGGAAAAATCCCAGGCACTTATTTCAATCAAACTGATGAGAGCAGACATGATGGAAATAAGCAGGGAATGCATGAGGAAAAATTTGCTTACCTTCCACAGTTTTAAATACAGTCTCCTAACATCTCCTTACATCACATATTAGTTAACAACATGAGCAAAAACCTAAACAGCCCCATTCTCAAAGTGACAAAGAATGAGAATTAAATCATCAGGAAATGTCATGCCAGCACGAGAGTCATAGCACATGTAAGCAACAATCACAATTTATTTTCTTCTTTATTTTAATAAAAATAGTTCTTATCCCAAATGGTTTTTTTTTTCTGTCTCAGGAATCAAATTCTTGACTCAGTGAGCCCTGAGCACACAAGGCAAGCGCTATATAAATAAGCTATGTGATATTTAAGGCGTTTCTACCCCTGCTCGCAGATACACTTTATGCATGCCTTCTTAGTGTTGGAATATTTGAAGAACACATACCTTCGGTTTTCCTGGATTTAATGACAGCTCTTGAAACAACACATGCATATCCTGCCCCCACGACAACCTTCACAGCGTGAACATTACAAAAACAAAGATTTTAAGAGATTTAATTAAATATTTCAAAATAACGTCACCTTGGATTATCCAGGTGAGCTCTAAATCCAATGGCAAATGTCTCTCTAAGAGATTCACAAATGAGGTATATTAAAAGATGAGGCTATGTGAAGGAGGAATCGGAGGTGGGTACGACTCAGCAGCATTGGCCATGTCTTTACCTTAGTCCAGTGAAGCTAGAAAATCAAGGAAAGTCGCAGCCTTCCCAGCTTCCTTTCAGGCACATTCCCTTATAACTCTAAGGGAATAATTTTCTTTCCAACACAGTTACAAAAAGGAGTGAGAAAGAGGATGGGGAAGAGGAAATCTCAGAGAAGACCCACAGGGAAATCCAGAAGCTCAAAAGCTCAAGGAATGACATGAAGAATGAGGGAGCCTCAGCAGAAGGCTCTGCAAGCTTTTTCATAAGTGGTGTTGGAAAAACTGGATTTCTACAAATACAAAATGCAAAACAGAAGTGTAATAATTTCTTCCTTCTTCATATATGTGTAAAGCAAAACAGGATCCTTAAAGTTCACATGAAAGGCAACTCAAAATTGAAGACTTACATGTGGGACCTGAATCTATAAAACTCACAGAACCGAAGACAGCGGCAAAACTCCATGTTGTTGTCTGCTCAAAGCTACTTTTGACTAAAACATGAAAAACACTAAGAACAAAACCAAAAGTAAGCCAGCAGGTCCTTATCAAAATAAAATGTTTCCTTAAAGAAAGTTAAAAAATAAACAACAGCAAAATATACAGTTTCTGCAACTCAGTAGTAATAATGACGTTGAGAATTCTATCATAAAATAAGCAAAGGATCACGTGAGACATTCTTTCAACAAAACAAAAAGGCTTAATAGTTGTGTATGAAAATAGGCTCACCATTACTAATCGCCAGAAAAATTTATATCAGGACTACACACACTAAACATCATTCAACACCTGAGATGGTGAATTTCCATCAAAATGTTACAAGTATCTTGGAACATGTGGGGATGGGGGAAAGAGGATTGTTATTCGTTATTCACAGAAATATAAATTGGTTCAACCACTGTGTGAAACACTGGGGAATCTCAAAAGAACTAAGATTGGCACTACAAAAAGACCTACCAATCACACTTCTGGACATATATATGAAAGAAAAATATCACCATCTCAAAGCAACATATGTACCGCTGTGTTCACAGCAGCCTTACCATAGACAAAATATGAAATATTCTAAATATCCCTGACAGATTATTGCATTCTTTGACTATCACCGCATTTCCCTCATTGATCCCTACAAACCACTATTTTATGTTCCCTCTCTGTCTCTGTCTGTCTGTCTCTGTCTTTCACACACACATAAACACATACACACACACTTCAGCCTATTAAAAGAAAATCTTACTATTTGGGAAAATACAGATAGATCTACAAGACAGTATCCTCAGTAAGCCAAAAAAGGAGAAGCAAGCAGAAAAATCTGACCTATACGGAATATAAAAATGATCAAACTAACAGATACCCAGAAAGAAATGGTGATACACAAGAGGATGGGAGAAAATAAGGGGTCTTTATCAAAGAAAACAAACTTATACTTCTAAGGTGAATAAGTTACAAGAACCTAATAAATAGAATGGGGACAATAGTAATGATGATGTCACACACACCTGAGATTTAAGGCAGTTGCTCTTAAATATTCTAATCACACACACAAAATGGGTGACTACATAAGGTGGTAGACATATCAATTACCTTGAATGTGATAATCAGCTCACAATGTATTTGTGTATCAAAATATTACACTGCACATCTTGAACATATGTTTATGTGTTTATGGTTTATATATCAATAAAGGTGACACATTATTAAGATAATTTATAAATATTAGATCAGCAGAAGTTTTGAAGGCTGCTAATATCATGTATTCATAATATTGAGAGGAACAGAGTAACATTAACCAAATACCCATTAATAAGATAATGACTAAGTCAAATTGTGCTCGATTCACACAAAGGGGATGTCAGTAAGCCATGGAAATGAATGAATAATAACATACTATGCACTGTATGAGAACTTTAAGTATACAATAGCAAGAAGATAAACGTGCTGTCTTACAATATACAGAGTCCAGCAAGACCAAACATTATATTTCACAGAGTAACAATAAAATTTGTAACGAGGACTGGAATGGTAAAGACCATCCACCTTGACTAGGTGAGGTGGAGGGGCTCTGAAGGACTCCATAGGCTATAAAGGAACATTCCTAAGTTCAATAGCAATGACTGCAGTCTAGCACTTACGTTGGACAACAGGTTGGCTTTTCACATCATTTAACAGAACTTAAATACCTATTACTTAGAGTTTTCACACATAGGAAATATTTTGCATTTCAGAAGAACACTTGAAAATCAACCAGAAAACTGACAATTTCTTCATTTGAAGGGGAGAAAGAGAAACCGCAGATATACAACTCTCAAGTGTTTCTACTGACAGTGATGTGAACAATGGACCTGTGGGTATTCAACCCATTGTACATTAGACTCTCATGGAGTGGTCAGGATTTTTAAAAGAACAATTCATAGATCCAAGCAGATAAATCAGAACTTTTGAACATGGAAACTGGTCATCCTCATTTGTTTTTCTTTGGTTATTGTCTCTGACATCGCCAGAAGGTGTTCACATGCTTTGGGGTCACAAATCATCGATGCACACCAAGCTCCCTATTCTACATGGAGACACTGGGTCCAGTGAGAAGTGCTTTGCTTTATTAGCAAAACATCCAGGCTTCTATCCACTACTAATTAATCAATGTGGTTTGAGTGTAAGGACATTTTTCTCAAACTTCCGTTAAACTGATATAAACTGATATAAACTGAGTATAAACTGATGTGGAAGGCCTAAGCCAGAACAAGAACAACTGCAAACCTCTGGAAACGGTCACATTGCCCTGACCTTCCCACCCTGCACAGTTCTTTTTCCAAAATAATATCAGCACAAGTATCACTTGTCTTTCTTCCCTTGCTTGAGTGACAATGCCCGCCATGCCACAAGTCTTCTGCTTCACTTTCTGATGTGCAGGAGAGCCCAAGGACAGCTCTGCAGAGGAGCCCTAACCTCCTGCTCCAAGTTCCTCAGTCCCTTTGGGGCCTGCCTCTCAGATGACAGAAGCTACTGAGACAAGCATGCAGACTCATGATGAGGAAGACGGGCTAGAAACCAGCAGAATTTTCCTTTCCTAGGCTTTGTCCACACAGACTCCAGAGGCAGCTCAAGTGATGGCAATACCCTGGGCTCCCAAATTATATTCACACAGTGTCATCAGGCAGCTGTTAACAACACCTCAGGCAATCGGGGGTTTTCAGGCATCTGCTTTCTGCTTCACAGGGCAGAAAACTGGGGAAAGGAGTCAGTGATCCTTTGATTCAATAACTAAGTACCTTCTGCAGTTGGTTGCAGAGGGAAATCTTCTGATGGCTGCTTCCATGTTCTGCCCAAAGCAATGCTGACCCGTCTGTAACAGGCTGTAAATCGGTTTGCCCCAGGAATAAAGTATTTGGTTTCAGGTCCAGAAGAGGAAACAGACTGAATGACAGGCATTGGATTCAGGTCCTTCTATGAGGAATAAAGGGCCCTCCTTGGGGAACTTTTACCAGTTGATGGATGCTGAGAGATGGAAAGTTAGTCATCCACTGGTGTAGCCACCAGTGAGTTGTACCTCATCTGGTGTGTAGCTCCACACTCATGCCCACTCCATACCAGAGGCCTTGGTTAAATGTGGAATGTCACAAAACAAAATAAAAAGACATGTTAGTGGGAAGTGTTCAGAAGAGGGGGATTGGTGAGGTTGGAGGGAGAGGGGGATAATTTGATCAGAACACATTATGTACGTTTATGATATTATCAATGATTATTAATAAAAAATTAGTGTATGTGCACTCTGACTCCTGCATCCCTTCATCACCACAAAATACAACACTGGGGAGATAACATTTTCTGACTCAGTCCTCCCAGGTCCAAACACACAGTCCGCTGTGATAGTTTGTGTCTCTCCGAGCCCTCGCCCATGCTAATATCAATGTAGCCCATCATTGAAAGGTGTCTTCTCTGTGTTGGCACCAATAAATGGGGATTGGGAAGTTTGTCAAGACGCAGACTGTTAATCATACGAAGCACTGGGGTGTGACAGGTCTCCATACTTCTGCTGTTCTATCTATCCCATCTTCCCAATATCACATCTACCCTGTGTGACTCTAATCTCTTCCATTTCTTCTGTGATTCCAAAATGTTATAGCTAAACTTGGAAAGAAAAAAATAAAGAAAAAAAGAGAATAATTCCCAACACATACAAATGCAAAATAAGTATTAGTTGAGTAAGGAAGAAAAGTACATAAATATGACTGACAAAAATCAAATTTTTACTCAGTTCTATTATGTTTCTGCTAAAGAGAATTATGTAGTAAATGCAGAATTATGCCATGCAATTTAAAATGAAGAAGGAAATGAATACGCTTTTTTAAAGCTCTGAGCACCAGGCTGCCTGGCTCGAGTGTGGATTAATGCTTATGATGTGAGAATGTCTTTTATCACTGAATGAGTCTACCAGCTGGACAGAAACTATGTCTGGTTCAAGTGTAATGAAGCTTAATGTAATAGGCACTTATATGCAACATTCTTTGAAATAAAACATCCTGTCTTGAAATGTCTGTAATTCAGAATCACCTCATCTTCAGCCCAGAGAGGGCGGTGGTTCTATAGCCGGAGAGCCTGTGGTTCTAAGTGGGTAGTAAGTTTCAGCATGAAAAAGTAGGAAAAAAAATCTAGATTTAGTATTACTACGATTTAGTATACTAGTTAGTGTTAGTATATTGAGAAGAAAGACACTTGAGAGAAAGGAAAAATGAAATAGCCGGCAAAATAGGCTCCACAGGAGGGAACAGAGTGTGAAAAGAGCAGTAGCAAGATGGCAGGAAGATGAGATATAACATAAAGGGTCTTAGAGGAAGCCTTGGGTATGAATCAGGGGTCCTGTAAATTCTCCCTTCGTCTGTGCACAAGGAAAAACCTCTTCATTATCAACACAGCTCTGAAAGACTGAATGCTGCCCTGCGAATATACAGTAGGAATTATGAGGAGAAAGAAAGAGGGGGGCATGAACAGTTAACGAACAGATCCCAAGCAAGAGCAGACAACCAGGCTGGGTGTTCCTGGCTCACTCCCCCAAGGGACTTGCATACAATAGTGATGTCACTGACAGCAGCAATAATAATGGCTAATGTTCCTTTTCTTCTTTACATTTTGCAGAGCTGCAAGTTATCTTTGTTCTATGTACAGTTAGCCTCCAAAAAAACAGAATCATCCTAGGATTAACAAAGGATGACAATGCAGCCAGTCCTGATGAGACCTGATAGGCTAGAGTCAGATGGAAGGGGAGGAGAACCTTCCCTATCAGTGGACTTGGAAAGAGGCACTGGAGGAGAAGAGGGAAGGAGGGCAGGATTGGGAGGGAATGAGGGAGACGGCTACAGCTGGGATACAAAGTGAATAAACTGTAATTAATATGAAAATAAAAATTTAATTAAAAAGAATCAATAAAAGTTGAAAATTAAGAAACAGAATTTATTCTAGAGAGTATGCATGGTAAGACTGTCTTGTTGTCATAGACAACAGCTTTGGTTTGAACCAGTTGCAGATCAACATTTAATTAAACATACAAAGTGTAAGGAACAAAATGCACAGATATTATGTTTTCAAAAGTTGTAAGAAAATACATTTTAATCCTATCATCCTGAAATCAAAAGATTTGATAATACAAGCCCTCCTTCCAACCATTCATTTTTCACTAAGTATTAATTTAGGCCTGGCATTGTTGGTGAGAAATTTTATATCTGGATCATATAAAGTTCAGCCATACAGAGTTAGGATGCTTGATCTATTTCAACAATTAAAAAAGAAATATGGTTTTATCATGTTATAACAACCATACCAGAAGATACAGATCATGATGGTTCGTGGCTCAGTTTCATAATTTATTTTTGACAGTCATTTTAATTTATTTTTAATTGTCATTATGCATATTCATTATATATGGTTCAGTGTTAAACAGGGACAGTTTCATCCCAGAATAGACTGTTATGTTGAGGAGATTCTGCCTTCTGACTCCTCTTTCCCATTTCCCACCTCTCTAATACTCTCTTCACCTCAAGACAATTTCACTTGTATCTTCATATCATATATCGCACATGATTTTATGTATCTACACAAAGTCTCGGTTCCACAGATGAGAGTAGATATGACATTCATGACACCTGTCTTTATGAACGATGGGTTTACTTCATACCATTACTTTTAGCTGGATCCATTTTCCTGAAAATGACATAACTTTGCTTTCTATATTTAATATCTGCGACCTTGTCTCTACCCTTTTGTTGTTGGATACCTAGGATAGTTCCAGAACATAAACACTGTGACCAGTGTTAGAAACACTGATGTGAAAGTACCTCTGTGTGAGTTGGCTTAGAGTCCATTTGGCGGATTCCCAAAACCTGGGAACAGTCATATTTGATAGTATATGGACGATGTATATCAGATTCCCTAGAAGTACTAATAACTGGCTTTCTCCATCAAATTCTGAAGTATTTACAGAGTCTAGGATATACCCTATGCAGGGAGATATTTATCAACTCCATGTGTGATTCTTAAGTGCACACAAATTTGAGAGAAACTAGACCATATTGACTGAAAGAGTTTCTAGGTACAGACAGTGTAATCTTTAGGCTCACAGCTTCCAGGTTATTCTTAAATACAATAAATTAAAAGAATATCCAAAAAATCATATATATGTGACTTAAAATTATCAAAGATAGTCAAACATAAGATATGTGCAGACACCAAACAGTTATATTTTGGTGGTAACCAACAGCTCTCTAATTGGATTTAAGGTTATTCACTGTCCAGTACTATTAGCCTAGTCAACAACATGTGACTAATGAGGTCATGGATCTTGAGGGGATCCTAAGCCTGCCACTTTCCTAAACCAGCATAATTCCTACATGCATTGTAAATACTTACCCTTTAACCTGCAGAGTAAGTATAACTCTCACCCCTCTTCAAAGAAGCATTATTATTTGTATTATTTGTAACAGAGACCTTTACAGGAAACTATAACTTGTGCAAATGGAGAAAGCACCTGACCATGAAGTGTCCAGCCCCAAATGATACATCTATAAAATGTAGATCTACATATATCTAAGGTTCAGGGTATGGTGTATAGGAAGAGGTAGAAGGATTGTAAGAGACAAAGACTCATAGAGACCTCTGCAGGATTGTCTTCCAGATTTGACAGCAAAGCCATATCCATGAAATCTCAATATGGCTCTCTAAACAAGACCTAACATAACAAGCTGATACCAGTTGACGTTGACGTGCCAAAGTCACACGGCTCCTACCAAAAGTAAAGAGTTGAATGTATCAATAGCTGCTGAGAAAGGGAAAATCAGTTTTAATCAAGCATGAGCTCCAAAACTGGCTATCCAATAAAGTAGTCAACCTTAAGAACATATACATACAATCTTAAATGGACTCATCTGGTGTGTTAATATGACTTTTAGAGGGAGCAAGGGGGTATAGAAGGGGTTGGACAGAGGAAAAGGAGGAAATTATTTGATTATCTTTTTTCTATATTATTGTTATTATTATGATTTACAATTTACAATTTATTCATTTTATATCCCAATGGTAGCCCCCTTCCTCAACTCTGCCCAGTCCCCACCCTCCCTTCCTCTTCCTTCATATCCCCTAGTCCACTGAAGTCCTCCTCTCCTGCCATCTGCCCCTAGCTTATCAAGTCTCATCAGGACTGCCTGTGATTATGTTTTAACTAAAATATATATTTTTTTAATTTTGAAAATTCAGCATCTTCCACTCCTGCAGGTATTTGCCTGCAGAAGGAGCAAGACCAATTTATTAGGAGATAGACTCATTAGAAGCATTCCTTCAGGATTCTTTGGGGTTTCCAAAGGACGTTTTTTTAAAAAAATTACCTGTTTAATGCAATAATCGTCACATGACCCACTCTTACTATGGCCCCTAACTTTCAGTAAATTCACCTTCAGGAAGTTTGCACTCAGCCAGGTGTACTGCCTTGTACGCAGTGAAATTCATAATACAAAATTTCTAATTTCTTCTGAGAAAATTCCTTCCTCTCCCTATATAATGATCATATTTTCTAGAAGAAAACTGTAGTAATTAGCCTGTACTAAATTTGGAAATGTTCATATTTCTTACCACTTCATTTTTTTTCCTTTTTAGGGTTACAAATAATAATTAAAGTGACATTTGTATAATACATATGACATGTTAGAGTTGACAAAATGTTTTGACAAAGAGAAATCTTAAACTATAAGTGGACAAGGATGATCATCAACTCCTTATTATAGATCTGTATTTACCTATGACCTACCAGTGCTCAGCACAGGGGGAGAAAAGGGAAGTCCATTAGACACTCATTAAATGCCTTGCAAGGCCTGATGTGGCTCTGCCTGACACCCATTCAGTGTTAATTGGCAGCATGGCATTGGAAATTAGATAAGAACACTTTAATAGCACACATACAAAACACATTTTTAGAGGAAATCACACCAAGATTCCTGTGTCCCATGTGTCAATGCACATGGATGTATCAAGGGTAATAAGAGGTGCCCTTTCCTTTACCACAACAAGCTATATCTATAATACTGCTGTGTGGATCCTGTCCTTCACCCATGAACATTCTGACTCAAAGCCTGACCTAATCATGACCTAGCAAATAGAAACCCACTGAATCCCACTGAATCATTTTGTGAGAAAAGGAATAGCCTCTCCCAAAGGTTGAAGTGTTAGTGTTTAAAGAACTTAAGAGCTGGAAAGATGGCTCAGTTGCTGGAATGCTTGCTGCATGAGGATCTGAGTTTGATCCCAGGCACTCGGGGATGGTGGTACATATTCTTAATCCTAGCACTGGGGACGCAGAGGCAGACAGATATCTGGCTTTCAGATAGCTGAAAGCCTAGCCCAATTAGCAAAGCCAAAACCCCACTTAGAGACTCTGTTGCAAAAGAGTAAGGTGGACAGCTCCTGAAGATGATACTCTAGGTTGGCCTGTGACCTCCAGACCACCACATACACAATAAAGAGATAAAATTATAAAAGAAAATATTTTATTAGTCATTGGCAATTACAAAGCATTATATGCAAAGATTATGTTATGTGAGTAAATGTTAAATTCAATTGAGATAACATGCAGCAATAGACTATGCAACTTTGAGTCCTAGAAGAAAGTTCCCTAAGATTCAGAAAACAAACATAACTCACGAGACTCAAGGAGTGAATAATTCACATGTCTTCGGAAGGTCATGAAACTCACATGACTCACAAACTCTGTCCCAAAGGACAGTAACAGTTGCTGAGGAGAGATACTCTAACAGTTGGAGGTGCCCACAAGTTCAGACCCGAGCTCTAGAAATGCAGTTTCTGTCATTTTTGATGCTAAAGCTGCTTCACATCGAGTCATTCACATTCTTGTAAGTAACCCCAATAAATCCATTACTTCACTAAGCAATTATTTCTTTAGTTTGTCATCAGTACCCAATCTTGAATGAACAAACATATCTGCCCAGGAAAAGGGACATGGCACCTGTCCCTCTCTTTTGTTTTTATTTTAACATTTTTATTTTATATTAATTACAGGTTATGTACTTTGTATGCCAGCGGTAGCCCCCTCCCGCATTCCCTCCCTATCCCCCACTTCCCTCCCTAATCTCCTCCCTGCCCCTTTCCAAGTCCACTGATAGCAGAGGACCTCCTCCCCTTCCATCTAACTCTAGCTTATCAGGTCTCTTCAGGAATGGCTGCAATGTTCTCTTCTGTGGCCTAGCAAGGCTGCTCCTCCCCCAGGGGGCAGGGAGGTCGAAGAGCCAGCCATTGAGTTCATGTCCAAAATAGTCCCTGTTCCCCTTACTAGTATACCCACTTGGGTATTGAGCTGCCATTTGCTACACACAAGCAGGGGTTCTAGGTTATAACCATACATGGTCCTTGGCTGGAGAGACAGTCTCATAAAAGACCCCTGTGCCCTGATATATTTTGGTCCTTGCAGAGCTCCTGTCCTCTCCAGGTCATACTAACTCCCCCTTCTTTCATATGATTCCCTGCACTCTGCCAAAGGGTTGGTTATGTTTCTTAATATTTGCTTTGATACCCTGCTAGGTAGAGTCTCTCCGAGGCCCTCTGTGATAGTCTCTTGTCCTGCTACTTGTTTTCTCCTACATCCAATGTCCATTCCATTTGTCTTTCTAAGTGAGGATTAATCCTCTTACCTCAGATCCTCTTTCTTGTTCTGCCCCTCTCTTGATTTCATAGAATTTGGGGCAATATCTAAGACAGCACAAATCCCTGTTACTATAAATAGCTATTAGCATGTAATCTTAATTTTCTTCCAACATTATTCTTAATTTTTATTACAGTAAATTATACATAACAATTTTTCCAGTTTTATGATTTTCATTATTTTTTGAAGCTATAATATAATTACATCATTTCTGCCTTCTTTTTCTTCCCTCCAAACCCTCCCATGTACCCTCACACCCTCTCTCTCTAAAATTCTAAGTTTCTTTTATTGTTGTTACATATATTCTTTTTTTTACATATATTCTTAAATACATAAATAAAACCTTCTTAGTCCATATAATCTTTCTTGTTTTAAGTGTATTCAATTGCATAAAGCACATTAAAAATATAACACAGTCATCACCACCATCCAGATTCAGAATTTGCTCATTATTCCAAACTCAATAGCATTAGGTATATAACAAACTACCCAATTCCTTCTTCCAAGAACCTTTTAAGTTCTGTTGCACTCTTTGTTCTATAAGTGCTAAACTCACACATATACATGTACAATCTGCATGTCTTAGCTACTGTTCTATTGCTGTGATGAGACACCAAAACCAAGGAGGCTCTTAAAAAAATTAACTGGGAGCCTTACCACCACGCTGGGGGGCAGGCAGGTGTGCTGCTGGAGCAGCAACTAAGAGTTGTACACCCTATGATCTGCAGGAGCAGAGAGAGCGAGATTCGGCATGCATCTTCCCAAACAGTTCCACTACCGGAAGACCTATGGGGGACATTCTCACTGCACTGTGCGTCATCTGTCATGTTACACTGAGTAGCTTGTTTCTGGGATTCTTTCTCTATGGTAGCATGTATGGGAGTTTCATTCTTTTGAAGACTGACTATCCTACTGTACGTTGTCTTAGTATGGTTCCCTATTTCTGTGACAAAATACCTTGGCCAAAGAAACTGACAGAAGAGTGAGTTAATCTGACTCACAATTCTACTCCATCACTGCAGGCCAGCCAAGGTGGCAGGAACCTGAGGCAGGCAGGCACATCTACAGTCAAGAGGAGAGGGCAATCCATGCATGCTTGTGTCCACTTTCTCCCTTTTATCTAGTCTAAGACCTGAGGCCAAAGAAGTGTTTACATGCACCGTGGGTTGATTTTCCTACATCAGTTACGAGAATTAAGATAACCTCTCACACATTCTTAAAGGTCCTACTCTAGGTGATTGTAAATTTTGTCCAACTGGCAATTAAAACTTACCAATTTCCATTACTGCTGGCAATGCACAGAGTTTAAAACTCTGCACAGACTTGCCTAAATCAAAATTCTCCTCCTTTTTCGATACTAATCATTCCAATGGGTGCTCTTCTAGCATCTAAAGTCACTTTTTCAAAATATGGTTAATAAAATGAATTATCTACTTATTTTAAGTTATTCAAAATTCATCAACATAAAGATTAAACACTGGACAAGGAAACTTCTCATGTTTTTGATTTATATTGTAGCTTTTAACAGTTGTCTCAGTGACATAAGTGACAGAATATATAAACTTTGATGACACAATATTATTGCAACTTAAGAGTTGCTGAATGAACAAATAAAAATTTAAAACGCTCTTTTCCCTCCATCTTTTCCCTTTCCATCTTCTTTTTCCCTCCACCCAAAACCTAATGAAGTATCATAACTTAAAAAATATTTATGAGCAAGATGGCTCAGCCAGTAACGATGCCTGCCTGATGACCGGAGTTCAGTGTGTGACAGCCACAGGGAAGAAGAGAATCAATCTGAGCAAGTAGCTCCTGACTTCCACATGCTCACTGTGTAACACAAATGTTCTCTCTCTGTGTCTCTCCTTCCCTCCCTTCGTATTAACTTTGTTCTGTATTGCAACAAAGAGCACTGAAGAGGATGTTTCTCTCTGTTTAGCTCATCGGTTCACATTAAAGCTCCAGACATGGGACCTCGAAATGATCATCCTAAGTGAGGTATCCCAAAAGCAGAAAGAAACATATGGCATATACTCACTTATATAGACCTATAGGATAGGAAGGTCATGCTGAAATCTACACACCTAAGGGAGATATACAAGAAGGAGGACCCAGGTTGGTATGATCAATGCTCATTTAGATGAAC
>CM053745.1:60041521-60091448 GCA_028658305.1 Pachyuromys duprasi
TAATTTATTTATTTTTATCTCAATCACAGGTTAGGTACTTTGAATCCCAGGCGTAGCCCCCTCCCTCAGTCCCTCCTACCCTCCCACTCCCTCCCTCATCTCCCTCCTCCCTGCCCCCTTCAAGTCCACCAACAGGGGAGGACCTCCTTCCCTTCCATCCAACCCCAGCTTATCCTGACTCCTCAGGGCTGGCTGCAATGTCCTCCCCTGGGATCTAGCCAGTCTATGACTTTAGCTTTTATGGTGAAAATTGTACCATAAAGAAAATTCTTGTGAGCTTTCATGGAGAGGCATGAACAAATATCCATCCACCCCAGGTAGGAAACCAATGAAAGGCCAAAGTAATTATTCTGCCCACATCTAACTTAGTAACTAGTGAGTTTATTTGGGGTTACTTAATAACATAGAAGTATGGTTGACTCAAAGGCAGCTGTATCACTGCAAAGCTCATGCTCATAAATGAAATCTGCATCTGTCGTTCTTTCCATATGTGCGGGCAGCTATTATTTGGCATGGAGAGGAGTCTTCTCTGTTACTTACATCGTCCTAAAAGGGGGCCTTATAAATCTTGTCCACTTCAGGAACTTCTCAATATTTGTGAGGTTTTATTTATTTCCTGAGCCTTGTAATTTTCATTTACTTCCTGGGTGCTAGCAAACGCTTTTCTAAGATGTTTCAACTGGGAGGAAATGGCTGCACAACAGAAGATAACTGTGGAAGGTGTGGTGTCGGTCATGTGGTCTATGAAAATTCGGACAGAGTATTAATTTTAAGTGACAAAACAAATAAATCATTATTCTTTGTATCTTTTTTCTTGAAAAAAATTTGTATATTTTTCATGTTTTTTCCTCCTCCAATTTCTCCCAGATCTTCCCATTTCCCTACCTACCCAGCACACACTATACAAATGTGCATGTATGCACGTATACACACACACACACACACACACACACACACACACACACACACTATTTTCATCTTAATGCACTTTAAACTTCAATGTGTTAAGATGTTGAAGATAATGTCCTTAATGGGAATCTGTAGACTGAAGCCCCTCCTTCTCTCTCTCTCTCTCTCTCTCTCTCTCTCTCTCTCTCTCTCTCTCTCTCTCTCTCTCTCTCTCTCTCTCTCTCTCTCTCTCTCTCTCTCTCTCTGCTTCCTGGCTGCCAAAAGGTGGGCAGTTCTGCACTGATGCCCTTACATAATTAATACTCCTGCCCTCGGCAGTTGAACCAAGTGACTGTCATGTGATACCTCCGAAATCATGAGCCAAAAGACAACATTCTTCCTTATGCATTGGCTTTCTCATCTCTTTTGTCACAGTGGTGAGATCTGACACAGATGTAAGATGAAATACATCTCATTCCATGCTGTATTCTCAGTCTGTCTTGGGAGTCTAGAACCACCGGGTTTTCTTCGTGTCCTGTGTCTACACAAGGAAGCAAGACAGACTTGCTGTCATGTGTTTTATGTTCTTTGCTTGTTAGTTGTCTCTCTCATGGACCTCAGTGTTTCCATGAGAGAGTGCTTCAGTAACCAACAGATGCAGATAGCATTCCAGTATGTTCTAGAATGGAATGAGTCTGACTTATATACAATAGTTCAGTGCAATGTAAAATGTCTGGAGGAAGAGGAGATGGGATGGTGCCAGGGTATATTGAAGACTTAAGCTCTTACTTTCTCGCATCCTGCTTTGTTCTTAACTTTGGACATGGCAGGGTCCCATCCAGTCTTTGTCTTCCCAAGTCTAAGTCAACATGGCTGCATTTCCATAAAACTACATATCATGTTTGATGAATTAGCTTCAGAAGTGACATGGTGCATGTCTAGCAGAAATAGGATTTGTATAAAATTGTCTCTATTTTATTGCGTAAAATATGAAGCAAGGCATGACCATAGCTTTTTATTATTTTTTCCAATAATCTTTGCAATAAAGAGCTTAGAGTATGATCCTGTTACTGGAATTTGTATGCTGACTTTTAGCCCATTGTGTATGGTTATGATACTGGAGACTATCAGGATGCTCAAAATTCATCTCATTTTTGTACAAAGTGAGGCTTGAATCTTCTAAAGAGAAAAATGTTCTTGAAGATGGGATAATTGTAATAGCAAAAACTCAAAATCATTCAGCTTTATGTACTGTGTGAAAACTAATAGAGATATTTTATTATTTTATTCACTGTAGGAAAATTAAGTGCTGAAGGTGTTTAAAACATTAAAATGATTTCCATCTCTCCCTATTCATACCAAGATTTTTCTATTAAGTGTTCATTTGCTCATCTATTTCCTTATGGTCTTCTGTAAAGAAAGGCTTTGGCTCATGTGGTTATATTATCTAAGAAATGGCTGTCTGCACTGGAGGGCTTGGAGAGACATTATTCCTTTTGCCAGCAGTTGATTTGAGAGATAAAGTGTATTTTTATAGTAGCAATAATATTGTAAAATCCTGGAGAAGGACAAAGAAAGTAATTGTTGATACTATGGCATCCCAGTGAAGTTCCTAGCCAATGCAATTATTTCTGATTTTAAAAATACAGATCAGTTAAGTCAAATTGATCTTTAACGTGGGCTAAACTCCGTATCAAATAGATGCTACTGTGCCAAGCCTGCTTTATCACGTGGGTATGTTCTTGCTTTCCTTCCATACTCCTTGGGTCTTGTGTTTTCTTTCTCCCACTCTCAGTGAGTCAAATACCCCCTAACAATACACTAAAGAAAAGCATCCAGAAACCTGGTGTTCAGTGTTGACCTAATATAGCATGCCTCACCCATGGATAACTCTCTGTGCCATCATTTACAAGTGGTCAAAAGATTTCAAAATATGTGAACAATTCCAGGAGTAATTTTGGTATTTTAAGCTATATACCCTTCTCCACAGAATGATTAAACCTTGCCCCATCTTCTTCAGACTCTGGCAAGGGTGTCCACTCTGTATGCACTGCCTGACACCTAGACATAATGCTAGTCATTATCATTATCAAATTCATGCACTCTCACTGAGCTTGCCCTCAGGTGGCCCAGTGTAACATCCTCATCTGTGTATCCTTCACCTCCTTTTTCTCATTATATCAACTTCATTATAACTACAATATGATAATAAAATGGTACAAGAGCTCATGAGAAAGCATATTCACGTAAGATTTATGAAGGAGACTGCTATCGTTGTTTTATGCCATTTATTATTACTAAATACTCATTGTACTTAATTTATAACTTCATGCATACTGCAGTATTGTAGGTTGGGAAATTAATCCTATATAGTATATATGAAGTTTGATACAATTAATAAGATTAGGCATCCATGGTGTTCTTGAAACATACCTAAGTAAAAACAAGGGTGACTCCTGTTGTCAATAATATTAACTTCTTGCTGACAAGACTCTATAACTTTTTTCACATTTTTATGTAGTTCATGAGATTCACAGTGCCTGAGTACAGTAGGAGAGAGATTAGAGGAAAGGAAGAAGTGAGAAAGAGAGAGGGGAACTAGGAAAGGAAGGGAAGGTTCTGGGACTTATGGGCTTTGAGGAAGGTTGCTTGAGTCTCTTTTATTTCTAATATATAAAATGGGAAAAATGATGTCTAGCTTTATGATGTACCAGGAATATCCCTAGAGAACACTTAGAGGGTATTTGGTGCAGCTAATTATTTCTTTCTAATCCCCCCTTTTTAAAAAATCCTATACTTCATCTAAAAGATTTTACAAATTGATTCTTCTACCCTTCCCCCTTCATTTAGAATTCCCAAGGCCTTAGTGTTTAGATACATAGGTTAAACTGTGTTAAACTGAAGCTAAGCATTCTTTTCCTGGCTCTGACATGGTCTTTTGACAAGGGCCATATGATATGCTCAAGGCCTTTCTTCACAAATCCAGAGCAATGGCATCCTATTGACAGTCCCAAATCTGCTATGGCAACAGAGAGGTCTTGTTAAATTGTTATGGCTGTTAAACCCCACTCCAGCTTAGTGCTGCTGGTTCACCCTTCTCTAAGCTACAGGTGGCCTGTAGGTAGTGTGATGGGTGTCCTATTAGTGACAAGCTTATTTTAATTCAACACTTGAAAATGGTGACAATGAAAACATAGGTCACTAGAGCGAGACAGATACAAGCCCAGGCACCTTAAGGAAAAGTGTAAGGTCACTCTACTGCTTTTTTGGAGTCAATTTATAATCTAATTTTAAGACACACATCATTAAGTATGGCTCACCTTCCATATTATTTGGTAAGGATATTACCATATTAAATATTTCTAAAAATCCATTTTCCTTTTGATCCGCTCCTTTATATTGGTAATATGTTCTTCCCATCTTATTTTTCTATATTTTCACAATACTTCAAACATCCTTAGAAAGCATATAAATAGCCGAAGTTTTTTGACCAACCATTATGAATTGTTAAGAAGCCTGCCTTACATTTTATTAGCAGGCAGGCACTTTATTGCTTCTTCTATACGGAAGATACATTGGATATTTATTCTCTCTCTGGCCTTCAGGGCCTTTTATCAGAGAAAAGTGGCAAGCTGATTACTAAGGAATCCTGAAAAGAGAAAAACAAACCAAAACAAATAAAACATAAGTCCGTTTATATACGGGGCTTACACAACCCACCACAGCACAACTTTGCTCTCTCTTAGTGGATGCTACAAGAGGATGCCTCATAGACTAGGGGAAACTGAGGCTTGAGGTTGTACAGATTTACTGAACAATCTCAACAGCACACTATGAGCTTTTCAGGCATTTCCCCTGCTGCTGTACAGGAAATGTAGTTCATGGCTCTGATCAGAGTCCATTTCTTCAAATCATGCACAAAACACTTAACTTCTCCTTCACCCTGTTTACTGTGAAGTGAGTACTGTGATCCTGTCTCATAGGACCCCTGTGACTATTGAAGGTGGTGACACACAGTGTCTCCTGCACAAGAAATGTGTGCTTTCCACTCAGTCCTTATCTTGGCTTCTAGTATAAGAACAATTTTACAACAGCATCCTTTCACATCACTTTGGTGCTTTAATTTGACTGAGGGATGTTAGGTGTTTTAGCAATTACTTTGCAGTTTCCAGCGTCAGAACATCTCCATGACCAACTCCAAGAGGGTCCTGCTTTTATGCCGTGTGTAACTCTTGGGCATGGGGTGGAGTGCAGGACTTGTTTCTTGCTGATATGATGAAGTGGGGATGGTATGATATTCCTGCTCTGGGTATGTTTTATTATACTGGACTTGGTTTCAGAGAGTGGGGAGAAATCTCCTGCCAGTCCCAATACCATCCTGGAAATAAATCTAGAACACAGAGCAAACTCGCATGACATTAAATAAACAGGGGTTCTAGTATCTGGATGTCACCCCTGGTCACCAGGAAAGTGTTCCGTTTACCTGGCTCCTGGATGATAGCCTTTGGGGAGCCAAGTACAGAACCAAAGGAGCTAGGCTGCATTCCTTGACCTATAGAAACTCGCTGATTACCAGTGCGGGTTGCTTTAAGCTGTACAATTCAAAATCTTTTGTTACTCAGCAGTTGTTAACTAACACACACATCAATTTGAGTTTCTGAAAAATGCATCTAATTTAATCAGTTTTCCCCAATTATTTAAGCATCTTTACTTTACAATTAGAGCAAAATAAAATCTGTTTTTAATTTTCTAAAATGGCATTTATATTTTTTAATTGTCACATGTAAGATTACAGAGTTAAAACAGATTAGTTTATAATCAAGCAGACCTTAGAGTTAATCTAACTATTCTATCTTATAGCTGAGGAAATTTAATCACATGTAACTCATCTGTAACAGGGTTTATAATTAGTCAGTATCTTTACAGTACATTGCATTGCTTCTGTGCATTATGAAATTTTTACTGAGATTTTTATATGATTGCCATGAAAGACAGCCTTAATTTATATAAATATTCTTCCTGTTTTATTCATAAACATGATAAAATATTCAGGGTAAAAATATTTTAATGACCGTACTGGACTAGATCATTACAGTCTAGAAGTTCAAGCAGTATAGTCAGGTGTGAGCCAACCCACGAGAGTCTCCCAGGGGTGCTGTGTGTTCCCACCTGTAGGGAATGCACTCTTCATGGGCTGTCAAGAGATTGGATTCTGAGTTAGAACAGCATGGTAATGTGAATGAAAGTGGTCCCTATAGATCATATGTTTGAATGCTTGGTCCCTAGTCAAAAAGTATTGGGAAGGATTAGATATGGCCTTTTTAGAATAGGTTTGGCCTTTGTTGGAGGTGTGTTACTGAAGGTGGGCTTTGATGTTTCAAAAGCCAATGCCAGACCCCAGTCTCTCTCCCTCTCCCTCTTTGTTTCTCCCTCTCTTCCTCTTCACTCTCCTCCCCCTCTCTGTCTCTCTTCCCCTCTCTGTCTCTCTGTCTTCCATTTTCTTCTCTTCCTCTCTCCCTCTCTCTTCCTCATACCTATGGATCAAGATGTATGTCTCTCAGCTTTTGCTCCAGCACCATGCCTGTCTCTTCCTGCCAGATGATCATGGACTAACCCTGTAAGCAATCCCCCAGCTTGACGTTTCCTTTGTAAGAGTTACATTGTGTTGGCCATGGTGTCTCTTCTTAGCAACAGAATGGTAAATAAGACAGACAATGACTTACTTTTAATATGTCTCCTATAGAGGAAGCAAACTTTTCTTTCACTCAGTACCAATGGAGGAAGGAAGACGTGACTTCTTGCTTTTAAAGGGCTGTGCTTTGTGGTCTGGCCATATTTGCAGGCTGACTCATGGACCTTCTGTTTCAGGGCTTAAAACTTACTCAAGGGAATCATGCTTTCTGTCTCTGCTGTTTGTTCACACAGTTAACTAAATATTTGATCCTTGCTTTTCTTTCTGCCAGTCTCAAGATGCTGGATTCAGAAATGACACTCACATGCACATGTACATGCACAAACACAGACACACATTTACACACACACACAAACACAGACACACACACGGACACACACACAGACACACACACACACACAGAGACACCAGAAAAACTGCCAATGCTTTGAAATTAGTAAGGAGTATTGAATACCAAGTTCTTTCTCAAATAATATCCAGTACCATGCCTTAGTTATTAATTTGATATTTGCTAATTGATTAATTAATTGGTTTGTGTAGACTGGAAAGCTGGTAGCAAATGTCATTAGAAAGGTGATAACAAGAATTACAGTTGTTGGGAACTGGGAGATGGGAGTGGCTATAAGTAGAAACCTAGTTACAGAGCTTAGCACAAAAAGGGCACTGGCAGAGAAGGACGCAGGAAGAAGTGAAGACATCAGAGATCACAGGGACTAGATGGTGGGAGTCAGTCCCTACAGAGGTGCATGCTTTGTGTTTGGGAGTTTCAGACAACTGACAGCAAGAGAGTCCACAGGTGGTTGTGCATAATCTCCCCTTCTCCCATGCTTCAGTCCTGGCGACATTCGGAAGATTTTCTCCATTGAGATTTCTCAAGTACTTCCTGTTCCTTCTCTTAGGCATGCTATCTCTCCAGCTCTAAGGCCCCAAGGTCTAAGACAATGACCAATTGGGTCATTGTCTATCTTAATTTTTAATCTATTGCTGAAAAGAGACCATGACCAATGTAACACAACTCTTACTAAAGGCCTTAAAACAAAACAAAACAAAACAGGGCAAAATAAAAATGCTGACTATGGATGTTTATTTTCACCAATAAAAGGGAGACATTATATCAAAGTAACTAAATAAACCGTGGAAATTGATTGGATACCAGAACGTCTACACCCTCTTTTATTTGAGTGTCTTTCAACAGAAGGCTTTCTTTGTCTGTACCTTATTGGTTCCCCTTCCTTTTCAGTGGATGAGACCTGTCTTTGTTTCTATTGAGCACAACCCTCTTTATAGCTACACGCTGTAAGGGTCATTTGAAATTGTGTCTGACCCTCCAGGCCTTCTGAGTTGGATGTCAGTACACACTTAGTGGACATCTCTGTTTTCTCCTCTCTAAGATCCCATTCACATATCAGCTGTGTAAGCACCTGCAATGCCTAGACTTCATAGCTGGGTAGCTTTCCATGCAGCACCTGTAAGTCCTGCCTCTGGGGTCTAAAAGTGTCGAAATGAGCTCAGTGAATCTTATGAAAACCATGTTTTCTTAGATTCGTGTAGTACTATACTACACACTCATGTATCAGAAATACTTTATAATGGTCTTTCACGTTATTATTTGCATTTATGTAGCGTTAACTCACTCAGTAGTGTGTGATTAAAGTGCTCATCAACCCAAACTCTAAGCGACCTCGAATTCTTCAACGTTGATGTAAACTATTTTTGTTAACTGTCTGTATAAAATAGGAAGGAGTATTTCAGCTATGAGACCTAGACCCAGTTGCCACCATACAGTTTCCCATCTATAAAATGAAGTTTAAACAAGCAAATTAAAATAACAATCAAAGTAAAAACATAATACATAACCTTAGAACGGCCTCTTGTATGGTAGATAGTAACTATGTTTCTGTGATGGCTAATACTGATTATATCTGGAACTAACTGGGACCCAAGCTACCGGGGGCACTCAAGAGGGATTTTCTTAATCAGATTATTTGAAACTCATGCTAAATCTGGACCACACACGCTGGTGGCAGCCCACATAAAAGGTGAGGAAAGAAGGAAGCCTTTACCTTTGCCAGCCCTGCCTCGCTCTCAATAGGAAGTTCACGTATATCCTGCTGCAGAGGTATTCCTTCACCTGGATGTCAACCCACTTCTTGAGGATTCCAACTCATGGAAATTGGTCTGCTATCACCATGTGGGTCCAGGGAACGAGGGCATGCTGAACTCGGGTCCCCAGGCTGTGAGTTATCTCCCCAGACCTCAGATCCTCTCAATCAGTAGAGGGTACTTCCTTCCATGTGCTTATTGGCTATTCATCTATCTTCCTTAGTGAAGTACCTGTCACAGTCTCTCCCTCCTCCCCATTTGTAATTGGCTTCTTTTAAAAAAATATTGATTTTTTGTGTGTGATTTGAATGCTTATATAACAATCAGATTGTTTGGATGTGAAGCACATTTTTATATATTTATTTCATTTGTCACTGGGAAAAAAATCACCGCCAAAATGGTTCACTTATCCTCAAATAGACTCTACAAAGTATTGATACCTTTCTTCTAGAATTTCACAGCAAAATGAAGGCCAACGCAGGTGTTGCTACCATCTGAGTGTGATAATCATGGCGGATGCTCCATATGGTGTCTCCTGTAACTCCTATTCAACAGTACGTCGTTCTCTACATTTTTACACTGTTGAAACTTAATCATTTCCTTCCTACCCTTGTTTTAATTTGTCTCTTCAAAGAGAAAACATATCCATGGGAGAATAATTAACTTTTATGAACTGAGCATTTGAAGCAACTCTTTCTTCTTTTATTCTGCTTTGCTCATTTTGGGGGGTACACCTCTTAATTTAGGGGAGCAAGGGAAGCTTCACTTTCTATATGCAACAATATATCTATGAAACTTGAATGCTTTCATTAGCTTGTATCAGGGTCATTACAGTAACAGCAGCTAAGAAATGCTAATACATGTATGTTAATGGTTCTCAGGCAAAGACTGTGACAGAGTTGCCCCTAATTCCATAAACAGAAGGCATATTAATCCCTTTAGTTGACAGGTGCTTAAATGGGCAGATTGGATGAGTAATTGGGTTGTTCTCCTAATCCTTAGCTTTGAATATAAATGAGAAATGTCTCGATATTTTTATTTGTCTTTGGTAACATTTTCTAATTGATTTATTTAAAATGAACTGTTTCTGCAAAGCAGTGAATCCTTCAGCATCTGTTGTTTATATGAGGATTGCAGCTTAACATTCTAAAAGGCAATACCTTTAAGATTTCAGCCTTCCTGCAGTTGCCATAGAAGGGATGTAGAAGCTGTCTTTGAAAGGACACCTTCTTTTTTGGAAGGTGTGTAGGGTGGGCTGCCAACTGTCTCCTCTGACCAGGATAGACTTCTTTGGAGGATGCTCACTATCTTATAGGTCCACAGGACAAAAGTTCATCCCTTGAGATCCAAAAATGGTTAAACAGTTTCCAAAAGAGCCTAATGTGTTCTCAGGAGGTGTTTATGTCCTGGGGAGACCTGGCTAAAAATGCCTCTTCCTTTGATGACAGTGAGTGATTATTTAACCTTTTAGAGTGGGCTGTTATATTTCTGAACCTTCTGTTTCAGAGTCTTACCTGTCACTGTGATGAAAGATTGGGGGAAAATTTTAAATTGAAAGATGTGGCCTGAGAGGAATGGGAGAGATTTTGAACAGAAATATAGGAAGACAAGCTTGGAAGAAAATCGTGAGACGTTTTCAAATATCAAACTGGGCCAACAGGGCCAGAAGCTAGCCAAAGACAGGCTCTCTGCACTCTTCAGAGACCTCACTGTAACCATGGTGCATTTGCTACTTTTCTTGTCACCGGAAGAAATTAAAGGAGAAGCTTGTCTCACAGATTCCCAGGGTTCAGTCCATGTCAGGAAAGCATGGCAGAGTGGCTTTCTGGATGCCAGACAGTGTCGAGAGCTTCTAGCACGGCAGAGGGACCAGGAAGCAGAGAACCAGATGAGAACCCGAAGAGAACACAACCTTCAGAGAGCCATGCCCACTGGTATTGCCTCTGCTGGCTGTACTGTAGGTCACAGAGGATCTGTTGCCACCCGAAACTGTTCCACCAGGCTGGGGCTGAGTGTTGAAGACAAGCCCATCTGACACTCTCCAGACTTAAATCATAGCACATGCACCAACAGGGCAGCAAGGTGCTAGGAGGCACGGTGTCGGGTACCAACCTCCAGAACCAGATGTCCCAGACAGATCCTGGCACAGAAAATTAATCAGCCGAGAAGCCAAATTTGTATATGTGTTTTGCTGTCCCTGCAAATTGGAGGCTAGTTCTCTACTTTATATCCACATGTACTAACATCTAAAGAGTTTGCACACTTGATTCCTACAAATAGAGTTGTTTTCCATCGATTGCCACTTGTAATGTTAACAAGATTATGGAGTGGTGGGCCATGAAGATATTGGCACATGTGAAATTAAGATAGTATCATTATTATTCATGGCTGCTGAAACTCCTACAAGAAAGGACCCATGTCACCCTGCCTTTTGTATACTCTGTATTCAGTTCTACAGCTGGCTTCCAAAGCTGCACAAAGGAGTCATTTGAAGAAACAGGAGCAAATTAAGAAGCCTCCTCCCAGATGTGGATAATGACAGCAAGGATTTTTCTTTCTAAAGATAAAAATGCCATAAACCCCTTGACTTAATGCCAAATGCACCCTCCAGTGTCCACCCCCTTTGCCAACAGATTCCCTATGGCACAGCAAAGAGGCAAAGTTAGGGATGGTTGTTCTACTGGTGTGCAGCGGTCTAGAACTGCTGTCAGAGAATGCATACATGTTAACCCAACGCCCTTCATGTCGTCTTGGTTTGGTTTGGTTTGGTTTGGTTTGTTTGTGTGTTTTTAACTTCAGGATAGACATTGAAGAGGTGAATTTAGAGCCAACTTACTTCCTCCTTCATCGCCTAATATAAGAATAGGAGATTTCAAGAAAGGAAATGCTTGAATTTGTTTACAAAGACCACAGAATTATTTTTTTCCCATTCACCTTCCAGCTCCATAGTCAATGCAGCTTCCTTGAAACTTGTAATTCTCTTATGCTAGGCACCAGGTCTGTTCAAGGAGCTGGGGACAAATGGCATTAAACTGGTGTGTTTATTTTGGATTCGTTCAGTTTAATTGCAGTCTCAGCCTTTTCTAATCAATTTTTATAATTTCATTCAGGCATTAATCTGGAATGACATGTAGATTATTGTGACGGCTCCTTCAAGTGAACATAATATAAAACTTTCACTTCATACTTAGAAGTATCTGAGACTGTGGCACAACTCATAAGCTGAGACTCACTGATTTCTTAGGCAATGTGACTGTGACTAGTTCTTTTGCCTTTTACTAAATTTCATGAAACTCTACTATTTAGTTTATTTTTGTGTCTGTGAAAACACCAGTCCTCTCCTTGAGCTGTGAATGAGAAGCTGAGGATTCATTCATCTTGTACTGTGTCTGTGGAATTAGAGTATTTTCTTTACTGTGCACATTCCACCACCAGAGAGCTGTTCAGCACAAACACATGTAACAGGAAGGTAGACATTTGCTTTATATTTATTCTCCATCTTCCTGTGAATGATTTAACTTTTTAAAAATGCAGTTAGTGTTCTTTTCAAGTGACTTGAATTGTAAAATGGAAAAGAGCAGCAGGGAGAAGTTACACAAAGCAAACCATGCCCCATGACTGTGGGTGGGGAGGATGCAGGCTCTGAGTTAGAGAGACAGCAATCAGAGCTTTGTTACTCTGTGAAAAGTTCCTCCGCCAAGGCTTTGATTTGCCACAAGCACGCTGCTCTCTTGGGTTTTGGGGGGAAGACAGATGAAAACACACAGGGGGACCCCTCTGTCCACTCATTACCAAAGTGTGAGGCAGCTCTGGAGGAACTTTCTGTAAATAAGGCAATCATACAGCAGTGCACTTCAAGTTAAGATTGATAACAAGTAAGGTACTAAAAATCAGATGAAGATTACAGAGCGACGGCCACTGTAAGACTTGCAGACATTAAATGAGTATGAAACGTCAGAGTATAGGAAAGACTTGGTTACAACGCAAAACTTTCATAATTTATAATTTGGGGATGGTTTAGGACTATATTTTTGATGCCAAACCAAGTACTTTCCATTTCTTTTCTCTAATGTTCTACATTTGCAGGTTGAGAGCTTATTAAAATAGTGTAGTATTTATCTTTCTATAGACTGTGTTTCACTCTCTGAGGAAAAGAATGCTTTGGTTAGATATCAAGAGTGAATAAAAAGAATTCTGTGAATGGGACCAGATTGCCTGATTTCATACTTAAAACACCAGTTGCAATATGATGACTGCATCCTGTTAATGCAGTGTATTGTGAGGACAGAAGCTGACCACCACACGCACACACTCGTTGAATGGGAATTGTGGCTTCCAGGAGCTTAGGTCCAGGCAGAGCAAGAAGTGAAGGGGGCATGAGAGTGACAGACAGGCATATGGAGGGAAAGATGTGAGTGTAAAACATTCTGAAGATGCTCTGAACCCAGAAAGGTGTGTCTCTTGGACGCGTAGAAAGAATCAATGAAGATCACAATCAGGGAGAACCCAAGGAGCCAGGATGGCCTTGTGTGGGCAAATCAGGCAGCTTCACAAGGAGAAAGCATTTCAGCGAAGTGTCAGGATCTCCATGCACAATCTTAACTTGCCGCTGTCATCTCTATCTGGCAAGTTCAGGGGAAGCTTTGAGTGGAGAATCCTGAAGAGAACACAGCGCTGAGTCCAGTCCTACAACTGTGTGTGGTCCTATCAAAAGCTGGTGACTGCTTCCTTAAATAAATATTCCTTTTCCATGGTGCTCAATGCTTTGCATCATTTATAGCATCTTGTCCATTCCAGCTGCTCAAATAACTAATAAATCGTGTCTCCTGTGGTAGGAGCTAGGTGCAGCTGCCAATAATTAGGTTCATGTGGTAAATAAATATGTGATACGAGTGTTCTTCTCACTGATATTTCAGGGAATAGAGTAAACTTCCAAATGTCTGCTATTGCGTTACTAACACAAGATGAAGTATAGGTCAATAAAAGCAATGAATAGGAACTTCTATTCAGTACTCCCAACTTTCCCTAGGCCACGATAAGCATCTGGCAACAAATCTTCTCTAATCTCAAAACAATCTGCACATAGCTCCAGCCCTGCCTTGTGGGTAATGGAATTAGATGTCTAGAAGCGAACTGACTTATTCAAGGATGTGAAATCAGTTAGGCCTGAAGCAGAGTAGAAAATAACACAAATTGATAAGCAAAGTGACATTGTCTATGATAACGGGGTTTTAGCAGGACTGAAGGCAAAGGTTCATTGGCTGAGTAGGGATGGAGCCGATTGGAACAGAAAACCTATTTTTACCACAGAGAGCATGCCATATAGATGCCAAGTAGTTTCCATGGTTAAAACATTTTAAAAACATCTCAGAAATACTGCAATGTTGACCACTCATCCATGTCTGTATGGAAAAAGACATTCCATCACTGACCCAGTGAAGAGACCAAAACTCAAGTAAGAGTAGGCTCAAGTGCATCAATATTTACTTCTTTTATAAACCAAAATAATCAAAGAATACCATGCACAAACTTGAAAAGCAAATGGCAACTTGTGAAAACCACAAAATAACAAACCATAAGAGTGAGAAACTCAGCGTATCATAACATAATCAAGTATTGTAAATTAGTAAGGAAAGTATACATTTTGCAATTAAAAATAATCAGGAGAATTGAGCAACTTTTTCAAGAAATAAAAACAGACAGTGAATGCCAGAAATCACAAACAACTCTCTCAAGGAAACAGTTCTCAAGGAAACAAAGGTATAGCTGTGGTGACATGCGTGAACCACCTGCCGGACTAGTAAGGAGTCAACAGAAAACAAACCCCAACCTGTCCGGGGATAAACTGCAAAGAAACAGAACAGAACGCTGTAACGGTCTCTTTGGGCATTTGTTGCGATGCTTCTTTTAAGGGTTAAAACTTAGAAAAAGTTCTTTTATTATTAATTGTGGCTGTTAGCCCGATCAGTTCTCTTGCATACAATAGAATATTAGCTAGCCATATTTAGTTATAATATTTACTGATACATAAAGTACCTAGTAACAGCTTTTTGAGCAAACGGCACATATGTAAAGAGTAATATTGCTTTGTTTACATACTCATATAGACAAATAGAGCTGAAAGAAAAGCCATCTAACAAAATAATTTAACTTTATAAACTAGTTATATTGTGAATGTTATGCTTCTCAAACTTCTTAAAACTTAAAAGTTGCAGCAATCTATAGGTTTAAAATATAATTAAAATGCTATTGCATTTAAGTTTTTATTAGAATTCTGAATCTCTAATGAGAATTGAGGGTTTAACGTTTTATATTAATCCTTTTTATAGCACCATCATGGCACCTACAAAACATCGTTGGTAGAATTTGAGAAGAACCAAAACAATCTAAGGTTCAATTTATTTCAGAACAATTTAATGAAATATATTTTAAAATAAATAGTATGTTGATTGTTTAGATAACTTTCAAAATTAGGGACTGATAAATTGGTTCCATTTATAGTCATAACACCTCATCATTCAGTGATGGTGATGGCTTAGCAGTGTGGCTGTCTATTACCACACTGTCTGTCAGCAGCTGGTGGAATCAGAGAGGAAAGCATCTAAGCTGGACACAGAGGTGAGGAATTTGAAGGAAACACTTCAGGACTCTCAGAGGCTGGAGAGCAGAGAGCTTGCATAGGTTGAAACAGATGAGGTAGGATGACCAATCTGGTGTGAGAATACTACAAACAGAGGGTGCTGTGAGCAGATGGTGGGCGATGGGGCAAAGAAGTGAATGAGGTTCAGTTCCTGTCTTGAAATGAGAATCCATCTCGCAAGTGCAGTGATGTGGATGTGGGAAAAGCTACACAGCTTCAGACTAGAAAACATGTTAGAGGGAAAATGAAGGGGAACTAGGAGAAACAATCAGGTATTGCAAAAACCCAAATGGAATTTATTAATTATGTGGTTTGGAACAAAGGAAGTGGCCATGGACGGTGGTAAGAGCATGAATCTGAAGCCTGAAACGGTGGTAAAAATTACTCAGCTAGATGTGGAAGGTGAAGGAGAGGAAAATAAACAGGAAACCTATCACGGTTTCAAGTGTCAGGGTTAGTTCACCAGAGGAATGACAGAACTCTTTGGAAAAAAATCAGTTTTAATTAAAATACAGTCATACCATTTCTTCCTCCTCATTGCCCCCTCCAGCCCTTCCTGTGCCTGTTCATTCCCTTTCAGATTTATGGCCTCTCTTTTCTTTACTTTCTGTCATTACACACATATCAATGATTTTATCTCTCTCTTCCCTCTCCTCTCTCTTTCATACACACACAGAGAGAAAATAAGTACATAAATACAGTCTGCTGTGTCTGTTAGAGATGTTCTTGTAAGTATGTTTTTGTATTAGGTAACAGATGAAGGGGCTCAACCCTAGGAATGACGAGTTGGGCATTTCTCCACTGACATTCTTGCCTGTAGCTCTTCATCTAGGGGTGAGGGTCCTATGAGATTTTTCTCATCTATATTAGCATGTTAGCTGGTGTTGGGTTGGTTCAGGTCCGGTTGAGGCAGCCATATTGTTGAGGTTTTATGCGTTTATCATCCCTGTCATATCTCATAGTAGACTTAAGATCTTTTTGCCCCTCTTCCACCGAAACTTGAGTGCAGAAATTGTGTTCTGAGGTATCCACTGGGGTTGAGCTCTTCACTCTCTGTAGATGTCTTTGTTTTATCAGTTGTAGCTTTCCATAATGGCCTCTGTCTACTGTAAAAATAGAAGCTTCTTTGCTGAAAGGTGAGGGATACACTTACCTGTGTATAGGGATAGTTATTTAGAAAGCAGCTAGGTTACACTGGCTTAGGGAAGATGCTGCAGTCAGTTCTCCTCACCGGGTCCATGACCTCAGCCGCCATGGTCAGTTGGCTGGGTTTACAGTACAGGGGATACATCCTTCTGTTGAGTGAGACTTAAGTCCAATTAGGCAGTGCTGTATTTGAAATATTGAATACACAAATGTAGGAACCCTGGGTAGTAAAGGTTTACGTAATTTTGGAGAGAAAAAAAAAAACACCGACATTTAGAGACTGGAGATTCTTGGATTGAAACAGTCACAGTGGCCACAGGTAAGAGGTAGAAAGGTAGAGGGAAAGGAGGAAGGAGAAAATTTGATATTATAGAAGCAGTAAGAAAGCAACTTGTGGCAGTAAAACAATATCATAACCACAGAGAGATGTATGGGAAAATATTGAATGATTACTTTCAGTTTTTTTTTCTAGTTCTTTATAGACACTGGATAAAAAGGCTCAATTTTAAATTCTCTTCCAAGAAATAAATTCTGTACCAACTTAGACATTTCAAGTTTGATCTATGTGTTAGCGCAAATGCTGCCCCTGAAAGGCCTTTTTGAAGAGATGCTTTCTGGGACTCAGTATCAGATAACATTTGTTTTTAATTGGATTTTGAGATGAGGCTTCGGACTCAGAATTGTCTCATCTTCCCAGGAACAGTATTCCTGTCTTAGACATGATTTCTTCAATTTCAGAATAGCAGCATTCTGTAAACAAAGTGAATGGCTATAAACTGCAGAAGTGAATAGGTGAATGTATACTATTTTAGCTACAGAATGAGCAGGAAAGAAACTGACATCCTAATTGAGTGTGCTTTTCTTAGTCAACACATGGCCAGAAACATGACTGGAGGTATAGGAGAAAGAAAAACCAGTGCACTGAATCATGCATATCAATGAAGAATTTTCAAACTGTTCACTAATGTTTACAAAATACTACACTTGATAATTTATGTAAGATAGTTCAACAGATTTTTAATACCGTTTAATATGATTAGCACACAGGTATTCACTCTATGTATGTTTTGTTAAATACTTGAATTTATGTATAAAAATATTTATGACTGCAGCGTATTTGGCAAATGTGTAAGATGTATATAAATACCGTGTGTTGTTATCATTTGTGTTTTGGGACTCAATTTAATTCTTAAGATTTGCAGACATCATAAGTCTAGAACCTTCCCAAGCAATGATGGTGGAGAGAAATTCTGCTGTTTAGTGCTCGGCTTAACAAAATCTACTACGGAATTCCTTTCTTCTGGCTAGTTTTTGCTAAGATAAAAACAGAGCTTAGGTTTAGATCATGAATGCACGTCATATCTGCAATTAAACACAAGCAGAAAAGGGTTACATAGATAAAACTGGACAGCGCCCAGGCTGGCAGCGGGCAAAGTGAAAACCAAGAACAAGCCTTTCAGTGACTTCACGCCCACATGGTGATTTCTTCCTACTTTATCACATTACTTAAGTTCTCAACAATGGCCTGATTTAGTCATAACTTAATAAATACGGGATTCTCAGTGTGAGACTTTAAAGACAGATTTTAAAAATTAAAAATTTATCTCCACCAGTTCCTAAGTGAGAAAATTGTTTTCATGTGGAATATTAAATGCTAAATAAAACAACTAAATAATTTTCTTTACATCATTCCTTAGCTACTTAGAGTATTGACAATTCAGATTTTAAGAGATTTTTATATTACTTAGTTTGATCTTTTAATTTGAATGTGCAAAATATGAGATCCAAAGAGGTATTTCTTAGTTAGCTTTTGGGTTTACCCGAAGCTCAAATTCTTGATTCCTGTTCTCATGTTCTTCTGCTACTCTCCCTAAATATGCTTCATATAACTGCACACAAGGGACCCATTCATATTTGAAATCTAACCTTCAAGTTCTCATGGTACTTCTAGCTGAATAAGCATGGGTTCTCATTTTGTAAAAAAAAATGACTTTGAGATATTTAAACAAGACATATTTTGTTAAATGCCTTTTCTAGAACTCTGTGAAATTTGAGGAAAATTAAACTCTCCAAAAAGAGAAGAACATATCTTCAGGATGCAAATTTTTTTCCCTTAGCCCTCAGGCAATTACTCCAGAAGATAGCTTTCAAAGTAGAATATTTTATATATCCCTAAGAAAATACAGGCTCAGACATTGTTGCTTTACAGCTATGGTTCTTTTGAGAACATAGTGACCTATGCAACTGTACTGAATCATCTTACGGGGCGACATTAGCCAGAAAGTTTCAGTTCCTCAGGGATGTCTCTTTGCTATGTTATGTTGGGTACAGATGGAATGGGAGATGATGATGGCAGAGAGGGAGTTATCCTTCTGTGAGAACAGGCTTAGGGATCTGTGAGGAGTCCCGGAGCCCCAAGACTGTTGATGAAAGGGACACAGGATAGTTCAACTCCTAAGCCTCACACAGCCCAGTGATGCACTTCCGTTATCCGTTTGCTGAGCCACGGCAATTTTCATTGCCTTTTGAAGGAAAGAAAAAGAATAAAGTGCTCTGCTTTTATTTGGGAGTGAAGGGCACACCATTTCAGAGGCTCTCTTTGCTGATCCTGCCTAATGAAGCAGCAGAGGCACCACGTGAGTGGAATAGCCAACGTCGAGGAAGTTAAGAGCAGCTTGCATAGTGTCTTGATGTGTGCGCTGGCACAGGCGACCTGTGAGTGGCTTTAGCAAATAATGGCTGATTTTTCTCTGTGGATCTTGCAAGATAATCTTACTGGAAAGACATGTTTCATTTATGTGACTTCGTTCTGTTATTGGCAGCCCTGCAAATGATCTGGAACAGGTGGGCATACCAATAAGCGAAGAATATGCTTTCTAGCCTGTCACCCTCCACTTATCTTGTTTTGATGAAGACGCATACAGGGAGAATCATATTTGTACTTGATCTTGTGTCGGGAATCTCTAAAGCACTAACAAAATAAAGGGGGCAATTTCTCTTTGCTGAGTTAGTTGACTATTAAAATTGAGAATAATTTTCTTACAATTTCACAGTATAGTTTTTCATGGATGATGTTCATCATTTAGGGTGGGAAAAGGAGACACAGTCTATCAAAAACAGATAAAGAAAAGCCGCAGAAGAGCCTGCTGTTTCTGCGTTTTTGGATGATCCAGCTTGTGCTCAAATGAAATCATGACAGATTCATTTATGTGAAATGGCCATTGCTGATCTCCTTGCCAGAAACTAGATTGCTTTTTTATTTAGGAGATTTGCAGATCAGTCCTTAGCTTTCTTTAGTTAGTGGCGTCATGGCACCTGCCCAATCTGCCTCTTCTCTTCCAGTTGGCATTGCCAATATCTTGGGATGCATGTGTTAAACCACAGTCACATCCAATCGAAAAAAAATTGTTGAGTGTTTTAATCACATGCAGAGCTAGGTTGGCTGATATCCCAGTTAGACCAATATAAAGAGCTGGTATAGTAGAAATTTTGTCATCCATTGAAACAATGATAGGAACAAGCAACATCAATATTATGGGTGATCTTTTCATTTAATAGCAACTGCTGCTATTGACCATCTCTAGAGTACTTAAAGAATTTTTGTTGCTGGTTCTACAAGCCAAATTTATTGAACAACTGAACTCAATAAATGGATTGATTGGAGAACATAAAGGTATTAGATAGTTTCAGATAAGACTCCTTCTGTAGAGCAATAAACTTCCAAGTAGAGCTTTTGACAGCTCTTGCTCATTTCCATTGGCCCTCTGAGGGCTTGCCTGCTTGCTCATTACTGGGGAGGCCTGGTCTTCTGTTTCTCCTGCCAGCTCACATTCAGTAGATCTTAGCCAGGAGGCAAGCATTAGGAGAATTATTAGTGGAGGAGTGGACACGCTGTGCAAGTTTATTGTGCAGTTTCCTTCTGCTCTCCTTCCATGCACATAAGAACAGGGGTCACATAGAGTAGGGTACAAATACCCCCACTCAATTACATGTGACTGCTATGTGTAAGGTGCTTGTGTGAGCACCTAGGAATACAGAAGAAAGCTGGCAGAGGTGTCTGCCTCCGTGAGTTTACATTCTAAGATAACCTTTTCTCTCCTTGCCGCCTGGAAAAATGATAAATAAGTGAAACACTGGGTTGTACTGGTAGAACTGACCAGCAATTATAGACTTCCATATGATTCTTCAAATGGGATAGCTATTTATTATTGTATTCCTTTACTGGCTACTGCCTTCTGGTGGGTAGAGCCACACCTGGTTTGTAGGAATTGGTGAAGAGTCCATGTCTTAGTTAGGGTTTCCATTGCTGTGAAGAAACACCATGACCAAGGCAGTGCTTATGAAGGACAACACTTAATTGGGGCCAGCTTGAAGTTTCAGAGATTTAGTCCATTATCATCATGGCCAGAAGTATGGCAGCACGCGGGCGGATATGGTGCTGGAGGAGCTGAGAGTTCTACATCTTGATCCGAAGGTAGCTAGGAAGAGACTGGCTTCCATTCTTGGCAGAGCTTGAGCATAGAAGACTTCAAAGACAATCCCAACAAGGACATACTTCCTCCAACAAGGCCACACATACTCCATCAATGCCACACCACCTAACAGTAGCACTCCCTATGTGCCAAACATTCAAACACATGAATCTGTGGGGGCCAAACCTATTCAAACCACCACAGTCTGACATACTAAAAGTGTATACAATGTAGTATTATAGAATATATATAGTAATCTATGACCTAACTAATTATATATAGAGCAATATATATAGTAATCTGTATATATATATATTAGTCTATGAGCTAAATAATTATACATTTATTTGCGTGTACATATGCGTATACATATACATATTTGACTTTATTCACAGAGGGTCTATTTTCATCATTTGTCACGGTTAGGCTCTGCAAGGTTCCCCTAGCCCTGAATTAGTACATTCCAATTGCTCCTAAGGAAAGCACTGATTCAGTTCTTTGGGTCTAACCCATCCATCAGATGACGACTTCAAGACTGCTTCTGTGTGTTCTTTTGGAGGTAGCTTACTTACCCGTGCCTTGTTGACTATGTAACACTGAGACTTTGCTAGCAAGCGGGCATGAATGAATCCATGTAACCACAGAGCTTCTCCCTAACACCCATCTCTGCCCTACTGAGCTGGGGAAGACCAGACAACATTTTAGTAAGACTCTTCAGACCATCTCCAGTGAGCTTATGATAAGAACACAAAGCTCACGGCTGCAAAAGGCCTGGCACCAAATAGACTGCGGGGCGGACACTTGCTTATAGAGTCAGCTAGAATGAGAAGACTTGAGAAGCTCTGCTGGGTTCCTGTTGGGAAGATCTGAGTCACGCAACTTGTATTTATTTTTACTTTGTGTTTATTTATTTTTATGCCATATTGAGTATATGGCATGAATGACCACAAAAGTGCTCTGAGAATTGATTTTGGTGTTGCAGTAATTTTATTGGGTAGGCTATTTTACACAGAGGAAATGTGCAAATCATGAAGACTTCCCCTTGTGTGTCTGTGTGATTGTAACTGTGTGTCTTGACTCTACCTCTTCCCCTTGTGTGCGTGTATTTGTAATTGTGTGTCTTCTGTCTCTTCCAGTGAGTTCCAAGGAGCTTTTTCATCTGGAAAGAGCTCTAATACAAAGCCTGAAAATGGAGTGAGGGGCAGGAAGCCCTCTCTGCTCAGGTGCTGGGATCCAGGAGGCATACCTCCTCTCTGCCCATGGCAGGCAGGTATCCTAAGAAAAGCACAGAGTCGGGTGATTCAGTCATCCAGCTATGACTCAAATGCTGTAAATACTGAGCAGGAGAAGAAATGGCCAAAGGAGGGAGGTGAGCAGGGACTGCAGGCACACAAGAAAATCTACCACCTAAGCGTCGCCTGGCAGCAGCCGGGCCATGCTCTCTGCTCGGTGCTAGCTTCAGGCTTCTCAGCCATGATGTTAGGCTTCACGGAGTCACTCCACACTTTAGAAGCCCAGTGGACCCGCCTTCCAAACATCAAGCCTTGCCTTGCTGCCCTGCTGTCCTTTCGAGGCAGGAGAGACCTGACCCACATCCCTCCCCCGGAAGCCGGGAGTTTGGCAGAGGGGCACAGAGTCCCGATAACTGCCTTCATGATTGATTTGCTGTCTTGAGGCTTTTACAGATTCTAAGTCCAACACTTTTGCTAGTGTCAATTGAATAGGCAGATGCCTGGGATCCCACTATTGAGCAGAAAAGCCTTTTATTCTGTAATTATAGAGGAAAAGAAAAGATCATAAAAATATTCAGTTTGAACAATTTAGTATGAATGCTTTTCAGTTAAAATATAATTAGTCAACAAATGTAAATCACTAATTATGAGTTCCTTTTCTGTTTTGATGTGAAGTTGTGCTCCAAGTGTCTGTATCAGGGAGAGACCGTATACTGAAGCTGCATAAACGTGTAGGAGAGAAGAGATCAGTTCAGAAAGTGTAACAAAACAAAAGCAATGCTGCCTACTTTGCATTTGATTGGACTTGGATGGAAAAATCAAGAGTTGTAGGTAGAATTGTTGCAAAAAAAAATCTATTTGATGAAATATTTGGATGAAAGAGAAACAGGGCTGGGTAGGCAGACATGAATTTGCATAGGAGAGCATGCTGTCTTTTGGATACTGTCCCCTAATGGCCTGTGTGTTAAGACTTAGTTCCCAGACTGGAGCTATTGTAAAGCAATGTAATCTCTTAGGAATCAGAGCATAGTGAGAGGCCTTATATCCTTAGGGGGTCTCTTCAAAGATTGTGGGATCCAGTCTCTTCCTTTTGTTCTTTTTCCTCACCTAGGATTGTCTTATTGTACCATGTGCTTCTGCTGTGCATTAGCTCCTCAATGACCCAAAGCAAGGATCATCAGTTACAACCGCCAAAACAGTGTCCATGTCAGCTCCTTCTTATGGTGGCTTAGCTCAGAGTCCCAAGAAGACTGTGTACTCCTGCTTCAGCTCAGGTTTCAGCTTTCCCTTCCCAGCAAACTATGTCAGCCACCACACAGTGACGTTCTGTCTGTCACAACAGTGTGAGCCCTAGCTGATCCCATTCTGCGTAGGCAGAGGCTGTGCTGGGCATCTCTTGATGGCCACTGCGATTTCTACAAGGGCGCTGTGGTCCAGGTTAGAGGGAAAAAAAGAGGATCCCGTGTTTTGGTTTGAGAAAGTCCTTGTGTTGTGTCTGCCTTTCCAGGGTTCTCTATGTGTCTTCTCACCATCCTCTGCTAGTTTGTGTGTGTGTGTGTGTGTGTGATATGTTGAATCTACTATAACATGTTGTTTACATACACTCTAGTATATGAGTCATTTCTATTTAGAAAATTGATTTTACTTACCTGCTTGTTGAAAACTTGGACAATTTCTGCATTGAGAACACCAATTATTCATTCTAAAGATTTAAAAATAATTGATCATCAATGGCCAACTGTAATAGAATCAGTTCATGTCCGTATTTGCTGTTCTTGTCTCCTGTGTTGTGTATAGTGATGTGGTGGACAGGTACTAAATCACCCATTAACCAGTTCCTGACTTTGTTTCTCCCCTGTGCAGAACATTTGCTTGTGTCAGTGCTCTCAATTATAGAGAAGAAAAAGGGACAGTGGCATTTTATACTCTGCTGAGCCTGAGCAGAAATCCACTTTACTGAAATCTCCACGCTTTCCAGTCCACCAGCAGTGAGCTCCTCCTGAGCATGGTGCCCCTGCTATGGTCTTGTGGCTGGGATCCTCAGTGTCCTGGATTACTCAGATGAGCAACATTCCTTCTCACCTTGGCACTTGGAGTCACTTCTTCGGGAACGTGTTCAGATTTGCCCAGTGACTGCTCTTGATTCTCAGATTCAATTTCCTTTACCGTTTTGAAACAAGGACTCATGATTTTCCTGATTCTGATCCTCAAGTGCTGGTGTTGGAGGTGACACCACACCCGGGTCTTAAATTCTATCTTAGTAACCATGAGTAGACGTGCTTCTAGCTCACTCTTCAAGTTCCTTTTCTGTTGCTATGATTTCAAAACAAAACAAAACAAAACAAAACAAAAAAATGCTCTGACAAAAGCAACCTGGGTGCGGGGGCAGGATTTCTATCATCTTGCGCTTCCAGGAAACAGTCCACCATCCAGGGAAGGGAGGGCAGGAGCTCCGGGTGGAAACATGGAGGCAGGAGCTGTGGAGTAGCACCGCTGTTCATCATTCATTTTCTATAACCCAGGACTGCTTGCCTGGGGATGGCACTGCTCACAGGGGCTCCCTGGATCAATTAATAATCAACACAATCCATCGCAGACATACTCAGAGACGATTTCATCCGGGGAGTTCCTCAACTGAGGCCCCCAGATGCTGACAAACTGTGTCAAAGAGACAATTAAGGCTACCCAGGACTCTCCGCAGGGAGCATGTGGTGCCTTCTACCTTTGCATTCCCGTGGTAGTTTTCAACAGCCCTGGCAAAACAGTCGACATGTTTACTAATTTGCAGATTCATCTTCCAGTCTAGACTATATGCTTTCTGGGATTAAGAACAGTGTCTTCTCATCTTTATGTGTCCAGTTTATACATTTAATTATCTGGCACATAAATGTGTGTTTGCTGAACAAAACATGTTTTCATACTTTAGCTAATTTTCTTCACAATTCAGCTTTCCATATCTTTAAATAATTTGTTTGATCATTCATTCATGAAATAATTATCACCTCCTTCTGAATATGCTGCACATTTCATGCTTTTCTGAATAACACTGATTCCTTTTTAACATTATTTAATCTTAGAAGTATTTTTTTAAATTTTTGTAATTAAAGCAAAATTGCAGTGCACTGCTAACATGCGTTTCCAGCCATTCCCTGTACTCGTGGTCTCAGCATGGCTGGGGGCTGTGGCCGTCTGTGCCATGCACACCGGGCTGCGCTGTGTCGGTACGTTGTGCTGCAAACCTCTCACTTGGCAAGCCCACCGCAACTATTCTGAATTATTGGGTTATGCAGCACATGCAGTTTGGACTGCTGTGGCCTCTGTCTCTTTTCAACTGTATTTCGGGGAATATTTTTACCAAGCAGAAGTATCATTTTGAATGTTGCAATGTGAGGTTTATAGTGGTTTGAAAGTTCTCCAAGGGATGTTCTAGAATATATACAATAGTATATCAGGGTATTAGGGATTTGTATAAATCCCTTGACTCTATGAAGGGTGCACATATATCATCGCAGACTTCAGTCCCACAGTTACAAATGGTGTCTGGAAGGAACTGTGGTGGAAAGCATGTCATAATTTTGTGAGATTTGGAGGAGGATGAAGGAGTGATTGCCACTGTGTGATGTATAACTATGGGAACAAGGATTTAATGACTTCATGCCTTGTGAATTGTGATGGAGCTAACAATTCCTTAGAACACTTATTTCTGTGAATTTATCCCAGCCCCCACTTCCTTTCAATGAGCTATACATATATGTGTGTGTGTATATATGTACATATATATGTATATATGTATACATATATACACACACACTTGAAATTATATGCAACTAATAAAACAAATTGTATAAGGATCTCCAAGTAAGAAACCAGAAAAGCATAATAATATAAAATAATATTTCCCATTCACCTGTTACTTTAAAAATCCATCTTCCCTTTTCAATTGCTTTCTTAAGCTTCTAGCCCTATCATATGATTTATTCAGTACTAATAATAGAAGTAGTGTTCTTTCATGTGGTCTGCCTGTGGAAGGCAATGTGTACTAGGCTGACAGCTAGAAAGCCCTGGGAGCTCTCCTGTCTTTGACCCACAGCGCTGAGATTACAGGTCTACATGCGACCATGGTCAGTTTGCAAGAGTATGGTCCCATCACGGGTCTGAAATGGTAGGAAGACTTGATAGTGGGAGGATCCAGCAGCTGGATGTGAGGTGGCCAGTACATTGTATCAGTGTTCAAGAAGCTGAGAGCCACAGGAAGTCCACCAAGTCCCACAGTCACCTCGATGCGTCAGCCAGCAAGTCCATCTTCCCTAAACAGGGTGGGAAGCAGGTGTTTAAACACAGGAGCTTGTGGGAGAACACCTCACATCTAAAGCACAACAGTCAGCGAACCTTGTCAGAAAACGAGAAGACAGGGAACGATGAGAGTGTTGAGCATTTGTTCTCGGGTTATGGAAGAAACTAAAATGCAGAGTCCTTTAGCTGAGTGCAGCGCTGGGGTTGGGGAAGTGGCCGGCAGAGACGGGAAGACAAGTGAGGTCTTTGTGACTGCGACACCACCTTTGAGAAGATAACCCAGAGGGAAGGGGGCACTGCCGCAGTGAGCTCTGAAGAGCCATGTGGCTGGTGTGTGGTCAGTAATGGGCTCTAAAGATCTGTCCTTTATCCTACCTGTTGTGTCCACCTCAGGAGAGTGACTTACCTGAGTCATGTTTTCTAAGGATCCTTCTGGATTTGGGGCCGAGAAGAGACTAGGGTGGATGAAGAGCAATGGAAATAAGGAGACCAGGGGTGAAGCTGCTGCAGTACCCCAGGTTCCTGTGTTTCCGACATTCCATTCCCCAAATACGCTGTTAGAACTTGGCTGTACTAATCCAAGTTACCCATGTGTGTTAAATCATGTAAGTCTGTTATGGCAATTTTACACTTAGTGAAGAATAGATGCAAAACTACTCTGGGGATTTTCGGATTCACAGTATGAGGATATGTTTCTGTGATGTGGCAGCCTGCTGAAACTAGCTCAGTAATATGAAATCCCATTACAATGACTGTATTTATTAGTGAAAATTTCCCACTCCCCAAAGGAGGCATCATCAAACAAATCAATCCCAGAACAACGGCATCATTCAATTAAAATTAGTATTTCCCAATTTATATTTACTCATACTATGGTAGAATTTGACTCCAACCAATTCTTGTTCCGTGATTATATCTGTAATTGATTGCACTTAATCAGTTTTCAAACACAACTCACAAACAAATAAATTATAAATGCTAATGTCGTTTGCCAGGACTGTACCTAGAAATACTATAAGCAGTGTTGGGAATATCTTGATGGTCTCAGAAAATATCTTTGTGCACAGTGAACTTGCAGCAAATCCTGAGGTGACATCATTATCCATTTGAGTAGCTATAACAGAGTTCATAAGACATGTAGCTTTTAAGCAGCAGAAGTTTATGGCTCACAGTTCTGAAGGCTCAGAAGCCATAGATCAAGGTCCAGAAGGATTATGGTCTGGCGAGGGCTTTTCTATGTTTCATGTTGAAGCCTTCTTACCATGTGCTTTCATGGGAGCAAAAGTGAGGCTGTTTTCTCAGAACCTTGTGAAAAAACATGGAGTCCATTGATGAGGGAGCATGTCTCATAAATACTGTCAAACCAGGTGTTAGGATCTGGCATGTGAATTAGCAGATGACATATACTTCCCTCCAGTTCTTGGCAAATAATCACATTAGAAATTGATACCATGCCTTGTTCTAATTTATTTTCTGGTTATGTAACAAATAGCCCAAAGTAGCTTAGCAGAGAAAAGGTGTGTTTCAGCTTTCAATGTGAGTTCACTATCCATCACTGAGAGAAGTCAAGGTGGAAACTCAAGGCAAGAACTTGAAGGCAGGCCTTCTTGCTCATCTATAGAGCTTCACCTGCCACCATGGAGCTCAGTTCACAAAAAATCAGCAGGAACTGTGGGGGTCGTAGCTCACCAACTCAGAGCCCAGGCATAGACTCAGCAGGCCTTCTTCTATAGTTATGGTCTGGACCAGCTACAATGGGCTGAGGCCGCCTGTATCTGTTACTGTGGAGACATTTCCCCACAGATTTGCTCACAGGCCAGTCTGATGTAGGAGCACAGTTGAGGCTCTCCTGTCAGATGACCCCAGGCTGTGTCAAGTTGACAGCCCAAGGTAATGAGGGCATGGTTGTACATGAGTCCTGGCTCTTTAAAAATGTCAGCACCTTTGGTGTAATTTCTATTGACTACTATGCACAGCAAAACAATGTAAATCAGGTTATATAATTTTGGAATATTATTGCCAATTAGCATTGCAGATCTTATGGGATAAACGGAGGTGCCATGGTTGGAGGTGTGTGAGGAACCTGAGTGGAGGGCTTCAGCTGATCTGTTAGTTAGAGCTTGGCCCTGCCTGTCAGTAGGCATCTGCCATTGAACAGATGATGTTTGGAAGCCTTTGTCTCCTTTACCAAATTCCCTCGTGCATGTGAGCAGCTTCTGTCATCATTCTGAGGATTGACTAGCTAATAGACTTAAAGGCAAGCCATAAAGAAACATGGCCTTTTACCCTATCCTCAGCCTAAGGCCTGGAAGAGCTTTGCATGTCTTCAGATGGAGATGTTCCGAGAAATTTCTCTTTGGTGTATATGAGAAATATCTTTAGTATCTTTTAAAACCACATTGTCTTGGTGCGACCAAGGAAGTTACACAGATTTCATTATTAAACATTTCACACAAACAATTATTAGTCTATATATTCTTGTGACTCACATGTTTCACCTAGATTTCCTTTCTTACATCTAAAATCACAAATAACTGATAATTAGCAATTTAAGTCATTAATATATGAAATAGTTAATTATGAGTCTTCAGGCTTGTGTGTGTGTGTGAATGGGTAGAAATATGGTGAGAATTTTCACACCCACCCCCTCTGCATGCCATTGCCCACACACATCAAGAAGGACAGCAAGCAATATTCTCTATCAACACCAAACTACTAGCTGAACTAAAGGTGTGATGTGATACTCAGACCAATTGCAGATGAAATTGCAGGGTGTGAGGATCTGTAGTCCCCATGCTGGCTTTTAGGGGCTTTTCAATAGGTGAAACTTTAGAGGCTCACTAGGTAGATGAGTATATTTCATTGTAATAATATAGGCTTTAATTAGGCATGCTCTGTTATTCCACTCCTGTGACTAGTAGTATGGCTAGTCACAAAGGCCAGAGAGAAAAATCTGTGCCCCCGAAACACCAAAGGAGATGGATGATAAGGGTCTTTAGCTAATATGGCAAGTCAAAATGGGGAAACATCGTTTTGAAAGTCAAATGTTGGCATTCCTATGAAACACCCAAAATGGTTGTTTTTAAGAAGCAGAAGTAAAAAAATGCCATCCTCCCTCTAACCCCCATAGTGAGGAGAAGAACATCTACAGATAGGGGCTGCTGCAGCCAGTCCCAGCTGTGTGATTATGTAAAGCTAGTAAGCTTCATAACCTCGTTTCGGGGTTACTATTGTTTGCATTGCCTCGATTTGTGTGTTTTGAATCCAGCTCGTAAACCCTATAATTAGGAAGAAGTATCAAAGTGCCTACTTACACACTTTTTATTTGTTTTCTGAGGTTGTAATTGTCTATAAGTGCTTGCATGGCTGACAATTCAGCAAACGGAATGGCTTCCAAACATCCTCATTGTAGCTTTCTGTTTCATTCCTCACCTTGAAGCTATTCTGTTCTTCCCAGCTTTAATTCCACTCAAAAGTAGGAAAATGTTTATTTTCAATTAGAGTCTTGCACAACATGATTGTTTCCCTTTGCCGTTTTAAAGGGACCACAGGAAATGAATACAGAGGCTGTAAGTCATTCGGCTCCTATCATCAGAGATCGCTGCTCCTTGATGTGTGAAGGGCCAACACAGTTCCCCACCTAAGCCAACAGCCTTAAAGTTGTCGGTGCTCCACGTGGATGGTAGGCCCTGGAAACCACATCCCAGTTTTGCAAGTTTCACAGGACTTCCTTTTTCACTTGTTATGTCTACAAATAGCATGTTACATACATTAAGGGGGAATTAATTTTCTGTATGCTCACTCCAGACAAGTGATAAACATGGCTCCCTGTTTTAGAGGGCCTCAGTGCTCATGGTGGTGTGATTTTAGAACTAAGCTGTACAAGGGGTAGGGGTGTGATGGGGTGGGGAGGCTGTTCTCTTCACATCTAAAATACCTGGCAACTCTTTTTAAAGCCTGGTATCAGATCAAACCCCACATTAACTAAGGATGGCATCCATGCCTAGGTCCCCTGGGTGATTCCAATACCCAGCCAAGAATGTGATCCATGGAGACAGATGGACAAAACGAGGCTCATTCAGACTTATTGGAGACATATACCTTATTTTAGTCTAGTGTGTTAGGACTGTATGGGCTTGAGCCTGAGATTCCAGGTTGTCACTTGTGTGACCTTGGATAAACTACTTAAATATTGCTGAGCTTCTTTATCAGTTGTCATACTTTACAAATGACTGAGCTGTAGCGAGGATTAAATGAGGCAGCTCCTGTCCAGTGCCTGGCATGAGCCTATCGCACAGCAGATCAAGGGTGCTGCTGCCTTGCTTCTTCCCAGTTTAACGTAGAGTTCATTGCAGCAGGCCCTTCTTGGTGAGGAAATGTGTTGTCTTTCTATCCTGTTAATTTATCAGCTCATTTATTTAATTATTTAGCTTTAAGTATTCGACAGCATACATTGTTCTGTGATATTTGTACTACGTGGGGCACCATTTATGGTATGATACATTACCTTTACCTTTTATTTTGAAACAAATTTGGAAACACAACAGAATTACAAACCCAGAGCTGAGAGTTTCTGAACACTGTTGTTTACTTTTCTCTAGTGTTAAAATGATGCATAACTAATTCCTTTATCAAACCAAGAAATTAACACTGACATAATGTTATTGCAGGTTTTATATGGGTTTCCCCAATTTTCCACTAAGGCATTTCCCCCTCCTGTTTGGGAGTCCAATGCAGGCAGGCATTTCATTGTCATGTTTCCTTGGTCTTACCCAATCCACAGTAGGTCTTGGTTTTTCCTGGCTTTCTCAGCCTCCTTTTATAGATTAAATTCTAGGCAGCAACTCATGGAATGTCTTTCGATTTAGGTCTATATAATATTTACTCATTCATAGGTCCAGTTTAGGCATTTGGGACAAAAATACCATAGAACAATTGCAACCTCTTCAGTACTGTGGGGCAAGGAACAAGCTACGGTGGAGGAAGATGTATTACTTGCTAAGCTTGTCAGTGAAAGTTCACAATCTAGGAGGTTTAGAGATAAGAAAGTGATGTTTTCTGAATTCTGGAAGCTTGAAGCCCGAGAACGAAGCGTCAACAGTGTTGGGTGCTGTATCGTCGGTCTCTCAAGGTTCTTACAAATGGTGTCTCTTGTCGTGTCTTAAGGCATGCCTGAATTGCCTCCTGGCTTCTTTTTTAAGGATTCAAGCCACAGTACGGTCAGTCTCAAAGGTTTTCCTTAACCTCTGTCATCCTTTAAAGGCTCTGTCCCCAAATAAATTCACACGCAGAGTCACCATGGATTATTAATTCACGTAAGGATTTATGGGAATGGATAATGTATCCCGTAACAGGTGTATGTCAAGCAGCAATACACAGTAAAAGGAAAGGGCAAAGGGCTTTGCCAGGACAGGAAGTGATCTGTACCTACAAGTCGAGCTGTTTCTTGCCGAATCAGGAAAATGAAAATAGTTGTAGCAAATGCAAGGATGCACAGTAGTGGCACAGCACTCACTGGGAGAAGTGAGCTGCTTGAGCATCATGTGGAGGACGGATGGTGAAGGACAGTGAAGGGGCACGATTGGGAATGGGCCTGTGAATACAAAGACTCCAAGCAAGTCCTGGGCCCCAGCTCCAGATGGAGATGGCAGCATGCTCTGGTGATGCTGCGAAACATTTAAAGGGACACAAATCTTTTTAGGGAAACACTGAAAAGGGCTTATTCAGCCTGAAGATGAAATTGCTGATGAGGGCTTTCCTTATCTTGGAGCACTTCATGGAGTCCTTACACCAAGGACAGTGACCAGCTGTTCCCAGACATTGCAGGAACAGATGTCAAGTAGACAGTCATAGATGGAAATGAATGCAATCCAGACTAACACAGAATAAAAATGCCTTGATAAAAACAGTCGCTATACACTAGAGAGGCTACAAATGGAAGAGACACAATTTTGTAAAAGCGAACACAGGCAGACTACTAAGATGGCTCAGTGTGTAATGGCAGGGGCAAGCAGTCCTGAATATCTGAGTTCAAAATCAATACAATAAAATAATGTGTGCCCTATTTTGCAAAAAGATGAACTTGGGACAAATGACTTGACTTCCAGGGTAACACTTTCACCTTCATTTGTTTCCTAGGCTATTCTATAAGCTGCTTTATGTTATGTTAGCAGCTCTACTACATAGACTTAGCAGACTTATAGAGTGCTTATTAAGCTCAATAATTGTTAATGTGATTGACTGTGATTTCTCCCATGTATAATTTTATTCCCAGGTTATGTCTAAAAAGTACAGTATAATATGCTCACAGTATAATATATATAATGTATATATGACATTACTTGAAGAACACTAAAATGATATTTCTAGTCCCTTTAGCTGTAAGACTTCATTTCCTACCACAAAGTGTATTTTAAGCTTAAATTCTTTTCTTTTTGGTTTTTAAAATTTCTTTATTAATTACACTTTATTCGTTTTGTATCCCCCCTGTAGTTCCCCCCTCCTTCCCTCCCAATACCTCCCTTCCTTCCACTTCTCCAAGCATGCCCACCCCAAGTCCACTGATAGGGGAAGTCTTCTTTTCCTTCTTTCTGATCCTAGTCTATTAGGTCTCATCAGGAGTGGGTGCATTGTCTTCCTCTGTGGTTTGATAAGGCTGCTCCCTCCTCAGGGGAAGGTGATTAAAGAGCAGGCCAATCAGTTCATTTCAGAGACAGTCACTGTTCCCATTTGGACACTGAACTGCCATGGGCTACATCTGTACAGGGGTCCTAGGTTATCTCCATGCATGCTACTTGTTTGGAGTATCAGTCTCAGGAAAGACCCCTGTGCTCAGATTTTTTTGGTTCTGTTACTCTCCTTGTGGAGTTCCCGTCCTCTCCAGATCTTACTATTTCCCACTTCTTTCATAAGATTCCCTGCACTCTGCCCAAAGGTTGGTCATAAGTCTCAGCATCTGCTTTGATATCCTTCAGGGCAGAACCTTTCCAAGGCCCTCTGTGGCAGGCTCCTGACTTGTTCCCTGTTTTCTCCTTTTTCTGATGTCCATCATCTTTGCCTTTCTGGATAGGGATTGAACATTTTAGCCAGAGTCCTCCCTCTTGATTAGTTTCTTTAGGTGTACAGATTTTAATAGGTTTATCCTATATTATATGTCTATATGAGTGAGTATATACCATGTGTCTTTCTGCTTCTGGGATAGCTCACTCAGGATGACCTTTTCCAGTTCCCACCATTTACTTGCAAATTTCATGATATCCTTGTCTTTTATTGCTGAGTAATATTCCATTGTGTAGATGTACCACAATTTCTGTATCCATTCCTTATTTTAGGGGCATCTGGGTTGTTTCCAGCTTCTGGCTATTACAAATAAAGCTGCTACAAACATGGTGGAGTTAATGTCCTTATTGTATACTTGAGCCTCTTTTGCATATATGCCTAGGAGTGGTACAGCACAGGCTCTAAGAGCAACAATCAATAAATGGGACCTCATGAAACTGAAAAGCTTCTGTAAAGCAAAGGACACTTGTCAAAACAAAATTACAGCCTACAGACTGGGAAAGGATCTTCACCAGCCCTATATCTGACAGAGGACTAATATCCAGTATATATAAAGAACTGAAGAAGTTAAACAGCTACAAATCAAGTAATCCAATTAAAAACTGGGGTACAGAGCTAAACAGAGAATTCTCAATAGAGGAATATCGAATGGCAGAGAAACACTTAAAAAAATGTTCAGCATCACTAGCCATCAGGGAAATGCAAATCAAAATGACCCTGCAATTTCACCTTACACCCATCAGAATGGCTAAGATCAAAAACTCAAGTGACAACACATGTTGGAGAGGCTGTGGAGAAAGGGGAACCCTCCCCCACTGCAGGTGGGAATGTAAACTTGTACAACCACTCTGGAAATCAATCTGGTGCTTCCTCAGACAACTAGGAATAGTGCTTTCTCAAGACCAAGCTTAAATTCTTAACCCTTTAAATTTTCAGGAAAAAGCAGATATGCTTTAGGTACAATTGAAAATTATAGGGAAAAGGTAAACTCCTTTATTTTTTATTTTATTGCTTTCAGACCAATGCAAGGGCTTGTGCTGGAGAAAAAGCATGAATTATTTGACAAATCATAGTTTATAAAATTCTTCTGTGGTTAAGCATTGTGTGTTACTTGATTTCACAGAAATATTTTTTCTATTGTAAATATAAACCTCTTAACAAATAATAAACTCTGACAGAAAGGCATGGGAAAATATAGGGGCTCATTCATAGAGTCTAAATTGATGTTGATGGTTGTGCTTTCACTATTTGATTTAGGGAACCTGCTGTGCGTCCCTGTCCAAGGCTACTCTCTGCAGCTAGTGTCTCATATGGCTATGAATTCCACCAGTTTCAAGTTCTCAGTTGGGGTACCACCTCTTTTCAGTTTGAGGACCTCTCACAGAGCTTTGCTTGCCTGTCTTTGAAATTAGAATAGACTTAATTTGGGGCTTTGGGGGGAATTCTTTATCTTAAGTGCAATGCACATATCAATAAGGTCTCACCAGCTATGGATTACAAATGATGTCACAATAACCAGTCAGCTGGGAAGCCTGTTCCCATTCTGTGGCCAGAGATATAGTTGATCTTTCTTTTTGGTGGGTTCTACAGAATTACCTGTGACCCAGTATTTCTCCAGGAAACTCAGACAGTAGTGAAAGGTTTCTGTGGCCCTTTGTTCTGGTCTCCAAACTTTACTGTCAGGCAGTTTCTTTTGCCACAGTTGGAGGCTCCTCCCAAGGGGTCCGTTGAGTGAGAAGTGGCTCCTTCTGCTGAGCTGCTGTTCTCTCGGAGGCTTGGCTGTTTGCTTTTCCACTGTGGAGACCAACCACTAGTTTAAATTCCTCCAAAACTTAGAGATGCCTTCAGCCATTCCCCCTGAAGCTGCCTCTCTCTCAGCCATGCACTGTTTCCCTGCTTTATCACACAGCCTCTTTTGTTGACTCTTGGCCATCTCTATGTTCGAAAGACATATTTTTTTTCTAGATCTTAGCCCTATGCCTTTGGTAGATTCTGTGAGGTCCAGGGCTAAGAACCTCAAGAGAGGGAAGAGAGTTGCCCTATTCACCATTTAGTTCCACTAGCTAGCTCTCCTGAGTGGTGACTGACAGTAGGAATGTCCAATCCCCTCAGATCTGGACTTCTGACAGACCTGATTTTAACCATTACCATCAGAAGTCATTTGTCTGTAAACCTGTTCTGCACAGCTTCTAAATTACAAAGCTGAAGGATGAGATCTTTAGTCTGGGCATTTCCCAGGACCAGTGGAATTTATTTCTATATGGTTCTGGGTACTGGAAGTTCGTTGACATTCCAATTTGAGGATGACACAGTCTTATCAATTCCTTTTTCAAACATTCCTCACCAGCAGTGAACTCAGGATACTCTTACAAAACTAAGGACCCTGAGTAAAACCAACATTTGCCCACAAGAACAAGCAATGATGGCCAGTCATTAATGTTCCAGCTATACACAGGAGGGGAACTCCTAGATCATTAATTACAGGGCAGCTTGATTTCCCAAGGCCCTGGCTCCCCAGACTTGACCCTGCTTGTAAACTCAGTGGTTTATGCTGTGTTTTTCTCCAAGATGTGGTCACTTTTAAAGGCACATTGCACAAATTCAGTTCATTTCTCCACAGCACTTAGTTTGAAATGAGCAGGACAAGACATTCCTCCTTCTGTAGATTGCATACTCTGGGTGGGTTTTGTAGTTAGATGGTAAAACCTGTAAAGAGCATGCACAATGCTACTCCAGAAAGCCAGGACACATGGGTCTTAGGTTCTGGACCCTTCCACCACAAGGCATTTCCTTCCTGACTCATCATGGCACATGATCTAGAAATACGGCCACTTCTTTCTTTTCATCCCTTCTCTTGATATTCGGAATGAAAATGTTTGCCAAAATATATTTGCCTTACATTTGGGCCAAATGGAGAACCCTTGTATGTGGGACTTTATAGAATCACAAAGCCCTTCAAAGCTGTGGGTAACAAAGCTTGTAGAACAATGCAAATGAACTTAGGGGTTTAGATTACTTCTCCGGCATAATTTATTAGTTCATCTAATACTGAGAAACTTTAGTACTGTGTTTATTGATAAATGTTACCAGCTCTTTAACAAATAATGAGGCTTTTATTATTTTTTATCCTTTTATTCTTTGTCTCTAAATACTATCCTCTGTTATATTGTTAAGAAAGGAAAATCTATTGTATTGAAACATGGTTCATTGGCTAAATGGGGCTCCCATATTATTTGAATTATTTACTGTTTTGTAGCATTTGTGCTTTCCTCTGAATATAGAAGTTTATTTGCATAGCAGTAACATCATGACCAGACTAACCCTGAGAAACTAATGGAGCTAGAAAGTAAAAGTTCTGTGGGCCCCAACCAGGATGAAAGTACGAGTTTCCGCATTCTAAATGCTCTTCAGCAAAAGGTCAGCACACCCATCTTCATTCTGTAAAACCTGGGCAGAAACGAGGAGGGAGTGAGAGGACAGAAGTGTAAGCACCAGAATCACTTATAATTATATCTCTATGAAGCAATAATAACTTTATTACCAAGCTGCATATGTGGCTTGACATTCTAAATGGGTTGTATGAAATTAATACCAATAAAACTATAAAGACAATTACTGGCAAATGTATAAAATAAAAGGTCTTTAAGTTCTTTTTAAAATATTGAAAATCATAAGTGAAGAGTGCATGGTAATTTTCCACCTTGCTTTTGGCTTTAAATCTCAGGCAGACCTATTTAGCTAATAAATAGTAAGAAAAATGAAGCTAAGACCCAGGCAAATATACAGAATAAATTAAGTATATATGCATATATGTATATGTATATATGTATGTATACATTTATTTATAATATATTTATATTATACATATTTAATGTATAATATATATAAATACATGTATATAAATTTTCTGATACTGCATTCTTTCTGTTTATTGGTGATATATATTAATATATTATAGTCAACTTTCCATGACTATCACAAACATTCTACATGATCAATTAAAAAAGAAAAAAGGTTGATTTTTTGGCTCATGGTTTTAGAAGTTCCAGTAAATGATCACTTGATACCTTTGATTAGGACCCTTAGTTATGATGTCATATTTATAGTAGAGCGTGGGGGAGCAAAACTTTCCAGGCTGGGAAGCAGAAGAGATTCAAATGGAGCTAGTGTCCCACAGCCCACCTCAAGGCCCGCCTCCAGGCTCCACCTGTTGAAGGCCCCGCCTTTTGGAAGTACTACCGAGTGGGTCAAGCTGCAGGGCTGGGGAAAACATTTGGTTTTCAGACTGTGGCCAATGGTGCGACAATAACACTCTTAGCTCTAAGAAGACAGAGTTTCCCTTCGTCCTAGTTTCTCAAGGGGCAAAGAGGCTTGCTTCATGGTGGAGAATATCAACCAAATACTTCTAAATTTTCCAAAGATATACTTCTGAATTTTCCAAAGATAGGCACATGTGCATAAGGCTAGGTTTTAGTTGATTTAATCAGCTGTGCATTAAGAAAGAGACTTCCAAAATTCTGCTCTGTGGGGTCTACACTAGTAACCCATAGTCTCATATGTTGGACTCCTAGCTCTCAATACCTCAGACTGTGACAGCATTTGGAAATAGAGGTGCACAAGATAAAGAGAGGACATTAGGGCTCATCCAAATTCAATCAGACCTTTGTCTGCACAAGAAAGGGGATTGTGGAGAGAGTGGAGTATGGAAGGAATACCATGGACAGCAAGGCACGAACCAAGGCCTTGGAGGAAAATGCTATTGTAATTATTTAAAAAAGTGTGTGTGTGTGTGTGTGTGTGTACACTTACATGCTCACACATATACGCACATTGCATGGCACGTGGGATGGGAGTGGAGATGACAACTTTCAGGAGTCAATCCTTGCTTTTTATCTCGCCAAGGCAGGGTCTTTTTTATTGAGAAGAAAACACCTTCTGACTTCATATCCTGAGGTCAGATTTCTAGCCCCAGCATTGTCAGAAAACATTATTTTTTCTTATTTTCACCATCTGGTCTATGGTAGATTGTTACAGGAATCCCAGCAGAACAACACGCTGCATCATTGCTGATTTCCTTATTTTACTATATGTGTACCTCAGTTATTGTGCTAACGCCTCAGCTGCTTCCATCCTTCACTGATGGGCTTAGCTGTGTGGTCTAGAGGCTCCCCAGAACACCCTGCCCTGCATCTGCCTGTTTGGCTTATCTCAGGAGAGATAAGAGGATTGCTCACTCCAAGAGGAGCTATGGCCCAAGGGCATGGCGAAGAGTTACGGCTGGCACCAGAGCTCGGTCCTTCTCGCTTCTCTCACCAGGTCTAACCCTTGCCTGCTCCCTCACGCCTCCCTCTCCAAGCCTCCCTCCTCAGTTTTGAGCTGTGCGGCTGGCCTTCTTCCCTCACACTCAGTCCCAGTTTTCCTGTTCTCCTTTTGCCCAGAGGGTGTCCATGTTTGATGTCAAGCGATTCACTGGAAGGCTTTCTTTGGGAGATACAAAGTGACAGGGAAAGTTGTAGCAATGAACTGTCACCAAAGTATTGTGTGCTTTCAGAAGGCAATGGAGCAAATGTAAACACCGATTTCTGTTTCCGCTTGGTTCATTCTTTTTTTTTTCTTTCATTTGTTTAACATTTTTAAATTTTTTTAACATTTTTATTTTATATTAATCACAGGTTATGTACCTTGTATCCCAGCCGTAGCCCCCTCCCGCATTCCCTCCCTATCCCTCCTATCCCTCCCTCATCTCCTCCCTGCCCCTTTCCAAGCCTACTGATGGGGAAGGACCTCCTCCTCTTCCATCTAACTCTAGCTTATCAGGTCTCTTCAGGACTGGCTGCAATGTCCTCTTCTGTGGCTAGCAAGGCTGCTCCTCCCTTGGGGGGCCAGGGAGAGGGGTTGAAGAGCCAGCCATTGAGTTCATGTCCGAAATAGTCCCTGTTCCCCTTACTAGGGTACCCAGCTGGATATTGAGCTACCATTTGTTACATTCAAGCTGGGGTCCTATGCTATATCCATACTTTTTGATATTAGCATATAGTTAACAACATTCTTCCCTTTTCCCCCCTGCCCTCTCATATGTCCCTCTTTGCTATCTTTCAAATTCATAGAATCTTTTTTCATTGTTACCTTCCCTGTATTTGTGTTGCCTTTGCTTATGGAGATGGGAGTTTCCTCATGTCTTCTGAGGTGAACTAACTTGTGGAACCCATGTCTGCCTCCAGATACAGCTCTCTGCGTGAAGCACTTCTTTTCCTTGCTGCCTGGGCGCACCTCCCCTGCTAGCCTCAGTTCCAACATCTACCTTTTAAAGCTCTTTCCAGGTTCCCAAGGGTGCTTTGGGCTCCTTATTCTTTGTGTTCTTTCCCCCTGGACAAATCACTGTTAAAGTATGTAACTTTGGGTAACTGTCCATGTTCCCACTAGGTTCTGTCTCCCTGAGAGCAGGTACCTGGCAGCTATTACCCTTGTACAGAACGGCACAGAAAACTCTCTCACTGACCCAAGGAAGGTTACTTTTCCCAGCCTACCAATAACTCGAGTTTTATCTTTAAAAAGCAGACAGACAGAAAATGGAACTCTGTTTTACTTCCTCCATCTCCACTATATTCCTGTTAGACGTTTAAAACAGAAATTCTCCATCTTTTCCCATTCTCTTCTCAACCCACTGGCTCTGCATTTAATGATCTCAGAGTGGTAAACATTGTTCTGAAAGTCCCTGGCGTACTCTGCAGAATGATGTGAAGTAGCGTATTCTCAGGCTCATTTATCTGTCCACAGTGTGAGCTCATGGCTGTTCTTCCTCGGAACAGATCCCTGTGGTAGCCGCAATCTTGATCTTTCCCTATATGGTTTTGTGTTTGTTTGTTTGTTTTGTTTTTGTTTTTCCTAACTCTCTTTCATTCTATTTGGATGTGACAACTTTGAGAACTAGAAACCAGTGTTCAAACCCTAATCCCTAGCTTTCTGGATTACAACTTCATGCCTTACACCGTTCACTTTGTTTAAATGTTTTAACAAAATGCCTTGCCACCAAGTTTAATTACTGATATATTTCATCAGTCCTAGTGAGACAAAATTGAAAGATCAATGTTCATCTCCTGATCTAAATTTTCAACTCCCATGTTTTGCAAAACCTTGGAGTTTAAATTTCCATATTGAAATGTACTTATAAGTCCATAATTTCAGATAAAGTCTATTAATATATCTATTGCTTGCATTTTTGTTACAGTATTGTAATGTTGTTATTTTTATGACTCAATAGATATGTACACTTACACACCTATGAATGACTTCACTTCTTCTCCACTTTGCTTGTTGAATACCTCATAACCATTGGTTCTGAATATGACTTATTTGGATGGAAATTCTTTGAAGAAATGACTAAATTAAAAGAAAGTCATCAGTGTGAGTCCTAATTACATGTGACTTGTGTCCACACAAGAACACAAAAATGGATCCACATAAAGACATAAGGTATACACACTCATAGAGCAAAAAGGACATGGCAGGCTATGTTGGGAGATGATGGCCAAGAACGAGCCAGGGCCGCATTCTCACAGAACTCCATCTTCTGGATCCTTGGCGTTCCACTCTAGAGTACTGTGGAGAAATATACCCTGCTTCTTAAGTCTCTAAGCCTGCTATATTCTTCTTCTCCTCTTCCTCATTATTGTTATTATTAATTTTAATTTTGAGGAAGACAAAACTAATAGAACTCCGTAGCTACTTTCCTCACTTATGCATATTTACTGCTGAAGTTGTAAGTGGGAGACTGGAAGATGAAACAAAAGGTTTCTCAGTGTTCTACTAACATGTCTTGCTCCTCACAAACGCGTTGTCAGTGAATGTCTGGGGATTGTTCCAGAGAGGCAGAATAGTTCCCAAACATGTTATCAAGGATCCTCAAACAAAGCAACCATGCTGTGCTCTAAACCCTTCTGGTTTCTTTAACCAGCTTCCTGTCCTCCCTGTCCTCCCACCTCTTTCTGCACATCCATGTTAACCACACTCCCCTGCTTGGCCTGTTAATTCTCCTTCTCCTTGTGGTTCTCTCTGACCACCCAGCCCACAGTGATCTCCTTCTCCATCCCTCTGTGCCACACCGTGATGTTCCCAGGCTGCTCACTAGCCACCAGATTTCATCATCAGCTACTTCTGCTCATCTTCTCCCTCTTCACTGCTCTCTCTCAATCATCTGTGCTCGGATGATTTAACATTTTCTGAAGACAAGTAAAAAGTAGTACTGTTGCTGCTTTCTTCTCTCTATTCTCTTTCCCTCTATCGCTGCTGTGTCTTCATGCTAAAGGGCTATCGTACCATTGGACACCAGGGATGCTTAAACGTTTTTAAATGAAATTCAGATGCTTTGACAATTGCTATTCTTCATGACTGTTTGTTTGGTGTGAAAAAATATGATCAGAAACAAGGTTTAGAAAAACCTCCCATAGCCCTTTTGATAAAGGAAGAGACATTTGAATACAAAGACAGATTTATTATTAGGATTAAACCTTTGCCTTTTCTCATTCAGTATCTTTCTTGCTGCAGTCAGTTCATAATATGCTGGGGAAAAGAGACCCTCTTATTGATGGTTCAATATATCTGATGAAAAGGTGCTTAAATTATTTTAGGGGGAATTTTGTTTGCCCAGAAGCCCTACAGGGGATAGTCTTCATGTTAAAAAGAGTGAGGATTGGTCTCTTCCCTAATTTTTCTTTCTTGCTTGTGTAAATGCACAGTAAATTCCTTTGACAGTCAGACGCACAGACGAATGTTATTAGAAACCTCCAACCTGTCGCAGTGAGGAGGAACACTTGACAGTGAGCTCACTGGGGGACACTCAGTTATGATGTCATGACTTCTTACTCTTTGCAAATGTCAGCAGCATTCATCTTGGAAGAATTTCACTGCTCTAAACATATATTTCTTGCCACTTGTTTGTTCATTCAATATATGTTCCACTGTCCTGGGAATGATATGTATTTTCACTTCTAGCTCATTCTGGTGTCTTAATATACTCTATTCTTTGTGTGATAATGATTCTGATTTTCCCTTGCCCCCCTTTTTGGTATATGGAGTGAGAACCTTTTGCTTATTGATTGCATGCAGGAGTTGTAATGCTATTCTGAAGAAACCGTTAGATTCTGACTCACTGTTTTACTGTGCTGCAGTTTCATGTGAAGTTCTTATCTGTGGGTAAAGTAGTCCAGGAAGGCGAATGATTCATCAGAGCTCACATAGCTAGTTAGGAGTAGGGCCAAGAGCCAGAAGTTATGTTAGATGTGGTGAGTTCTAATGTTCGTTCTCTCTCTCTCTCTCTCTCTCTCTCTCTCTTATTTGTGCTGCTGTATGTGTGTAGTTATTCTACGATGTGCCAGCTCATCATAGATTGATTAGATATTTTAATATTATTCACAATTATTATTCAGCAGGATTGGTCTGCAGTGACCACCACTTTAGGGTGAAAACACCCTGACTCTATGTGAGGATTTCACAATTCACTCCAAGGCTTCCCCAGGGGTGAATCTACTGCTTTGCTTCATGGACATAGTAGCTAAGCTGCCCTCTAAATCTTTAGCTCAATATCTATAAAGCACTGAAGCTCTTAGACCTCACCAGACACCAGCTCACACAGAAACTCACAAGTGGCCAAAGTCCACAGAACAGCTGTGCTGTGTTCAGCCACAAGTGGGGCATGTCTACCCCATTCCTCCAAGGCTCAGAGACTGTTGCGGTAGAAGGGGTGGAAGGACTGTGGGATGCTGGGGTGGGGAGAAGCAGAGCGAAACCGCGCCGGCTGCACATGAGAGGACCGTCACGCCCAGGACCTACATGAACTCACAGCAGTGGCTGCCTGCACAACACCAGCCCTGCCAGTACACAGCTCAGAGGAGGAAGGGCTCCTTAGTGTCCCGGATCTAGGCTGAGGCACTACTGACATTTGATGAAGAGTCAGTTTTCTCTAAGGGTGTGGACCCTGCTTGTAGACCTTGCTCCAGCGGGTGGCCCCACACTTATGAGAATACGAGCAGCACAAATTAGACTCAGTGGGCTGTTTGAAAAAAAAGTTAGAGGACATGAAGGGCAAGGTGGTCTGGGAAATGGATCTGAGAGGAGGTATAATGACTATTAAGGGTAGATGCAACCAAAATACATTGTGTGCATGTAGATTTTCTCAGCAATTGATAGAATTATAATTTTTCAAAAGTAGATAGACACATTATCTTGATTAGCTCAGTGCATATTGTAAACATATGTTAAAGAGGACAGTGTACTTTATAGATATATATATATAATTATTATGTTAATCAAAAAATGTAAAAATGTCTCAGGCTGTGGAAACAGTCCCCTACTCTGCTTTGATCATATTACACAGAGTACCCATGTTCTTAGCATATTGTTCTCCATAAACTTGTACATTTAAATTTTGAAAATTATTCTGTCATACATGACCTCTAAGAACTTTTAATTTAGGCAAAACTGTTTTTTGAAGAGAAGACCGAAATAAGAACTCATAGGCCAGTATGAGTGCTGTCTCCCCCCCATCCCTACTCCCACGACTTTCTTCATCCATTGCAAATATGTAGTGACACACACATACACACAGAGGCTGCTGAAGAGGGACAGAGGCTTCAGCAGTAAGAAGCACCGGCTGCTCTTCCAGAAGACCTGGCCTTGAGTCCCAGCACCCACATGGCAGCTCAAAACCGGTCCCTGGGAATTCATTGCTCTCTTCTGTCCTCTGAAGGTGCAGCGTGTATGTGGTGCACAGGCATACATGTAGACAAAACACACGTATACTGAAATAAAAATAAAGGTTAAAAATAAAAAGACTCTGTTAAGAGTTCCATCCACATGATAAGAACTAGTGCCTTTATAAGCATAAAATTTAAAGTATTAATTTTAAACTACATGTGGTAATGCCTTTAATTATAGCAAGATGACTCTATTTGTCACATGCGGGGAAAGGCTTAGTATAATTACAAAGGGACATATGTTTAGTAGTTTGTGAAACAATTCAAAAATATCCATTGTAAGTCACAGCAAGGAAACCGTGTGCATAGGAACTGCACAACCAGATTGCGGGTGTTTACTTCTTGTCTCTCCTATAATGGGAAGTTAGTTGTCTGGCCTGCGCTTTTGTTTCCTGTAAACTGTGAATAAGAGCCGTACCCTGTCAGCTTCTGTGATGCCTACTAAGTTATGCTCTGTTACATGTGTGGGATGGAATCTGGCTCAGCGAGGCCTGGTGGGACTCCTAGCCCTAAATTAGGCGTGCATGTGTGTTGCCACAAAGCTCTGTGTTGTCCTGGAGTTAGAATTCTCATTTCCTATGATAGGTAGAAAGGATTCTAGTTGTTTGACAAATTCATGCCTCCAGTCTGTGTCATGCTGGATAGCCAGTTTTCTTTAGAAATAGATGAATAGAAAAGAAACAGACAAAAATGAAGAACTTTGTAAGTTATGTCAAATTCAAATGACCCAGCGCCGATTTACTGATAAACTGAAATGTAGTACACTGTGTTATCCACCATTTCATGTTCTAAGGTTTCAGTTACTATAATCAACAGGAGTTTGAAAATACTAAATGGGAAAACCTCAGAAATAAACAATAACTTTCTGAATGCATGCTATTTAGTCATAGATAGTGTGATAAAGCATCACACCATTCTTCCTTATCCAACCTGGGATGTGAATAATTTGTTTGTCTGGCATATCCATGCTGGATTCCATTAGCTAGCAATCATTCAGATTACCAGATAGAGTGTTCATGTACACAAAGTTTGTGTTCCAGTGACCCCTATTTTAATAGATAACAACTTCAGAGGATAAGAATAAAGCTGTGAAAAAAGCGACAATGAACACATAAAAACTGGAGGTCAGAGGTCATATGAACTCCAGATCTGTGACACAGTGCTGCAGGTCATAAGGAAAAAACCATCACCCAAGCACATGAAAGAAACATCACAGCACATATACAAATTTTTTTCTGACTGCAGAGTTAGTGTTTAGAGTTAGACTTAGGCTTAGAGTTAGAGTTAGCAGAGTTAGGCTTGTGTAGAGCCTAAGCGAGAGGGCCTAGCATGTGCACAGCAAGCATGCCCTTATGGCACTGAGCTTGCTAACACAACATTGAAGGTATAAAAATACTATCGTGTCAAGTGAAAAGATGGTAGATTGCTATGCAATCTGACTGATATTAAGTAGAAGAGGGTCTCTAGCTAATTGGAGCAGCAGAGTCTGCATTGCTTTGACTGAAAAGATTTTGGAGATTGTCCTCTTCCCCTGTGTCCTGGCCTGGCAGCCCTGCCCACTGCCTTCAGAATACTTAGAGATGAAATACTCAGGAGTGAGAGTATGAAACAGGATATAAATTAGAATGATTGGGCCTTCTCCCTTCTCTCTCCTGTGTTGCATGCCAAATTAAGAATATAGATGGGGGGTTGGGTGGGGGCAGGTCATGATGGCAGCGCTAGGAGGACTCCGCTTCGGAGCTGCAGAGCAACATTTTCGGTACAACGACCAAGGGACTGAACTGTGGGCCCTAAAACAACAGTGATCCTGTTTCCCAGGTGAGAGGAACCCCCAAGGTGTGGCAACCGGCCTGGTCCACTCCCAGGACACCCAGCCAGAACCTGGAAGAGATCCCCGGTCACGCAGGCACTCTGGTCAGTCACCCAGCCTTCCCTGGGAAAAGGTCCTGAAGAATGGTGGGTGTGCACCTCCATCTCTGAACTAAGCTCCACTCCCGAGCACAGAGACCTGCTGTGTGCCCAACTCTCCATCACAGAAGAACTGTGCACACCATAGCATCAGAGCCTGAGTTTCCCTGTCGGGGAAAAAACCCCACAGGGAAGGAAGCAAACAGGGACTGAGTTAGGATACCCAAGATCTCCCTGGAAAAGTTCCCCTAGATCAGTGGGCACTCGCACTGCCAACCCAGAGAATGCCAAGCACCAGCTACCCATCACAGACAGATCTATGCGACCCAGAGCACCAGACCCTGTTTTCCATGTCCCCGAATTGGTGAATCGAGGGGTTGTGGAACCCAAAACAACCATATGAGAAGCCCTGGGAGAAGGGGACAAAACCTGATCTGAGTACAAAAGGACACAGGTCAACCTCGGACATCTCCATGGACTTCCCCTGGGGAATCAATTCCCGGGCACTTCCCCCTAATGGGTGGAAGCAGCTGCAGACATACCCAAGCCTGCAGCAGAAGAAGTGGGGGAGATACTGCAGCCAGCAGGAAGGCAGCAACGGAGGTACCCCAACCACCATTGAAGCAGAGGAGGCAGCCCGCAGTGCACACAGCAACTTGCAAGGAACACAGTGCTACACGCCCCAAGCACAGATATCTGGCATTCCCCCACAGCCTTGTCTGAGGGGGAAGCCACGGAGGAAGCAGATAGCAATTCCCAACTCAGGGAGCAGAGTGCAGCCTGCCTGGCTTCCAGCTTCCAGTGCAGAACTCAGGGCCGGGCACAGATAGTCCACAACTGAATACATATCCCACCCGCAGTGTCAGCTGCAGACCTCAGAGTCCAGCCTGCTGACCCTGCCACAGGCTGTAGACCACCGGGTATTCAGGGAACATGCACAGGCATATTACGCCCGCAGTCTGAGCTTGCTAACCTCACTAGCATCCACATCCCCTCCTGCACTTGCTCCCAACCCATATATCCCAAGCAGCTATACACCCTACCACTCCCTTTCAAGAAAAACATCCCTGTACCCACATCCACGCACACATGTGCATGCGGGCACACACACACACAAACAAACACACTTATGATTCTGTGCCAGTGGATTCTTCTCCCAAAGGAACAACTGAAGCAACAACACACACTCTCAAACCACTGGTCCCCACTGATTTTTCCGAAGAATTCTACATATTCCAGAGTAAGACAATTCCAGTCCAAAGGTCAGAAAAGAGGAAGAGACAGGGAAGATTATATATAAGCAATGGCTAAAGGTCGACTTAAGAACTCACCCAACAAAAATGAGGACACCATGGCACCACCAAAAACTAATGGATATTTTAATTCAGCAGAAAATCAGGAAAAAGAATTTAAAGCTATGACTATTCAGTTAATTCAGGAACAAAAAGAGGAAACGAACAGAGCTCTCAAAGAAATTCAAAAGAATACAATGGACCACGTAGAGGAAAAATTACAAACATATAGAGAGGAAACAAATACAAAAATAGGAGCCAGCATCAATCAGATGAAGGAAATGATGCAAAGCATGAAAACAGAATTAGAACCTATAAAGAAAATACAAACAGAGAAAAACCAAGAAGTAGAGAATTTAGAGAAAAGATCAGGAAACACAAAGGTAAGCATCAGCAATAGAATACAAGAGATGGAAGAGAGAATCTCGGGAGCTGAAGATACATTAGCTGAAATTGATTTCTCACTCAAAGAAAAACTAAAATCAGAACAGTCCCAAACACAAAACATTCAAGATATCAAGGATGCCATGAAAAGATGAAACCTAAGAATAATAGGAATAGATGAAAAAGAAGACTCCAGGCTCCAAGGACTGGAAAATATTTTTAAGAAAATCATAGAAGAAAATTTCCCTAATTTAAAGAAAGAGATGTCCATAAACATACAAGAAACCTACAGAATACCAAATAGACTAGACCAGAAAAGAAATACCTCACGTCACATCATAGTCAAAACACTAAACCTACAAAACAAAGAGAAACTATTAAAGGCAGCAGGGAAAATGGTCAAGTAACATATGAAGTTAGACCAATCAGAATCACACCAGATTTCTCATCAGAAACTATGAAAGCCAGAAGGACCTGGGAAGAGGTCATGCAGTCTTTAAGGGAACACAGATGCCAACTCAGACTACTATACCCAGCAAAGCTTTCAATCAACATAGATGGAAAAAACAAAATATCCCATGACAAAACAAAATTTAAGCAATATCTACACAGCAACCCAGCCCTACACAAGATACTAGAAGGAAAACTCCAATCCAACAAAAACAACTACACCAAAGAAAATATAGGCTACAGACAATCTCCCAGCAAAAATTAAAAGAAGAAAAAAAGCAATGAATCATAGTAAGACCATCAACTCCACAATAAAAGGAACTAACAGTCATTGGTCACTATTATCTATCAACATCAATGGACTTAACTCTCCAATAAAAAGACATAGACTAACAGAATGGTTGCGGAAACAGGATCCAACATTCTGCTGCATTCAAGAAACACACCTATGCAAAAAAGAATAAACACTACCTCAGAGTAAAGAGCTAGAAAAATGTGTTTCAAGCAAATGGACCCAGAAAAGAAGCTGGGGTATCGATCCTAGTATTTAATAAAATAGACTTTCTACCAAAACTAATCAAAAAAATAAGGAGGGGCACTTCCATCTCATCAAAGGAAAATTTCAACAGGAGGATATCACAATTTTGAACATCTATGCCCCAAATACAAACCTGCCTACATTTGTAAATGAAACATTATTAAAGCTGAAATCACACATTGATCCCAACACCCTAATAGTGGGAGACTTCAACACTCCACTCTCACCAAGGGACAGATCATCCCATCAGAAGCAAAACAGGGAAACAAGGGCACTCACAGAGACCCTAAATCAAACGGACCTAATAGATGTCTATAGAACTTTTCATCCAAAAGCAAAAGAGTATACCTTCTTTTCAGTACCTCTTGGAACCTTCTCCAAAATAGACCATATAGTTGGTCACAAAGCAAACCTCAGCAGATACAAGAAGATTGAAATAATCCCTTGTAACTTATCTGACCATCATGGTCTAAAGCTGGACCTCAACAACAACAGAAATAGCAAAAAGCCTGCACATACATAGAAACTGAACAAGCTTGCTACTCAAGGACAGCTTGGTTAGGGAAGAAATAAAGAAAGAAATTAAAGACTTCCTAGAATTCAATGAAAATGAAAACACAACATACCCAAACCTAGGGGACACAATGAAGGCAGTGTTAAGAGGAAAGTTCGTAGCACTAAGTTTGAAACATCTCATACAAGCAACTTCATGGCCCAACTGAAAGCCCTAAAAAAAAAAAAAAAATAGAAGCAGATACACCCAAGAGGAGCAGACAGCTGGAAATATCAAATTCAGGGCAGAAATCAATCAATTAGAAACAAATAAAACTATTCAAAGAATCAATGAAACCAAGAGCTGGTTCTTTGAGAAAATCAATTAGATAGACAAGCCCCTAGCCAAACTAACAAAAAGGCAAAGAGAAACTATCCAAATCAGCAAAATCAGAAATGAAAAGGGGGACATAACTACAGACACTGATGAAATCCAAACAACCATTAGGTCTTACTACCAAAGCCTATATGCCACAAAATTTGAAAATCTAAATGAAATGGACAATTATCTTGATAGATTCCATCTA
>CM053745.1:60091948-60136792 GCA_028658305.1 Pachyuromys duprasi
GAGGGGGCGGGGAGGAGGGAGATGAGGGAGGGAGTGGGAGGGTAGGAGGGAATGGGGGAGGGGGCTACGCCTGGGATTCAAAGTACCTAACCTGTGATTGAGATAAAAATAAATAAATTAAAAAATAAAGAAAAAAAAAGAAAATGACTGAATGTGTTTTTAAAACTGATGGTTAAACTTGGGATCCTTGATTTGAACTCAGGATGTATGAATTGTTCCTGGTATCATGGTGAAGCTATGCTATTCTGTATAGAAGAGTTAATATTGCCCTTTGTCTTCTTCATGCCTGTTTAATGGTACTTGGAGGAGTCAATAAAATCCCAGTGCTTTGGGCCAGATTTTGAAAGAACAAATTAATTTTCTGACTTTTTGTTTGGGTGAGGCAGAATAAATATATAGGTATAAAGTCATTGAACACTCAATACCTGGACTGAATTGTTACAATTCTGCTACTGTTTACCTTGATTCAACATAGTTTGGGAATCCACATCTTACCTGTCTTTTCCATTCAGAAGTGATACTATCTTTAAACTACTTGATGAAAACAGTTTAAATTGCAAAAATGCTTAATGCCCCAAGCTTCCAATCTAATAAAATAAAAACAAAGATGAAACACCCCACGCTTCAGACACTATATGCCATTTTATCAACTTACAACTTCTGTTGCCCAGCTGGCAGGAGGGGAAAACTGTTATCTGCCTGGTGACAGTGTAGCACTTGCATAAATGTGATGTGTAAACTGAACACACAAATAGTGTTTCATGAACGGGAATCACTCAAGTCCCTGTTGACTGTAGTGTAGGTACCAGACATTTTAATGGAATTGCTTCTTAATTACCAAGCTCTCCTTGATAGCCACGAAAAGGAATTGGATTGGACAGTATTGATTCCCAACAGTTCTGTTCCTCTTTAGGGATATTCTGAGCTGGCAAAACACATACAGATGGGCAGACAAGACTGCTTGGTTTGCCCTCTACAGAATTTGATCAATAGGAGCCTATTTCTGTATCAGGGAGAAGTGTGTCTGTTAATTTAAGCCTGGAAATCTCATCATTAGATACTCTTGAGTAAGAAGATTTAAAATATTTTACTTGAGATACAAATTGCATGTGGGTGCTCTTTTGCAGTATTTTTTTTTACCTTTTTTAAAAAAGATGTCGTATGTTTCTTAGACTTACTTATTTTTCTGCAGTAAGAATGTTAAGAGGTTTGCTTTCTAACCTGCTTAAGCAGTTGATGCTTAACACTCCCACTTTGCCACATTCTCCTAGGAAATATTTTGTTGTTATTGTTGTTGTTCTTTTGGGGGGATTTTTGTTGTTATTGTTTGGTTGGTGTTTGTTTTGTTTTTATTTTGGTGGTGCTACACCTAAGTTTTGGAAATGTGAGAAAAATAATATTTAAGAGAGAAAACTATTGCATACTAACATGCTTTGGTTCCCCACACACTTCTTTTACCTGGTGAATATCACCCTGACTTAATATTCTGTGTGCTGAATGTGGTCTTTCTTTGATTCATTTCTAAATGAATTTATCAAGTCAAAACTATGGTCAAGGGAACTGGTTGGTAACATAAACTCACAAAAGGCATAGGTATTGGGAAGGTCAAATTTTGTTTTTCTGTTTTAACGATATATTCATATAATTGTTTGTTGTAACGATGTATTCATATAATTGTTTAGAGTAAAGAAAAATGATTCCAAATGCGAGGCTTGGCGGCATGACATTCATGTATGATGCTTCCATCTTGTATCAAAGCACTCAGCATACAGAGATGGTTAAGAAAAAAGTGGATAAGAGCTCTCGCTGCTCTTGAAGTGAACCTGAATTCAGTTCCCAGCTCCCACATCAGGAGACTACACCTGTAACTCCAGATTTGTAAGCTCTGACATCCTCTTCCAGGCTCTGCAGGACCCATGTGCACCTAAGTATGCATACACATACATACACATGTGCAAAAATAATAAAAATAAAACACTTAAATAAACCTGGTGTCTTTTTTGAAGACTATTTTCTTCTCAGGTCTTCATATGGGTCCACTTCTCTGGATGCTAAGATAAAGTCAGGTTCATGACAGGGACACGGAGTTTGGAGAAGGAACAAGCCTTGATAAGCAGCAGTGGTTTGAAGTCAAGGTGTTCTGGCTGGTTCAATTTCTTTTCTTTTGAGGAGATGGAATGGGTTCTAAGATCTTGTCCCCCTTGATCGGTTACATTGTCATGTTCTTGAGACAAGAGAAAAGGGAATGATCTTTGAATTGTAGTTTGAGATTTAAAATTCCCAGATCATATTTCCATTTCCTGATGTATGAGTTCCGGGAGAGCTGGGGTACATCAGGGAAATGGAAACTGCCATAGACACTGATAAAAGTGAAGAGTCTGTAAGAAAGAGATGATGAGAAAAGAGAGAGCATTTGCAATTCCTAATGGGCCCTGCTGGAGAGACATTGGACCTAGCAGCCAGTGGTTCTCCAAGACTGTAACTCACATTTATTTCTTATTTTATTTAATACAAATAAAGAAGATCATATAAGACTGATGCTATAGGACTTACCAAGGAAAGGGAGAGACTTTTCTTTTATCCTGAATTAAAAAAATATAAATGTGCTGAAAGCAGGGGTTACTGAGGCCAATGTCGAGTGCTGCTTACAGTGAAGATCTGGTCTGGAAAAATCCAAGTCCACTGTGAAAGTCACATTGTGGCCTAGAAAGCAGGAATACTGGCAAGATCTGAAAACAGAGCTTCCCTCTTTTTTTCCATTTTTTAAAATTTATTTATTTTTATATCAATCACAGGTTAGGCACTTTGCATCCTAGGCGTAGCCCCCCTCTTAAACAGTTAGCATGTGGGGAAGAAGCATGTGGTTTGGATGAAGAGGGACTTCGCTACCCCTGTGTGCTCCCTGGGGAAAAGGCTCCTCCCCTTTTGACAGTGCCAGGTTGGAATGAGTCCCCTGTGCCTTTTCTGGCTCCATGCATGTAAACGGCTATGGCTCCTTCCTGAGATGGATGCCCTCCAACTGTACAGGAGTATATCAGTATTCACATTTACTTTGGCGATGTTAAAATGACAAATGAATAAGGGTGTAATTAAAATATGCTTTAATTAACTGGCTACAGAGTGTGCATATATTTGTAAGCCACCTTTTAAAATTCAGTGTTTGAAGTTACAGGACTGATTTGAAGTTTGACCTGAGAAACACTCTGGAAGGTTGTTTGCTTGAGTCTCCTTGCAAGTGTAATGATGATTAATGAGCAAATTGGTTTACTTTAAATAGTTTTGAGTGGCTAAATTCACTATATTGCAGTTATTAAAGAAATGTGTTCCACTGGAATCAGAATCTTTTATTTGGATGGAGCCAAGATATTATATATGACATAGAGCTAAAAATTAATTTCTGTAAACTAATGTTATTTTTCTCAGAACTGAACTATTCTGTGGAAATTTTCCCTTAAAAGATGCTCAAGTACACAACAAGGACATTTGCTCAACTATGTTCATAGCAGCTTTATTCGTAATAGCCAGAACCTGGAAATAACCCAGATGTCCCTCAGTTGAGGAATGGATACAGAAATTGTGGTACTTTTACACAATGGAATACTACTCAGCAATTAAAAACGAGGAAATTATAAAATTTGCAGGCAAATGGTGGGACCTGGAAATGATCATCATGAGTGAGGTATCCTCAAAGCAGAAAGATGCACATGGTATATACTCACTTATATAGACCTATAAGATAGAATAATCATACTGAAATCTATACAACTAAAGAAGATAAACAAGAAAGAGGACCTGGGGTAAGATGATCAATCCTCACTTAGAAAGGCAAATGGGATGGACATTGGATGTAGGAGAAAACAAGTAGCAGGACAAGAGCCTACCACAGAGGGCCTCGGAAAGACTCTCCCTAGCAGTGTATCAAAGCAGATATTAAGACTCATAACCAATCCTTTGGCAGAGTGCAGGAAATCATATGAAAGAAGGGGGAGTCAGTAAGACCTGGAGAGGACAGGAGCTCCACAAGGACCAAATATATCAGGGCACAGGGGACTTTTATGAGACTGTTTTACCAATCAAAGACCACGTATGGATATAACCTAGAATCCCTGCCTGGATGTAGCAAATGGCAGCTTGGTATCCAAGTGGGTACCATAGTAAGGAGAACAGGGACTATTTCAGACATGAACTCAATGGCTGGCTCTTCAACCCCACTCCCTTGATAGGCCACAGAAGAGGACATTGCAGCCAGTCCTGAAGAGACCTGATAAGTTAGGGTTAGATGGAAGGAGAGGAGGTCCTCCTCTATCAGTGGACTTGGAAAGGGCTAGGGAGGAGATGAGGGAGGGATGGGGGGGGGATAAGGAGGGAATACGGGAGGGGGCTATAGCTGGGATATAAAGTATGTAACCTGTGATTAGTATAAAATAAAAAATAAATTAAAAATTACATTTAAAAACAAAAACACATTTTTACTAATTATTTGAGAATTTTATACAATGTATTTTGATCACAGTCACTCTCCACTCCTCCCCTAACTCCTCCCAGGTGTTCTTTCTCCCTCTTTTTTAAAAACATTTTTTTTTGGCTGGACCATGCATGAACATAAGCTAGAAACTCTGCTCAGATGTAGCCCATGGCAGCTCCATCTCCAAGTGGGTTCCCTAGTAAGGGGAACAGGGACTGTCTCTGACATGAACTCAGTGGCTGGCTCTTTGATCACCTCCCCCTGAGGGGGAAGCAACCTTACCAGGCCACAGAGGAAGACAATGCGGCCATTCCTGATGAGACAGGATAGGCTAGGGTCAGAGGGAAGGGGAGGAGGACTTCCCCTATCAGTGGACTTGGGGAGGGGCATGGGAGGAGATGAGGGAGGGAAGGAATGGGAGGAAATGAGGGAGAGGGATACAGCTATTATACAAAGTGAATAAACTGTAATTAATAAAAAATAAATAAATTTTAAAAACATAAAAAAATAAACCAATTTTTATTGATTCTTCCTTGTTTTTAATCATCTCGCCATCCCCTTTATCTGACCCCTGCCCTTGTATCCACCCAAAATAAAACCACATAAACAATCATTCAAAACATAAACAAAACAAGCAAAGCATAGAAAATATCTCATCTCAGAAGCTGTAATATGTCACAGTGTGTCTCACAGTATAGCCTTCGGTCCACACATCTTCACTTGAAAATGTTCATTGCAGTGAGTCATTTGTTTTGTTGGAGATCTCTGGCTTCTGTGATTCCCTCAATATTGGATTCTCACTGGACTCCTCCTGGTTTTTCCTGTTGTGGTCTTGTGTCATGGAGATCCTGCAGTTTTAAGTCTATAAGACCTGCTCTTTGATTTGACTCAGCAGTTCACAAATGATTTAAATTTTAAGGTGGGCCAACTCAAAACCCTGGATCTGGCCCAGGAGGCAGCTGAGTTGGTCAGCTCACTGATTCCTCTTCATCAGCACCACGAGGGTGGGCGCTCCAGGGCTGCTCCCCCTGGTCCACCCAGGGCTGCCACTGGCTAGAGGCAGGGCCAGTTCTTCCATTCTTGTGCCCTTTGAGCCAGGTCACCAGCACCTATGGTGTCAGAGCCAGCTGCGCTGTGCTGCCCAGTCACGCTGTGGGGCCACTCTTCTGTGGATTTTTAAACCATCCCAGTGAGAGGGTAGAAGGCAAACCCAACAATGCATAGAGAAGCCTGATGTCAAAAAAACATTCACCACCAATTAAACAAGTTAATACAGAAAATAATTTGCTAGTTTTGATCTCTTTCTCCTCTCTTGCAATATATACACACACACACAGTTAGTGATGAGAGCAAGGGAGAAGAAGAAGCAGTTTCCTGTAACCCAAGCTAGTCTTGAACTCACTATGTAATCAGAGTTGGCTTTGAACTCCTCATAGTGTGCCTGTGCACCCACATGCTGGGTTATTGGCATGGGCCACCATGCCACACTAGATCTCTGCTGCTTGTTGAGCTGGTGATGATGTTACATAGAGGAAAGAATTCTTTAATCCTTTGTCCTTCAGTTCTTTCCTTCTTAGGGCACATAGGATTTTCTCAAAGGTTCTGTTATGCTTTGTGTGTTTAGTTGGTTTTATTCTTTGAGCACTTAGGTTTAGGTAACAATTTGGTGTTTTCAAACTTTTAAAAACAGCCCTTAAGGGGACTGAGGATTTAGCTCAATGGTAGAACATGTGCTCGATGGGCAAGAGGCCCTGGTTTCCCTTCCCAGTATGCTGTCTTTGTATGAAAGTCACATCAGTCAGTTCAGTCACTGGCCTGGCCTACATACGCTTTAAGGCTTGATTCTGTCACTTGCTATCAATAATTATTTTTTGCATTAGAGTGATGCTTGTACATTTGTATTAACACTTGGCATCTTTATTCTTATTGATAAACCGGGGGAAGCTATTATTTCAAACAGTGGTGAATTAAATGGCTCATCTGACTCCAGTTACTATTTTCAGGCAGCCTTTGGTTAAGGCCATCGATGTGATTGGGTGATCCAGCACAGACCTGTTTTATTATTTCCCAGTCCAATGGTGAAGTTGAGCACTCTGTTACAGAGCATGCCTGTTCAGGGAGTGTGTGTGAGTTCAGCATCTATTGCCAAGTACAAGCTGCTTGGGGTCAGAAAGGGAAAAGTGCAGTAGGTGCAATGGATCGACTGACTGAGACTTTTAATTATCTGAGATTTACATAAGCAACTCTGCAAAATGGGACAATCACCCAATTAAAGGACAGTAAATTTACTTTGCTGCAGCATTGAATAATTTACATCTTGGTTCCCCTGCATTGCATTAATTACTGATTTGGTAGCAGCTGAAAAAGCATCTGGGTAGAATTTAACCAGCATATATTCAAATTAACGATAAAGATAGATTTATCTATGTGCTTATTCACTCACTTATTCGCTGCACTTGCATGGTACACATTGGAGATGAGAAGACACATAAGTGGATATAGAGAATATCACATCCTCTAACAGCTGATAGTTCTTCAGAGATGATGAACACGTAAGTGTTGTTACAATATGCTATGGTAAGGACAACGACAAAATTTGTGTAGGGTAGTTATAGCCCCTCGTTCATTTAATAAACACTCCTGGAGCTTCTACTATATGCCAGGGAAAAGATAGCCTTGTGTAGGTGTCCCTTCCATATGACAGACAGGTCAGTTGTTACTAGGAAAACACAGCTACTTGGATACGTACTTTTGGCAGTTTAAAAGACTATCTTATTTAAATAACCCATGGGCTGCCAAAAGCATATTTAAAAAAAAATCTTCTTAAATGTGTTTCTGCACTCAAACAAAATCGATGAATCTGAAGAAGCCAAAAGTATCCCAGGATCTGGCTTTCTCCCAGAGAGTTCTCACCAAAGGTAGGCAACTTTTAACCTTTGCCTCAGGGCCCAGTGGCCCTAAAGGGGCTTGGGAAGCTGTGATGTCAGTGCTCTGAGCAGCATGTGTGCCAATGGACCCTGCCATTGCAGCATCCTAATGCCAGTGTTCAAGCTCTAGGGAAGAAAAGTAACCGGTCCCAAACACAGTAGATGAAGCAAAAATAACCTTAATATTGAAACCTGGCAAGATATATATATATATATCCTGATCATATATATATGCTAATTTATTTATGAGTTTAGGTACTAAGATCTAAGCAAATTCATGGCAAAAAATAATGTGAAATGATTAAATTGTATTATTTAAGAAAAACAAAGCTAATTTAATATTAGGAAGTAGATTAACAGTATATTAAAAACACACTAAGAATTTTTTTTAAAAACTCAATAGGTTAATTTAAAAATTTTGATTAATATAGGCAGTTACTCAGGAATTCCAAAGATTCTTAGTAAACTAGACCCATAACATGTAAAGGGAATACATATTAGAAAACATTGTAAACCCAAGCTAAAGTGCCCAAAGGACCAAGAACTTGTTAGAAATACTCCCAGACCCCATCAGCACTGTGCTGGGGATTTAGTTAGTTAGGGTAAGACAAACAGGTGGAGAGTATAATCTGAGGCAGAAACCAACTTTCATTGTTAAAAAGTTAGGATGATCATGTTAAAATCTGTACACCTAAAGAAGCTAAGCAAGAAGGAGAACCCAGGGTAAGATGCTCAATCCTCATTCAGAAAGGCAAACTGGATAGACATTGGAGATGGAGAAAACAGGGAACAGGACAGGAGCCTACCATGGAGGGCCTCTGAAAGACTCTACCCAGCAGGGTATTAAAGCACATGCTGAGGCTCATAGCCAAACTTTGGGCAGAGTGCAGGGAATCTTATGGAAGAAGAGGGAGATAGAAAGACCAGGAGAGGACTGGAGCTCCACAAGGAGAGCAACAGAACCAAAAAATCTAGACACAGGGGTCTTTTCTGAGACTGATACTCCAACCACAGACCTTGCATGGAGATAACCTAGAACCCCTGCACAGATGTAGCCCATGGCAGGTCAGTGTCCAAGTGGGTTCTCTAGTAAGGGGAAAAGGGGCTGTCTCTGACATGAACTCAGTGGCTGGCTCTTTGATCATCTCCCCCTGAGGGAGGAGCAGCTTTACCAGGCCACAGAGGAGGACAAGGCAGCCAGTCCTGATGAGACCTGATAGGCTAAGGTCAGATGAAAGGGGGGGAGGACTTCCCCTATCAGTGGACTAGGGGAGGGACATGGGAGGATAAGAGGGAGGGAGGGTAGGATTGGGAGGAGATGAGGGAGGGGGATACAGCCGGGATACAAAGTGAATAAACTATAATTAAAAATTGTTTTAAACTCTTAAAATTCTGTGTATGGCTAATAAAACTCACCTATGATGAATATGAAATTAATGAATAAATATCATATTTTTGTTTTAAAAAGTTACCTTTAAAGACCCCTCCCAATACCTATAAATGTTACAGCTGAGTAGAGAAGAAGGTCAGGAATTTGCTGCATGCAAAAGCTGTGTATATAGAGAGAGCTGCCTCTTTAAGGCTAGCACTGAGGATTACGTGAAGCGTTGTGTGCCGGGTGGGGAGGGTCCACATGACAAAGCGCTCTGCTATTCTAGAAGAGTATAGCAATAAGTATATGTAATATTCCTAGACAGGGTGTGAGGCCAGGCAGATACACACGCATTGGTTAGGTTTATTATGCGAATTATTCTAAACACAGTCTAAACAAATGGTGACCTATGTAATATTCCTCATTAGGAAGCAATCAATTGCCATAAGTTGCTTTATACATTCAATACTAATAAAACCTCAAAAGGGTTGTATGAGCTTGTGAATGTACATAATAATATTTTTAAAAATTTTAGACAAGAATATCAAGAAACCCATGAAGAATAAAGTAGGCTGACTTTTTCCAAAATAATATTCTAACTTAGAAGAGCCCTGAGTAAAACCACCTTATAGATACCCTCCAAAGCAACCACTCTAAAAAAATCTTGTTACTTTATGACAGCAATAGAGAATCCTCACACAGTTGTGGAATTTCTTGGGAAATTTAAGCATTCACACCCCTAGGATTCAAAACATGACTTTTCAATAAGTACTCCAAAGAAACTTTTGCACATCATTGTACAGAAATGTTCGTGATCTCATCTGAGCTAAGTATAGAAACAAGGTGGAGGATCTGAGGGTAGAGTGTAGTGGAGAGGGGACCAATTTTCTAGAAATTGCTGTACATTTAAGAGTGTTCTCGGTAGAATTTCATCACCTATTGGTAGGTTGCCTAATGGAACATAAGAGAAGCAGTATGATGTGCAGGTTCTGGTGTGGGCAGTTATGTGAGTAGAGATGCTATTGACCAAGATAGTTTCTGTAGCCATTGCAATAATATTATAAATGACAAAGACCAGATAAATGCCCAGAGAAGTTCTTATAGCCCTCAAGTCACTTGAAAACAGCTTATAGTTTTCTACAGTATCTACAACAAATTAATATATTGGCAAGACACTTGAACTTGTGGAGAGGTGGGGTAGAAAGGAATGATAAACATATGTGTCAGTAAACACATTCAGCAGGTTGCCAAATGGGAAGTGGCAGTGTGGCCAGGGAGGCAGATCAGTGTCTTGCTCAGCCATCTTCAGAGAAGCTTCCTCCGCAGCAGATGGGAACAAGAACAGAGACCCACAAGCAGATAATAAGCAGAGAGTGAGAGACCTTGGGACACTTGGCCCTAAATGGGATGTCTTCATCAAATCCCTCCACATGAGGCTTAGGGAACCCTGAAGCAGAGAGGTAAAAGAGCATAGGGCACCAAGAAATCACCCAATAAATCAGTGTGATTGATACACATATGAACTCACAGAGACAGGTAGCATGCACAGGGCCTGCACAGGTCTGCACCAAAAGGGTCCTGGATCTGAAAGAAGTGGACACGTGTCCCTAACCCTAACACAGAAGCACACCTATATCTAATTGATAACCACGTGCAACTAAAATTGAGTTTCCTCCGAGGGAGTCTCACTAGGGAAACAAACTGTTGTTCGGGTTATGCTTCATGCCCAGAAAGAGATGGCCAACAAGGCACAGATTCAGTGACAAAGAATAACTAAACCGAAGTAAAAATTAGGGAGTGGATAACATCAAGTATTACGTTTAGAAGAGTATTTTTATCCACTTGTATCAGAGGGAGGTGTTGATAATATGGAACACATATGAGGATTCCTTGTCGCTTGAACTTTCTGAGCCCAGCAGTTCCATTAGCAGGTTAAATCTCTGGGATACAATGCAAACACTTGGAAAAATATTATTATCAGAAAGTCATGAGGATTTTTTAAATGTTCACCAACAACCAAGACCTATAGGAGCTTACTAATATGACAGAATAGTCACAGCGATGGAAATCTTTCTACTCGAGTTGGATTTGAACTTTGATGGATCACACACAGACAGGAAGAATAAACAACAAGTCTTCAAGAATGCAACTTTGTGTAAAGTTCGAAGAAAACTTGAGCTATTTTATTTAGAGCTGCAACTCACAGCAAGCAGATGTGAGGCCCAGCAAGGGAGTTGAGGTAGACATGATGTGAGGAGGGTCGACACATGAGGTTCCAGGCACAGGCCCGTGAACATGGGTGGTGCTGGCAGGCATTCTCTCTTTGACACACTTCTTCACTATGCACACACTCTAAACGCACTGTGACCTCTACACTGTGTTCAAAATACGGGGACAAACCAAACTATTAGTGATAATCTCTTAGAACCAGTTAATCATAGCCAACTTAAATTTTTCTCCTTAGAATCTTGTTACCTAAGTTTTTCAACTTGGAATGAGAGTCTAAAAGAAAGCTGTTTTGTTGTTGTTGTTTGCTTGTTTCATGAACACTAGAAGTCTACCATCTCTGCAAGCTTCAGGAAGGTAAGACTGTTGGTTATGTAGTCATCGCCCTGTAGGTTGGGACTCCAAACTGTGTAGAAATATCTCATCTGTCCGCTGCCCTGAGCACGGTGGCCACCGCTGGACTTTGCCTTTCGATGAGCCTGATTAGTTAAGCTCTGCACACACAGGGATCAAGGTTGTGGTTGTTTTTTGACATCTGATTCATTTCACTATGTTTAATAGCATTCACTTTTGTCCATGTTGCAAGGTTGGGCTTTCTCTCATTTTTAAGACAAAAAGGCAAAGACAATGAAAAGAAGGGATAGAGGAAGAAGGGAGGGAGGGGGAAGAGCAGAAAGAAAAAAGGAAGAACGGGAGGAGCTGGGAAGAAATAAGATAAGGAGGAAAGAGACAAGGAAGAGGAGAGAGTAGAAAAGGCAGGCAGGAAGGGGGAACTGAGGTCCTGGCTCTGTTATTTGTTTGATTTTGTCAATCATTTCCTATTACACACATATCAAACTTCATGCTATAAATGCATGACATAAATACAGACTTTTAGTTATGCATTAATGTAGATAAAAAGCGATGTCCTCTGTGTGATTCCTGTTAGGCTGGAGGTGTCTGTTTTGGGAAGAGGGCAGGTATCACATATAACTTCCAATTCACAAGAGGAGAGGGTGGCAGCCTTTGAGGAGAATTATGTTTCTCTATACTTCGTAGTGGAACACTAAGGCAGTTAGGATAAAAACAGGTAGAAGAATATGTGTTGTTACTTAAGCCATGCTACGTCTAGAAGGTGGCTTCCTTTGCTTCAGTCATTTCACCTTCGTGCGTCTGTTCTCAATGTGCTCTTCCCTGCACTTACCCACAGCTATGTATTCAGTCCTTCCCATGGCTGTTCTGCTCACTTGCACTCAGCCTAGCACATACACAGGGCTTGTTCTTGTTGCTCACAAGTTTTGAGGTTTTTTAATGTGTATGTTTTGTGTGTGTGTGTGTATGTAAGCATGCATGCACCTGCATACAAGTGTGTGATGAATGCACATGTGTCAAGCCAGGTCATTTGTCATTCCCAACCTTACTCTGTTGAGCAGAGTCCCTCCCTAAACCAGGAGCTAGGCTGGAAGACAGCAAATCCCAGCGACTACCCACCTCTGCCCACTCCCCTTCCCCCAGCGCTGCAATTGTTGGTGCATGTGGGACTACATTTAGGTTTTTACATGGATCGTGGGGTTCTGACCTAGGGTCCTCCTGTTTTCACAGCAAGTGTTCCTCCCTTGGGGGCCAGCTCCCCACCTCAGATTTCAAGTTTTGATTTGACCCTTTTCAGCTGTGCATGTCTCAAATGGAAAGGAAACCCTCATTTATCACCACTCAACACTAGGACAGTGAACAAGATTGTTGGACAACTCATGGGAACACCACGTTAGCAGTTGGGACCTCTACTTAAATCTGTCCTGAGTCATTTCTCTTTAATTAGTCTCATAGGAAAAGGCAAGCAAGATCATGCTGAAATATGGGCTATTTTTGGAGTTCTCATTATTCTTTTATAATTGTGCCTCTGGTCATTTTTTTATCTTTACCTTGGTAGGTTTTCTAATAAAAACTAGAAACTAGACATGTTTAATTCATCCAGCTTACTCCAAGTGTACGGCAGTGTTTACACCATATGAACATACAGGACCTGACCCTTCACCTGGAGGAGCCCATAACCAAAATGACAGATAGCTGATGTCAATGACAATAATTAATCATCATGGCAAATTGTGATAATAACAGCCATGGCATTAACTTTGAATTCCATTTATGATCCTTCTCACTTATTAATTCCCATAATCCTTGCAACAACTGAAATAGATAGCTGTTGCTTGGTACCATTTACAAATCAGGATACCGAGTCAAAGAAATTATATCCTGTATCCTAAGACACATGACAAATGGTTGGTACAGTTGGAATGAATCTTGTTTTTATTTATTACAATTTATTCACTTTGTATCCCAGCTGTAGCCCCCTTCTTCATCCCCTCCCATTCCCACCCTCCCTCCCTGTTCTCCTCCCTGCCCCTTTCCCAGTCCACTGATAGGGGAGGTCCTCCTCCCCTTCCCTCTGACCGTAGCCTATCAGGATCTTGACCCAGCATTTGCTCCTATGGCACCTGATACCCTGCTTCACTGTGAACTAAAGCTGTAAGCAAGGTTTGGCAAGATCTGAGTATGAACTGGGGACAGACATCCTCGTGCTGGTTAGAGTGCCCTGGGAACCTGGAATACAAAGATTGTGTCATCAGACTCCAGTCCTTACCTAATGGAGTCCGTGCCTTCCAGCCCCATGTTTCCATGTGTTGACTCCCAACTTCTATTTTAGTTAAACATGCCTTAGTGTTGACTTTTCTACACAGCTATTTGCATTTTAAAATGCCAGAAATTGCTGCATGAAATCCACTATTTGAACATTGTGCCTTAAATTCAAGTAAGAGGACAAGTCAGGTTAGAGGAAGGTGTGGCAGATGTGTGGCAGGCGGTAGAAAGCATGTGGAATAGGCTTTGTTTTTGTTTTTCTCCCAAATTTTCAATCCCAGAATGAAAAAAAAAATGCCTTTCTTTATGGAAACAATTTTGTGGGAAAAATTTGCAGAATATTGTTTTTGGCTGTGTGATCACCTAATTGATTTATTTTTGTGCAGCCTATTTGAATTTATTCAACATTTAAGAGGACACACGGACACACACCATGATATTATCCATATTCTCCTCTTTTTCTGCAGGGAGAAAAGAAAACTGAAAATGGAAGGCAGGCCATGCAAAGCTGTGTTTGAATGATGGCCGCCCCTCCAAGTTCAGTTCTCGCCAACAATCACCAGCTGGGGCAGGGTGTTGTCATCATAAATAAGAAAAATCTACCATACATGTGCAGTGGTGCTCTGTTTGCAGAGGCTGTGAAAGGCATAATTTAGAATTGGGGACATTTTTAAGAAGCAAAATCTTTAGTTTGGATCTTTTGGCATTAGACATAAAATACAACAGCTCACAGGAAGATATGACTTCACTGAGCCAAAAAGAGACCCATTTTAAATGACTTTTTTTGTATTGATTGCCTTCAAGAAAGCTGGTGAATAACTCTAACACCACTGTTATTGTTTATTCATGTCTTCTTCTAAAGAAAAGAAATGTTTGCTAATGGAAGAATCAAAGCAAAATATTTACAACATACTGTGCTTAGTTTATTTTTCTTGACAAGGGCCTATGTGGTTAGGAGTTTCTTTCTTTCTTTTTTTCCTTTCTCCTGGTTCATAAAATTGTTTACATGAAGCAGTAGGAGGGAGATGAAGAATAACAGTTTTTCTTCAGCAGCTGGAGGTTGTCTGAGTGGAGTCTGCAATTCCCATCCATGTTTTGTAATGCAGATTTCTTTGAAAATGGTCTTGCATGTGCACCTTAAATACATTTTAGAATTATTTTACCATGAAATTAGTTTTCTCCGTCATTGGCTTAGTTGAATCCCCCCCTTTTTTGATCAATGCTGGGACATTAAAGATAAAGCCCTGGCTGCACATGTTATTTTTGGAAGTTCATATCTAAAAATCCATCCTGCTGCTGGCCAGCGTGCTTCAGGAGGCAGGCCGTCCCCATCACAGCCGCACTTCACCCCGGCAGCGGGAGTTCTGCTTTCCATCCTACCATCGGCCCACATTTCTATAATGATTAGCCGTTGCAAAGAATGGAAAGGGTGCCGTGGCTGCGACAGTATCCCAGAACTCGGCTGCAATGCATCAATTGATCCGTGTTTAAAATGTTTGCGCCAAACAACCCACGGCTCCAAAATCAAAGTAAGAAAGTGGCTGTTGGTGACAGTGGTCTGTGGAGCTAGTTTATGAAGGGGAGGGGCTGGGAGATGGCTGTGGGGGCGATGCCGGCGACAGAGCTGGCCATGATGACTGTGTTCGTGGCGACAGAGCTGATTTGGTTTACAGCGGTTGTGGCACTGGAGATGGTAAGCGTCATCCTGGCGATGAGGCTAGTAGGCATACAAAGAAGAAATGGTTGCAGCGAGGGTGACAGCAACAGCAGTAGCAGCGGAAGAGAGACGTAAGCATCCCTGGGAAGGCTCCATAAAGCAGTTGGTGAAGCACTGCTTTTGAGGCTCTGGCCATTTCAGAGCAGACAGAGAGTTCTGTCTCCATGCAGCTAAGGAAACCCTTACCATAATCAAACAATGCTATGGACATGCAGATAACTCTTTAAAGCTAATAAAATTAAAGTTTCAGTTATTTGTTTGACACACCATGGGAATAAAAGTTGTAAAGGGAGGCCAACCCTGTAATTTAATAGGGCTAGGACTTCCCACACTAACTTCCCACCTCACTGTTACACCTGGGAGAACAGGCTCTGTGTCATTGTTAGCTGGCATATAATTTTTATTCCACACTTTGAAATATGAATCTATTACAAAGGATCATGTTGGTGAGGCACTGGGGATGAATAAGTTAGGAATAGTAATTAGTTTGCAGGCATTTCTTTTGAGGATGGCAATGCATTTTCCCCCAAAATAATTTCCTCCCGATCAGTTGGTTTATAATAAGAACACTTTAGTTTGACTAAATTTGCACATTCTGAATGGACTGTCTTTATCTTCTTGACACATTATTTCCAAATTTCATTGTACTTCTCCTTCTGCTCATTCTTTCCCACAAAAGATATCCTCTTCAAGATATGTCAGCTCATGACATCTATTCCTCATGTCTAGAATATGAAGCTTTCATCAAACAAAAACAAACAAAAGTCTTCAGTTGCCTCCTACCTGTCCCCCACTTTCAGCCCGCCTCCCCTGTCCACCCTTGTTTTGACAATGCTGACGAATTGCCCATTTTTATTTCCTTGCTTACTTCTTTAACTAATTGTAGTCTTAATGACTCCACTAAGGTTTCTTTCAATACTCTCAATTCCTTGGTTTATGAAGTCCAAGGCCATTCATCAAACTTCTGACTGGCCACCTACATGAAATTTGCACATATTGATTTCTCCCGGAGAAACTATTCATCTGGCCATCTCCCATTACTATCTGACTTTCAGCTTAAAAATCATTTATTCCAAGATGACTTGTTATACTCCTCCAGTGTTGGGATTGCATAGTATCTGTATTTTTTGTGCCTTGGGAATGGTTTTCAAATGTTTATCCATTTATATATCTGTCTAATTTCTTTGCTTCCCTGTTGCCTAGCACACGTATGACCCACAGTAGACATGAATTTTCCTAATTTACTTTGGTTTCAAGAAATGGAAACTTTTTCAAGGGTAAGCAAAAAAAGAATTTATTGTTATGATTCAAAATCACATCTTTGGAGCAAAAGGCAGTAAGGGCTGCCGGGCCTCGGAGGCCTGAGAATTGGAAGACGCAGCTGGAGGAACCAAGTCAATTTATTCAGGATGTACTCTGACTTCAGGGGTCAAGTGACACCTAGCTTCTGCTTCTTCCTATATTTCACCTATGTTTCCCCATCTACAGACTGTATTATTTTTTTAAGGGTGCCATGGGCCACTCGGAGGAGTGAATCATGACTGAAGAAGAAACTTCTGAACCTCCATTTCATTTAAAATTACAGTCCTGACCGGACAACCCTCCCCCACCTTCTATTTCCTTAAGCAATGGAAACATTCAAAAGACTTTTGCTAGAGATGACTTCATCCAAAGCCTGCTGTTCTCATTCACATGATGTGCTGTTTTTCCCCTACCCAGAGAACTAACTTGATCTGAAGCTCCTTCCTCCTGCAGTCTGACGGACTCTTCTCTTAACATTCGGTGAAAGAATCAGGGTTTGGAGTTAGATGTGGCTATCTCAGCTTGTGACATGATGAGGCAGCATAGTAAATGGTGCGTTAGATCTCAGGGGCTCACCGCAGCGCCAGCGGGGCTGCGACTGGGGAGCAACTGCTGCTTAAGCTTGTTTGGGTGTAGTTCCCTCAGCCATGGGCCGCTCCTTGTCGAGGCAGGCTGAAGGGGGTGTAGTTCCCTCAGCCATGGGCCGCTCCTTGTCGAGGCAGGCTGAAGGGGCAGTGGTTGCTTGGGGACATCTTGAAGATCTAGGCTCAGATGTGCCTAATGTCACTTCTCTTTGCATCTAATTGTTTAAGACAAAGCCCAGGCCAAGCTAAGCATCAGTGGGGTGTGGCCAAGCACATTCCCTCCATTCTGTGGCAGGCTCACAGGAGAATGAGCAGTTCCTGGGAGCAGTAATCATATCTATTAAGGCCCTAAGCCAACTGCACAATTTCCATGTACTTTTAGAACTCAAGGTCAAGTTCAAATTCTTTCTTTTTTTTCCCCCTCAAACTTGTTTCCCATTGCTCCTTTATCCACCCTCCCACACTTCTCCCAGAAAAATAAACAAAACACAAACAAAAACCTACATCAAGTGTGATTTGTGTTGCCCATACACTCGTCGGAGCGCGGCCAAAGTTCCAGTGGTCAGCCTTAGAGGTACAAGTTCACATTCTTGATCTAGGGAAGCTAGGTGTGTAGCTGCCTCTTGGTTGATCTGCCAGCCCCGTTTCTTCCAGATTTCTTTCTCATGTGTGCACAGTTCATCTTCACCGTATTAAGTCACTGTATAGGATAGTACGTTGCTTCGTGTCCGCATTCTTCAACTCTCTTCTCATGCTTGATTCCATCTTATTTCGCCGGAGTAGCTCAGCACCGCCACTGCCACCACGCTTGTCAGTGTGCGCTGTCCTAACTCACCTTCCTAGCTGAAACGAAGGCTTCTCGGGGGCCACAGTAAATCTTAGCTAACTTTCTGTCATAACAGGCAGGAGTCACACCTTTAGGTTCTAGTAGGTACACACTCCAGGGTTGTGAATATGAAGAATATGAAGTGAGAAGATACAAGGAAGGAAGAGAAGAGAGACGGGGCAAAGTATGGCGGTTGGTGATCTGTAAGATATCTGTTCCCTGCCTTATCCAATAAGCTTCCGTTTGGAGCATCTCACATCTAACACTTAACCAACACAGGCGTGATTGCTCAGTGTGCAGGTGTTCCTTGTCCATGCAGACCACTCAGCTATTTTGCCTGATAAGCACATCTTCAGACTACCCTTCTCTTTCCAACGTCAACTGTGTCCTGTCCTACTTCCTTGTAACTATTTCATGAATATTACCTTTCCAGCAGTGTCTGCTCCAACATGACGGGTGTAATCACACAAAGGACACCCTTTCCCTGCCCTTGATGGTGGCATTATAGGTACTCGTAGGGGAATGGTAACAAGGAAGTGGGGAGCCAGATGTTCCTTACTTAAAAGACAGAGCACGGTCATGTCACCGGAGCTGAGCCCTTCCTGTTCCAGGCATGCTGAAGAGGAGTTTATTTTTATCTGAGTACTTGTGCCAACACACTCTGGAACCTACGTAACTGCATGACACCTTACAGTAAATACATCCTTAAAATGTACATGCTGGCTTCTTTGAAAATGCACGTGCATTTGCTAAAAATAGATATGGCGTTTGACACACACCTGAATGCCTCTGGGATGCGATCTGAAGTTCCTGGCACTGAGACCTTTTCTGGGGAAGGTTTCTCCTCATCTTGCCTCTGTGTTCCGTGGTTGGTAGCAGTTTGCTCTATGAAGGCAGCAAACAATTACTCAAAATGTGTGCCCGGCTCCTGGCTGGGACTTGTACTTCCAGCCTCTTGCAGATGATGGATGGAGTATTTTGTGAAATGTGATTTCTCTGGAATAAGGACTTTGAATCCAGAAAAGGGTAGAGCTTGGTTGATATCCACAGGACAGTAGAGCTGCGAATGTGCCTGGTGGGAGTCAAGAGGTCATGCAGTGGGATCTACAATATTTTGTGGGGAGAAAAAGAGTATGGATGGTGTTACTCAGGAATTCATTGGCTGAAATCACTCGGAGTGAAAAATTATAGTGTTGATTCTTTTTATTTCTCAGTGTGAATTTCTTTCCACTATGTGGTTGTAACCTAATAGAACAGGAAGGGCATGGCTATGTGCTATGAGCTTGTGTCTTCTTGTGGCCTCTGGGTGAACAATGGAAGCGTGTAGAACGTTGCAGAAGTGACTGTCAATATACAATGAACAGTGAAAATCAATGGGAGGAAAATGGCCCATTTTTGCTTCATTGATTTTTTTTCTGGTCAGTGAATGCTCTTCATTTTACGTATCCCTTTTTTCTTTTTTTCTGTTGGCCACGTCTTTATGTCAGAGCTGTGCGTTAAGCACTGTGCTGGCAGTCCCTTTAGTCAGTTGTGTGGAGTTAGTTGTTAGTAATGACAATGTGACAACACTTGTTCCTAGACCCCAGGGAGATCTTTGGGGAGGATGGATGAGAAAGATGGTATGAGCATGAGCAGGTTAGCTTTTGTGACTGTGTTCATTCTGGAAACATTGAACAGTGTATGCTAAGAGGTTCCAGCAGCAGAGGAACGGAAGCCATGCAAGGGCACAGCAGGGAATCTGCAGGAGTGACATGGTTGGTTCTTTGTAGTATATAAGTTCAAGTGTTAATACTTTTCTGAGAACATGAGGGAAACCCCAGCATTCAGCAATAGTAACACAAGTTTAATAATCACAAGGTAATAATTTGGAGCTGTTTGCCTGTCTTTAATCATCATACTAAGTGAAGGACCGACGTGGCCGCAGTGACGGGAAATTAGGGACCCAGGACAGATAACTGAGCTATAGTGGCTGCCTCAGGAGGCTTGCTCTAATGGGAATGAGGCTACAGAAAATGATTCTCTCTCAAATTTATTTCAGGTGCAGCTTTTGAATAATGTCCTGGCTGCCTTTTACATTTCTAGCATTCAGCTGGGAAACTAAGGCATAGGCCTTTTAAAAAAATGTGTAAGACCAAATAGAAGCTGAGCACAATGCTCAAAGGAGAAGGAAAGGCCCTGCTTTGTCCACCACGTGATCACGCTATTGCCTTATGGAAAAGTAGTTGAGAGTTCCAGTAATTTCTCCAAGAGGAAAAGGCAAAGTTTTAAATTTAAAGTGCAAGTCTACCCTAGCATAATTGATGATAATTGTTTTTGTTATTTCTAAATTAATTTTCCAATTCATATTTCTGCATCTGAAAATTCCTGTTCCAAAACCCAATGCAGAATCTTGGATGCTCTTGGAATCTAGATGGATTCAATTCTTTGAGCTATTTATAGTCTTTAGGCTTCTACTGTTTTGGTTTGGGACCAGGCAGATGAGCAGTGACTTACAAGCATGCTTCATGGTCTAAGCAATGCCTTGGAATAGGAAAGCCTATGCTGACAGAACTCTGGGCATGCTAATCAGCCGTGACAGGTGGCTGACAAGAGCTATTAAAATAGGCTCCAGGAACGTATGTGTTCCTTAAGGCCTTGCATATTAATTCAAGCAAAATAGTTTAGCTACTTGGTAATAAAGATGTGTGTGTGTGTTTAAGCCGCTGTCCTGCACTTTCATTTCTTTCCCTTGAAAACTCTGCCCTCTCCTCGCCCATGCGCAGTCTGTTAAGGTTGCTGTCTGGAAAAACTGGACAAAATCCTAAGAAAATGCCCATTTCCCAGCAACTGGCTTGTTACAAAGGAAAAGCCATCCCAAATGGTTATTTTTCTTTGTTAATGGGACATACTACTTAATTGGAGGCCGAATCCTCCTTTAACCACCGAAGGGGGAAAACAGCTGAAACATTTCAGTGTTGGCCTCTAATGCGCAGGGTGCCTCAGCACTGCAAACAAAGCAGAGAGCTGTGGTCATGTGCCCAAACAAATCTGCAAGATGAAATCAAAGTTATGATAATTACCTTAGCCCTCTAAAAATCCTCACAGGAGGAAGAGGGGAAAGGCAGGGAGAGCTGCGAAAGCAAAGAATCAAACCAACAAGGAACAAGCAAACCCCACAATTTTCTCAGCCCTCAGACTCCACCCTCATCTCCCCAGAAGGCAGACTTGTGCCTGAAGAGTAGAGCACCTGACAGTGAGAGTGAGCGCAGCTTGCGGACAGGGATGCATTTACGTCATCATAGCTTGTGAAAGCTGCTAAATGTAAGGAACAAATGAGAAATAGGCATGATTGGGAGAGTCCACCGTTATCTTGTTTTATCTTGAGACCCAGGACCATAGATAATTAGACTGATTTCTCTTGACTGCCTTTTGGGTTTCCTAGACATAGCCAGCGGATGGGCTGCTGCAGGAGACTGAGGGCTGAGGCTGGAATAATTCCTTGCGACAGTTTAGCACCTCTGGTGACATTGCTTCCTGTGAACACTGCCAAGTGTTGCTCACTTGGGTGAGAGATGTTTGCGACACATTGGCTTGAATCATAGAGCCGGAGATATATTTGTGCTGTTCATGATGGAACGTGAATCCCTGAGGGAGAGCTGACATCAAAAGCCGGTGCGGCAGAGCTGAGGACAGCACAGCCTTGATTTGATAGTGTCCTTGGCTTCCTCTAGATAGTTCAGGGCACTTCACACAGAGGGGCCATCAGAGAAAACTGTCAGGGGGATTTCATGCAAGTCAGAGATACTTAATGTTGGGTATGAGTTCCTGGGGAAAGTGGGTATTCTTCAATAACCTGTGTGTTTTGCTTTTCAAAAACTCATGTGTGCTATCCTAACAGTGCTCATATTCTGCAAGGACACAGAAACAAAGGCTCACACTCACCCACTCATTCCATGCTCACTGCTAGCACCCACAACGAGGTAAGTTTCTGTACTTTCCAGCCAGCATCTCCTCTTTAGTGCTACTGCTTCATTAGTTCATTAGGAAGACAGTAAAATAAAAATAAAGTAAATAAAATGAATGAAAACTGCAGTTAGCAGATGACAAAAGGTAAAATTCATGTGTACTTCCTGTGCTCTGGGCTTCATTGACAGCTGTGAGACTTTGTGGTTAAAGAGAAAAGTACATATGTTTGTTTTAGGACAGGGTTCTCTCAGTTCAAGAACTGGTAACCATGCGTGTCCTTATGTCTTTGGCTCAGTCAAGGAGTGACTAATTTCCATGATTAAGAAGCTCACACACGCTGAAAACAAGGTACTATGTTATCTATTGGTTTCAAGCTTCATTAAAGACAGAAACAAAGTCAAATAAAATGAGACCAAAATTTTTTCGATATGAGTACCAAGAAGGCCAAAGTATCAGAAAGGGAGACTAACTTTTCCTATAAATAATTTTATCCTAATTAGGTATGGCCAGTAGTTTGTAACTAATTAATGTTTGCTTAGAGAGGAGAAAAAGTATGTATCTCTGTGCCCGAGGCATGGAGCAGTAGGTGCTCGGTCGATATGTGTTGAATGCATAACTGATGAGCGCGTTTGAGAGCCTAGAATTAAGACCTCGTATTCTAAATGAGGATAGATCACTTGGTTTGATTTGTGTTCATTAACTGCCTACAAATATAAGAAAGTAAATGTGCAGAGAAGGATGTAAGGGTATTGAGAACGTGGAGAAGACAGGGATGCTGGAAGATCTTTAAAGTGCATGTGTTTAGAGGCATGCCAGGATGGGTACAGAGGAAGTGACGGAGGCAGCGAGCAATAGTCTTAACCCCCACCTAGATTCCTCTGCATGCCAACTGTTTACTCAGTTCCTGTCTAATGAACTCTGACCTTCCTTCCAGGTGAGCACCTGCCTAGCAACAGTTTTCACGTGACTGGTGAGAATAAGTATGGTGTCGTGATATGGATGCTATGCACTTTGCATCTCCCCCTCTGAGACTGCTTCATGCTCACAACTCCATTGTTTACAACAACCCCACAGGGAGAGGTGATTGCTCTAGCTGCGCATGTGGCATTTGATCGCACTGCTTGCTGTGGTCACACAATTGCCAACTATAGAGAGAAAACTAAATGCAGATTGATTAGCCTTGTGGATCCTTTCTCTTTCTTCTTGTGTTATACCCTTGAGATAACTAGAAAGAAACCACCATCCATCCATCCATCCACCCAACAACACTTTCATTCATTTGACAATCAGTTATCAGAAGCCCACAATATGTGGGGCTGGAAAATGGAAGGAGGGATAGAAAAGTGTCCCTGTGTCAAGGATGCCTCTCTAGCTGGTAAGATTATGTATTCCAAAGTAGTGGCCATTATTAGGAGTGGTTAGAGTTTGGCCAGGAGGGTTCAGCATGCATGAATCCAGAAGGAAGCTGTTTGCACAAAAAGGTTCTGAAGGAGTCATCCTGGAAATATAGATCATGATTAGACAAAAGTGTAAAGAGGAGAAGACAATGAAAAACCATGTATTTATAGTATTTAAATATACAGAATGGGGCATCAAGGGACAAGAACAGCAAGGCAAACAAAGACTCCATTTGGTAGGAGGTTTTTGCATTTGATGCTTAGTGTAATGGATAACCATTGAATACATTTACATAAATAAAAAACTTCGTTTCAAAGATTAAAATTCAAATTCCAAGTATACAGGAAATGAACAGAATGGATTAGGATCAGAGACAGGCCGCACAACTCCATAGGTACAGGTAAGGGTTGATGACATGATCTAAGGCAGTGGCCATGGTCAGCACTGGATAGACTTAAGAAGTAAATGAGGCAGAAGTAGAGAATTGGTGATTGATGATACAAACAGTGGACTTAGTTAGTTCAAGCTAAGATATGTTGTTATAAGAAGTAGAACCAAATATTGATCAGTTAAAACAACTATTTTGTTTTTCATGCAGAATCACTGCAGGTCTAGGCAAATCTCTTGGCCAATCATTCCACATGCTGAAAAATGCAGTCATTTCAAGCGTGTGTGGCCTCACCTGGGAGTGCCCCTCTGTGATCAGCACACAGTGAAAGAGGGTGGCCAGGGATCTCTGTGTCACAGTCTTCCTGCCTTACTCTACAGACTGCCTGCTTCGTTCTGCTCTTACCCCATTGGCTAGAGCTAACCATGTGGGTCTACCCAGACCTACAACTGATGAGCTCAGCTTCACTGTTTTGAAATATGGGATTCACTGTGCTGGAAAACGCTAATACTACCCACCAAGGAGCTCTCATTAATGTGTGCGCATGTATGTGTGTGTTGGTAGTGGACCCAACTACCAATTTCAACTGATAACTCATGAGATGAGGAAGATGTCTAGTGGCTTCCATTGATCCGGCTGTCTGGCCTGAGGGCAATATGAAGCCTCTCCAGAGTTCACCTACCAATGGGCTCATCCAGCTTCTCTCCCCTTGGCTGGATATTGGCGCTGGCATTTTACTGTCTTCTGCAGTGTAATAGCAGTCTCCTTTCTTTGTGGGAATTCAGTGTGGTTCCAGGAAGGGACCAGTCAGCAGTTTTCAGTTCTTGTGTGAATTGCCTTGGGTGGCAAGTTAACTTTAAAGTGCCATCAATGTGAAAAGAAATGTGCAGGTTTACTTGAAAAGGGCAATGTGTCAAATGAAGGGGCAGATGAGATGGTTCAGTGTGTAAAAGTGCTTGCCACCAAGCTGGAGGACCTGAGTTCAATCCCTGGAGCCTACTTGTTGGAAGGAGGGCACTTGCTCCTGAAAGTTGTCATTTGACACCCACACATGTGCCTTACACTCTTTTGCCTGCACGCAATAAATAAATACTAAAAAGAAAAGTTTAAGAGAACGTGAATGGTTTTCACACTGTTTGTTCAGATTCACTTAAAAATTAAAGTAGTAATTTATATCAAAAAGATCTTCTTCATCTAAATATTCAGTTTTTAACTTTTATAACAAAAGATTCAGAATGTTGATAAGAAATGGAAATATCCTGAATTCCTCTGTGTAATAAATTCAGGACCCAAGGGGGACCAGCAAATGCATCTGGGTATTCTGTCTTAGACACCAATTAAGTCACAAAAAAGGAACTATCTGAAATCAAAGAGGGTTCAGAAACCAAAGAACCTTAAGAATTCTTATCACGGAGGTGGAAAGGAGTTTATGACAGTAAGTGAGAACTCTTAAAACTCTATTTATTGATTTAAACAAGCAACCAAGAATAAAAGTCATGTCTGCCTTCTTGTCTCGCGTGAGAAGAGAAGGAAGCGGTTTGGTCTTTGTAGGCAGAGTGCAGCGCGGCATCCATTTTCCTCCTGGGTCGGTGTAAGCAAGAGTGGAGTGAGTTGAGAGAGGCGGGAGATTGCTAGCCTGCAGAACACACTAGTTACCGCGGCTCATATCCCTCCAGCCTCCTGGGCACACGTGGACTGTCTTTGTAACGAAGGGAAGAATCAAGCGTGATCCCTGCCCACCTGAATCACAGGCTTTGTGTGAGGTGGGGTAAGATCGCCTGTGTGGGGTGCTGTGGACACCGCAGGACCTGTGTGAGGAGCTCTGACTAGAAACTAATTACTTCCCCAATCCCCTTCTTCTGCGGCCAGCCATCACCTCCCTCACTGCCGCTTCCTTTTCCTTCCTTTGTTCTCCCTCTGTCCTGCAAGCCTCTATGTCTTCACAACAAGCTGCCACCCTCTGTGCCTCATCAACTCCAAAAAACAGGAGGCTGGAAAGGGGCAGGGTACAAAGTCCCTGAGAGTCTAGGCAAAGCTCTCTCTTCCCTCTACACGTGTGTCCTCAAGGGTATCAGTCACAGCTTCACGTGCCCGGGACACTTTATAAATATTCTTATTGCTACTAACGGGACAGTTGCTATTTCTACAGCAGTGGTGGTATTTACTACTTACCTATGGCATTGCTATGCAGGGTCCTTTCCCTGGGGCAGGCAAAGGCTCATTATTCGGGTCTGTCAATCTCCTTTCTTTGTCATGGCTCCCAGAGGACACAGCTTGAAGAAGTGGTTAGATCATTAGCTTTCAAATCTGCCTCCTTGAAGGCAGACAGAGTCTACCTCCTGTTCATATGATAGTAATTTACAATCCCTTTCGATTCACATTCTCTTCTTCTCTTAACTCTTCTAGAAAACTCAGGTTGGGGATAGCATTTTCTGCTCTATGGGATTAACTATTTATTTGGGCTCCTTGGAGTGTTGTTAAGAGCCCATAATGATCAAATGACCCGACTAAGGTCATTTCCTGACAGAGACAGCTTAATCTGTCTAGATCCTGACCAGCTTTCAGACCGACTGTCCATCAATTCCACACAGCAGCTCCTTTCCACACTTCGTGTTCAGTCAAACATTAAGTATAATTACACAGGTAAAAGAGAAATCTGTAGCAAAGTGTGAGATGGGAGAGATTAATCTGCACAGACATGTTCCAGTTCCTATAGTTATTATATCCAAAGGAGACTAAAGGGAAAGTTAAGTGGAAAATATTTGTTATTCTTGTGACATTACTAACTTTTTATGACTTTGGTGAAAAACAATTACCATGTCAACATGTTACATATTCAACAAAGCTCTTAGTTCAGCAGTTGATTTAATAACCAGCTTATTTAACAGCTAGTACCCGGTGTCCTAGACACGAGGTGATGAGCTCATTTGCTGCCCAAGTGGATCAAGACTTGGTAGAGGCTAGGGATGACCTTGAACTCTTGACCCACCTGCTTCCACTTCTCGAAGTATTTGGAATAATAGACCTGTACATCACCACCACATTTAGGAGTACTGCAGAGTCAAATCTGGGGCCTCCGATATGCTAGGTCAACACTCCACCCTTGGAGCTATATTCCCAGTCTGAAGGGTGGATGAAAGGGTGAGTTCATGTTCCACTTGGAGGGAAAAATCGTGTACACATGCCGTCGGAGGAAGATGGACACTTCCATGAACTGAATAGGAGGGGAAGTGTTGAGAACTCAGAATAAGGAGGTCATGGGTTGAGAGGAGACTAGAGGGCCACAGAACAGCTTAGTAAAGTTGTGCTCAGGTGATCGAAGCTGTTCGTAGTGACTAAAAATGCAGTGTGATACTATCAGAGTTATAGTTTGGACAAAAGTTTAGCTAGAGTTTAAGTAAAGGATTTGTAATGATTTCACATTTAGGATATTGAGATTTTTGTTTTTATGAGTTTTGTCGCTCACTATTCCATTATCTCATATTGCACTAGATTATTCTGTGTCTTGGTGGGTAGTGTGATTCATAAGCTCTATTCTAGGAAACAGAAGGAATTTTGCTTCATTTATATTTGTAAAGTAGAATAGACTTAATTTTTAGAGCAGCATAGACTCACAGTAGAGTGAGCAGTGAGCACACCGGTGACTTGCACTCTACTTCACACATGCACGAAAACCCTCCCCAATAGTGTACAATACTTGTTCTAGCTTATTGACTCACACTGGCATATTTCGAGCACTTTAGATTTCTTCCTGGCTGGGTACGTCATTTAGGCTTTTCATGACATCACCTGCCAATGTGGTAGGAAACATGGAGTTATGAGTATACACTGGTTACCCTGGAAGATCACCCTGATTTTTATTTTTATTTATTTATTTTTGCTAGAATAGTAGTTTTATTATTATCATTTATTACAATTTATTCAATTTGTACTCTGGCTATTGCTCCCTACATTGTCTCCTCCCAATTCTACCCTCCCTCCCTCTTCTCGTGCCCCAACCCTAGTCCACTGATAGGGAAGGTCCTTCCATCTGACCTTAGCCTATCAGGTCTTATCAGGACTGGTTGCATTGTCTTTTTCTGTGGCCTGGCAAGGCTGCACCCACCAGGGGGTGATCAGAGAGCCTGCCACTGAGGTCATGTCAGAGACAGCCCCTGTACCACTCACTAGGGCACTTGGAGACTGAGTCTATGGGTTACATCTGAGCAGGGGTTTTAGGTCCTCTCCATGCATGGTCCTTGGTTGGGGTATCATTGTCTTCAGGGGCCTCAGGGCTCAGGTTTTGTTGTTGTTGTTGTTGTTGTTTGGCTCTGTTGCTCTCCTTGTGGAGCTCCTGTCCCCTTCAGGTCTTTTTGTTTCTCCCTTCTTTCATAAAATTCCATGCATTTTGCCCAAAATTTGGATGTGTATCTCAGCCTCTGCTTCCATACCTCAATTAGTAGTCTTTCAGAGGCCGTCTGTGGTAGGCTCCTGTCCTGTTCCCTATCTTCTTCTGCTTCCGATGTCTATCACATTTGCCCTTATGAATGAGGATTGAGCATCTTCCCTAGGGTCTTCCTTCTTGTTTAGCTTCTTTAGGAGTATATAGATTTTAGTATGTTTATCCTTATATTAAATGTCTAATAGCCACTTATGAGTGAGTACATACCATGTGTGTCTTTCTGTTTCTGGGTTCCTCACTCAAGAAGATCTTTTCTACGCCCCACCATTTGCCTGTAGATTTCATGATTTTCTTGTTTTTAATACTGAGTAGTATTCCATTGTGTAAATGTAGCACAATTTCTGTATCCATTCCTTCATTCAGGGACATTTAGGTTGTGTCCAGATTCAGGCTACAACAAACGAAGTAATCCAATCAGAATGTTCAACATCCTTGGTCATCAGGGAAATGCAAATAAAAACAACTCTGAGATTTTACCTTATACCCATCGAAATGGCTAAGATCAAAAACTCAAGTGACAACACATGATGGTTATGGAGAAAGGGGAACCCTACTTCATTACTGGTGGGTATGTAAACTTGTACAAATGCTTTGGATATCATTCTGGTGCTTTCTCAGACAATTAGGAATAGTGCTTCCTCAAGATCCAGCTATGCCACTCCTAGGCATATATCCAAAATATGTTCAACTATACAACAAGGACATTTGCTCAACCATGTTTGTAGCTGATTTTTATTAAAAAAAAACATTTTGTGGTTACATTTCATCTGTTCTATGATAGCCCTTCAAAGCAAACAATCTGAATTCTAACAGGGACTGGCCCTCACATCCAAAGTGCACTGAGATGCCCACTTATAAGTTAAGAGCACCACACTCATGTAGACTATTAGGTATTGCATTGCAAAGGCCATCTGAAGTGTTTCTATGCCATAACTGGTAACATGTTTCCTGGTTATCACCAGTACCTGAGCAAAGAGGGGCAGAGGAGAATGGGATCCGGGCTCACATCCATGTTCTCTATGCTGCTTCATAATCCCTTTCAACATGAGCCTGAACATGATTGCAGGAGTCCTCCAGCTGGCTGTGTGCACCCTGGAAATGAAGGCATGCCCAGTGTTTTTTATTCTGTTGAATTATGTTCAAACTGTGAGGCAGGTTGTGTGCATCCATCATTGTGAACAGAAACAGCTGTGTTCCGCCCTGGAGTGTCCAGTGTGAGTGGTCAGCCACATTACAGAAAAATTAACTCATGTTTATTTGGCAAAAAAGTAATTGTTTACCTCAACAAATCCATAGACTCTGCGAGCTTTCTGAACAGGGGGTGAATGGTTTTCATTTTAAAAGGCTCATTTTTATTGTGCTCCAATGATCTTTTGTTTCTTTCTTCCTTTTTGGCTTCCTCTCTGGATGTGCATGGACCTGAAAAACTTGACTGCTCTCAGGTAAGTAAAGGTGATTTTGCTGTTTATGTTTTGTCCTGTGTGGAAGTGACATACGGTTATAAACATTAATTATACGTGGCTGAGAATTCAAAACTCAACCTGAAAACTGATACCTCTTAGGATATCTCTAAAATGAAAGCTTTAAGTTATTGATGACATTCACTAGGCAGTTATTTAAATCATGTGTTTGTTGATATTTGTGTACCAAGGCACTTCAGTAAGAGAAACGAGTTCCCAAAACTTAGTTTGTAAATTGATTCATCGTTCCCCATTGAGTAATGTCTAACTTCTGATTGAACGGCAATTCTGCCTCATGTTTGCAAATGATGAATTCTAGTTTCTTCTCTGTCAAGTGCTTGATTATTTATAAAGATTAGAAAAATGAGCTTGGTGGGTATAGCTGGGCCATGAAAACTTTTGTCAATCAAATAACATTTTGGTGATGAAAGATCAGAAGTATTCACTTTTTCTTCTTGAGATGGAACAAAATGGCTCTCTTGGTTACTTTGAATCCTTCCATTTCACTCCTCCACTCATTTGCACTTACATTGCTTGAATATAAGTATGTTTTATGCGGGTCACCCTAGAGTTTGGGGAGAAATAGATTGTTTTTCAAGAATAAAAACACAATAGTACTGCAGTCACATATAATTTAATGATGGAGAAACTTTTTGAGAAAGAATTTCACCGTTGCATGAACATTGTAGATTGTAGTACTCAGACAGTGTGTCACTGCAATCTAGTGTAAGCTGTCACTCATCAGGATGTCATTAGTGCACTTGAGACTGTAGGTTTAACAGTTTGTATGCGCTATTGACTGAGAGGCAGATTATCAGAATACATCATATTTATAAACATTTATTTACCGTAGCTTTTTCAGTCCTAAAATGATGCAACCTCCATATGTAGCCAAGGAGGACCTTGAACTTCTGATCATCCTCTATAGACATCCTAGAATTTCATATTACAGGCACACTGTACCAAACCAGCAAAAGAGCGAATTCTCAGCAATATTGGTGAGATAACAGAAATAATATTACAATGGATGTGTTAACCGAAGCATTCTTAGAAATTCTCTAAGAGATATCGTTATATTATTGACACAAGAGACAATAGTATTTCTAGCCTCTATTCGCTTTTGTCCCCAAGGAGCAGCCTTTGAAGTTATGATTTGATATTATAGTTTCAGCTTTTGCCCAGGCTTTTTATAGACAAAAAGAACATTTTAAGAACAAACTACAGTTAGTAAATTGTTCTTCATGTTAATTGGTAGCTCTTAATTCATCAAGACACATAATAAACTCATTATATGTTGTTCTAGGACTATTTTTCTAAATATACAAACATACATTTTTTTTCAAATTCGTAGAAAAGAAAACAAAAGACTTTCTATTTTGGGATAACAACTAGGAAAACAATTAAAGCTTGTGCATAACTATAATAATTCTCACTTTTCTGCAGAAGGTCTTTTTGTTCTCTACTTTGTTTCTCTTTTCTAGAAAACAAAACAATACAGAAAACCCCGCCTCATTTTACTAGCATGCCTCAGGTGTACTAAGTTTTGTGTTTCTTTTCCTGGCCAGGTGTTAATCCCAGGCACAGTGGCTGGTATTCTATGAGTGTTCTCAGGCGCCGGTGTCACAGTAACTTGTATACAGACACGTGTACACAGGAGATCTTCCCCTCTTCCTTTCCCTACTCTGTCAACCCCTGTCTTCCCCTCAATCTTCTCCTTCCTTTCCTCCTTCTAGCCTGGAAATTGTTTTCTACAGACATGATAAGGCTGTGTAAGCCTGGCTGGCCTAGAGCTCAGGAAGTGCTTAGGCTGTTTTCAAGCATGCTAATTCTCCTGCCTCAGCCTCCCACGTGCTGGAATTTTAGACACACCTGCCACTTTACTTCTTATGTACTTAGAAGGGGGACTCTGTTGTGATTCTCAGGGAAGCAGTTATTTATCCGATGACACTGCTTGTAGCGCTCTGTCAACCAACCTCTGTTCTTTTCTGCTCTTCATTTATGTCCCTTGCTGTGTTCAAAAGCAAATTTCGCTTATCTGTCTTCTATAGGACAGAGTAGCTCCAGGAAGCCCTTCCTTTCTCTCCTCTTTAATGCTCAGGCTTCCTTGTCATATTGAAGAAGTCGAGAGTTTCATTAAATAACTTTACACATGGGACTCCATTCTGTTTTCTCTAAGTTACTTGTTTCAATGGCATAAGCAATAATTATAAGCAAACACACCAGTTATTGGAGTTAGAATCTTAAAACAATTTTGGAGTCAAGAGCAGCTAAATACAGATCAATAAGAAAGTAACAATAAGTTAGGTCAGACCCAACCCAGGACCTTAACCCTATAATTGTTTTATGTTTAGGACATATAGATAAAGAAGAGTATGTAATATATTTTTAAAAAACATTTGTTGCAATTATAAAATAATTACATCATTTTCTTATTTACTTTTATCTCTTCAAACCCTCTATATAGTCCCTTGTTCTCTTTAAAATTCATGGCCTCTTTCTTTAGTTGTTGTTGTTGGTGGTGGTGGTGGTGTGTGTGTGTGTGTGTGTGTATGTGTGTGTGTGTATATTATGTTCCTAAATGCATATATAAGACCTGTTTATCCCTGGGAAGATTCTTTCTGGGGTTTTCTGCCTTCATCATTTGCCTGTATTTCTTTTTCTAGATTTGAGGCCTTGTGAGCTTTCTCTCACATTAGAAGGTCTACTGGTGTTATTGTTTAGATCATGTTTAGAAAGCCATGTTGGTGATTCCTTCATGGAGTAGTTTCTGACATTTCTAGGAGAGTCAATCTCACAGTAAACCCCTTATTCCTCTAACTCTTACAATCTTTTCCTCCTGTTCTCCACAGTAATTCCCAAGTACAGGACTTGTGTGGTAGATGTATCAGTAGAAACTGTGCTCACACAACTGCATTTTGGATTATGATTGTTTTTGTAATGTCCCCCACTTTTTGCAAAGAGAAGTTTCTTTGGTGAGGGGTGAAGACTACACTTATCTGTAGGCATAAAGATAGGAATTTAGAATGTAGTTAGGGACTTTGCTGGTTTAATAAAGTGCAAGATATATAATTTCACTGCCTCTGAGCAGTTAGCCAAATTCCCAGTACTAAGCATGCTTTCCCTCTGAGAGGGTCTTAAATCCAACTAGAGACTGATAGTCACCACCACATATATATACCACTTTTGCACCCTTAGTGTGATTGTAACCTGCTAGTCATTGTGGAACATTGGTGTTTTTAGTGGTAGAATCCTCAGGAAGAAAGCAAGGCATGGGAGTACTCAGTAAAGCTCAGAAAATGAACTAAGCCTGAATGGTCACAAGGAGCAGGATGTTCAACCATAAAATAAATTATTTTCAATATGCTTTTAAGGGAGTAAGTAAAATAAATGTGCAGGGCTGAATTTTAGTGGCATTAGGATTATTAAAATGAAAACAGCATTATAATGCTGAATGTTATATGAGATGACTGTTATGCATGGACCAGAATGAAAAATGCATTTAAAATATTAGTATGGATGTTATAGTGTTGAAGATGGTTAGGATATTTAAATGACACCAGTACAGATTCCATCTTCTCAAGTAGCAAACAATTGGTTTCATGGTCATGATGTCACTTGAGAGGAATATTTTATTAGAACGTCTACATCATCTGGTCCAAAGATAGAACTCCCAAAATATCCACAAAGTGTCAATGCATTAAATATAGGTCTTTTCACAGCATTTGCAGGGCAGTAGGCAGACTTGTTGATAACCCCACATTCTGTTTCTATTATTGTATGAACACAGTAGGCTATGAAGCTTCAAATCTTTGAGCATATTGTGTAATTGCTATTCCTGTAGTTAGTATTGAACCACATCTGGGTAGCCTGAGTGAGCCCATGGCTAGCCTTACTTAACCCTTAGTGAACTAAGGACCCTTAGTTCTACCCTGTATCCAGGATTTGCAATTACTTACACACCATTTTGAATTCTTACAACAAATTTCTTGATAAATAGGCTAGGTAATCACAGGTTATTAAGTTAGTTCTTTACATAAATTGCCTTCTTGGGCAAGTTCCAAAGAAGACCCACATTCATCTCAATATCAAAATATAATTCGATTTCATGGAGACTGCATTTAGTTGAGGACGTTACTCCATTATATTTTTGCTAACGCATTTTGCAAAGTTAAAAAGAAAGTGGCTATTATTAAAGTTTTTGTTTTCTTCCTAGAGCCATATGCATACCATCTGGTCTTTCTCTCCATTGTCAATGCTTAGTGTTCAGCAGCAAATCACAGGAATTCTGGGACATGTCTCATGTGGCTTTTATAAAAGAGCAAGGAAGGTAGAGAGACACATATCCCCATGGGTCCACAGGGTTGTGATAATAGATACTCTTGTAACTTCATAATAAGATGGTCATGTGATTTTCCTTTCAGTTTGTTGATATGGTGGATTGTGTTGATGGATTTTTTTAATGTTAAACCATCCCAGCATCCCAGGGATGAAGCCTTCTTGATGATGGTGGACAATATTTTTGATATGTTCATGGATGTGGATTGTGAGTAATTTTATTGAGTCTTTTTGCATCAGTGTTCATAAGGAAGACTGGTCTGAAATTCTCTTTCATTGTTGAGTTTTTGTGTGACTTAAGGTATCAGGGTGACTGTGGCCTGAGAGAATGAATTTGGCAATGTTGCTTCTGTTTCTATTTTGCAGAATAGTTTGAGGAATATTAATATTAGCTCCTCTTTGAAAGTCTTGTAGAATTCTGTGCTAAACCATCTAGCCCAGGGCTTCTATCTATCTATCTATCTATCTATCTATCTATCTATCTATCTATCTATCTATCTATCTATCTATTGGGTTGGGAGACTTTTAATGACTGCTTATATTTCCTTAGGGGCTATAGGACAATTTAAATTGTTTATGTGATCTTGATTAAATGTTGCTAAGTGGTATCTATCAAGAAAATCATCCACCCCATTTAGATTTCCAAGTTTATGGAGCGCAGGTGTTTTGAGGTAAGACCTAATGATTCTTTGGATTTCCTCAGTGTCGTTATTTTCCCATTTCTTTTTCTGATTTTGTTAATTTGCATTGTCTTTCCCCAGCCCCCCCTCCTTCTGCCTTTTAGTTAGTTTGGCTAAGGGTTTGTCTATCTTGTTGATGTTCTCAAAGAACCAGCTCTTGGTTTTGTTGATTGTTCTCTCTGTTTCTAATTTTTTGGTTTCGGCCTCGAGAGTTTGATTATTTCCTCCTCTTTACCCCTCTTGGGTGTGTTTGCTTCTTTTTCTTCCAGAGCTTTCAGGTGTACTTTTAAATTGCTAGTACTAGATACCTCCAATTTCTTTAAGAAGACACTTAGCTCTATGATCTTTCCTCTTAGCACTGCTCTCATTATGTCCCATAAGTTTGGGTATGCTGTATCTTTATTTTCATCGAATTCTAGAAAGTCTTTCTTTTTTATTTTCCCCCGGCCCAGTGGTCATTGAATAGAGAATTGTTCAGTTTCCATGAGTCTGTAGGCTTTCTGTTGTTGAAGTCGATGGTGGTCTGATAGAAGACAAGTGGTTATTTCCATTTTCTTGTATCTGTTGAGGATTGCTTTGTGACCAAGTATATGGTCAATTGTGGAGAAGGTTCCATGAGGTGCTGAGAAGAAGGCCTATTCTTTTGTGTTTGGATGGAATGTTTCAGAACGTTGGTTACTTTTATTTCTCTCTTGACTTTCTGTCTAGATGACCTGTTCATCGACAAGAGAGGGGTGTTAAAGTCTCCAACTGTTAATGTGTAGGCCTCGATGTATGATTTATGCTTTAGTAATGCTTCTTTTACAAATATGGGCACCCTTGCATTTGGGGCATATATGTTCAAAATTGAGATATCATCTTTGGATTTTTCCTTTGATGAGTATGAAGTTTCTTCCCCATATCTTTTGATTAGTTTGGTTGAAAGTATATTTTATTAGATATTAGAATGTTTACCCCAGCTTCCTTGTCCATTTGCTTGAAAAACTTTTCTCCAGACCTTTACTCTGAGGTAATGTCTATCTTTGTTGCTGAGGTGTGTTTCTTGTATGCAGCAGAATGATGGACCCTGTTTTCATAACATTCTAATAGCCTGTCTTTTTATTGGTGAATTGTGTCCATTGATGTTGAGAGATAGTAATGAACAATGATTGTTAGCTCCTGTTATTTTGATGTTTGTGATGTTATTCTCTGTCTCTGTCTCTGTCTCTCTCTGTTGGTTTGTGCTTCCCTTCTTTTGTTTTTGCTGGTGGAGAATTATTTATTTCCTATGTTTCCCTCCTTGGGATGGAGTTTTACTTCTAGTATTTTCTGTAGGGCTGGATTTGTGGATAGATATTGTTTGAATTTGGTTTTGTCTTGGAATTTCTTGTTTTCTCCATGTATGGTAATTGAGAGTTTTGCTGGGTATAGTAATCTAGGTTGACATCTGTGCTCTCTCAGAAGTTGCAAGACATCTGCCCAGGCCCTTCTATCTTTTAGGTCTGTTGAGAAGTCAGGTGTGATTCTCTTGGGTCTACTTTTATAAGTTACTTGGCCTTTTCCCCTTGTAGCTTTTAATATTCTTTCTTTGTTCTGTAGATTCAGTGTTTTAATTATTAAGTGGTGAGAGGATTTTCCTTTATGGTCCAATCTAATTGGTGTCCTGTATGCTACTTATATGCTTTTTAGGTTGGGGAAATTTTCTTCTATGATCTTGTTAAAAATATTGTCTGGTCCTTGGAAGTGGTACCCTTCTCCTTCTTCTATTTTTATTATTCTTAGGTTATGTCTTTGCATAGTATCACATATTTCCCAGATGTTTTATGTTGTGAAATTTTTAGATTTAACATTTTTTTTTACTGTTGTATCAATTTCTTCTATCATAATTTCTGTGCTTGAGATTCTCTCTTCCATCTCTGGAATTCTGTTGGTAATACTTGTGTCTGTTCTCTTCCTTAGGTTTTCCATCTCCAGGATTCCCTCAGATTGTGTTTTCTTTACTGATTCTACTTCCATTTTCAAGTCTTGAACAGTTTTATTCGTTTTCTTCACCTGTTAATTGTGTTTTTCTGTATTTCTTTAAGGAATTTATTCATTTCTTATTTAAAGACCTCTATCATCTTCACAAGACTGGATTTAAGGTCATTTTTTTGTGCTTCAGCTGTGTTAAGATATCCTAGGCTTGCTATAGTATTGTAGTTGGGTTCTAGTGTTGTTATCTTACCTTAGCTCTTGTTATTTGTGTTCTTATGCTGGCCTTTAGCCATCTGATTGTCTCTGGTATTGGTGGGCCTTGTGCAATGCAGGAAAAGTTGAGGGACAGAAAACAGAACATCAGGGAGAAGGTACAATTTATGCTGCAATTCCCTGGATCCTCTGGAAATGCATGTAGGGCTGTGGTCCAATAGATGGAGCCTGCAAGGGGCAGGATGTAGTTCACCACTGCTGTATTTGTCCAACCTCCATCCCTCTCCCCATTCAGTCAGGGAGCTGGTGTCACCTGTCTGTCCCGGGCCTCAGTGGATGGTGGCTGCACTGTGGGCCAGGATGGGAGTGCACAGGGGGTGGGGTGAGCCCCTCCACTGCTACATCTTCCAAGAGGTCTGGACAGCCTGGAAGCTGTGGATGGAGAGGGCCTTACTTGGTGGTCCCTGGGGGCCACTGTTCTCTGGGAATGCACATAGGGGTGTGGTCCAGTAGATAAAGTGTGCAGGTAGCAGGTATGTAGAAGTCTCACCTGTCTGTCCTGGGTGGGTGGATGTGGGTTTCCAGAGATGGGGCTGTGCTTTGTGCAGGGAGTGGAGTGTCCAGACCACACCTCTTAATCCTTCCTGACAATTCAGCTGGGAACAACAAACTATGAGGGCCACTTCTGTTCCAAATACCACGATGTGCCTCCAGAAAACATGCATCTAACATTTCCCCAATAAGTCAGGATGTATCTAAGTTATTGGTTTGTTTTGTCTTTCTTCTGTTGCTCTGCCTTTTTCCAAAGTATTTGGTGCATAGCTAATTCTGCCTGGCATATAAAAGCTAATTGAGTCCAACTAAAATTGAACCTTTCTTATTCATTTTCTTACCAAGCACTGAGAATCTCACCACTGTCTAATGATCATAAGTAGAAAGTCCTGTGCTTCTTTTCTGGTGTCTGTGTTAGTAGTACATGGTCCACAGGTGTGCATACTTAGTAAGCATTGTGGTCGTGTTTGATGACTACTCTTGTGAAAGGATGGCTGCTGTATTTTTTGTTTATGTGTATGAGTGTTTTGTCAGCACGTATGTCTGTGCACCATGAGTATGATGTACCCATGGACAACAGAAGATGGCATTGGATCCTCTGGAACTGGAAATGGCTGTGAGCCACCAAGTCAGTGGTGGGAATCTGGCCTGGGTCCCCTGGAAGAGCAGCCGGTGCTCTGAACCACTGAAAGAGCTCTTTATCCCGAAAGTTCTCAACTTGTGGGTCTCAACCCCTATGGGGTCTGCATATCGGATATCCTGCATGTCATACAGTTCCATCATGGTTTATGAGAAGAGCAAAATTAGTTATGAAGTAGCAATGAAATAATTTTATGGTTGAGAGTCACCACAACACAAGTACTATTAAAGGCTCAGAGCATTGGCAATGTTGGGAATCTCTGCTCTTACCCAATGTAGCGACTGTCTAATTGACCCTTTCTGTCCCCTCTTCTGGGAGGTCAGCAGGTAGTGTTGTCAACAGTGATCCACAGAGCTATGGTTTTTAAGCTGATGTAAATTAGGAAAACTAGTAGCTTTTGCTAATGGACAGAAGCCAAACTTTGTGACTGAGGCTTCCATCCCATGTTAGGACTTTAGCCCAAGTCAGGACTTCATTGTTACCTCACGCAGTAAGGGAGGCCTAGATGATTCCGGAGCTCCTATATTTACCAGTTCAAGGGTGTTGCATTAGTGATTTTTCTTGTTGTTGTGACCCAACAGGAATTAATTCAAGAGGGTGTGGTTTTATTTGACCTACAGAGCAAGGCAATATGGTTCATTATATTGGGGAAGACATACCAGCAGGAGTAAGAGGCTCACAGTAGGCATGAGAACAAGCAGGAGTTGAGACTGGGCTATTGAACCTCAACGTTCAGCTGGCTTCTATGATTTCCCTAACCAGCATCATCAGCTGGGGTTCAAACACCAGCGCCTACAAGAGACCCTTTGCACCTAAACCACAGCGGCTGTGGATAGAGAAAACCTGACTCTCTCTTCCTTTATCACCTGTGGATTGTAGACAGACATGGTGGCTTTTGCTATCACTTGGCTGGGGACACATAGGTACTGTAGTTACTTCCTTAGTCTTCCTTAGCTATGACCATTCTTCCTGCTTTTGCTGTTAAATTCACCCATTCCACAGAATGACACTTTTTCCAGCAACTGCCAGACGTGGTGCTGTGTCGGGCTGCTTATCCTTGAACTCCTCCTTAGCAGGTTTAGTGTTCTGCTTTTCTGGGAATTCCACATGTCTTCCTTTCAGAGCAATAGTTATACTGTGTCTTCACAAGCATGATCTGCCTTCAAGTGTGGATCCTCCAAGTGTGGATACCATTTTCATCATGGACATTTACTTCTTTTTGAGAATTTTTAAAAATTTATTTTTAAATTTATTCACTGTAGCCCCCTCCCTCATCCCCTCTTAATCCTGCCCCCCCCCCTTTTTCCTCTCATGCCCCTCCCCTAGTCTACTGGTAAGAGAGGTCCTCCTCCCCTTCCATCTGACAATAGCCTATCAGGTCTCATCAAGACTGGCTGCATTGTCCTCTTTTGTGGCCTGGTAAGGCTGCCCCCCTGGGGGGGGAGTGATTAAAGAGCCAGCACTGAATTCATGTCAGAGACAGCCCCTGTAGGGAGTCTTATGAAAAAAAGGGGAGATGGAAAGGGGAGACCTAGAGGGAACAGGAGATAGAAAAGGGGGAGATAGAAGAAAAGGGAAGACCTAGAGGGAACAGGAGCTCCACAAGGAGAGCAACAGAACCAAAAGATCTGAGCCCGGGGGTCTTTACTGGTACTCCGACCAAGGCCCATTCATGGAGATAACCTAGAGCCCTGGCACAGATGTAGCCCATGTCAGCTCAGTAGCCAAGATGGTTCCCTAGTAAGGGAACATTTTACTTTTTAAAGAATGGCATTTCCTGAGACCCTAGTACATATGTAAGAGTTTTTGAGTTTGAAATTCTTTGTGACTTTCCAACACAGGTTAAAATTAATTCAAGCACTCCCCTCTGCTGACGGAATCTAGCAGCTTCCCTTTGGAAATCGCTCCTCTCCGAAAATGCCAGCATACCAGAGGAGCTTCCCTGCTCCCAGTGGAAACCGAGAGGGCAGCTCAGTTTCCCCAGAGAAGGACAACATCTGACTTCTCTCCAATTTGCTAATGCCATTGCTTGCTTGTAGCTGCCAGTTGGGCGGCTATTGACAAAATCATGCCCTCCGCTCAGGCAGATGCTGCTAAGTTAGGTCTCCATGCTGACCACAGGCACACTGCCAATGTGGACTTTTGGGTGACAACTTGGGTTTCTCAGAGCCTTGCTTGGGAAAAGTTGCCCTTCACTTGACTTTTCAAGGTCGTGGTTCTTGCTGTTTAGCTCAGGGAGGCTCTTCTTAAAGCCAGACACTCTGTCGCCTTTCTGCTCTTGGAGACATAAACCTATACGTGGGTCAAATTGTCTTTTGTCTTTGTTTCTCTCTTGCTTTTCTTTGTTCTTAAATGTGGAATTCTGACTGTAGTCTAGAAAAAATGGACTACTTAGAAGAAGTTTATGTAAATGGCTATATAAATATTAAGCATTCTCAGATTTCTTTAAAGTATTTCAATGAAAGCCTTTGTATTTATGTACACATATGATGTCTGTGCATGTTCATGCGTTACAAGTGTGTGTATCAATATTTATCACAACATGGGCCACATTTGCCACCTTTTCTTGAGAGTTACATTGAGATTCATTTGTTCATATAAGTTGTGTTACCCTCTTAACTTCAGTTATGATAAGGAAGATAAGATATCCTAATGTATATACTGTCTCCTCCATAGCAAAATAGTAAATGTGTGAGGACATTTGTTTTGCTGAAAGAGCTCTAAAATAGAATGCTTGTTCTTTTTTTTTTAATGGTTATGTCTCTTTAACTTCAAGTGACACATGCTCAAGATCAGAGCAGCAGGATGATAAACAAAGACAAGCAAGAAAATTTCAGAGAAATGTTATGATTTATTAAAGAAAAATGTAAATAGCTCAAATACTAAAACATATATAAGGGCTGGAAATATAATTCAGTTAGCATGCTTGCTTGGCATATATTAGCCTGGGTTCCATCCTCAGCACCGCAAGAATGAAATGCCTGAAAGCCCATCCTAGAGAAGGTCGAGACAGAAGATCAGGAGTGTAAGGTCACCTGTAGCTACATAATGAATTCAAGGCTATCCTGAGATGCTTAATATCCTATCTCAAGATCAACCAATAATCCAATCAACCAATAATCAAAAAAGTGTATTTAAGGACAAAGTTTTATTTTGTTTGTAGAGAGTGATTAAATGAATTGTCTAATATTTCATGATTATTACTAAAAGCCATTAGTTAGAGGCACAACTGAGCTTTAGTGTTCTTAATTTCTATTTGAGTCTTGCCAGTATGTCAATGATGGTCAGTTTTTGTGAGGTACCAGAAAAATTCAGAGCTCATTTTAACTAGAGATATCTCATGCTTTTAATGTCCTTAAGGGCTGTATTCTTTCTATGGCTTAGTCTATGGTTTTCCAAAGGCTCCATTATTAAGGTTTTATGCTTAAACTTGGCCTTGTTTCAGGTGGTGGAACTTCTAGGTGATGGGGTGTCTGGGCAAGTTTTGGGTCTTTAGGAACATCTCTTAGAAGAGTTGAGATATTTTTTACTTTGTCTTCCCATTGTTGTTATTCCTGAGCTCCACAGTGTAAGTAGTTTCCTCTCTAGTCTGATGTCTTCCCATTGTTGTAGTTATTCCTGAACTCCACAGTGTGAGTAGTTTCCTCTCTAGTCTGATGCACTGTCTTGCCACAGGCCCAGCACTAAAAGGTCTACTGACCATTGTCTGCAACCTTCAAAACTGTGACCTAAAATAAATCCTTTTCCTTACTAATATGATTTATTCCAGACAATTGTTAGAGTAAACCATCACAGTGTGGAAATGTTCATATTATGAAGTTCCAAGTGAAAATTGTAAAACATTTGTGTTTTGAAGTCATTGAAAGCATAGCCATACACTCACACTCTAATCTCAAAAAAATTGCGGCCTTGCAGTAAATCTAGCTTGCATGTAATGTAGCCCTGGTGATTCAGGCCTTTCTTCTATCACAGTTTTCCCCATCTCCCCATTTGCTAGCTGTCCTGTTGTTACTCTTCTCTTGCTCTTTCTTGACATCTTTTTCACTTTTCTTGATGGGTATTATGCTCTTCCTTTTGCCAAAAGAACCCCGAGGGATGTTTTTATGCCTTAAAAAAAGAAAACCCATACACAGCCCATTTATAACACCTAGTTCTTGTTAAATGGTTCCAAGGATTTATTGGGACAGAATTTGTTAATGGAAAGAGAATGTCTTTTTCTTTGAAACAAGAAAGTCTGTCTCCTTCAATACTAGCACAAGAGATGCCGTGTCATGGATATTTTTATATTCAGGGTGGACAACACCTGTAAGAATTATTGCGAACTTTTTTGTTTTTATTTATTTATTGTTTTGACCAGTTAGCTATTTCCTTATTACCAATATGACATGATAGACTTCATTAAGAGAAAATGCCTTTGCTCTTCTGCTGCCTCCTTAGAATTTTAACAATGCCTTAAACACAGAGAGCTGGTGTTTTTCCGTGTTAGGTGGAAAAAGTTGATGAGCGAAATAGCCAGAGACTGAGCACAGAGATGTTCTTGTTTGCTTGATGGCTTCTCTTAGTGATTTCTTCAGTCCAATTCAAGCCAAGATTATTAAGAGCTTAATGAAAAGAGCATATTGCCTCTTTATTTAAAGAGCCATTTAATGAACACTCTAATATCATTCCTGCCTGGGGCTGGGGGAGTGTAATTGATGAGATTTCATAGGGCCACAAATTGTTACTTGTGTAAATGTTTAGCAAAGATCTGAACATCTGTGTTTTTTAATACATTCTTTTGCATACCACAAAATATTTGATTTCAAAATATGCATGTGTGTATGTATATATGTGTGTATACGCACACATACAAATATACACATATTCAAAGAGCAAACGTGGACATGATTGAATTCGTTGGGGGCTGTTTACTGTGCAGAGGCTGCTCTTATTGTTCCGTGTGAGCCCCAGAAGCAAGGTGAGGAGAGATGCTTCTGCATCTTCCTGGACCTTAGCTCTTCCCGGTAACTGTGCTTTATGAGGCACCGGAGGGAGCAGAAGGACTTACATGCATGGACAGCCTCCTCTGCCTTCCCCGGAACCCTGATCACATTAGGGGAAGGAGTGTGAAAGCAAGGGCACTGAGCCAACAGCTCCCCCTGTGGTGTAGAGCCTGGTCCAGAGACCAGGCTGCAGCAATCCAGCCCTGCCTGCAGTCCTCAGATCAGTTCATAACTACAGCCCTGACCACACTGGCTGCCTTTTGTTCTTGCTTGTTATTTTGTCTCTGCTCTATCTTTTTCTTGGAGTGTGGAAAGTGAAGAAGCAAGGTCTGCTATTCATAGAAAGCTCTCTGGATGACATGTTGGCAAAGATGGCCAACACCAACCTCTTACCTCTTTCACCATCATGCTGCTAACACACAGAGGTCTCTTTCCGCTCCCTGAACACACTCTCCTGATGGTTGACTTGGGCCAGTGTCTGAAATGACAAGCTGGGTCCCCTTCACTCTTGATGGGAACTTTGTTTAAAACTACGGTACTCAAATTCACATCAAAACCTCTGTGTAGAAAGAGGTGTGGCTGTACCTATATCCCGTCTAATTCTTCCAGCCATTCCAGGTGGGATGTCAGACTTACAGAGCTCTGTTTCAGCTACCCTAAGTCCATAGTACCACACAGCAGAGGAAGTGAATAGCCCATTTTATCTTAGCTCAAAGTTCAGATTGTGATCAGAAGATGTTTCTTAAAGCAAAAGCCAATTACTTTGGAAGGATTTTTATCCCATAGCAACAGAAAAGTGCAACAGCCTGATATGTCTGATAGCTTTAATAAGATGAGACTCTAAAAGGTACTGGCCATTGGGATAAGACATAATATCATTTGGAACTAACAGGAATTCATTACTACTGAAAAGGAAGTCACCTGCTGTCTGATGGTTCTTCAGACAGCTGGAGTACCTGCCTGCCCAGCACTAGCCAGCCAACAGCATCATCGGAGCGTCCTGTCTCATAATGTTGTGTCAGAGCTCTTAGAACCTTATCTGTTATATATATATATATATATATATATATATATATATATATATATATATATATAACTTATATATATATAATATATATATATATATAACTTATATATATATAATATATATATATAATATATATATACTGTTTTTCTTTTTTTACACTATAGGTCCTTTGCATACATACTGTGGCTTCCAATGTAGTGTTCTCATGGGATTCCCAAGTGTGAGAATGTGACTCTGTGTCTAGATCTCTTTCCTGTGCCTTTTCTTGGGATCTTTCCCTTCCTGTTGTTTTGTCCTATTCTAAGTATTATTTTTTATTTTTACCTTATTTTATTATCTTTTAAATTTCTGTTTGTTCTCTAATAGGAGACAGAACTGGGATAGATCTAGACGGGAGGGTAGGTGCACAGAAACTTGGAGAAGAAGGATGGGAAACCATAATTAGAATATATGATTAAGAGACTACTTCATTCAAGAAGTAGTCTCCTGTGCCAATGAGTTCTAGGCTCTTCCCCACTTTTTCTTCTAACCGGTTTAGTGTGTCTGGTTTTGTGTTGAGGTCTTTAATCCACTTGAACTTTATTTTTGTGCAGGGTGATAAATATGGATCTATTTTCATTTTTCTGCATACAGATATCCAGTTGGACCAGCACCATTTGTTGAAGATGCTGTATTTTTTTCCATTGAATGGTTTTGGCTTTGTCAAAAATCATGTTTCCATAGGTGTATGGGTTCATTTCTGGGTCTTCTATTCGGTTCCATTGATCCACTATTCTGTTTCTATGCCAATACCAT
>CM053745.1:60137292-60160509 GCA_028658305.1 Pachyuromys duprasi
AACATTGGTGCAAAAATACTCAATAAAATACTTGCAAACCAAATCCAAGAACACATAAAAGATATCATCTACCATGACCAAGGAGGCTTCATCCCAGGCATGCAGGGGTGGTTTAGTATAAGGAAATCCATCAATGTAATCCACTATATAAACAAACTGAAGGAGAAAAAACACATGATCATCTCCTTAGATGCTGAAAAAGTATTTGACAAAATCCAATATCCATTCATGTTTAAAGTTTTGGAGAGATCAGGGATACAAGGCACATACCTAAACATAGTAAAGACAACATACAGCAAGCCTATAGCCAACATCAAACTCAATGGAGAGAAACCTAAAGCAATCCCACTGAAATCAGGGACAAAGCAAGGCCTCCCAACTCTCTTCGTATCTCTTCAACATAGTACTTGAAGTCCTACCTAGAACAATAAGAGAACTAAAGGAGATCAAGGGGATACAAATTGGAAAGGAAGCCCTTTCAAAGGCACAGATTACATGTACAATAACTGATAGCAAACAGGTCAAGTCAAGCAGACTCCAAGCAAGCCTGTGTGTGTTTGGCACTGCAGCCTCAACATACTCCCAGCAGCTGGTGTATCCTGGGGTCTGTAGAGGTGAAAGCCAGCCTTTCAGGGGAGGATCTAGGGTATCCACAAAGTACAGAGTACTCTACTAATCAAGAGGACAGAGTTGTGAAACACACAAACAAATATTGGGATGGTGATTATGGTACAATACATACAGTTCCCTAAGCTCAAGTCTCTTCCTAGCATCTTAGAATTCACCTCTAGGCAAAACAAACAACAAAACTGTTGCCATTCCTTTTAAATAAATTAAATCATTTGCCTGTGGGAACTGGTCTGTGTATAAAGTAGCAGGGAGAGTGACATTGGCAGGTCCTTTCACATGCAAGCACACTAAATTGAATTAATGCTGGAGGAAACAAAACGCAAACAAAAAACGAGAACTTAAAAAATAAATAATATCCTAGCAAAAGTTCAAAAAGATATTGCCACCACCAAATAAGAATTGGCTTCTATGAAAAATAGAAATATTATAAAATAATATGATTAGGGTGCATAATCAAAATTATATCTTGTCAAAATAAAAAAACTCAAATATGGATAGGTCTTAACATTTTATAAATATTTGAATATAGAAGGAAAAATATAAATCATAAAATAAAATTAGAGAATATATTCAACTGAGGACAGCCAATATTTGATTAATAATCTTGAAAGAAAAACAAAAACAAAAAGACATAAACAACAAAAATAATGGAACATATAATTAAGATTAGGTTAAAAAACAAAGATCCAGTATCTGGGCACAGCCATATGAGACTTCAGAGAAATCAACATTAACAGAAAACCTTCAGTGTCCAGAGAAAAATTAAAGAAAATTACCTACAACGTAACGAGCGTTGGACTTCTCAGTAGTCATACTAAACGCTGAGAGGTAATGAGATAATACATCCAGAGCACTGAAGGGAGACAGCATTGTCTTAGAATGCTATGCCAGCCTACATTATCCGTGAGTGTGAAGATAAAACACTACCGTGCTCAGGGGTTGCAGGACTCAGAAAATGTTCCTCCCAGGCATGCTTTCAGAAGCTATGAGAAATGAGCTCCAAGACAGGGATATCCATTGCTGGCCTTATTAAAGAAGGTAACATCGGTAAAATGATACAAGGTATCAAGCCACAAAAACACATGGAGGAGTCTTAAATGCAATTTTATGAGTTAAGCCAATATGGGAAGCCTATAGACTACATAATTGCAGCTGCGTGGCACTCTAGGAAAGAAGAAGCTACAGAGACAATAAAAAGCTCCGAGGTCATCAGGGGTTCCTGGCAAGGGAGGGAGTGGAGAGCCAGTGGACATAGGACTTTGCAGGCAGCAAAACTGTTCTGTTCAATACTGTAATGGTGAGAAGAGTTCACACACTTTCAAAATCCATAGAGGGTAGAAGACAGAGATTGAGTCCTAAGGTAAACTATGTCTTAGCTAAGGATAATGCACCCATAATATCCATCAATCATATCCAGTGAACTACAAGAACGTAAAATGACAGTGAAGAAGAAAACTGAGGAAGAAGTGGTATGTGCCAAGGCTGCCCACTCCACGAACTTGGTCCAAAGCCTAATATTACTCTAACTTCATCTGTTAAGTTTTTGTTCTCAAATCACAGATTCGCCCCAAGTACCCTTTTTAGTGTCCTTACTCTTTGCCTTGTTTGTTTGTTTGTTTGTTTATCTACCTAGTTATTTTTTTTCTGTAAGAGTGAACACTATCTATGTCTAGTGGAATTCACCTGTTGCTTTTAATTGATTTCCTGGTAGCAATTAATGTTACACAAAACAAAAGTTACACAAAAAGTTCTGTCTATTTATTAACAAGCATTACATAAATATCTACAGCAATGTCTGGTTCTTGAATAAGAATAAAAACAAAATAACTATCTCCCTCCCCCCAAAATGTAAAGAAATATAATCAAGGATTCCTGGAATAGAAAACATTATTGAAGATATTTGTGAAAAGTTCTTTCTTACTGACACAGGATCATATACCCATTCATACTGGGATAGAAACCAGGTAGGATATGAAAAAATGTTCAAAGATATTCAGTAGATTAGAAACAAAAACACTACTTGTGACACTCTTAACCCTGGTAATACAATACAGTAGAAATACAGTTATGAATGCCCCTAAACTGTACAATAAATACTATAAAATTAATCTAAAAGTTTATAGGAAATTACATCTATGAGTATAGACTTATACTGGAGCCTAGAATATTTTTCAGTAGTATAAAATAGCAGATACTAAATTCCTAATGTTAGTAGTATCAGTTCCTATGTGATCCTCCAGAAAACTACATCTGCACAATAATATAGATGCTGAAAGGGTTTTAAGTTAGTTTAGAACTGTCTTATAGGCAACGTATTTAGAATTTGGTTTCAAAAGCCAAGCAAATATTATAAATCTTGATGGTAAGGCTACAGACTCAGGAAGGAGAAAGAAGATATTGAGGAAAATCTAAAGATTTCTATTCCTTCTCTTTTTGTTAGAAATCATAAGATATGGCTCAAGCTTCACAAAATACAGAGATTCAAATGGAACAGTAAAAGTAATCAATATAATTATTAAATACAGTAAAACCATCATTGTAAAGCTGTTGCGGGAAAAGTAGAAAAAAATCAACTCACTTTCCCATTCCCACGCTACTCAAGATTGAAAAGTATCATTAGAAATTTCCAAACCAAGATCTAAGAGCTGAATTACATCTGTAATTCAGCATTATTCAGTGGAACCAGGAATTTTATTCTGAAAACAACCTGACAGTGTTATTGTTTTTCATGCTTTGTAACTGAGAAAATTGAGACAATGAAATTAAGCAATTCAGTTAAAGTTGCACAGCTAATGACTCACACAGGTGGTATACAAACTCATCTGGCCTGACTCCAGACTCTTGGATGAAACTGTTATATCTCCCGTTCTCCTAAGCTATTTAAGGACAGATAAACATTATGTCACCAACCAAGTTTAAACTGCCCAAGGGCAGACCTATTTTCACTCACTTTTATAGAACTACAATATCCAGCTCACTTCCAGCCAAGCCCTTAGGGTACCATGCTCCCACATACCCCCCTTCTTCCTGTGCCCTCAGAGTGGATGCCCACATGAAGGCTCAGTGGGCAGATAGTTATGCAAAACATAGAGATAGAGACAAGACCCAGCCCTCTATAGGCCAATTTAAAAGTTAATTAAGGAGAAGAGCACATGTCCTTGGTTGACACTCTCCCGAAGACACTATGAAACACTACACTAATTTTCTTTTTGTTTCTCTTTTTCTTTCATCAAAAGTAGTTTTCCCATATAATATATATGTTCTGATTATGGTCACCCTTCCCCAAGTTCTCTGAGATCCTCCTCATCTGCGTCCCGTTCAAATCCACCCCTTTCTATTTCTTTTTAAAAATAAACAGCCATCTAAAGAATCATAATAAAGTAGCATGAAACAAAAGCAAAAAAACTGGGAAATAAAAAATAAACAGAACAAAAAAAGCTAACACAGGAATTCCATAAAAATATAAAACTAGAACTTATCATCAAATGACCTTTAAAGTGGATATTAGATATATAATAAACATACTAAACATCCTAAAATCTGTACACCTAAAGAAGCTAAACAAGAAGGAGGACCCTGGGTAAGATGCTCAATCCTTATCCAGAAAGACAAACAGGATGGACATTGGAAGAAGGAGAAAACAGGAAACAGGACAGGAGCCTACCACAGAGGAACTCTGAAAGACTCTACCCAGCAAGGTATCAAAGCAGATGCTGAGAACCATAGCCAAACTTTGAGCAGAGTGCAGGGAATCTTATGAAAGAAGGAGGACATAGAAAGACCTGGAGGGGACAGGAGCTCCACAAAAAGAAAAACAGAACCAAAAAATCTGGGCCCAGGGGTCTTTTCTGAGTCTGATACTCCAACCAAGGACCATTCATGGAGATAACCTAGAACCTCTGCCCAGATGTAGCCCATGGCAGCTCAGTGTCCAAGTGGGTACCCTAGTAAGGGGAACAGGGACTGTCTCTGACATGAACTCAGTGACTGTATCTTTGATCACCTCCCCCTCATGGGGGAGCAGCCTTACCAGGCCACAGAGGAAGACAATGCATCCAGTCTTTATGAGACCTGATAGGCTAGGGTCAGATGGAAGGGGAGGAGGACCTCCCTATCAGTGGACTGGGGGAAGAGGAAGGGAGGCAAACAAGGAGGGAGGAGGCTACAGCTGGAATACAAAGTGAACAAATTGTAATTAAAAATAAATTAATAAAAAACTACTTATATACCAAAAACAAAAAATAAATAAAAATAAAAATTGCCCTGACAATACATTATGCGATAAAGAGCCTCCAAAGAAGTCAGGGTTCATTTTATATTGGTCATCTCCACTGCAGAACATGGAGCCTGCCCTTAAGAGGAGTTTCTATGCCCAGTGTGACTCTGTTTAAGAGAGCTAATTTCTCATTCCTGAGTGGTTGCCAACTGAAGACAGCCTCTGGGGTAGGCGTGGAAGCGTTTGTCCTCTTCTGCTTGATGCTCTTGGACTGCATCTGGCACAAACCAACAGAGGCCCCGTGCATACTGCTAAGGTCTTTGAGCTCACATGTCCATTGGTGCTGTTGTGTTTAGAAAACCTGTTTCTTTGGTGTCCTCCATTCTCTCTGGCTTTTACATTCTTTCCACCTCCTCTTCTGCATGGTTTCCTGAACCCTCAGGGGAGGGATTTGATGAAGACATACCATTTAGGACTGAGTGTTCCAAGGTCTCTCACTTTCTGCACATTATCTGGCATGTGGGTCTCTATATTTGTTCCTATCTACTACAGGAAGAGAGTCTCTGACGACGGGGAAGAAGGCATTGACCTGTGAGTATTGCAGAATGTCATTAGAAATCATTGTATGGCTATGTTACTTTAGTAGAACAGTAGTATTTGGTTTTCCCCTAGGGACCTGGTCTATCTGGTCTCAGATTCTTGGCATCTGAACAGTTCCAGGGATGGGTGCATTTCCTGGAATGGGCCTTAAATCCATTCAGACAGTGTCTGGTTACTCCCACAACCTTTGTGCCATTATGGCATCAGCATGTCTTGCAGGTGTGTCATTATTTTGAATCAAAGATTTTGTAGCTGGTTTAGTGTTTACCTTTTTCTTTTGTTAGTCGGCAGGGTACCTTCCAGTACCAGTAACACTAGGCAGTAGGGATGAAAGTTCAGGGTAGGCAACAACTCGACTTTGTCATGTTCAGTAAGTTGTGTAGGTGTTATCTACAACAACCAAGTCTCACTGTCAGTTATGGAGAGCATCCAGGACCCTTGGCACTAACCTAGATCATTTGGGGGTTCCTAGCGGGCCCCTTTGGTCAACAATTTAATTAGATATAACACATTCTCAGAACTGAAAATTTCGCTTGACGACAAGATATGTCCTTTGAGCCTCTGTCTCCTCCATTATTTGGTGATTACATCCAGATCCCTTCAATATATTTTAGGAAGCTTCTACTGTATTAGGTTTCCATAGAACTCTTCAAATGGCCCTTAGCTTTAGAAGTCCATCCTCATCTTCTCCCCTCCCCTCACTCTTCCCCTGCTCATCCCCTCAACTTCCTTCTTCCCACTTCATCCTCCCATTCCTTTCCCCACTAGTGTCCATCCGTAGCTATCTATTCTATTTCCCCTTCCTAGGGAGATCCATCCCTTTCCCTTATTCCCTTGCTCTATGCCTAACCTCTGTGAGTTATTCCCTTGTTCTATACCTAACCTTAATGGTTATATGGATTGTAGCTTGCTTAACAAAAATTGAACTGATAGCATATAATCAAGTGCATATGACAATTATGTTTCTGGGTCTAGGTTACTTCACTCAGGATTTTTTTTCTATCTCCATCAATTTACCTGAAATTTTTATGATTTCAATTTTAATAGCCGAGTTATACTCTACTGCATAAGTTTACTATATTTTCTTTCTTCATTCACACGGACAGACTTCTGCGTTGTTTCCAGTTTCCAGGGACTATGACTAGAGCCTGAGTAAACACGACTAAGCAGGTATCTCTGTGGTAGGATGAAGCATGCTTTGGATATATGTCCAAGAGTGGTAGGGTAGATCATGAGGTAGGTCAATTCCTGTCTTGCTGAGTGAGGAACTGCCAACGATTTCCATAGTGGCTGCACAAGTTTGCACTCCCACCAGCAATGAATGAATGTTCCCCTTGCTCTGCATCCTTGGCAGCATGAGCTATCATTTGTTTTATTGACTTGTGTAAGATGAAATGTCAAAACAGATGTGATTGGCATCTCCCTGATGACTAAGGATGTTGAGCGTTTCTTTAAGGGTTTCTCAGCCACTTGTGTCTCCCCGTTTGAGAATTCTGTGTAGACCTGCACCCCAATTTTTAGTTGGCTTGAATATGTTCTCGATAGACCCACTTTCTAACAAATGATTAGGAACATGCTGACATCAATTAAAGCTAAGACCACCATTCACTTACAAAGTGATTCAAATGCAACATTCGCCTTGAAGACACTAAGGGCCCTCTGCCTGCCCACGTTCTTCCCCTAAGAACACATGGAGAGAATGAACTCCACTACCCAGAGCTAAGTAAATAGCTTTTAAACAAGTGCTTTATCATTTTAGACAACTTACCAATAAAATGGTAAAATAGAAAGCGTGTATTTGGATCATAAACTCCTTCTCTACTCTAAAGTCATCTCAGCCAAAAACAAATGTTTTCTAAGAGAGGGGGAGGGACAGGGATAATGTTCCAAAACATAGCAACCTGCTTTTGAAATAAGAAAAATGGTTTTTAGCATGACTGCTGCTTCATAAAACAGAAAAAATTATAAAACAGCCTAAAGGTTTTTTTTAATGGCCATTATAAAGTAGGCTTGATGACCAAGGTTTTCAAATGCTTTTAGACATGATCATGAGATTCTTTAAAAAAGGAACACAGCATGGAAGAATAATTAACACGTTTCTGTTTGAACAAGGGTATTCTAATGCTTAAAATGTACATATCTAGTTAATGACTCAGTTAAGATAAACTGTTATTTAGAGCAAGAAATTAATATAAACAATGCTTGCCAAATTAATTTTTAGCCTAGATCTGCATATGTGATTCTATATCTCTTATGTTTTGTAAGTAATTTTAAAGGTCATACGTAATATGTCACATAACCTACAAAAAGTAATAGTATTTCTGTCGTCAAATAAAATGGTGTTGGGCTAAATAATGTTTATTATTTGCCTTATGATTATTTTGGCAGTATTATTAAACCTGCTATCATAATCAGTAAGACACAGACACCTGTTAGAGTTTATAGTTACCTTATAATACCTTGAGCTGGGCAGTTTATTTCACCTATGCTATCTCAACAACCTCCCCAGCCATCTCCCAGCCCCAATCCAATGCCATCCACCTTAACCATTCCTATCTGGCTATCTTCCATCCATAATTTCATAAATACTTGCTTATCCTTCATCTGGGTCATTCCTTCCCATGCCACTTTTGGAGTCTTTCTTCCAGGTCCACATGGTTCCTTCTCCAAACTAGCCCAGCTTGGTATTCTTCTTCCTCCTCTCTTCCTGTTTGTCTGTCTCCTTTCTGTGATTCTCCTGTCCCCAAAGCCCGGGAACCTGTCCATGCCTTCCTCCTTCTGACCTGCCCAGGTACAGGCCTATCCATTAAGCAATAAGGAATAATGTCTTAGGCAGGTTTACACAACAAGGATAGGGCGGTAACCAGATACTGAGGCCAGTAATTAGCATCAAACTACAAGCATCAGACCAACCTTCAACAATTTCCTTTTCCTGTCTAGATAAAAAGGCCATTTTTATAAAGTAAGAATAATTATGAACAATATTGACACAATAAGATAACTGCTAAAAACAGAACTCTGTAATACTAGTACATCCATAAAGGTCCTCATCCTTTAAGGATGTCTAATAGTCATCTTAGAGTTGAAAGAGAAGAATTTTGAGACAGAAGAGGAGGGTAATCTACTCCAGCATATGTAAACGCACAAAACCTAAAGATGCTCAGCAAGTGTAGGAAAGCCATCCCATCTTCTCTGTCTTGTGTTAATAAGAACTTTGTTTGTTAAGTAACTATGTTAAATTATTCTCTAATCCCCTTAAGTTAGACTAAAAGAGACCCCTTTCTACGCTGCATCCCTGTTTCCTAAGTAGAGTTCACTTCCTCAACCATTACAAAAAAATGATAGAAAAGTCCACAGATCTTTCATTTTTATTATTTACACATAAGCTATTCACTAAATTTGTCAAATGTTTAGTATTCACAGACTGATGTGCGGGAAAACTAATGTGGTAAGGAGATGCTGACACCCAGTTAGTCCCTAGTTATAGACAAAGGTGTATTCAAGAGAGATAGAATTAATGCCAGTCTCACAAAGCCAACTGCTTTTGGTGCATAATCATTTTTGTTTTGCGGAAGTGCTGAATTTCAATTGCTGTTCTAGGCTTTTAAAAAATAAATTATTACTAGTTTATTTTCATAGGGTTAGTGTTTTCCTGTTTCTGCTATTAGAAAACATCATTTGCATGCTTAATAAGAACTTCAAATTTAACTGGTCTAAACTCAAACTATTTTATTAATAATGCTCCCCCAGAATAACTAGGGAAGTAAACAGAAGATAAGTTATTCTTGATTGCTACTGGAGTTTTCGTAACAAGTGCTGCCTCAGAAAAAACAGTCTTGGGTTGCACAGTCTGGAAGCTGGAAAGCCAAGGTCACAGAGAGGTGTGCCTCACCACAGCACCCTTTCTTCTTCAGGTTTGAAAGCAGCAACCTTCCCCTGCTGTACACATGACTTGTTATGCTCAGACACAGATAGGTGTGGGGAGGGAGGGAAAGGAAGAATGAGTACAGGGGAGAGAATGGGAATGAGAGAAGATGAGAGAGACAGAGAGATCTGGTCTTACGAGGATATCAGTCCAATCAGGCAAAAATAAATTTTTATGGCCTAAAGTAACCATGATTATATCCTAAAGGCACTATGTCAAGAACACTTACATTGGAGATTGAGGAGGATGTAGCTCAGCCCACAGCAGCTACCTACAGTATAAGTACACGCATCACTGTTCATGCCAGGAATTGATCTAAGAAAATTCTTGAAATCAGACTTCTTTAAAACTTTATATCTTTCATCAGATATATCACAAAATCCTTTTGTCTCTACCTTGAATAAAAATCCAAGTCCAATAAACTCTACCATGCACAGCTCAGAAAGGTTCAGTATTGTCACAATGCAAAGCAAAGGACTAACCTCCTCTTTTGTCCTCCTCCTTCCCTCTTTCTTGTTCTTTTCTCCTTGTTCTGACTACTCCTTACTTTCCTTTTCTTTCATGCTATCTTGCTATCTAAAAGTTACCTAATTACCTAGACCATATTCTCTATTAATTAATATATATTGGACACATAAATGGATCTACATTATCAAGGATTTTTGGTTAGCCTTACATTATATACTGAAGCATATTATATCATGATATTGATACAAGTGTTTCCCAATGACTGGAATGTACAGTATTTATTGGTTCTGTGGCAAGTGTAAATTATCTGGTTTCTTGCTATAAAACCGCCAGCAGTATAATAAAACATACTCAGTACTCAGCTTCTGAAGACAGCTTGACTCACAGTTTCCAAGGCTCCAGTAAGTGCTGGCCTTGGGATTGGCCTCATTGCTCTGATTCTGTGAAGCATAACACTTTAGAAACACACCACATATGAGAAGTATTTGCCCCATAATCATGAGGAAAGAATTAGTAGGGAAATACCCGAAGTTTCACCATCTTACTGAAGGCAAGACTGCGATGACCCAAGAACCTTCCTCTGAGCTGCATCTCCTAAGCTTCCAGAATCCCCAGTAGCAGCACACTGGGAACAAAAGTTTAAACACGTGGGTTTTGGGGGATTATCAAGGTACAAACTAAAATAAAGATTTTAAATGTAGATTGAAGTAGCCAACTTTTTCACTGCTAAGCTAAAATTACAAATCTAACACCATAGTGTATCACTGTATTGTTATTGTCCAGTTGCCTTTCCACTGGCAGGAAGGCACATGAGCACGGACCAGAGACAAAGCATGTAGGGAGCACTGTTATAAACTTGGATAGATGAACTTGGCGCAAAAATGGCAGTGGGTAACCCTTGATAGCTGTATATAACATGTTCTTATTTTCTTAACACAATTGTAATTATAGCTAACAGGCCATTAAACTTTACAAGTGTATTTTCTATATGATATTAAACTCAAACCCAAATAAAAGACAAAAACCTCCTCAGACCATAAGTAGGTCACAGGAACCCCTTAGCTCCCTATATGGTAGCAGAATAGACACAAACACAGATACTGGTTTGAGAAATGACCTCTAAGGTCAAGTGATACTCACAAAAGATTCTGTAAGACACACTAGAGATCATAGGCATAGGAAAACCATGTCAGAAATATAGCTCTATTGTTTCCCATCTGGTTCAGCCACAAGGAGACCACCACATGAGCAGAAGAGAACAGAAAAATGCTCAAGTAAAAGCCATGCAACCCTACCAAGTTGTTATGAAGTAAAAAATGGCTCTAGGACACAGACATTTCCACAGCTCTCTGTGAGAGCAGCAGCCCCAGACTAGGCAGAGTGGAGAGGGTCTAGGGTATCCAAGCCCCATCACCCTGAGCCCATCATAAATGTGTCCCCCTCAGTAGACATTTGCCTTCTCTTCACATGATTAATCAGTGGAAATGTTACAGTAGAACAGTTAGGCAGAACTTCCTGGGAGAGAAGGAAATGAATGAAAGAAGTAAAAGCAGCTGAAATCATATGATAAGATATGCAGTACCTCAGCAACAAAGGCAGAGGACAGATGGTCCCCTGTTGCCACAAAGAGGTTACCATCTAATGATGTCAAAGAAAAGAGTCAAGGAAGAGATACAGGGATTTCAGTGATGTGTCAGGTGACATAAAGAAATAAAAAGACCAATAGCTGCTTAGACAAAGAGTAAAAGGGAAAGATGCATAAAGAGACACAAAATTTGAATCAATATAAGAGCCAAAGATGTGCTTAAAATTACACGAAGAAAAATAGAAATAGCAACGATTTTTAAGTGTGTATACTATTGAGAACAGACGTGGTAAGTAAGAGGAAGCCCCAATGAGTATTATTGGTATTCAGAAAGAAGACTGAAAAAAAATTGTTCAAAGATATGATAGGGGAAAGAAATGCCCAAAATAAAGACTTGACTCTTTAGATCTTTTCCTTGGGGGAAAAAAACAAAGGAAGATCAAGACCAAAATACATTGTGGAAAGCCATTGAACTTGAGAGATGCTATAGATATCCAATAAAGGTGGGGGCAGGGAAGCAAGGCATTCAGAAGAGATGAAAGAGTTTGCTTTATCTGAGACAATACATGCAGCTATGTAATTCAGGAGTAACTTTCAGGGGAAAGATAATCTGTTGCTTTTGTATTGCTTCTTTACTAAAAAATAATTTTAGAATTATGCAATTACAGAAACAGTTATTCAATATTTTCAATTTTATAAAAAACTAAAGGAAAGTAACTTTTACAAACGTTTCCTTAAAGTCTTAAGTGACACTCTAACTGCCCCCCTACTAGAAGATCTGTCCATACAATAAGGAGCACCTTCAGGTACACACATGCGCACACAAGGAAAGAAGGTAGACAGAAAGAAAACAACACTCATCATTTACAGATGATACAATTGTCCACAAGCCAGTGAAATTTATGAAAATTATAATTTATACTATTCTATGAAGGTAAGAGAGAAAAAATCCAACTCAGAAGCACAATATTCTTCTACAACGAAACACTACAAGTCTGGAAATTAGAGGATTATTTACTCTCAGTAAACTCAAGAAGCTTATGGACTTGGAAGAGAATTCATAAGTCCTTCGAGGTGGAAAAAAGTACAGCTACAAAGTCCTAAAATATAATAAATGCATGGTGTTTACAGTTAGATGAGAATGTTGGATATTAAGAGGTAATCAATCCTTCTGAGGACAATTTAAAATCTGACGAAACCACAATAAGAATTCCAGCTGGTATTGTAAGTGATATTGGTAAACTTATTCTAGAACCTAATTGGAAGGTTTGATTAAATTGTCAGAATATTAATTTCAATATGGAAAAAAAAGAATTTAAAAAACATGCAAAGTAAACCTTGAGAGAGAGCTTTTAGCAATACCAAAATTGTAGTAATTAAAACAATGTGTTACCAAGAAGTGAAAATAGGAAAAAATATATAATTACGTCTTTTTCTGTAATACAGTTGATCCCTTAAACCAGCTGAGGAAGTGTCCAGTATTTTGGTAAAATTGGCTCACCATGCATTAACATGAGCTCCACTCCTATCTAACAAAAGACATAGTTGTAGGTTTCAGACAAAAGTATAGGACCTATAATTAAATTAATAACAAAATGATGTGCAAACAGATAGCTATAATCTTGGTACATGGGACTTCCTTAACATTAGCAGCAAGGCACTGACAAAGTATATTGATTGATTTGATTAAATAAAATAATGACCTCTGTTCAAGTAAGGAAACCATGTGCAAATTTAAACAACAACAACAAAAAAACCATTATGGTTTAGGAGATGTCTGAAATTTAACACGAACAAGGGACTAATGTCTAGAATGCTCACAAATCAAAACAGAGCCAACAGAACTAAGAAACTCAATAAAATAAAATGGGTTGGGATTATGTACAGAAAACTCAATGGAGGGAATAACTCACTAGCTAGAAAGCTCAAATAAGAAAAATAACAATTAATGTTTTCGAATTTTAAAATGACAGGGCCATTCATGTTAATATTCAGGAGCAGGAACAATGCATTTTGTAGACTCGAGATAAAAAATCTCCAGTGACAATACATGCTGGAGAGGATGTAGAGAAAGGGGAACCCTCCTCCATTGCTGGTGGGAATGCAAACTTGTACAACCACTTTGGAAATCCATCTGGTGCTTTCTCAGACAATTAGGAATAGTGCTTCCTCAATATTAAGCTATACCACTCCTGGACATTTATCCAAAATATGCTCAAGTTCACAACAAGGACATTTGCTCAACCATGTTTGTGCAGCTTTATTTGTAATAGCCAGAATCTGGAAACAACTCAGATATCCATCAGCGGAGAAATGGATACAGAAATTGTGGTACATTTACACAATAGAATACTACCCAATAATTAAGACAAGGAAATCATGCAATTTTCAGGCAAATGGTGGGAACTAGAAAAGATCATACTGAGTGAGGTAACCCAGAAGCAGAAAGACACACATGATATATATTCACTCTTAAGTGGATATTAGACATACAGGATAAACATACTAAAATCTGTACACCTAAAGAAGCTGAACAAGAAGGAGGACCCTGGGTAAGACGCTCAATCCTCACTCAGAAAGGCAAATGGGATGGACATTAGAAAATGGAGAAAACAGGGGACAGGATAGGAGCCTACCATGGAGAGCCTCTGAAAGATGCTACCTAGCAGTATATCAAAGCATATGCTGAGAATCATATCCAAACTTTGGGCAGAGTGCAGGGAATCTTATAAAAGAAGAGGGAGATAGAAAGACCTGAAGCGGACAGGAGCTCTACAAGGAGAGCAAGAGAACCAAGAAATCTGGGCCCAGGGGTCTTTTCTGAGACTGATACCCCAACCAAGGACCATTTGTGGTGATAACCTAGAACCCCTGCACAGATATAACCCATGGCAGTTCAGTGTCCAAGTGGGTTTGTTAGTAAGGGGAACAGGGACTGTCTCTGACATGAACTCAGGGGCTGGCTCTTTGATCACCTCCCCAGCATGGGGGGAGGGGTGTAGGTTTACCAGCCCAGAGGAAGACAATGCAACCAGTCCGGATGAGACCTGATAGCCCAGAGGGAAGGGAGGAGGACCTCCCCTATTGGTGGACTTGGAAAAGGGCATGAGAGGAGATGAGGGAGGCAAGGAGGGATTGGAAAGGAATGAGGGAGGGGGCTAAAACTGGGATACAAAGTGAATAAATGGTAATTAATATAAAAAAATAATGCAGGAAGTGAGGCTGTGGTGAGCCATAGCCAAACAAGTATAGAGTAAGTCAAAGAAAAACCTATAAATGACAACATGTAAACACCCCACTCTCAACAAAGGACAGGTCAACAAAAACAGAAATTAAACAAAGAAACAATGACTCTAACAGAGGTCATGAATCAAATGGACCTAATAGACATCGACAGAACCTTTCACCCAAACACAAAAGAATTTACCTTCTTCTCAGCACCTCATGGAACCTTCTCCAAAATAGACCATATAGTTGGTCACAAAGCAAGCCTCAGCAGATACAAGAAGATTGAAATAATCCCTTGATCCTATCTGACAACATGGACTGAAGCAGGACCTCAGCTACAACAGAAATAGCAAAAAACCCGTACACACATGGAAACTAACAACTCTCTACTAAATGACAGCTGGATTGGGGAAGAAATAAAGAAAGAAATTAAAGACTTCCTAGAATTCAATGAAAATGAAGGCACAAATACCCAAACTTACAGGACACAATGAAAGCAGTGCTAAGAGGAAAGTTCATAGCACTAAGTGCCTTCAAGAAGACATTTGAAACATCTCATACAAGCAACTTAATGGCACACCTGAAAGCTATAGAAAAAAATGAAATTATTACCATTAACAAAATAAGATAAAATAGTAAGGACATAGTGACAATGACTGAAACTATTCTTATTATCTATTAAGCTATTAAGTTATTAGAGAGAGATGAAAGAAAATCCACACCATCAATGCCAAGATTTCCTATGGTTGAATTTAAGTGTGGAAATTGAAAGCAAAATCATTATCATTCCTCGTGAAATGTCAATTTCTCTTCAGGGATGAGAGCTTCCATCATACCAGTTCAGAGAGGCCAGACCTGCCTCATTCCAAGGTTGCAACTGGGAAGGCCAAACCACAAGGGACAATGAAAAGAAATTATGTCATATCTGTCAAGGACAACTAGTCACCCCATTTGACTCAGGATGCACATTGTTATCTTCTACATTAAAAAGTAAGGCTCACCAAGCCATTGTTTGTGGCGCACCAAACCACTGTGCAAATTCCCAAACAGGTTGGAGCCTAGCAGTCCTTGATTTCTGTAGCTATTTGAGTTAAATGAAGTCTGACATAGTCCCGCGTGGAAATAGCAAGGAGAAACCTAATTTTTTTCAGTCTATTAAATTTAATTCATTGTGTATGTTTTCCTTCCTTATCAGCCGTTCAAATTAATTTTTCCCGTTGTCAACAGACTGACAGTCTCACACATGTTTAAATCTGAGCACACAGTATTTGTGAGGACTATCCATACCCGTGGGTGTGGAGAACATCGTGTTCATTCCATTAGGCCTTTGCAAGGCTCTAACAATTACACAAAATAATTTATCCCTGGGCAATCGGGTACAGCTGTAGCTACGTCCTCCCGTCAATTTCCATTTCGGCAGCAGAAATTGTGCCATTCTCCGGAGAAGAGTGATTGATTTTCAGTTACATGCTACACCACAGGTGGAAATAATCTGGAAGCCAGGACGTCAACATATAAGAAGCGTGTACGACAGAGTAAGAGCATCGGTGCACGCTGCACAAATGTTTTCCCAGGACCAGGAGAGAGGAACTGTGTCACAGAGGCAGAAAGAACATGTCTTCCCGGTCACTGACTCCATTGTGCCACAAGTCAGTAATCCAAATGTAAGATGGCATTCTGCAGAAGCAGAAAGAATAATTGCAAAGGACGGGGTGTCGTTCCACTTAAGACATGAACGAGTTGCAGATACAACTTGTGGAGGCAGGAGCCATGGGACATTTCCCCACTCAGACACAGCACACAATTTTTGTTCCTCACGTTCTGAAGCTAGCAAGCATCCCTGGAATCAGAAATACTGCTCTTGGAAGTTAAGGCCCGCTCCAACATCCCTTTATTTCATTTTTTTATATCTGCAAAATGAGGGAGCTGATACTTTCTCATTCTCACATCTTAAGGGTATTTTGAGGACAGATGGAAGAAAAATGTAAAACTGGTTGAAGCCTTTGGAGAAGTTCTGTTGATCCCGGCTATTACTATTATTATTGCCAACTCCACAGTGGTTTCGAATCCTAAATCTAAAAGCCTTTTAGACATCCATTATTCAAATATGATGGAAGAAAGTCCTGCATTATTTAGCTCCGTATTAGAGGTGGGTAAACTGAGACCTGAATAAGAATAATCAACGTCCTCAAGGTCATAGAGTGGCAGAGCAGGTTAAGAAACAGAAATATTGATTCGTGTGCCACAGCTCACAGACACAGAGGCAAAAAGAATCTCAGAACTATTAATATCAGAGGGAGCCTGAACCAGCAGCTTTTACAGTTTAAAAAAATCCAATTAAAAGTACCAGTACAGCAAAAACCTTGAATAAATGCCCTTTTCTGGGGAAAAAGATATGCATAAAATCACTTCCCACCATTTCCTTGGTCATATTTCTTGATGTGATGAGTATTTTTTTATTAAGAGTAAATCAGAGATGTATATCTTTTCTCTCTATGCTTACAAAGGATTTTAAAAAGAACCCCAAACGTCCTTCATTAAATAAGTCTACATTTAACCATGAGAATTCCCCTCCCCCGAGTGCAGCTGTAGAATAAATAAAGGCAAATACATACCTTCCTCCTAATATATTTCCCTCAATTATTTAAATGTAAGTGCTTCCTGGGTGTTTTGCAAATGTCACTATTTCTGCAGGTGACACGGAGAAATTCGAGGAAATGTGAGTCTTGTAGCGTGGACAGGACATTGCGTCTCGGGCTGTCAGAGCGTCATCTTGAGACGGCAGACACTTAGGTCCACCGTGCAGCTCCGGCTAGGCTCTGAGCCACACTGTGGCACAGAGTGTGGGAGAAGAGTCCAGTGAAGGGTCACCTCCTTCTTGACCCACCCCCAGTCACAACAGTGCCCTGGAATATGAGTGTAAGCTTCTCTTGCATGTGTGTGATGGATTTAAATTATTGCCTGCCAGTCTTTGCGGAACTACACCACGTGACTGCAGGGAATGGAAAGTAGCAATTACAAAGGAATAAATTTGTTCCACATTAAAGATATTTTCAGCTCTTTGGGGAGATCATTTTGACAATTTTGAAAACATTTTCAACATGCTGGAAGAGTCAGTGTTTACACAGGGATGGGAAGGTTCCGTTCTACATGCCCACATGAGGGTGTAGCATGGGACCTAGGTCAGAATTTTAACATTGGGGTCAGTTCTCAACAGTGGCAAGAGAGAAAATTGGGCTTTAACTCATTTGTTGTTTGTCTTCCAAATTTTAGTTTTAGTGGTTTCTCAGGTTAGCCCAGTGTTATTATTCTTGTTTAAGATTTAGAAAACAGAGAGGGTCTGCTGGCAGAGATTTACGCACAGAGATTAAAGTTCAAGGCAAGCCTGGGCTCCAAAGCAAAATCAAAGAAAATTCAGTGAGACTCTCTCCCAAAGTGAAATGGCAGCTGGATGCTGCCTTGTTTGTGAGCACCTGTCCAGTATGTGTAAAAACCTAGATCCATTCCCCAGGACTTAAAAAAACAATGAATTGACAGCAGATTTTAGGTTCTTTATATATTGTGCCATTACTGATGTCGCCAGTGTCAGACTTACCAACTAATATCACAAGATACTCATGGGGAGGTGAGGCTTATCTCTAAGAGGAAGGGAGGGCCTTGGCTAATTATGCGGGTAACTGTGGCCTGTGTGAAAGCATCAGGGAGCAAAGAGCCATGGCTCACCTCTGAGGTGCTAACCCAGCCTCTGGGTCATAGCCACTACTTCTCTGGTTGAGTTACATTCTTTTGTGCCTCTCTATTTCCGAGTCTACTCTCTCTTTCTGTCACTCATTGTCTCCTCTCTCTGTCTGCATCCTAAGGTTCACTAAACTCGCTAGAAATACTGAACATGGCTGAGGACCTGCTCCAGCAGCCTGCAGCTTCTAATACTTGGCCAGCTTCTATAGCCCAATGACCAGTAAAGAGGCAAAAACAGTAAAGCTGTTCTTAGTGTTTGGAATGAGACTGCCTAGATTCAAGTCCCACCTCTTCTAACGGACAACTAGGTAACTGCTAAACAAGTTCCCTAACTCAGTCACACCTAACTTCATCTGCTGCCATAAAGAACAACAGTAGTAAGTACTTCACAAATACTACGAATTAAACATCTGCATCCCTACAGCATTTTTATGTTAAGTCTAAATACTCCACATGGCAGGATTCGGAAAGAGATGCTTGGAAGGGGGTTACACTACAGTATTAAGAAGAGCTAAGTGAGAGTTGTCTTCTTCTGTGCTTATGTCACCTTGGAAAGGAGCAACAAGAAGGTAGCCACCTACAAACCAGGAAAGGGAGGCTGACCTAACAACTGACCTGCCAGCACCTAGATCTAGCCTGTAACATTGAGGCTGAAATGTTCCCTAAGGAACCAAGGCAATACAGTTTTAGGAGGAATTAAATATGTTTGTAAATTGTCAGGATTAGCATTGCTTATAGTAAATTTATATCAATTCAAGCAACTCCTGCCTCACTCAAGCTGGTTTTTGTTTACTTTTGATGTTCTAGAAAATTTTCTACTCATCTTTCCATTTCCCTTATGATGATTTCTGAACCCACCAACCTGGAATGCCTTCCATGGTCCTTCTATTTTTATTCCTGCCCTTCCTATCAGCTCCACTTTAAGAGCTAGTCATACCTTAGATCATGGTTGCTGTTCTTTATTGCTCCTCATCAGTCACTCCTACCTCCCTGAGTCAGCTCATTGATAATTAAGCAGCCCAGCACACTATTGTCTCATAGTTTAGTATTTATTCATGATGTATTCATAGCTAAACACTACATATATGCACAGATGTTTCCCCAATTTCATCCTCCTGTAAAAGATGCAGAGAAGGGGGTTGCTCTAAACAGGGGCTGATGTATGTGAGCATTCTAGAGATAAGCACTGTGCAACTGACAGAAAAGAATTAGGAACTTCCTCAGTTTTCTCATTGTTTACATTTCTTTGGTATAAACATTATGAAAACCTACCATAGTGCTGGAGGGCTTCAGATCTCCTCCCCGAACCACATCTATAAAGCCACTAAAGGCTTTAGAAGAGATGAGAGAAAGCTTTTTTAAAAAAAGACAGTCTTGTATTATGGCCCAGGCTGGCATCAAACCCAGCATCTTCCTGACTTAATTCTTGGCTATATCCGCTTGTTACCATGACAGCTGAGAGTACAACACACCTTACCACCAAAACAGACTCCATCTGAAACTCTGCTCTGGCCACGACTTACCACACAACAGTGGTAACTCACTCTAGTCTCAGACCTTTATAAAAGCAGGTTCTATAATCTGGCCCCACAACAGTTGTGTTCAACAAGTTACATCATGAATGTCACTGGTAAAAATAATAATCATGGTTTTTATCAGGACATTGATGATGTTAAAATGGAGTTTTCATTTGTGTTTAAGGCATGTGGTTTGGCTAAAATATTTCAGCTAGGTTAGTCCATGTCCTACGTTGGAGGGCTCTGATATGTCCCTGTTTCAGGAATGGACACCAGAAGACACAGCAAAGTGTGAAGCCAACTACAGCCATGGCGAGGAGTCTTCTTTTGAATTATATGTCTGATTCTTTTGTCTCTTTCTTGCAATTTTGTACTGAAGTCACCTAAAAAGAATATAAACCTGGGGCTCTGTCCAGCTCCAGCAGTCTGTGTGTCTGCTCATCTCTGGCTTCATAATAAACAGGCTTTTTAAAGACTATCGCAGGAAAGCTCAAGTGTGAGAGAAAATGCCAGGAGAGAATCATGCTTTGAGCTATTGCTTCCACTGTGTCAAACCGGCTGACCTGTTCACCTTTAGAGCAACCAAAACTGCCTAGCAAAAAGAAAGAATGTGAAATAGTTTTGCACATTCAGGGACAAGGTGGGAATGTGGGCACCTGACTAACCTATGAGCTGGAGACATCAATTAGTCTCTCAACTAATATTTACTGTGTGGAGGCTAGGTTACTGGAACCATGGAACTAGTAGACGTCATAAATTAGCATTTCATATGTTACCTGAAATGAGTATTCAAGTTGGTGAAGAACAGTAAGCCAACTGAATCCTGCCACGAACTCACCAAGTTACAGTTCCTGAGAGTTATTAGAGCATTGGTACTTATTATTCCATTTTTAATTAAGAGGAAGGAGTTAGATAGAGCTCTCACGTAAGGCCCTAATGAGCAATCATAATTTATGGTCCATATATTTGGTGATCCATCATCTAAACAAAATAGAAAAAATAGCAGAACAGCAGCAAGAGTATAAGGAACAGCACAAATAAAGATTCAATATTTTTCTTTATCCACCATTAAATTTGTATGTTAGATAAGAGAAGCATTACAATACATATGTGTCAAAGGTTAAGTTCACACACTGCCTATAATTCAAAGCAATCAAGACTTTCAAATTCACACACCACACTAATTAGTGATTCTTATCCTCCTAAGTATGTACTAGAAGAGTAAATAAAAAGGTGACTCATATATAGCACATTTGTATTCTTTTGTGCTCCGTGTGCAAGCAAGATGGCAAAAACATACACTCTGTAGCAAAACTTGGTTCCAATCCTAGCTCATGGACCTCTAGCTAAGCACTAGGCTCTGCTCTAAATGCTTTGAATCATTAATCTTCACACATATTCTATGAAAATGGTTATGAGTGTGATCACATTTATGGGCAAAGGCAGCATGGCACAGATGCACAGCATGTCCAAGCGCAGCACCTAATGAGTAGGAACACGAGACTGTGAGCTCCACAACCTGAACCTTGGAGCACATCACCTACTCAAAGAAGGAAATGACAAGGTGAAAAGTACACGTGACAGGAAGCATGAAATACAATATGCTCCACTTTCACTTCTTCAGAAACCAGCGCTACATAATATGGGTGTTCAAAGAACACATACCCTTCTGTTAAGCAAACAGACCATTAGCTTCCAAACAGCAGCATAGGCACAAATTACTAATGATCTCATCAGCCAAAGGCATCAGCAATTTGACAGATGTAAGTTTTCCCTCCTCCTCTCCCTTGTTCCTCTGTTTCACTCCCTCTCTTCCTCTTGGCAATTTATAATCAAAAAGTCTAAAATTTCACCATGCCACATAAAAAGATTGTCAAGACATGAGTCATTTCATTTCATTTACTGATGTCTACCATCTGGTAAATCATTGAATAACAGGTCACAACCTTGCTAGCAATCCTTGCTAGCTAGCCATAGCTGCATTTTAAGGTTACTGGAGTTGTGCTTTGATCGAGTTCATGTTGATCTAATACAGGTATCATTAGACCTATGAATAGAAACTCTCTCACAAACAGATGTGACAGAGGGTCATTAATGAAATTCAGTCCATTTTTTAACCACAATCCTGGGATGGCCGGGCAACTCGTTAATGTCTTATGATATACTCCTCCTCAGTAGAAGGAAGAGGTCCAGGACTAGCGACTGTTTAAAGGTTTCTACTGCAGTCACCACTCTATTTCTAACTGACTCTGACGCCTCTCAGTCTAGTTTTTCACTGCAGTGTGCTCACGCACCACTCAAGTATATAAGCAAGAATACTGAACACATATTCATTACACAATTGGCACAAGATGCCTAGGAACTACTGTGGTCAGACCTACTATTCAATATTAAAATGTCATAAGTATTTATTAATGCAGGAACCATACTTTGAGTCTTAACTAAGGTCAGACATAAGCAGTATAAGCCTGAGCATCAGCTACCAGGCATCTGGTTAATCGCCAGGGAGACGCTCATATGCCACAACACTTCAGATACCACAACCATTAGGATGTTCCATGTGCTAGGACCTCTCAACACACTTTCGACGACACAAGAGCTATATCAGACATAACCTCACTGGAAGCCATGGGACATCCACAGACGAATGGCCAGACCAACACTGTTCACTGGTCACCCGGTAAAAGTGATACAATGTTCTATTGACTGACAGATGGCTAAATTGCAACATTGTTGACTGATAGAAATCGTTCAGCAATGAAAAGGAATGGAGTGCCAACCTATGCTACAACCTGGATGAGGTATCCGAACGAGGAAGATCCACAGCACCATTAAAGTCTCTGAGTGTCTTCCAAGGGACAAGGGGGAAGGCACATGGAAACTGATGGCTACTCCTGGGTAACGTGGCATTCCTGTGGAAAGGGTTCCTTCTTGGGCTGATGAAAAGGTTCTGACATTTGATTGTGATGTTGTGCAGGTGACAGATATGTTAAATCACCAAGCTATCCACTTTGAAGACATGAGTTTTGTGATACCTGAAGTGGATGCAAATAGAGCTATAACTTAAAAACACAACAAGTTCATCACTGAGGTGGCTCAGTGATGAAAGACACCAAGACCCTGGAACCGTGCATGGTGGACAGAGAGGGCCAAACCCCTCAAGCTGTCCACTGACTACCACATGTGCAGCAAGGCACATGCACACACACACGGGCACATGTGCATTCACACACATGACCACAGGCCTACACTCATAGCAAACATAAAAATGGAATTTTTAAAGAATTGTATTGATTAGGCTGCAAGTACA
>CM053745.1:60161009-60215983 GCA_028658305.1 Pachyuromys duprasi
TTGCTTATAGCTAGCACATCTGCATGGCACAGCAGGATGCTGGACTGTCTCCTCACTGGGTTGCTTCTGGTGGTGGTGATTGTATGATCATCACTATAGCACTGTTCCTTTCTCCTCAGTTTATTGCCGATGCTGGAATCACTCTTTCCCGTGTTTCCTTCACTTGCAGCCTCTGGGACAGTAGCCACTGCTGTTGTCTGCACCCTGAGACACAGCTCATCTGGATGGAGATTTTCTGTAAATGTCTAATGTGCACAAGGTTCCAGAGGTTTACTAAAACAAGTCATAAAATAGACTATCTGGGGAATCTTGTGTTGGCCTCATGTCAAAATCCATATATATAATACATATATTATATGTAATATACAGATATTGAAGTCATTTTCATATTTAAAATTTTTCTAATGTGGATATTAGCAAATTTGAAATGACATGAGGTTCACATTATGTTTGTATTGAATACCACCGATTTAGAAGACGCTTATGAATTAATGTAAAAACAGTATTTTAATGTATTTAAAAGCCTTAGTTAATTTGGTCAGATAACAAGCATTTATTTAATGTATTTGTGCTGTAGTGACAAATAAAATCTTAGCCCCCATGGCGCATGTATTTTGGTGGGAGAAGAAAGTAGTATGTAAACAAATAAATAAGTAACATCACTTTAGTTATGATTAGCATAGGGCAGAAACTAAAGCAGGATGAAGGCTAGAGTTCTCCGAGGCACTTCTGGCAAACAGGGCCTCTTACATTGCTGTGAGAGGACCCGAGAGCTCATCAGCCCAGATAGCAGGGGAGGTGTGAGGAGGAGAAGCATAAGTGCACACCACGGGCCGGCAGAAGAAAGTAGAAGACTGTGTAAGAGAGCCCAGTGGAGGGTGAGGACACAGTAGGAAATACCTTGGGAAGTGAACAGGTTTGTCATCAGAGTGGTGCCCAGATGCTCGGGGCAGCCCAAGGAGCTTCAGCTGTCTGCAAAGGTCAGAGTTTCACTGTGCTCATATTTGCATTGATGATAGAAAGCAATGGAAGAGCCATAGTGTCCATCACGGTGGAACCCTAACCTCTGCTGGTCACTGTGATGCAGGCCCAGTGCCCACCGGTGCAGGCTCACTCAAGAATGACGCCAATAAAGTAATGAGATCACTCATTGCATGAAAAATGAGCTGTGGTTGTACATCTTTTTAACTTATTTGTAAGGGGGTGGGAAGTGCATGCCAAGTACTTTCCCTCTGTCCAGATAGAAAGCTAGACCCAAGACAGAGCACAGGGACAGCAGACTTTGAACCGAATGCCTAGAACATAAGTATCCTCTAAAGCACATTTTATAAATTGTGATAGCTCTGACTCAGATATTTGGCAGATATTGTTCTTAAGAGTTCAACCTATCTTTTCAAACTGAGTTTTGTCACTTCAGGGAAAGCACATGATATTATTTGTTGATGAAATTTGACTCAAGAAAATCTGAATTTTCAGAAAAACTGGCATTAGCTATAGCTTGTGAGCTATTTAATATTTTGAGTTACTCATTAGATTGGTAATGATATTGACACACAAGATTTTTTAATGATATGAGATGTGCAGACATTGGGAAATTCTTTATAATGCAGTGAACCAATAGCTTCCGATGACTAGTGAATAATGTAAAAATATCACCACTGGATAATTAAGTATTCATCAAATTTAAAGATAGAGAAATATACAGCTGACACTATATCTCTGAGAGTTAAAGTATTTGCAACAAGCACGACAAGCTGAGTTTACTCACTGGGACCCATATTGTAGAAGGAGAGAATGAACTTCTGTAGGTTGCCACCTGACTGTCACATGTGCAAACATCTACACATACAACAAAGATGGAGGACTGTGTTTTAATCATAACTAATTGTGAGGACAGTCTGCATCTTCTCAGTCTGTGTGCATAATCAGAGAAAATCATCTGACAACACTGTTAATTCTCCCTTTCCAACAAATTTTTTCTTATCCTTCAACCAAAATAGTATTTAAAAATTTTATTGCAGAAGTGTGCATAATAATTTAGCTGTCCAGCTACTAAGAACATTTTCAAAATATAAATTTAAAGTGATTTACGTTGGAGGAATCAATGTGCCCTCTTGCTATAAAAGCATTGCTTGGTGGCAGCGGTGGGCCAAGCCTTTCATCCCAGCATTTGGGAGGCAGAGGCAGGTGGATCTCTGTGAGTTTGAGGACTACTTGGTCTATATAGTGAGTTCCAGGAGAGCCAGGGCTACACAAAAAATCCCCTATCTCAAAAACAAACAAATAAACAAACAAATATCAGTTTAACATTAAATTTACCTTTTCTATTTGTAAATGAGTTAGCAAAGGTATTTTAACATTTGTCAAAATTGTTTTCAAATATAGGAAGTATCAGTAGTACAGCCTACATAAACCAAAGATTGAATAAGTCAAGTTATTTGAAGATTATAATTGACAAAATATGATGGGCTTGTTTTTGTTTCTTTGGCAAAACAAGTTTGTGACTAAGAACTTGAAACACTGCCCAGCTCCATTTTCCTGCCATGGAGGTTTCTCTGAAGATCCCAGAGTTAGTGGAAAACTTCATGGCTGTGATAGTATGAGTCCCATGGGTGGTGCACAGCTGACTTTCTCGGATGTGGAATAGTTCTGCAATTACAAGAAGAATGCTTTCTTATTTTACAGATACCCCAGGACAGAAGCCTCAGAACCTCATCTTAACTCTGCCTTTATCAGCTATTCTTTAGTTGCTCAGTGTTCAGATCCAGCCCTTCCATTTCTGATGTCTTTCAAATGTAGTTCCACTGTCCTCATTCCAAAGCTTGGTCTTCATAACCAAGCACCTACACAATTAAAGCCAGTACCCCGATTGGCTTCCTTGGCTATGGTCTTTCCTTCTTGGTAATTTACCCTCAAGTGGTTCTCTGCCTCTCATCTCTCTCTTGCAACACGTTCTGGACAACCATTCTCCACTGAGGAATCATTTCCTCAACTCAAATGTTAGATGAATTAAGTCATCTGGGATATTGTCAAATTGCAGATCCTATAGATGTGATGGGTGTGCATTTCAGAGAAGTTTTACATGATTATATGCCAATGGCACACTGACCATACTTCAGGTAGCAAGTGTTTAGACATACTCATTGGGCAGTTCAGAGTGAGACTGCCTCATAGCTGGGTTCTAGCCATATTTCTTTGTATTTTCTCCTTCTGCTCACTATTCCTAGTACCCTCATAGTTATGCTAGTTATTCTAGTAAACATTGACCTTGTTGACAAAAAGCAAATAAGTAAATGTTGGCAGATCCTTCTTTCTTCATGTTTTCCTGGCTGGAAGACAATTTGGTATTTACAAACATGAGGTTCTCCTTGGGAGAAAGTGTTCCTATGAAGGTCCCTACTTACTGCTTTTCAGCAAGCTGAAGAAGGCCTATTCTTTCCTGAGCTGTAAGATCATCATGACCCAAACTCTGTAAAAGTGTTCTGAAACTGACTGCTTTGTGCTAGACACAGTTAACATGTGTTTCAACCGTGATAATTGTATTCAGCTTTGATCTGTTTCTTATATTTATATTTATTGTTCTTGCCGTGCAGGGCAGCAGGGTGGAGGGCTGACGGTGTTGTTGCTGTCAGGATCATCCTTTTGCTTAAGACAAGGTCATGGGCCAACCCACTGGCCATCTTTACCGCAAGTAATATGAAAATGCCAGCTTCCTTGAGGGAGCAAGTGTTTTGGCAGCAAAATGCAATTGAGTAAGTAAAGTATCACAGTGGCCCAAGGTCATGGAAACTAAAAATAAAGCTTATTTGGAGAACCCAGAAGGACTCTCAGTACCCAGGAGATGGCCAGAGGGCCATTCTCTTCCACATGCATTAAGAAAACAGTGCAGAGTCGTGTCTTAAAAGACACAGTTGAGTGATCTGCAGAGTCTTGTGGTATATCCTACTAGATTTGTGAATCAGAACAAATCACCAGGCATCAATTAAACTGAATTTTCTCACATGTGCAATAGAGATTGTAGGTAAAGCTAGACAAGAAACACTAGTTGAAGTTGAGGGCAGTGTGTGATCAAAGGTATGTAAATTACAACAGTCTGTCCCAGAACCATTGACCGTGGATGTATACCCAGCAGGCTTTTGGACCATCCCAGGTTAGACCGGAAAAACACCACAGTTTCACCAGAGTCCCTTTTTTCTGTGGGAAGGTAGGAATGGACTGCAGCAAGAAGATTGATAGCAGGTTCCCCAGTACTTTTGAGAGAGGAGTTCTTATAAAGGAGCTACATAGGTATCTACAAAGAGATAGTAGGGCCACACACTCACACATTGTTCCACTTAATGCTTAGAATTACACTTGGACATAATGCACTTTTTCTCAGTGAGAAGTTAAAGGCTTTGGAGCTTTTTCTGCAAGTGTGGATTTGCAAGTACAATGCAAAGCCCAGCTACTTAACAATTAAGGACCATCTAAGATCTATGGATTCTACTGACAAATATTTTTGGTGACCACTGACTGGTCAGCAAGAAGATCCAAAAGGCCAGTGTTGTTTGAAGCCAAAGGAGGAGTCAGGACCTCAGGATGTGGGTATGGGATGCTGGAGGTGAGCTGACAAGCTCACAGGGACAGCCTTCCCTAATGACAAGAGAAAGCAAAGCTTGTTATCCACGGAAGAGATAGCATGAAGAAAGAGAGCATCTTCACTCACCCTCTTCACCACTCACCTGCAAACAGCTCTGCGGCCTCCTTCCAAAGTGGACGCCTTTCCAGGAGGGCAGTCACAGGCAGCTCTTCCAAGCAGGAGGTTAAAAGCTTTACCATGAGATGCATACTTAATGTGATTTTCTGCTTCACTCTCCTTTAAAGATAAACTGGGGAGCTAAAGTATCAGTGTTTGTAGCTTCATTCTTTGCTGTAATTGGATGATGTTGTTTGCATTGGAAATGGGAGCTAAGTGAAGGGAAACTAAGATCTTCGTAAATGGTGCTTTGGTTCCGCAGGAGAATGGAGACATCTAGACTGACGAGTTATTTGGCCCTTCCTAGCAAAAATCCCAGACGTAGCCAAATCCTTTATGTTTATTTACTTAAACACAAGCTTCCCGTCCTCGGAGTTTCAAGAAATGATTCCGTGTGTTATTGACAAATGATAATTTAATGGACGGCCTGATTAGATGGGCACAATGAATTAGCTAGTGCCCTGACAGTCGTGCAAGCATTACGTTCTGTGTCTGTTTACTCAGCACTAGGTGGAATGCAGAAGTCTATTGAAAATCAGATTTCCATGCTGCTTTGTCAAAGCAAATTTAATCACAGTCAGAGCATGTGGCATCCATCATTTCCACTTCAGAAGACATCAACGGGGCAGATCGGCACCAAGGAGCCTGGCTCCCATGGCTGTCCTCTGCTCACATGAAAATTAAATTTAACTATAGATCCCTGATAAATGAGGCCGTGGAAGCCATCAAACACAGTGACTAAGTGCTCAGTATTAGAGTCATCCCCAGAGGCCCTCAAACTGGAAAGAAGCAGTCTCATTTGATCTGGCCTTGAGGTCTTTGTAGGCATTCACACCTCTGCAGTGGACAGATAAATATGGGCTTTAGCATACTGCCCCAGGGGAACAGGATTACTTTTCTAGGAATCTCTATTTGGTCCCGGAATTTCCAGAAATTTCCATAAGTGCTTTCATAATCACTTACCCAACCTAGGTGTTTGTTGTTTTTTTTTTTACGCACTTTCCCCAGTTCTCATCATTCCTTCCTACATTAAGCATTGCTTAACCGGTTCCTCAAGTGCCTGTTGACTTCTGAATGTTATATAATTCTTCCCCAGGCCCCAATTCATGGGAAATAAAAATATAGTGCAGTCCTGTGCAATGCCAAGACTAGGGGCTGTTTCAGGGCAGGGGTCACATTTTATTGATTTCTTTATCATTAGAATCTGGGAATTATCATGTGACTTACAGTCAGGACTCAATTTGTACAGCGTGAGTAAATCAAGTAAAGAAAGTGAATGGCTGTGAAGATCAGTGAAGGAAGCATCGAATTCCAGGAGTTAGAGGTACATCATCTGAGCACACAACCTGAATGCATTGCTAAATATCCCAAGGGTAATTATGACTACCTACCTTTTATAAACTCAAGTTTTATTGACTAGCTGATCAAATTGACCTTTAGACACCTCTTTTTTCTCCCATTTAAAGTCTATATGTAATCATCTATCCCATGTGGATTTACAAGGCATAAGTGCAAAAATTTATTAATATTAATATTATTAATAAATATCATGTGTTGATTGACATTAGTTCTATTATCATTTGTCATTATTTATGTGTTCCTTGAATAACTTGGCATTGTCTAGAAAGACATAAAGCTCTACATATAAAGAAAGTAAGTGCATGGAGAAACACAGAGCAGGCCACAAAGACAGAGCTTTCAACATAAGATCTGCTTAGTCGTGTCAGGAGAAGCCTGATTAGGAACGAACAAGGCCAAGGCATAGAAAAATAGGGGGAAAGAGCCTAAGTGAAGGTTTAGAAAGGATCAGAAATTGAATTTACGTTGGTCCAGTTACAGCTAACTGTTGGAGCGTCTTGAAAGCTGGGCGGAGCTTCATTTATGAACATGGCGACCTGGAGTCCCACATAAGTAGGTTCGGGACTTGAGAGCTGGAGTGGAGAGAAAGAGAGAGTGTGATCTGTTGATTCGTGGAAGAGTGAGCTTGGCCTTGGGGTTCCACTGCTCATGGGAAGAAGCAATCTGCTGCTCAAGAGCAAATGTTCCCAATGCCTCAGTGGGGAAGGGCAGGGTGCACTCTCCTTACAAACTGATTGACTTGGTGCAATAATTTTAAGTGTTACTAATTGAGAATAACTCCACAGCCTGAGAGCACTCTGCGTGTGAAGGTATATTTATAGCTCCTTTTGAACCTCATCAAATGCCAATTTAAAAAGTTATAGTCAATAATCAAGCACATTTTAACTCTCCTTGAAAAATTATGATGTACACTTGAGCACACCCCGCATAGTTAAGATTTCCACATGAAACATTCAAACAAGAGTTTGGACTAAGTAGATATCTACCTTCTTAGCAGATTTACATATAAATTTCTCGAAATTTTTATAAAAATTGTTAAATTATTTTTCTTGCATCTCTCAGAAACACTTAGAAGCTTTGGCAGAAATCGTTGTCTTTGGTCTAATCACATATTTCCAAAGGCAGTTTACAAACATGTTATTTTGCTATTTACTAATTATATTTATTTGATACACCAATCACTTAATAGCCTCTGGCTGCATTTACAAATAGTATTGAAAAAGCTCCTGCTGTTACACTTATAATTTATTATAGACAACATGAAAACAAGATGCTCGCTCTGCATGCATAACACACACCAGCATGTTTTGAAGAAATCCCTGCACAGATCTGAACGCTCAACCTCAAAGGACATTCTCTGCATGGAAATTTGGGTTTCCTAGACAGCTGGCGATTGCTGGTGCCCTTCACCATGTTTTTGAAGCTGTCCCCTCCCAAATTCCATAATACTGATTTTCTTGACCATGCAAAGTCAAAGCTAGGTTCTACATGATATAGTTGGTGCTGGCTGCTCTTCATGTCTTGTGAGAAAAATCTGAAGCAGCCAGGTAAAGGGTGGTCCTGAAGTATCTCAAGTCAGTGATAAACCATTCCTTCTCCTTCAGAGATGATACTGAAAGAAAGAAAGAAAGAAAGAAAGAAAGAAAGAAAGAAAGAAAGAAAGAAAGAAAGAAAGAAGAAAGAAGAAAAAACGCAGACTTTGTCATGTAGAATTAGCAATTAGCAAAGCTTCATGGCTTAGAAAGATGCTAATAGAGCAATTGTGATATTTCTCCTACGTGTACATGTCAGTCACATTGTTATTATTATTATTGACATTTTCTGTTTATGCAATCATCCTTTAAACATTCATCAGGCACTTTGCTCTGTGTGTTTAGATGTAAGAAACACTTAATCCATTTTGTGGCTCATAGGCTGATATTTTGATTGAAACTCTTCTTTCTCACCTGGAAGACTTTGAGAAGACTGTGTACCATAAAACTTTGGTATAGAGTTGAAAGTAATCCTTCATCCACTTATGGTCATTTCCATATTGCTTCCATTAGACATTTTCTTTTTCGGTGTCAGCATCCCCCTTTAAAAACATACCCTCTATTACTTAAATATATTGACTCCTTTCCCTATAGTTTGTAAGCCTATAAATGCTATTGATGCTGAAGAATATGTTCCATACACACCTTTATCACTGAGTTACCTAATGGTCAGATTTTACTAACATCATTAAATATTAACTAGAACATGACAGAAAGTTTTCCTAGCCATGATCAGTTAATTTAATTAATGTGCTTTAAAATGCAAGGACACCAATAAATAAATCATTGTTGTGACTGAAATATTAGTGGTGGTAGGCGGCATGCCAGAGTCTGATTTATAAGCGAGTGTGTGAGGAAGTGTGCCTCTGTGTGCAGAAGCTCGCGGTAGGAGACCTGCTCATTCCGGCAGCTGAGTTGGGCACACAAAGACGCTTATAAAAGAGGAAGGGAAAGTTAAGAGGAAGCTGGGAGATGAAGAGCCTCTTCCATCAGCCTTGTAGTGCTACTGCAAGCCTGCCATGCCTTGAAGGTTATGCGCCACGTGTAAGGGATGCAACTGAAAGAAATGCAAATGAAATTTGGATGCTCATGCCACAAATTTCAAAATAGGATGACCCAGACACTAATGACTGCGGCAAGTGCTTTGTCCTACCTGTTGTCAAAACAACACTTTGAGGGGATCTTACTACATGCTCCCATAAATAATGTGATTCTTGTAGAAAGAGATGCTGTTTTATTATTCTAAGAGAATATGTGAATAATTTATGAAGCAATTCTAATCATACTTGTTGAAGAAAAAAAAGATGATGGCTGTGACTTTCTCTTGCCTTATATATTAATTATAGAGATCTGCTGCATTATAAATTTATTAGCAACTTGAGAGAACAAAATAGCTTTGTTTTAAAATATTAGGAAAAATCCTGGTGAAATATTTGAGTGCGTACAATTGATTTTAGCAATTTTAAGATCACATAGAAAATTCAAGGCTTAAAATTAAGAAAAATCTGGTTGTTTATAAATATTTGACATTAGCATTTTTTTTCCTCATTGGAATTTGAAAGAGTACCACATTTTTTGGTGCTTGAGGCTGATGGAAGGCTTGCGGCAGGGGTAGCAGTGTATCTCCAGCTAACTGCTGTTCCTTCCGTTCGGACACACCATCCTGTATTCTCTGGTTTTCCAGTTTCCCCTTGCTTCATTGTCTACATAGGCTGTGGTATCCAGGCATGGGAAAAGGACTCTTTTAAATTGTTTCTCCATGGAGTCTGCTAGCCAAGAATTATGTCTCCTACATCTGCAACGAAACGTAGACAGCAGAGGAGGCGCTTTACACTTTGGGTAGAGTGGTTGGGAAATAGGAAAACAGAGAAGAGAATTTTGTTGAAGTTTCTCCTGTTCGTGGTTTTACTGCTTACCTCTGTAAAGTCTGATCTCAGTTCAAATCATGTTTCTCTTACTTACTAGTTCGAGACCCCATGCTGCCGGGGTGTGCGTTCTTGGCAGGAATATGGTCCTAGGAGGCTTTTTGAAACTGGTTCATACTTGCTTTTCAATCATCTTTGTGCATTTCTACAATGAAAAAGGAACTCTGAGGTGACTGGCTGCTCATCAATGGATGCTAAGAGCTCAGGGAAGCTCCCTCTTAGTTCATACAGCCTCAGAGATCCGCTTCTGTGTCTACAACTACTCCCTGGAAAGAGCCTTGCTACTGTCCTCATCTCACACCTTGCACTGTCCACACTGCCCACACCTTCTCTCTGCTGGAACGACATCTGTGCAGAGTGTTTTCCAGTAGCTCTGGGTCTGAATATCCTCTTTCTAAAGAATGCTCTGTTTCCTCATTCTCACGGTTTCTCTGATGCATAAGAAGCATGGAGTGTTGGCAATGGGCCGTTGAGAGGGACACTAAAGAGACAGTAACACTGCATCATCTCCACAGAGCCTTTTTACAGTGTCAGGCCTTTGAAAATCCACTCTTGAGTTGTCAGAAGTTTTAAATTTTCCAGCGTGTTGAGTTTTGCTGCATCAGTCCAGATCGAAGCCTCAATGTTTAACTGTGTCTGGCAAGTCCAATCTGATTGCCTTTCTTGCCAAGGGTTTTCTAGTATATGTTTTGTATTTATTTCTTATAAGCACTTTTGCGAGATAAGTTCTACTTTTCCCTAAATATCCTTTCTTAGATCTTTGCAGAACTTAGGTATAAAACTAATTTAAAGTGTCAAGTATTTATTATGTCCCTGTGAGTCCATATATTTCTCTTCTTCCAAAATGTGCCCTTCTGTGCATGTGTGCTGGAGTTACAGTATTTCTTAAGTTCTACACATGTGGAGAACAGGTAACATTTAGCAATGTGGATACAACTTTCCACCCCTAACCCAGAAACTAGCTCCCATGGTAACCCCTGACAAATTCGTTTCCCCAAGGGAGTCTCACTGAGTGCTGAGACCACACCACACACCCTCAGCCAGCAACAGATGGTCAGTGCAAAATAAACCCAGTGGTTCTTTTGGAAGGTTTTGTCTCATAATGCTTTGTTTGATCATTTTTATTCTTTATCTTGCAGGTTTTTTGCTTATATATTATGCTTTCTACTTTTATGTTCCTATGGAATTTTTGAGTGTGTGACTGTGTCTATTTCCTTTTTTTCCCCTCCTGTTTGTTTTTTATCCTAACCTGGTTTGTTCATTTTTATTTTATCTTATTATGCCTATTTGTTTTTTTAATGAGAGAGCAAAAGAGTGTGGAAATTTGTGTGGGTGGGGAAGTGGGGAGGATCACGGACGATCCAGGAGAGAAGAAACCATAATCAGAATATATTATAGAAGAATATATAATTTAATAAAAATTAAAGAAACATCTTCCTATACTGATCCTCACTTACTTGAGTATTCATGATCCTTTCCAACTGTGGGAGACTTGATCAGCATTGTTTACATTTGTCAAAGGATTGTCAGTTGGAGATACTCTCCTAAATGGACATTCTAAGCTGTGCCATTAATTACTAACACCACCTTAGCCCTCAATGCAAATCCTTTCTTTTCATTCTGAGGAACCAGTTTTGTTTTATAATAAATCTCATGAAGAGGTTGCTTCTTTTTTGCTTAGCTTGGGACCATTATATTAGCCTTAGGCATTCCTATTTATTTCTTGTTCTGAGGACCTCATGGTATTAGAGTTGACATGGGGCCCTCTAAAGAGCTGGCAGCTGGCAGCAGCAGGATGGATGATGTGCTAAGCATAGAGTTATGGTGACCCCAGGAACAGATCAATCTCTGTCCACACACAGATATATGTCACATATATTTCTGAAATCTCGGATATACTCAACCAAATCTTTGGCAATGGGGAAGATGCTAGAGGTTGTTTAGTACAAGGTTGGCATTTTATGCATGAGAAGACTCAGGCTCTCAAATAAGATATCACATATTGTAATCATTTAACTAGTTGGTAAATTACCGGCATTAGAACCCAAGGCTGAAAACCAGTGGTGTTTACTCTCTTAATGAGGAAGTTATCCTAACACATAAGGATAACTGAGACTTAAGTAGGAGAACTAGAACGATGATAATAAAGGAACTATGCATGATGCCTGGCAGCCGGGAACAGGAGCTATGAAGTTGTGAGCTGTGACGAGAATGATAGCTACATGTGTACTGCTCACAGTAGTCATCCAGGAAACAATACATACAGTGGCCAGCCTCCGCACTGAGCCATTCCTTGACAATTGTTCTCATAAACTCTCACTTATTACATCAGTTGATTGAGAAGCTCTTCTGTAATTTACAGTGACTTCACTTATATCAATTAAAGTGCAACACATCAAGAGGAAAGATTGACGCAGTGTTTACATATTCTGAATGTTTTCTTCTTGCTTCCTTTCTCAGTATTGCATCAAAACACGTTTACCTCCTCCATATTACAATGTCCTCATAGACCTGAAACCTTTGACTCAAACTATCCCTAGGGGCAGAAATCCTCTAGAATAAACACTTAACAAATTATGTTGAAACAGCTACATCAAAAAAGCCCTGGTGCCTGATTCATTGAGAATAAGACATGACAGAATTATTCCTCACTTTTGTGGGTAGGATTTCTAGACTTGCAAATGAAGAGAAAATAACAGAACCCATGGATACAGCTTACCTTCGTTTCATTAAAATATCCAGCAGCTTTCCAGGAATATGTGGACACGAGTAGGACTCTGTTGGACAACATGATGATATATAGGGTCTTTTGGTTAAATGCCTGCATGCAGAGTTTAAGATTACATCATTCCAAAAGGCTGTCTTCAGCCTCATTAGTACTTTTGTTAATGATTATTTAAATATACAATCTGGAAAAACATAAAATCTTTTTCCTTGTCAGAGTAAAGGGCACCTTCTGGCATCTTGGAAAAGAGAAGCTTGGCCTCTGTGGTCTGGAGCATTGGTACTCTAGTTCCTTTATGACAGTCCTCAAGCACAGCGCCCTGCATTTGTTAAATTCTCTTATTTATGAACTTCAGCAGAGCAGTCAGTGTGGAGATGACCCCATTTGGTCCTCCTTTTCTGCCTCTTTAGTGTGTATAAGACCTCAGTTCAAGTTGGATGAGGAATGTGCTAAAAGGAAAAGAACCACAGTCTCAAATTTTCAAAACATTTTCATAAGAAATATAGTCTCTATATCTTTTCTGATACATGCCTTTCATGTTCTAGCCAATGATGGTAATAGAGAACCTCTCTGTGAAAGAGGAAAGGTCAAATATGAAAATTATAATGATGAATCTTGCCCGAACAGGTACCTGCTCTATTATAATAGAATAAATTAAAAATAATAAACAGCTAGCTCAGGAGGAAGAAAATGCTATGCCTTTTCATTCTTCACGTCTCCATAGTTTGGCTTCCTTAGTGGAATGTTGCCACGGACAGTACGAATTATGACAGGGACCTCTTCCTCTTCCCCTCTCCCCTACCGAGCAATCTTCTCCAACAGTACATTTGGCATACGTCATTTTTCCTAGTTAAGAAAAAACCCCTCAGAGACATTAGTCAGCTTCTTCTGCCAGGACTGGTTAGGACGAGGCCTCTGGTGTCTTCGAATCTTAACCTCATCTGCTGGGCCATCCCTGAACTCAGATCTTGCATGATCCAAAGCACAATGCTCACAGAGTCAGAACGGTCAGAAGATGGTGAGGTTTGGAAGTACCGTCCTCACAGATGCCACCCAGCCCGTGAGGAGCCGCCTTCCAGCCTCACAGGTCGTGTGGGCTCTCAAGATTGCTCTTTCTGGGGAGGCCATTAGGGACGTGAAAACGGAGGCATCAACAGTTCTAGCTACTCCACATAGGCCAAGTGCAGGAGCTCTGCACATCATTTTATTTTTGCTATTCAATCTGAGGTCAGTCCAGTTTCTTGGTCGAGACAGTCTTTTCTTATTTTTACTTATTTTTTTAATGAGGGCTATCTTCTTCAGAATCTAGCCTCTCTGAGTCCCATTTTCTCTTTTTCCATGAAAGTATGTGCTACTGTCACACAAAGACATGCTTATCAGTATTATATATGACACACAGAATGAAGGAAAGAAAATACAGTTTAACATATGCCTTCATGTGAGTTACGTAAATAACTGTTGAATAGGCTAGGCCAAGAATAGATGACAGAATCTTTGTTTTCAATCCGATGGGATGATGCAACTCGACTACGGCTATGAAGCACATCAAGAGATGAATATAAAGTACTGAGCCATGGACCATGTCCTCCCGAGTTCAGACTTAGGAAGACCAGGCGTGACTTGATCCTCACTGATATGAACAAGTCCCCTCAAGCCTCTGTAGACCACGAACCTGAACTATACCCATCATGCGGGGTGGAAACAAGAGGCCCGGAGTGCTCAGAGTAAGAGAAGGTCTGTCCCCACTGCATCGGTGCTGCTGAGTTCAGCTCTGGAGCTCTGTGTCTAATCTGAGGACTGGCTCACTGCCAGGCAAAACTATGCACCAGAGGACAGGCAAAGCAGGCTGGCCACCGTGGACAAACGTGAAGCTGAGCACCATGAGGCAGGATTTCTGAAATTCAGGAACTTAATCCAGAGAGAGAAGACTTAGAGTCAACATAGCACTTTATATGTAACAGGGACATTTGTTCATAAAACAAGAGAGGAAAAAATACGCAGTACCAGGGAACTATTGGCAGACAGACAGGAAGTCTTAACTACAACACTCCTATAGTAAAAAGGTTATTTACTGAAAGTCACTGAAAATGATCAAGTAAAAGCTTAAACAGACCATGTAAGATTTAAATCTCTATTAAGTATTATTATTTTATTTTGGGTTTTTCTATGGCCATTGTCATAATTTCTCATTATCATTCCTTTGTGGCCTGTAATATGGAAAGATCTGAATGTGACTATTTTTATTTAGCATTCAGTTCTTCATCTTCCTCCCATTTGCCTGTGCATAACCATGTTATCAGTTTATTAACGCTATTGTTCTGGAAGGTGTGTGAGGGAATACTACAGTCACTGATTGTCCTGGACAGCTTAGAACCTATTGATGAGTGCTTCAGTAAGCCTGGCTAAGATCATCTTTTCAGTTAGTTCTTTGAGGAGTTCAATTTGTGGTGTCCAAATATACTTGGGTATGTGGCTTTCCATTGGAAAGTCAATTTACCAGAGGCTTAAAGAAAATGACTATGTCCAACCCTCTCTCCTCCAGTGGCTATCAGCTGCCAAGAATTTCTCAGCTGGAGAGGAACTTTACGCTCACTGGCCCTCTCTGTGGTGAGATTTGGTTTAGCTTGAGCTGCTGCTTCATGCATGCTCTCATAAGTGCTGTGTGTTCATATGTGTGGCTGCCTTGCTATGTCCAGGGGACACTGTTTTCTTATAGTCTCCCCGACCTCTGGCTTACACTCTTTCCAGACTCTCCCATGCTGATCTCTGAGCCTTGGGAAAGGTTTTGTGGTTTAGATGTACAGTGTACCACTTTTGTGATAAAATGTTCCACGGCCTCTAATTCTCCGCATCCTGACAAGTTGTGTGTCTCTGTGTTAATGGCCTCTACTTCAGAGACTGCTCTGATAAGAATGGAGAGATGTGTTGTTCTATGGGTATAAGGATAACCATTAAAAGATGGTTTAATGCTATTAACATTTAGCAGTGTACCAGTAGAAGGCTCACCTTCGGGCCATACTATTTTAAACTATACCTTGTTAGACAGTTACAAGTGCATTTCTTTGAAAAAAAAAAAAACTGCTATTAGAAGAATCCGTGAAACTTGTAAACATCATGAAACTCCTTTACAATTTATACCCCAGAAGAATCAAATGTGGCTTTGTTGAGACATAAAATGGAGACATGCACTCCTAGGCACGAAATATGTAACAGAAATGTGTGAAAACACGTCTACCTGATAGAGTCTGAATGTAGCTGTATACAAGTACAAAGCCTATGTCTTCCATAGAACAGTTGTGCTGAGCACCATGTAGGATTACATTTTGTCTTTTGAGTTAAGTTTTGCTCAAATTTCAGCTACTTATTTGGATTATGAGTTTGATAAGTCAGCTCATTGTACTCACATTCTCCAGGGTAAGAGTAGAACAATTATTTCAATTTGCCTCATCAAACCATTGTGAGACATTTCAGCTGAATGTAGTCAGGAGAAATTAAATGGCACCCCTCCAAAATGACGCAGGCATGTTTACTGTTCTGTACTCTATAGTCAAAATGTCTCTTTTGAAAAGCTTGGGAAATATTTTAGACCTTATCTCAAATTATACTGAAAAGCACATCAATGATTCTAGGCAGAAAAGAATACAGTGATACAGTGCTGATGGCATCAGATTAATATTAAGCCTGGTAAGTGTGGACTGCAGTATCTCCACAAGGAGAGAGTATGTCCTGCTTATCTTCAGGTGATTCTTTGAAATGTTAATTAGTTGCCAAACCAGTTTGCTACAAGAATTCCTCCTGCTATTGTGAAGATACATGAATGAACCCACCAGTTCTCAGCCATATCCATAATGCAATTTGTAAAAGAGGTTCGAAGTAAGAATCAAATACCTCTTCAGGAAACCTTTTTTGCACACATTAGGAACAACTAGAAATCTGTGAAAGAGGAAACAGAAAAGACACCATCACCGCTCCCCCTGCCCCCAAAAACCCAAAACCTATTACCTTAAAGCCAAGAAATACATGCCTAAATCATGCCTTTGAATTTCTGGGGCCTTGGTATTGCATTTGGCACACAGTAGCGGTTGAAACAATATTCATTAACTTTTTACCAACCATAACTTTCAGGAGGGTCTAGAAACAGAAAAGCCTTACATGTAGTGTCCATGTTTAATAATAGTGGCCATCACATTCTACACGATAGCTTCCTGAAATCATATTATAGTACTTTCCATATTGAAGGTCTTAATCTAGCAGTGTACCAGCTTCACTTGGGGCATATAAAAGATACCAGTGCCCAGATGGGTTAGAGCAGAACCTATTGAAATAGGACACAGGTACCCGTACTTTCTGGACTTTCAGGGAATTCTAAAGTGAGAATTGGGAATTGTCACGGGAAGGTATGTATGTGTCAACTCACATGTGTGTGCGTACGTGTGTTAGAGAGAACTTAAGTGCTCTTCCATGAGTTTGCCTGCTTTCACGTTTCCTCTGTGGCAAAGGGAGTGATCAAGGGTACAGACAGGGAAAACTTGTGTCAGTCTACAGAAAACACATAAATATGCACAGAGAAGGATGTGGTACCATAAATCACTTCACTATTAATTATGCTGTGGCCTGTTTTTATGTTCACTCTTCTTTATAAATGAGATGAAATAGCTTTACAATGTGCCCAACATCGTTTTAAAATGCCACATAAATTTACTCCTGTTTTTATGGGGTTGAAAAATTTTAACACAAAAATAATTTGCCTAGCTTGAAGAATTTGCATAAAACCATCGTAGGGGTGTGTTAAAAAATTACTCTTCTCCCTTTTTATGTAAGAGTGCAAGTCAGAATGCAGGATAGATTTCATTCTCATGGTGCCCCAGGTGAAGCTCATATTTGCATATTAAAGATTCAATTTAAAATAAACTCTCAAGTCACAATAGGCATTTACCCCAGAATGTGCATTTAGCATCAAGCCTGGGACCATGGGAAGAAGATTCCTGGAGGAATAAAAATGGTCAGGTTTCCTCCATCACCTGGGCTCCTGTGTCCTCTTCTTCCACGTGCTAGGAGGGGGAGATGATGAGACCTGCAGAGCCAGCGAGCTTCTCTACCAGGCAGGAAGTGGTCAATTACAGCAGCAAGAAGATAGAAAGGTCTCAGTTTTATGACTCAGCATCTTGAAGCATCCTGTCCTCCGTAGGACATGGGCTTTCTCATGGGAGCAAGTAGGGAAACCTTGCTGTTACTGCGAGCTGCAGGAGGCATTTGGGAGAGTTCGTCTCAGTTGAATGCAGTTTCCGAAATGAAGCCAGGAAGCCCTGGGTGGGACTGGACATGTGTGGAGGTTAAGGCGCTCTTACAGTGGTACTCAGATATTCCAGGAGGCCAGCAAATCCACCAGCAATTCTAACATCTCTTTTCTCCTTTTTATGCTCGTGCAGACCCCTCATCCCGGCATTTCTTTATTTCATAAAAGGCGCAGGAATCAGTTGTACCATCAGTAAGGTATTTTTTATTAGAAGTTGATATTAGAGGCAAATATTAATTAGATATTTATGACTTTTTTAAAACCTTGCCTTAAATCTTGCCTTAAAGCAGACAAGATAAAATCATTTTTCCTAAGATTGACCTTGAGGGTTTTCTTGTTGTCAAAAACAGCAAATAGCCAAGGGAGGGAGGGAAAGAAAAGAGAGTCCACTGAAGAGCGTTTTAGTTAATTCTGCTCCTTATACAGTCTTAGTGCTTTTCTGTTGCCATGAGAGTTTCTGCCTCATCCTTCTTTGTACTGCAAGTTGTCTGGAGCTCCGCCAGAGCGTGAGTAATGTGTTTACCTGCAACTGTGGGGAAAGTTCTAGTTTGAGGCCTCCGCGCTGCCTGGCCTGCAGTTTGTTCTAGGCTTAGATGTCTTACAGCAGCACAGAGGGTCTTAAGGAGCACAAATCCTTCCTCTTATCCCGGAGATTTGCTTGAAAGATGAACTGTCACAGAGGCACCTGAGGAAATCATGCTGGTTCCCATTCTGGGGGAAGCTGGATTTAGGGGGAGAGTGCAAAAGGTACAGGATGGGATGTTTATAGAAAGGCAAGCTCCCTTGTCTCAAACTGTGTCTAATTACTTTGTTTTTCAAATATCGCTTCCCTGCACCCCTTCACCTGCACCCTGGCAAGCTAATGTTTAATTGAAAGTAGTTTCTAATGCTTTTTGATTCAAAATTGGGTCCATGCAGTGGAGTTCACCCTTTCTCTGCATGATGTCTGGACCCAAGGTCTCTGGATTCATCTTCTCCAATAGTTTATAAGCCGAATAAACACAGCTGAGGCTGAGGGCTGCAGGATCTCAGAGACAGCGGGTCTGCTGCTGTTTGCAGCAGCCATCTGTGGCCTTGCCTTACTCTTCTCTCTTTCTTGTCTGAACCAGATATCTTGTCATATGAAGTGGCACTTTCCTTGTCCATCAGCAAAGTCCCACCCTTGTCAACTTCCTGTATTTTCTCATAACAGTCCCTCATTTTGTTCACAATACTTTCTTTACCATGGTTCTCCAGAAAAACAGAACTGAAAGAATTTTTGTATATGGTATATAATTTCATATATATAATTATAAATATAAAATAGAGATATAATAAATAAATGTGTAACATAAAAATATGTGTGTGATCTATTTGTATATATGATAAATATGTGTATTTATTCTTTACAGATCATCTCTCATCTATCTGGTATATTTATGTATTAAGTAAACAGTTGCTTCAGTCTAAAATTACCCAAGCCAATATCTAGCTGAAGACTGAGAGCAATAATCTGCTCTAGAATCAGGAAGAATGAGCATTGCGTTTTGGAGTTGGCCGTAAGATGGCGTAGCTGCAGTCTAATCTGGCAAAGGGTCAGTTGGCCAACTAGACCTTCAAGTGTTTCGATGAGGCCTAGGAGAAGGGCAGTCTGCCTTGATTGGTCTACCGGTTTTTAGAATGTTTAAAGTGATTTCTAAATGAGCATTCAAAGCAGTGGGTTTTGTTGTAGCTTTTCCACACATTTATCAATATCCTTTGATTTAATCAGGCTATTGATTTAAAATTTTATCTTCTATGAAACTCCCACATATATAGTCTGAATTTTTGATCAGATGTGTGATCCCTTCACAGTCATATTGGCACATGAAATTAACCTTTATGTTTTTCTTATAAACCTCTGAAAGCAGTGATGATTGTCCCTGGCACACGTTACTATGTTTTCTTTATCAGCGCTGCTCTTTTGTGAATCTGCCTGTCTATACCATATATTTCTCCCAGTCTTAGCTCACAGATGGGGTCTGCTCCTGTTCTTCCCAGCTCTCCAGGGTGATACAAATGCCTCCTGTCTTTGTGGCTTTATTCTCCCAAAGCACTCGGCAGCAATCCTTCCTGAGTGCTCACAGAGTGAACAACTATGCTTTACCCACTGCATCATGTGCTGGCCAGATGCACGCGGTGAGTTGTTTTGTTTGGTGAGCAGTTGGTGTGGTCACGAAGATGAGGAGAACTTTATCGTGAGATGAGGTGTGGAGCTTTTGAAACAGGCGCCATCGATACAGAAGCCTGTTCAACCTCATCATGTCACAGATCAGTGTGGCTCTAGTTTATTCCAGACTTGTATAGAAATTATTAGACTTTGTTTTCTTTTTATTTTTTTAGACTTCTTGGATGTGATTAAAAATCATAGTTTTCCAAAACTCTTAATTAACTGTAAGTTATAAAGTCTCTGTCCTTTGGCTAACAGTGATAAAAATTAGCCTCAGTTCAATGATAAATTCGATTAATTCAGAAGCATTGCTTTTACCTTGGTGACAGTTTATGAGAAAGCCTTCACTCTTACACTTCCTGCCAGTTACACCAAGATATTTATGGGCTTGACACACCACACTGTCTCAGCCCTGCGTGTCTTGACACCTTCCTCCTTGCCTGACTGGAACACCCTGTCAAGGCTGCCAACTTGAAGACACCTCTTTTTCCATGCTGCAGCCCAGTGCTGTCTACTCCAGCTTCCCAAGCTGATGCGAGCATTCTCTTTAGGCTGTGAAGCATGTGTGCTTACTCCCTCTCCTTCCCCACCACTGTGGGCCGTCCTTTGTTTCCTGCAGAGCCTTTCTTCACTTGCTCTTAAAAGCATCAGACATTAATATATACCTGTTACTGTTGCACTAATACCAGACTATCCACAGTGAGTTGAACGGGGGACTCTAGACTCATGGAGCTTCTAGCGGAGTGTAGAACTCAGTTATTTCATCTTTGCACATAATGGTATATATAAGCTTCTGAAACCAACAAATACAAATTAGCTCCCCGACTAGATTCCTTAATGATAGGGACAGAACTTTAGTTTATTTCTTGCATCCCCCAAACTTAGCATAATTATGTGGTAAGTGAATGAGGAATGATTAATGTAAGTAATTTCATTGTTGACTTTCAATTTTGTATGAGCAAGTAACTTTTCAGAAAAACCTCATTTAAATGTTTATGTTAATTTCTTTTCATAAATGCTGTTTTGAAGCTGATAATTTTAGGGGTAATGAAAATTCAAAAGTCAGGTCACCTCCCAGGGAGGGATGGTAGAACTCATATGGCACATTTCCTAGCATAAAATATTTAGACAATTCTAATCAGAGTTTTGGTAATTATAAAATTATGAATATCAGCTGTCAAATATATTTGTACTTCAAAGGCAGAATTTAACCTTTAACTCTGTCCAAATCTGTCATGTAAACAGCCTAAATTAACTATCCTTTGAGATCAAGAACTAATATCTTACAAGAATTTACTTAGAGTATGCTAATTTCCTGGAAACAAATTCAAATTCAAGACAATTAAATGTTAATAAATTTCCAGTGATCAGAGAGACAAGTATCACAAAGATTAATATTCCTAGTCATGCTTTAGAGGCAGGCCCTCAGCGTGATGAAATGTTTCCTTTGAGGGTGACACCTTAAATTCGATGCTAGGAAGGCCTCATTCATTTAGTGAACAAGCAATGTTGCTTCCCCCACCCCAGCACCAAAATAGATGGAAGTGTCAGAAGCACCCCTTGAACAGGTCAGAGGAAGAATGAAAATGTGTTTGTCCACAAAACAAGTTTTTGTTGATGAAGTGCTCCTGGAAGACATGATCCACATTGATGGTAGATGGGACAAAGCAAGGACTTTGCTCCAGGGAGCTAAGGTGATAAACACAAGGGCATGGGAGGTAGAGACTGGCAACTCCAAAGGAGGACCTCACAGTTCGCAGGCATGGAAGAGAACGTTGTCTTTCACAATGTGAAATTTGAAAGATTTTACAGTTTCATTTTGATTGGCATGTCATAATTGTGCATTTTACGGGGTATGAAAATCTAGTCAAGAGTTGAGGAGTTGAATGTAAAAGTTCAGACTAACAAGAGAGTTTGGGTACGACAGAGGGGAAGTGCTTGTCACCAAGCCTGGTGGCCTGACTTCAGTCTCTGGAAACCATTTGATGGATGGATGGTTGACTGTTGACCTCCACTCTTGCCCAGTGGCAGGGCAGGTACATACTATGACAGGAGAGAAAGAGAGAGACAGACAGAGAGACAGAGACAGATAGACAGAGACAGATAGACAGAGACGGAGAGACAGAGGGAGAGAGAGAGGGAAGAGAGAGAGACAGAGGTATAAATGGCGATGTTCTCTGAGCTCTTTGGGCAGAGCACCAGGACACAGCTTTACCTGCTTCTCTGCTCACATGGCCTCCTTTCTGCATAGCTTCTCACTTGAGGAAATAAAGCTAATGTAGGAAATATTTAACTTCAGCTCCCTGCCAGCCCTGTATTGACCTTGTATGTTCAGCTCTGTAATTTTAAGACTTCATAAATATAAAAAAATACTTACTTTTTATCTTCAGTTTGGCTTTAATTTCTCTTCTCTGTGAGAACTGTAAAGCTGCCAACTTTAAAGTTAGTTGATCTATTTATTCTGAGCTATAGGAATACAGAATAAGTCAGCTGTTATTTTTTTTAAAGTTAGAGCAATCTTAATGGATATCCTAGGGGAAAAGTTTATTGCCTACATTAAAAGTGAAATTTGGTTTATTTCAATGGTTTTGAGGCAATCCAGGCTGTATTTATTGCTTAAATGCACACTACACACCTATTAGAACTGCAGAGGGTTGCGATGACATTTTTCAGGGTCTTTCCTCTTGAGAGTATGCTGCTCTTCTGAAGTGCTTTGTTGATTTTCTGACTGTGGCCTCTGAGAATCACCAAAGACAGGTCTTTTTTTTGCTTTGGATCCTGATTTATATGTTCAACATAGGAATGTCCACAGGTGGCAGCTAAATTCAACTTCTCAGAAGTAGCTGAGTCCCTTCTGCGTTTCTTACAGTTTGCTCCATGCTACAAAGCATTGTATCTGTGGTCAGAAACAGGGTCATGAAAACACAAAGGGACAGAGGGGGAACAAACACGGCTTTAATTCAGACCTTCTTTCCTGAGAAACATGGGCGTTTTAGATACATGTTAGTTGCTCACTGTTGCCAAAAGTCCATGCCTATGGCAACAAGGACACAAGGGAAAACGCTCCTGCGTTAAAGAGCAGGGCACTAGAAGAAATGCAGTGGTTTATCAGAGGCAGGGATTTTGTTAGGGAGCATTATGCCAGTAGTCAGTGGGTACCTGGCTGAGGTTCAAGTGCAGAGGTCTATATAGGAGAACACATGAGGACACTATTGAGAAATATCTTAGAGTCCAAAGAACAATTTCACATGAGATGAGGTGATTAGTAAATTGAAACCTTGGAATAAAGCTAGGGACTAACCACTGGCGTGGGAGTGCTTGATGGAAGAAAAGTCCAGCTATAGTGGGTAGGACAAGGATTCCAAGCAGAACTCAGAATCAATGACCTTGGGGTGTCACCAGGCTTAGATGAATCTGGCTGTGATGAGGGTCAGGTTGGGACAAAGCTTACACCAGGGAGCTGTGAACTACCTCTGGGAATGGGAAGTTGAGAGTCACCAGAGAGGCAGAGTCCAAAATTCTAGCTTTCACGAAGGAGGCATTTCAAGGATGTTCTCCCCAGTCTATCCAGTGAGCAGGTTGATCTTCGCGTCCTCTGAGCTCTACATCTGATTTATAGCACCTTTTACTTCTGAAGACTCTGTCCTCTGGGACTGAAACATCCTTTGTTCAAAGCTCAGCATGTACTTGCCAAGCACCTATACTCTACAAGACATGATGATTCTTGGAGGGCTCCGGTGTTCAGCTGGGTACCATAGTGCTGATGCTAAAATAGTGAAGTGTGATAGGGCTACTGACTAGCTTCACCTTGAGTCCTAAGGAGTGTCCTAGAGTGCACAGCGACTTGTTGATGGGAATAGAGAATCCCTCGAGTGTTCATGGAAGCATATTCAGGGCAAATCTTACTACAGCTGAGCTTTCAGTAGGCTAGGCTTTCAGTATATATAAATGATGAAGACCAAGCTGTAAACACAAATGGACATGTAGGGCATGCTATGGGCTTTCTGGACTTTGGGAGAACAGGGACACAAAGTTTAGGAAGAGTAGGCACTCTTCGACTGGAAAGCTAGCCTTGCACATATCTGCATTCATTTGGTAGACTCTTGCAGGTCAAATTAATTTCTCTAAGTTGCACTAAAGCGTTATGTGGCGGTCTGAGAGAACTCCCTGAATATTTTAAACATGCAGTTGGTGCAGTGAATGGGGAACTTACTTTTATCCAAAATGAATTAAATAGTGACTTGAAGAAGAAAGCTGTGTCAAAAGGTATGGGCTGTTATGACACCACCATAAAGTAAGTGCCATGCCAGTGGTGAGAGGGAAAAATTACCGATGACGGCTGTGGTTTTGAATCTGAATAATTTGTAAAATATTGGCCAGATTAACAGTATTAGGAATATAGGAGGAACATGCTTATTTGTGCCTCTACATGTATGTGTAGATATGCTCAAAATACATTCTTTTGACTAGCCTCCATAATGAATGCAGAAGACTGAGCTACAAGTGCAAAGTTGATTAGCAGCCAGCTGGAGATGAATGTGAGCGTGCTTAGGTAGTTAGAATGAACCTCGGAGCTCAAGGGCTGTGTTAAGGATTGAGACAGAAAAGAGACCATAACCTTAGGTTTCATGTTCATTTAAGAAAGGGATGGTGTCTACGGTCACCCCTCCCTGCACGCGCCCGATCTCGTCTGATCTCGGAAGCTAAGCAGGGTTGGGCCTGGTTAGTACTTGGGTAGAAGAAAAGGATGGTAAGCATAGAACAGGAGAGGGAAACAATCACTCAGAATAAATGAAACCTAGCAAAGAACTAGAAAACCGGAGAGATGTTGGTGGATGGGGAGTCACTGTGTGCCCTCCATTAAGGGAAAAAGAAAATAAAAACCATCTATTTATCGACATATGGTTTTCAATTTAATGCAAATATGGTAATCAAGGTCAGCAATAAGGATAAAGAAGAATATCACATCTCAACAAGAATATACATTTATGAATCGCCATTTTTTGAACATAAATAGCTTTTAAAATGAAGCTGACAGAAGCTTCCTGGACTAGCTGTAACAAAACCAATGTTCATTTTGCAAATAACCTTTACATAGTGTGCATGTGTGTATTATCTACTGTGCACGTGCGCACATGAACATGGTAGCTGTGCTTGTCACAGCACACTGGTGGAGGTCATAGGACAACTTACAGAAATCTGTCCCCTCTCTCTACCACGTACACTCCCAGGCCCACACTCAGGTCTTCAGGGTTGGCAGCAAGCACCTTTACCTGTGGAGCCCTCTTGTCAGCCCACAAATGACTTTTCATATTGATGCTTTGGGGAGGGACCTGGGCATCAGCTTCCTAAGTGAGGATGTAGGGTGGAAGAAGGAGCCCATGAGACTGGGTAGAAACACGTTGCTATAAGCCTATGGGTGCAAGAATTCCTCCACTTTCCTTAGTGCCCTATTCCCTCCAAGGACCTGCCCAGCAGCCCCCATCCCATCCTCCCTTAGTTGTTTCCCATGGGAAGGAGAAGCTCCTTGGGTTTAATGTGATGCACTGATTGCGAAGTTCAGCAGAATCTTAGACAGCAGGAATAAGACCAAAGCTCTACCTTAAAACATGCTAGTTATATTTTATCCGAATGCAGCATATCCTTAGAAGTTACCAAGAGTATAGGCTAAGGGTCCTCTATAGCAAACAAACCGCCAAAATTACAGTTGGTAGAAGGGTGTGCTGGTGTGTATGTTAACTAGCTCAGCCTGGGCATCTCATAGTATATCTATATTTAAGTAATCTTCGCTGAACTTATGCATTTTATTTTTGGTAGTACAATATAATTACACCATATCCTCCACTTTCCTCCCTCCAATCCATCCTATATACCTCTCTAGAGCTTTTTGAAATCCATAGCTTTTTTAAAATTAATTTTGTTATATATGCATATATGTGTATACATATATATTTCTAAATATAAACTTCTCAGTCTGGAATGTTACTTGTGCGAATGTTTTCAGGGTGATCCTTTGGGTGTGGATAACCAATTTGTGTGTGCTTCCCTGGGGAAGATGATTTCTCCCATTTTCAGTGTCCCTTAGTTAAGTCATCCTCTGACACACCTTAAATATTCAGGTTTTTCCTCAATGAAAACAAACAGCATATAGATTGACTACTTCAGAACCAGTAGCCAAGGTATTTCCTATTATAGGAATAGAGGCCTGGTGCTGACTCCCCCAGGGAGGTCACCTCTACTTTTAATTTAAGTATTCTTAAGGAAAACTGTAAAATAATACAGAAATATTTAATGAGAGTAAAGTTGTTGCCTTCCTGCAGGACTTGCTGGGCCTGAGGACAGAAATCCAGAGCAGCGCTTTTGTGCTGCTTGGGCTCGTTTACTGCTTGCTCTTGGTGTTGGCAAACATGGTTATGTTATGTATGAATTACTTGTGTACAGATGTAAACACCACTTCTATATTTAGACTCTCACATTATGTTCCGCCTAGAGCCCTATGAACAATTTGTTATCAGAAAATTTATGAACTGTAATTTGTAGACATGTCAAAAAATACAGCAAAATGAATTAATAAAGTCACTTTAAGCAGATGGTTTTTTAAAAATAAAAGTCAAGTCCGGAGTGGAGCACAGCATACCCAACTGGAATGAGGTGCGGGAGACTGCACGTTCCTGTTCCAGAGTCTTCACAGACATCGAAGACAGAAATGCTGGACAGAGACAGTAACTCCTGAGGTTTTTTTTAAAAGAAAAAAAAGCTTCAAACAATTTATTTTCTCTAAATCTTAGCCTTTTCATTTACCATCATAAATCATAGCACCTCAGTGCTGTGTATATGAATTAGAGAAATGGACGTGTTCAAGAGATTTTGAAGGTGAAAGGGCTCCGGAATTCCCTTCTTGAACCTGGACCATTCTAAGGACAATGGAAATAAATTTTCAGTCAAGCCTCAGTGACCATGTGTCCTATGTGAAGCCAAACAGATTTGGAGACAGGTAGAGCCAACCTCGCCCTGCGGTGAGGACAGTGGGTCTGACTAGTCATAAAATGGCAGAATAGCCTGATGTTTTCATGTGTCTGCAATTGTACTGTCAAAGGCACTGGACTTGGAACAAAGCAGCTCCAAGAGTTTGTTCCTTTATTTCTTTGTTAATTCTTATTTTGATTGTGTTATAGTAAAAATTATATGTATCTACAAGACATGTATTATTTCAGTTCATGTATGAAGTGAAGAATAGTCCAACTTGGGAGACTTGTATATCTGTCACCTTAATATTTATTGTTTCTTTGTGCCGAGAGGAGTCAAAGCCCTTTCTCCGGTCCATTTAGAAAACTGCAAGGAATCATTCCTATCTGTGCCCTGCCCCTGCCTCAGTGCTGTGCATATCAGAACAAAAGACTTCCTCCCCTAACTGTGACACTGTGCCTGAGGCATGGCTTCCCATGCGACATTGGGTACTAGTTATAGGTATAGATAGGTCAGTACATTTACAGACCTGTTTCCTTAACTTAAAATTCCTCTTGGGAAAAAGCAGTAGTTTAAATAGATTTTATATTCATTCATTTTTATTTTTAAGATTTATTTATTTACAAATGTAGGTGCTGTTGTATTTGGGGCATAGATGTTCAGAATTGTGATGTCCTCTGGTGGATTTTTCCTTTGATGAGAATGGCATGCCCCTCCTCATCTTTTTTGATTGATTTTGGTTGAAAGTCTATTTTATTAGATATTAGCATAGTTACCCCAGCTTGTTTCCTGGGTCCATTTGCTTGCAAAACGTTTTCCAGGCCTTTACTAAGACACGCACAGTATATACTCACTTATAAGTGGATCTTAGACATATAATATAGGATAAACCTGCAAAAATCTGTACACCTAAAGAAGGTGCGCTAGAAGGAGGACCCTGGGTAAGATGATCAATCCTCACTCAGAAAGGCAAATGGGATGGACATTGGAAGAGGGAGAAAACAGGAAACAGGACAGGAGCCTACCACAGAGGACCTCTGAAAGACTCTACCCAGCAGGGCATCAAAGCAGATAGTGAGACTCATAAACACACTTTGAGCAGAGTGCAGGGAATCTTCTGAAAGAATGAGGAGATAGAAAGACCTGGAGGGAACAGGAGCTCCACAAGGAGAGGAACAGAACCAAAATATCTGGGCACAAGGGTCTTTTCTGAGACTGATACTCCAATCAAGGACCATTCATGGATATAACCTAGAACCCCTGCTCAGATGTAGCCCATGGCAGCTCAGTCTCCAAAGTGGGTTTCCTAGTTCGGGGAACAGGGACTGTCTCTGACATGTACTCAGTGGCTGGCTCTTTGATCACCACCCCTTGATGGGGGAGTAGCCTTGCCAGGCCACAGAGGAGGGCAATGCAGCCAGTTCTGATGAGACTTGATAAGCTAGGGTCAGATGGAAGGGGAGGAGGACCTCCTCTATCAGTGGACTTGGAGAGGAGCATGGGAGGAAATGAGGGAGGGGTTGAGGGAGGGGGCTATAGTTGGGATACAAAGTGAATAAACTAATTAATACAAAAAATAAAAATTTAATTATAAAAGATTTATTTATTATTTATATAGTGTTCTGCCATACACACCAGAAGAGGGCATCAGATCTCACTATAGATGGTTGTGAGCCACCGTGTGGTTGCTGGGAATTGAACTCAGGACCTTTGGAAGGGCAGACAGTGCTCTTAACCTCTGAGCCATCTCTCCAGCCCTTTTACTCTCATTCTTACTCACTGTCCAAGGTATCTAAGTTTGGTTTCCATAACCCATGTTGGATGACTCCAAACTGTGTGTAACTTCAGTATTGGGAATCTGATGCCTTCTTCTGGCCTCCCAAGGCCTACACACACACACACACACACACACACAGAGTTATTTTTTTAATCTTTAAAAAAGACCCCATTTGAGTGTACTGTGAGGCTGATTGAGAACTTTATTTGTTCTGAAAGGATGACTTTATTCTAATCTTTGTGAAAGAGTTTTGATTAGACTATGCCATAAAGGTAAGGCATGTTCAAAAGTATTTTATCTATGTCTGTTTTATATGTATAAATGTTTTGCCTGGATGTATGTAAGTGTATCACATGAGTGCAGTGCCCAAGGATTCCAGGGAAGTGCTGGATCCTCTGGAACTGAAGTTGTGGTCAGTTGTGCACAGCTGCATGGGTGCTGTGAATCAAACCAGGGTCCTCAGCAGGAGCAGTATCCTGGTTGGTGTTGTGGTCAGTTTGACACCAGCTAGAGTCACCTGAGAACAGGAAACCACAGCTGGGAAATGCATCCATATACTTGGTTTGTAAGCAAGCCTGTGGGGCATTTTTTGTTGTTGTTGTTGTTGTGTTTTGTTTTGTTTTTTGATTAAGACTGATGGGTGGGCCAAGTCCCTGGGTAGGTGGTTTTGGGTTTTAAGAGAAAGCAAGAGGAGTAAGCGATGGGGAAGCGACCAGTAAACAGGGCTCTCCCATGGCCCTCTATCAGCTCCTGCCTCCAGGTTCCTGCCCTGAATCCCCTGGATGACAAAGCTATAGGAGGAGACAAACCCCTTCCTCCCCAAGTTCTTGTAGTCATAGTGTTTTATCACCACAATAGAAACCCCAACTAAGACAAGCAGCATCTGCTCTTAACTGCTGAGCTGTTTCCCAGCCACTGGGTAAGGCACCTTTCATCTTGATTCTGACGCCAACTCTTCTCTGTGTGTGTTCCTGACCATGCACTTCTACAAGAAAAGAGTGAACAATAGTAAGTGTGGCTCAAGCACAGGCTAGTCATTGCTCATGAGAATGACAGAAAAGCAGTTTCCCCTTGCTAAAAGTGACACTAATGATAAATAATAATGGCTCAGGATATTTTTGCTGCATTCGATTTTGTTGGCAGCAGTGGCCACAGCAAAGCACCATTGTTGATATGCTGAGAAGAGATGGCCCTATATCTAATGTCACATCCAATTTTTAGAACTACTTAATCCCGGTGATTTATAGGTTATCTCTAACATTGAGATGTATTTGCCAACAGTGATGTTCCAGAAACAGTCCAGCTGTTTGTAAGAACTATCTGCTGCTGAAGTGTAGATTCAACAAACACTTAAAGAACCAGACATTTGGACTGGTATAATCTTTTATCCTTACAAGTACACTGTTGGGTGGATCCTTTGTACCAAATTTCACAGATAAAGATGCACTAAGGGAGGGAAAGGGTCATATAGCCAGGATGCAGTCAAGTCTGAACTGTTTCTGACCAGAGCCAACACTGACGGGCTTACTTGTCAGGGGCTGTCATGCACAATTAGACACAGAATCAGATAGAACATAAACTTGGGTGGGAAGGGAGGTAGAGAACATCTGAGGGGCAGTTGTCAGAGGAGAAAATTATCAAAATTGCATGAAAAAATGAATTAAAATGTTTCTATATGGTTACTGATTGACAAAAGAGCCGTGAGGTTTGTAAGAAGGAAAGCAAACTCAGATAAAACCCGGACAGTAGAATATGCTGAAGGAAACTCTCCCCTGAGCTTTCAGTACAAAACCAATCTGAGCATTCTCACGATTTGACAGTTTGACCCGCATTCTTCACCCACACCCATGAGGGCAAAGCGATCTCGCCACGGTCTTTGCAGGTGCAAGGGCAATGCTGCCTATGTTGTGATCCTGGTCACCCATGGACTTAGCCACCTGCACTGGGCAGGGTGTCTAGGGTGCTGAGGTGTTTTTTCCCTCTGAGATCGGTCTTTCAGCTCTGGAATTTAGTGCTGTCATTTCCTCTCTACCTGTTAGCTTGGGCTAGATGTTGGCCAGCACAATGATGAGAGCACAAACTCAGACTGCCAGGGTTCTAGACTCAGTTCCTTCCCTTCAACTGTGTGACCTTGGAGGTGACAGTAACTTCTGTGTCTCTCAGCTGACTGTGTCGAAATCGACAGTCGTACTCACAGCCAGCTCATAGTTAGTAGGGCGAACATGTAAGGATCTACTGCTCTATTTGCTCTGGGATGTTCTTTCTTAATCCAGCTGCTGTTGATGTCTATGTAGGTATTATTTTGATTTAAATTCCTTTTCCCTTTCCTTGGGCTTTTCCTTCCTAGTCTTATCTCTTGTCTTTGTTTTCTACCCAGTGCCCCTTCTAGTTCCTGTTCTTATAAATAAGCATGACATTCACACCTACTCTCCTTTGATCTTACCCCTAGAGTCCATGCGTTGAAAAATATGTATATTCACCGTGTGACTGATCACCTATGTCTAATAGCATTCCAGTTGAGAGGCCTGCCAGATAGTTGCTTTGAACACTAACTCGGGGCCAGGTTTTGGAATAGTTCCTTTTACGTGTTTTTCATTGATTTTTCTCAAAAACAAGAATATGCTATTATTTTGATATTAAGAAGTGAAAGTTAAGGTTCATAGAGATTTAGTGACTTGCCTTAAGTCTCACAGCAGGCAGATAGCAGTCATCAGAACCTGCTTCCTCTGGGCCATTGATGCATTTTCTCAAACCACTTTCAGGTGCATCATGGCAAGTGCCAGGTTAAGGGAGTCTTTGAGCATAACAAAGATATCGGAGTAGAAAGAGGCTAGGGTCTGTTTAAATTTTGGCTTTCAATCATCCCAGAGCCATTTAGATCCTGTGTCATCTCTGGATAGCTACTTGATCATTTCAGTTTTTCTTTTCTTTATCTGAAAATGGGAATTATAGTCAACATGAAGTTTAAAAGTGCTCAGACTTGAAAGGCACTTACAGATCTTCAGTCACCAAAGAAATGGTAGTTTGTTAGTTCTGTTAGCCTCATTATTCACTTTTGGGACCATTAAAACTTCACTTGTGAGCTCAGGCATAATTGAGGAATGTCAATGAACTTTGACACAAAATTTATTTTACACGCTTGATATGATATTTGTTTAAAACTCAAAGTGTATGGTTGTGCTTTTTAAAAACACACGCCTGACTTCATAATGTAGATTTTCCTATCACCAACCTGAAGTATGAGATTACCTTAAGGGAAGTTTATTTAATGATATATGAGTTGAATTTTATTGCCCAATAATGTGCCATTCCTTTCCTTCTACTTCCTAATCCAGGTGTGTGCATGTGTGTGCTGTGTATGCATGTGTGTGCTTGCTGTGTGCTGACACCACCTCCTGCTCTTCATGCTCAGAGTAACTGGATTTGGAGTCACCTGGGAGACACAGCTCTGGGATGTCTATGAGGGTGTTTCCTGGGACGTCTCACTGAGAGGGGAAGACCTGTTTTCTGGGCGGACAAGCAGTGAATGGCCCAATATAAAGCTGTCTGGGGGAAACAGCAGTATCTTCTGCCTGCCTTTGCTTCTTCGTGCTGTGTGAGTGCCTCTGACACTGGCGCGGCCATTGCCCACAAACACCAAACTCCAGCTTTTTTGACTTTCCAATCTGAGCTCAATGGCACTGGCTCTGCCAGGGCCTTCAGTGCCTAACTGGCACATTGAAGGCATTTATCTTTGTGGTCTGAGTTGCTCGTAGGTTCTTTGTTTTTCTAGTCCTAATGTGGCCAGTTTTGGATTACCTTGCCCAGGTGTTGAAGCCAGTCTAATGGAGCTCTTTAATGCATACACATTCTACTGGTTCTTTTTCCCTCGAGAGTGCTGGGTAACACAATTCCTGATTCTGGAGATTTCCATTCTAGTCAAATCTGCCTGTTCTGCAACAATGATGGATGTTCCTTGGGTTCATTTCATGGGCCAGAAAAAGGGTGTGCAGCTGTGACTTCAATCAGGCCCACCTCAGGCTCTTTCAGGAAGAACAACCAGGTGCTGGTCACCTTAATGACAAAACTATTTTAAAAATCAGTTAAAGTCTATTATGCTGTGGATTATTATATTTTTTTCTAATAGAACTATCCTTGAAGGACCGTTACACCATTCCTTTCAGATGTTTAATAAAGCACGAGATTAGAATGATCATTCGCGAGAATAGGTTTTGTGCAGCTGGGAATTGCAATATAGCAATCTTCGATTAAATCAACATGCTAAAATGTATTTTTAGTGGAGCGGTGATGGAGGTCTTTATTAAACTGGTCTAATCATTATTCCCTAGGATCATTTGTACAATTTCATTTTTAATTATTACCATCGTAATCAAAACACATGTATTTGCGATTCCTTTGTGCATACTCCTAAATTGAGAGATGTAGGTTTCATCTCAGGCCCTCCATAGGCTTATAGTCAGAAACAGCCTTTAAGCTTGTGTGACCAACCAACCTGGAAGCTTGGGAAAGTGAAATACAGGTACAGTATGCTTGTGAAAGGTGCTGCTGAGGAATTGGAGTTTGCACTGCGAAAGACGCTGGTTGGTGTTCAGAGACGCGCTTTGTACTCACCAGTTGCCACCCTTTAGGCAGTATAACTTAGAACAAAATGTTACCTTTCAGTATATCAATGAGATGATTTGTATTCTGTAAGCCTTTAGCACAAAATCTTTAGCAAAAGCTCAGTGATGTTAGCTCTTTGATATGCTGAAAAGCTGAAGTAAGGTTTAACCAGCAAGCCTATACTCACATCCAGTCTAACTTCTTTGTTTGTGTCTATATGTGATACATGTTCCAGCATATGGGTGTGGGCATGTGCCAGCATTAACACTGGAATACTTTCTTTAATTGCTTCCCTATCTTATTTTTTGAGACATGATCTCTTCACTGAACCAGTCTGCTGAGCATGTCTTAGATACGAGAAAAAATGGATAGAGAGGAAAGAAATGAGATGCCTGAATAAAGCCAGGAGTTGGAAAGGGGGTGACAGTATTGTTAGACTTCCTGCTGATTAGGGGAGTTAAGTTCCTTGGCAAAGATCCAAGTTCGATCTCTGCCATCAGCATATCTAGTTTTCTTGTTTCTTCTTTGCACACGAGTACTTAACAAACTGTGGCCAACAGTGACCAGCAGCAACCAGCAACCCCTTGCCCTCCTGACCCTGCCTCTCAGGGCCCTAGCATTCATGTACCCTCCGAAAAGTCCCCAGAATTCCAAACGTCACACAGTCACAGAAACTATCTGCAGCTGGCAAAACCATGCCTCTGCCAGAGCACAAGGCAAATCTTAGTCAGCTGCTGCAACGCAGCACCATATCCCCACACCTAGGATTAAAGCAAAAACATATTATCATAATTCTCACTACAGTAATGTGCATACAGCCTGAGGGATTCAAGGCCAGGACTGAAGCGTCTCACTATTTTTATGTAGGGGAATTATGAGTTTTCTGAAGATCAGGCAGTTGGAAAGAAGAGGATGTCAGACCTCCAGAACCAACAGGAACTGCTTCTTTTGTTTCCCCAAGGGCGGGGGTGGGGCAGAGGAATCAAGAATGAAATGCTGGTAGAAGGATTCAGGTAGAAACCCTCAGGTTTGGGAGGTGTTAGCAACGACAAGGAAAACAGAAACTTTCCCTGGAAGGAAGATCCCACAGAACAATAGATCCAGCTCCAATAAATGTCTAAAATGCTTCAGGATGGCGAGCTAATTCATGCACCCAATGAAGGGTTTTATTTTGATTTCAATTTACTTTTTAAATAAGTCAACCTTAAGCCATCTTATATAACTGTTCTAATGCAAAGGACACTATAACATAGGCTTGGCTGTAATTTAGGCAGATTGGATTTTATAACACTGTTTTGCTAGGCATAGTGACACATGCCTATAATTCTAGCACCCACTTGGGAGACAGAAGCTATGGATTAGAAATTTAGGGCGAGCTCACATACCTAGAAAGTTTATGGTGAGCCTACATTAGCCCTTGTCCCAACTCTTTTCCCTATCCTAGCTACTTAAGAAATTGAGCACCAGAGGTAAAAGATAGTGATAGAATAGGGTTTTTTTTTAAGACAGAGTTTCTCTGTGTAGCCCTGGCTACACAGAGACCCACTCTGTAGACCAGGCTGGCCTTGAACTCACAGAGATCCACCTGCCGCTGCCTCCTTGAGTGCAGGGTTACAGGAATGCACTACCTAGTCTGGCTGTTTGTTTTGTTTTTAAACTTATATGATTGGTCTCATCTTCTTTACAGTGAACATGTACTAGTATTTTGTCTTCAGAAATGTTGGGATGGCTGCCATATGTTTAGGCATTTCCTTTCTGCTGGCAGTAGTATTTGAGCATAGGAGAACATGGAAGTCTACATTTGTGAGGAAAATTCTTAAGGATGGGAAGACAGGTTGGATAGATGTTACACCTGAGTGGAGAAGCTGACATGGGGGACAGAGTGAATGGATGAGTGTAAGGAGCCTGTCACTGTTCCTGAAAATCAAGTTGCCTGGTTTGTAGTTCTCCATGCTTGTGACTGTGAGCTGAGAACCCCAGCGTGATAACACTCACCCAGTGTGTGCATGAGAGCAAGAATTTACACAAACCAACATAATTTTTGGTAAAGTCTGCATTATTACATCTTTTCCTCTCTTTTGGGATTCTGTGACTTACCAACAGTCATGTTTGGAGGACATATGCATGATGACAAAGTTTCTCATTTTCTTTCCTGATATGGCTTCATCTGGGGTCACTGGGCTTTGGAAAGAAAAACAGCTAATTAGCCTCATGGCTGCTTCCTGCACCCCCCCCCATCATTCACTCCCGCCTCCCAGCTCCAGGCCTCTGGTTTCAGAGCCAGGCCAGGGTGTTGGGCTTGTCAATATGCCTTGCCTGTGTGAGAATTTTGTCTTGGCTCTTCTCCTGCTTCTACTTGTTTTACAAATAATAGAAAATAATTTATTTGGCTATATCCCATTCATATGTAAATTGTAATAACACATACCTGGCTTATGACCTTACTCACCTTTTCTAACCCTAGGACAGGAAAAGTGAACCGCTTGATCAACCACTGTGGGTAAATGATGATGACCACCTGCTTGGGAGGTAGGGGCTTACTTTCAGATACAGCATGTGGTGTGAACTGCGTCTTCAACGTTTCTATGGAGCATGAGTAATTGGGCCATGCAGCACCATGCTTCTGGCTGATGCATTTTAAAGAACACTCCTTCAGCCAAGTCAAGAGCTCTCTGCTTGGGAAAAACTCTCACTGTGTTCACTTCCTGGGTTTTTAAGCGACAAGAGTACATACCTCCATCCTTTGTCTTATAAAATTACCTGAGTCTATTTCCCCTTCTAGTGAACTGCTACAAATCCCTCTTGGAAAGTACTTTTGAAATTTAAAAGATGAGGTTCTAGTTCATTCTCAGATCATTGGCTGCTTTACCTTAGCACCTTGCATAACAAATGTCTCATTGTCCTGTGTCAAACGTGCCTGGCTTCTGGTGTTGTTGGAGCTTAAGAATCCTTTAGTCACAGTACAGAACATTCTCCCTGCTTACTTGGGAGTCGCTTCTTTACAACCATGACAAATACACATGGAAACACAGCAAAGAAATTGCAGAGCCATGAGAGTTAGTGTGGGAACAACGGACCCTTAATTCAGTTTGCAGAAATGGTAGCTAAATTTAGTACACTGCATCTTTTCTCCTTAAAATTTTTACAGAAGCAAGTTCCTTTTCATGTCTTGAATAAGCATGTAGCTCACCTCAGGACTGCTAGGACACTGGAATAAACACAAATCCCAAATTATTTAAAGAACTTACAGTACCTAAAATTTCCACTAACTCTATGGGGAATACCTATTTTCCACATATATTTTAAGAAAGCATTCTCTTTTCCACCTGTAGCTTTGAAGAGAGGAGAAATTAGAATTTTTGTGGTTCAGTATACTCAAGAGACAAGGTTAGAGGATACAGTGACACGATGTATGCACAGTAAATAAACAAGTACATAAAACAGTCTTTAGTCCAGAGAACTCCGGACTTCATGGTAGCATCCGTAGATGGCCACACATCTTTATCTCTCAACCCTGTCTACAGCTTTTCTAAAATGAAAACAAAGGAATTAAAAGGACATTAGCTCATAGGAGTAACAAGACAGGAGACAATGGATGTTGGGGTGTCTTCAAAAGCTTTTAAGAATTGGAATGGAGGTATGGTACTTATTTAACACAGCAGTAGATTTTAAATTCAAATATAATATGTTACAGGTGGGAGAATTAATGACTTGTGATACCACTTGCCTCATAGATTCTCTTGAAATCGCTGTCCATTGAATCTCCAGGCTACCAAGTAGGGTAAAGGACAAAGCAGGTATTGTAGGTACTTTTGCAACTCTATAGTGACCATGTAAATAGTCTTTTCCTACTTTCATAAAAAGGATATTTTTGCTATTTCACAGAGAAAGGTTTTCTCAAGAAACTTATAATTTTAGTCAATTGTTAAGAAAGCTTGCTGGTAAAATAAAATGTTTACTCTGTAGATTGGCGGGGCTTGTTCTCTGAGTAGCTTAGCATGGATATGTCAAGAACTAGCCTGTTCTTTTGTGGTCTCTACAGCTGTTAGAATTCTAAAGTCTTTGCTCTGGAGCCGTTACATTTGTTTATCTAAACTGCTCATGGAAAGAGAATGTGCCTGGTTCTTGGTATTCTGGGAGCTGAAATTCTTCCATTTAGATTCCCTTTCTGGGGCCTTTTTCTCCCACGCCATCTTCTGCAAGATCTTGGAGGCTCTATGATTACATTTTATTTTTAGATACTTAATCATCGAGTGAGAGAAAAAGAGAGAGACAGAGACAGACAGAGGGAAGGACGGAGAGAAAGAAAGGGGAAGAGGGAGAAAGAGAGAGAGAGAAATATAGACATCATTTCTGCGTGGTCCTCAAAGTCTGTCCACCTAGGATTTCACAAGGTCCTTCGTGAAGCCATGTCATTAACTTGACGATATCCTCTACTACAGACACATTATTATTTTATGTTTCACCTTATAGGAGTCTACAGTGTCAACACTTTCCGTGTTGTTTATAAATAACTAATAATTATAGGTGCTTTAGGGAGTTAGGGATTTTGTAAGCAATAAATGTGCTTTTGGTTTGCATATCCTTTCTGATTAACGCACAACCTGTGGCACTCACTCATTTCATCCTGATTTAATTGTGAAACATTTTAGCCTTAATTGTAGCTGTAAGTTTTTATGCCACACAGATTCTTCACTCATATCTCTTTGCCCACTTATTGCTTAAGATCATTTGTATCCTGCACCTCTAAATATCACGTCTAGGGAAACACTTTCACTGATATAAATTACACCTTCCATCAGCGATGCTGGTGCAGTTATTACCCCAGATGAATGCAATGTTGAAACGTAACTGTGCAGCACATTAAGAGTGCACAAAGCTGCACGTTCTCTGGCTTGCAGCCTCTATTACAGGGTCGAGAAGCGGAGACATGGGGATATTATTCTCAGAAGGGTTCTTGCACACTCAAACTGCATCACCCATCAGATCCTGGATGTCTGCACACACGCCCACTCAGGTTCAGTCAATAATTGTGTATAGACCACTTGCTGCACTGTGTCCAGCAGCATGTGCACTGATGGGAAACAAGCTTGCACAGATAAAAGAGGCTAATACACTGACTATGTACAAAAGCCATGGACAGCCTCCTGGATGAGGCAGGCAATCAGGACCCTCATTATAGACTGTGTAGTAATGATTTGGCCAAAGCGGCATTAAACATAATAAGGGACACTTACTGGGTGATTCTCTGAAGAGGTGGTGTGTAAGCTTGATTTTTAATGATGGGTAAAATTTCATATCTGGAAGAGGAAAGGCCTAGAAACTATATTGGCAAGAAACTGATTGGTAAGGCAGCAGTAAGGCTGTTCTTCTGGAGGCCTGGGATGGAGGCTGCACAGAGCAGAACTCAGGATGAAATATCTAGCTGACTCAAGGCTGATGGTGCAAAATCAGAAGTGTTCACACCCTCGTTTCACAACACCAGTGTTCCGGGCTTCCCTCTTCCCCTCTATACAGGTTGGAATGCTCTGCTGGTCAGTTATTAATTGGGTTTGTTCATTCTAATCTGTGACCCATGAGCCATCATGCATGTGCACAAATATCAATTGAGAAAAAAGAATAGCTGCCCACCACACACAGTCCGGCAGTGCAGTGCCGGACCGGTGCTGTGGCTGCATTCAGTGAGATGCACGATAGAAGCCTGACCAGTAGGGTGAAGTGAGGGCAGATCTAGGGTTAAGCAGTAAGCAGTGGCTATCTGTGTCAGATTTGGGGTGCAGTGAAAGCATAGACCCTGGCACTGAAAACTGTCTCAGTGCTGACCTGGCCTAAGGCATGTGTGTCACTGTGTTCTGTCACAAAGAGAATGTGGAGAAGTGCAATGGGTCAGAGGCCTGGGTTCTAATCCAGGCTCAGCCATTAAATTGCTGTTAGCAATTACCCTGGCCTGTTTTTCTTCCTCAGGGCACTGAGTTCTTTTGGATATACATTAAGCAATGTTATTCTGGGATAGGGGGATGAGTCAGCGGTTAATAGCACTGGCTGCTCCCCGGGAGGACCTGGGTTTGATTCCCAGCACCCACCTGGAGGCTCTCAGCTCCATGAGATCTGATGCTTTGTCCTTCTCGGCCAACAGACATAGATATGGTATACAAGCAAATGCTCATACACATAAAATAATATTTAAAACAGATTAAGAAAATGCTTGTGGGTTTCTTATGGAGAAATGAAAATAAATTATTGTTACTGTCATAGTTGCTTATAGTAGTAAAATGTCACCTCTGTGACTTTTCCAATGATATAATTAATACTGGCCTACCTTTCACCTGTCTAATCTCTGTAGAGAAAGGGGTGTCACATGACTTTTGAACTAAATAGGATTCAATACCATGTTTTTTAATATTAACTTTTTATTTTTTAATATTAATCATAGGTTATTTACTTTGTATCCCAGTTGTAGCCCCCTCCCTCATTCCCTCGCAATCCCACCCTCTCTCCCTCATCTCCTCCCTGTCCCTTTCCAAGTCCACTGATAGGGGAGGTCCTCCTCCCCTTCCATCTGACCCTAGCTTATCAGGTATCTTCAGGACTAGCTGCCATGTCCTCCTCTGTGGTCTGGCAAGGCTGCTCCTCCCTCGGGGGGAGGGGAGATAAAGGGAGCCAGTCACTGAGTTTATGTCAGAAATAGTCCCTGTTCCCTTTACTAGGAAAAGCCACTTGGATACTGAGCTACCATGGGCTACATGCGAGCAGGGATTCTAGGATATCCATACATGGTCCTTGGTTGGAGAAACAGTCTCATATAGGACCCCCGTGCCCTGATATACAATACCATGGTTTTAATGTGCTAAAATATTTTCAGATGCTTTCCAATGTCATTTGCATATAGACAATTCATTGGCTGATTATGGATGTTATTTATTTATTAAAATAGTCCCTAAAGGAAATATGCTTGACAATTTTAGTAGTTACATTTTGTTATTTTACTTCAAAAATAATTGATGTGTAATGCACAAAAGTGTGTAAGTTTAGATGTTTTAACCAGCTGTCTCCATTTTGTACACTATTTTCTCAAATATTCTGATGCAACAAGCCTTTGGTAGATTAGTTTGTTCAATTCTTTTATTTTTTTTCTTCTTTTTATATTTATGTCTGTGTGGTATACACATGGGTCTGTGTAAGCATGTTTGCATGTGTGTGAGCACATGTATGAGGAAGCTCACTCAAGTACATGTACACACTTGTATCTGAAGTTGATGTCAGCAGCCTTCCTCAATGGCTCCTCATTTATTTATTTATCTATCCATCTATCCATTATTTATTATTGTTTGTTTGTTTTAAGGCAGTGTCTTTCAAGCAAATGCAGAGCTTATGGACATGGCTGCTTTTGTTAGACTGCTCATGTGAGGATTCTCTGTCAGACCCAGAGCTCAGAGATACCACTGCTCTTGTTGACCATGTCCTTCAGGGAGCGTCTTTTCTCTGCCTCTGAGGCTGGGCTTGCAGGCTAGCCACCATGCTCCCCGGATCCGCTCAGGTTCTGGGATCCAAACGCTGGTCCTCATGCTTGACTGTCAAGCTTCCTAGCCACTGGGTGGCCTCCAAGCTCCCCTTACCCCGGATACTCTTATCTCTGAAATCTGTGAGCCTTCATTAGTTTTTTTAAAGACAGATGTTGAAGAGCAATACACAGTGGATAAGATTCCCATTCCAATTGCAAGGATCAAAAGCAACGGTGATACATTCTGTAACATCACTTGAATGTGTGTGTGTGTGAGAGAGAGACAGAGACTTTACAGTGTTTGCTTTCGTATTTATGCTCTATTTGATTATCTCATTGATGTAAGAATTTTTTTTCAGAGTCACAATGAGACCTCACCCTGAATATGCAACTCAAGAACAGGGTGCAGATGAAAGACTCCTACCTTGAGTAGCTTCCCTGAGTTCAAATCCCACTTAAGCCGGTGTCTGCTCTCTGCACCTCACTTTGATTAGTGGTGCTAAAGCTGCAAGTGAGAATCTCAGACTCACTTTCCTGATCCTCTCACTGCCAGTCTGTGCTTAATGGTTTTCACATCCCCTTAACAAGTTTCGTTGTTGTTAAACTATGAAAAGTGTTTGTTGTTGTTGTTGTTGTTGTTGTGTGTGTGTGTTTTTAATGGGCAGGATATTTTGCTTAGCCTTTTGTGGAGGCTTCGGTATGATTTGAGTGTATGCTTCGGGATGAATGTACTTGAGGCTGGGTTCCGTCTGGCAGCGAGTGCTGGAAACAACAGCTGTGAGGGTCTAGTGCAAGCTCTTTAGGCTACTGAGGCTCTACATCCTGAGAGGGTGAAGCTAGTCTTTTGTGCTAGTGTAGCTCTCAGGAGAATGGGGGTTGGAGCACACTGTCCAGCACCTCTGATGTTTCTAGTGGGGTGATGGGGTCTCATCTGACCATGTCCTGTCCATGCAGCTGGCGATGCTCCAAGCTGAGGAGAGCCAGCACCTTGTGCTTTGTTCTCTAGACCTATGAGTCGAAAAGTCTTTGACTTTATGGACTTTTAAAACAAGAGCATAAGCACACTAATACCATTTGTTTAAACAAAGGAAGAAATGAACATTGACAATAAGAAAATGCATCAACAAAAGATGTCATCGGTGCAAAAAGTCGATTCACCTACGTCAATAACTGTTAGCGTTGTTCTGCCTTTTATCTGCGGTGGGAAGGTTCGGTGGCCTTCAGTGAATCCTGCTCAAGGGTTTCATGATGTGAACTCTAGAGTGGGGAGGATCTTAGGAACCCTTGAGTGTCCATGTGCTAGGACAGGATTGCATGAAAAATGTCAGGTTAGTAAGTCACATGATGAGTAGTATCAGCTTCTTTGGATGGTTATGGACTTCTACTTTATATTTGAATTGATAATTTTCCCTGTTCAGTAAATGCTTTCATCGACTTGTATTCACACCATTCCCTATGATCAAACAGAGAAACTACTGTCTCCCCTGCACCCTGCCAGAAATTCTCCTGAAGTGACTCTGAAATGCCTTCAGATCCTGGAATATTTTGTCTTTTATGATTTGCTTTTATTAAGAATCTTCACATATGTGTGTGCTTGCGTACCCGGGTGTGTTTATCTGCGAACAGTCATGAAGAATGTAAGCTGAGCTCTGCAGTTGATCTCACATAGCCTTTTCTGAAAGATCTGCCCTTCATGCTGCCACTTTCATATCCCTAACGCACTCCAAATGAAGTAGCTAAGTCATGCATGTTTGCTACTTTATTCAACACTTTGATTTCTTTTCTGAAATGATTGTGCCTTCTGGGTGAGTCCTCTGTAGTAAGCCCATTTAAAATATTTTATGCCTCATGATTCTGACAACACATCAAGAGGAACTGATCAAGGAAAACAGATTTCTTGCTAATTCCCACTGTGAATGGCTTTCTCATTAATTACTTTTTTTACTTCCACCTTTAAAAATTACAGGTAACTGTTTCATAAGAGAATTCCTTTTGACCTCTGTCTTCAAATCTTACTCTTTGTTAAATACTGTGAAGTAAATAATTCTTACGTAGTAGTTTAAGTGTATTTTTATAACTGTGTATGTACTTGGTTTTTCTTAGAATTTAGACACCTCAGTTATTCTCTAGCTCACACAGTACTTTGTTTCTTTATTTCAAGCTTATTTAATATTTGAATAATTTTTCTTCAATGATATAAAACTGGAGATGTATGTTTTAATGATCTCATAAGAAGAGAGGGCAAAATGAATGACATTTCAGCTTTTATTAGTCATAGAATCAAATTTATCTAAAATAATATGGTGTGGCTTATCAGAAATGCTTCATCAAACATCATTAACAGACTCCTTAAAAGAACTCACTTGATCTATTTTTTCCATGCATTTTATTTTGATTAGTTGATTTCAGGAAAAATTACCACTTTTATGGTATAAAAGTATCAAATGCTAAAAGTACAGTAATAGTCACTTCACCCAACCACTCCCTTTTGAGTGGCCCTGGGAGGCCTAGAACTGTTAGAGAAGGCTGGCAGAGGACAAAATGAGATGGCTGGACTGTGGGGAATGGGGTGGGAAAGGGAAGGAGCTCGCCAAGCTGCTCACCAGGCCATTGGTTATGGTAACAACTGCAGAACCATCCATGTCATCACTCTCCTAGGTTCTGTCCCAAGACAAATGTTTCCCTTTGCCTCCAACTGTTGCATCAAGGAGGAAATGTACATGTATTTGTCCACCATCTTTAGGTTTGAAGTGTTGCTCAGACTGTAAAGAAAACACTCTGAATGTTAAGTGTTCGCATGGTCTTTAACAAAAGTGCAACCTGGTCCAGACTCAGCAGTTTGTAATTCCATACAGTGAGAAGCAAAGCTGGGAGATTCAAGTCTGCCAGTAACCTCATGCTTAAAGGGAACTAGAGAAAATGTCTGGGGACCATGTAAGAAATTAATAAGAATCAATACAGATAAAAATAAGAACTATGGCAGCTAAACAAGTACCTTTTAAAAAAGAATTTCTGAAAGAAGTGCTAGAATTTATAAATACTAATTTTACATATGAAAAAAATTGTTGAATAAACCTACCTGAAAAATTTGAGTTTAGGTTTCAGGTTGATGGAGTTCAAAAATAGAAAGATGCATGCGCGTATATTATAACACATATTGTAATATATACTATCTATAAAATAAAAAGGTATAAAACAAGAAAATATAAAACATATGTGGATGTGTATGGATGTATATGAATCACCAGAAGGATGTTTCAAACATAATTTGACACATTTAAATAATGCAAAGAAAGCATAAATATCAAAATGGATGAATTACTTTAGCAAATTATCTATCTAAAAATAATGAAGATAGGTATATTTATAGATAACCTTCTTCCACACATAGAAACCACTTATGCGGATCCTTTTTGTTTTTAAACTTGGAAAATATAACAGGTTGGCTCCTTTTCTAAATATGTACCACTCTGCTTTGCATATGTACATATTCATCCAGTCATGAATGCAAAGTGTCGCCAAATTTTGTAGATTAAAAATATAGGAAACAGTTAAATTTGGACTTTTGAAAAACAATGTTTTTTTCATATAAATACATCATGAATATTGCTTGGGATTCATTTGTGTCAAAAATATCATAGAAATCTACATATGATTGGGACACTGTTTTTTTTTTCAATTCTGAAGGGCTCTGTTCAGGGTTCCCATCTGCTGGGACCATGGCTCCTTTTACCCACTGCTGTCCACTTTTGCCCTTCTATAAGCCCTTCTCCATCAACAGGGGGAGTGATGAGTATAGAACCTGCCACTTCCTTGCTTAAAACTTTCATTGGCTCATCTTTGTCCTTAGAATAAAATTCTGGCTCTTTATTATGATCTGCAATGCCCTAGTTCAAATATTTTGCTGGGCCTCACTGTGCATAGACTGCTGTCCTTCAAATTGACTAATTTCAGGCCCTTCCCTCTGCTCAACTTTCTTCATCCACTCCGCACTTCATGCCTAAAGACTTTCAGATTTGTTTACAGGAGTCTTTGTGACCACAGTGGGACTTCTCCAAAGAGGCTGCCTTGGTCCCCCTAGAAGTCTACGCCTTGGCACCACCGATGCCTTGGGTTGGATGGTGCTTCAGGTGAAAGGGGCGTCATATATTACAAGATGCTCAGTGGCATCTCTGACCTCAGCAGTCCTAATTAGAAATGTCTCTACGCATTACATCTTGTTGCTAGGGGTAATATCATCCTCGGGGATCACAGAGTCAGCCATCTTCTAAAGGTGTTTCTATCACATTGCTCTGCTGACCTGACCCACAGTCCCTGTGAATAGAATATCTGCAATTGTTAGCTTGCATTTGCAAAACTGCCAGTGGGCTCCTTCACTCTCACTAGAAGAAACACTTCATATATATAAAGGTTGATGGTTTTATTCAGTACTAATATGTCCTTTTTTAGAGTTATGCTTGGCACATATAGATGCTCAATAAACAGTGACTGATTGCATGAAAAAAATGTGGAACCTTTACAGATACTGATAGGCTCAAGTGAAGTGACAGCAGACAAGAGGTGACCCCTTGTTTCCAAAGTCACATGAAGAAGACCACTCATGAACTCCAGGAGACATGTAATAAGCCGTACAACATGAAAAGGCTACAATCATTTTGTAGAAGTTTCAGGGGAACAAAAATGCTGATTGGAGAGGTCAGCCTCATGCAAGCCATTCTGCCTCACCAGGAACAACACTGTCGAAGCTCTTCAGACCTCACTTACAGAGCTGAGAACGGTGTTTGGGCACAACTCACACAAAGAACTGGGAGAGGAGCTCCAGAGATTAAATTAGGGTTTCCTTTAACACAGGGAATACTATATAGCGTTTAGGAGAATCAGAATATTGGAATATACATCTGTATATAATTGGATCAATGGGTAGCTTCCAAAAAATGTGGAGTTGAAGAAAGGTCTAGAAGAAATGCATATTGATGTATCCTTACTGTATCACACATTGTTAAGTATAATGTAACCTAATTCTTGCTATTAACCACAGCCTAATTTTCAGGTCTACATATGAACCAAATGTGAAGGACTTTTTATGGTGTCTATTTATTTTCTACGATTGTAAATAATCAAAGTCTGACCTGCCCACTAAGAAATTCATAAACCCTAACTGTAGAGCTCTGGACATTTTATAAGAAGCAGTTCAAGAATGAATCGCTTAGAAAAGAGCGTGGCCAGAGAGGCCCTTTGTTCCATGTGCTTTTTCCAAAGCAAGCGCTTTTTCCAAAGCAAGCGCTATGCTGATTTCCATCCCCACTGAGCGCATTGCCAACCTTTGAAGTCTATACAGAAACTGCACAGCATCCACAGTGTGCTCTCTTCTTGCCCTGCTCACAGCGATTGCCCAGGTTGCTGTGGCTGTAGATAATTTCTTATATAACACCATTGTAAAAATCCACCATGATGTCTGCTTTGAGTCTATCTGGGTTGCTTCCTGCTTTTCCTTTTGGTAAGTATCACTTCTTTGAGTACATGTGTCCCTGTTCTTTTCAGGTATATGGCTTAAAGAAAAAGAAAACCAAAGCTGGTACATGTATATTGAGCTGTAATGTCTACTTCAAAAACAGGTTCCTGGTGGTTGATTGTTTTCACCGATGATCATTCTGATTGCTCTATACCAGTAGAAAGATTCTTAAAATGTGTTAAGTTGTAGAATTAGGGACTCATAAAAAGAAAATTGTTGCCTTAAAAGAAATGCCATCTAGTCTAATAATTTTTGTATGCTTGGCATCCTTCAGAGGTTATAACAAAGATGATCACTTCCTTTTGTGCAATTTTACCCCTGTGCCTACTTAAGCCTACTTCAGACCAGATAATGATGGCAAGGATCTACCTAGTCTAGACAATTTAAGCTATCACTGGAATGCTGGAGCCGTGGGAGCAATGTGTGCTGTGAGTGCAAATCACAGACACCACCGCTGCTCTACACAAGAAGTTTGCAAGGTCACATGAATGCTTGCTTACTGTGCATATGGTAAGAACTGTGCATTTCCAGTTAAATATAGGAGCAGTTCTGGCTGTAAAGAAGTAGTTTAAGAAATCGAGAGAACTATAAATGGCCATCTGCTCTATTCTCCATTTTTTATTTGCTGCATTAACCCAGTGCAATATTTTAATGAATAATGGGTTGGTATTCCATCTGCTCATTAATTTTTTTGCACTATACTATAATCCATCATTTTTACTGAGTGGAAACAATTTGCTACTTTGTAAAAATATTTTTAAAAAATAGAGACAGTGGGTGTAATTCAACTTTCCATTAAGTCTAAGTGTGTTTGGTGACAGAGATGCTAAGAGTATCTTTTGAGTCAAGGTACCAGGAAATTATTTCAATTGAGGATGATAACACATATCGAGTGATGTCTATCTCTATTTTACCGTCAGAGTGTTTTGGATTATTTAGAAAGACAAGAACACTTATGTGGCTATAGGTGTCAGAGATGCCTATGGCCTCTGTGACAACACACTGTCAAAAAGAGTGTAAGGAACGTTCTGTTCTCTATAATAATGTAAAATGCATGTCACCAATGAACTGAGCTGATGGTGTTTCAACTCTGTACTCAGCACTGTGAATCTACGGCCAATCTGAACGTGAAAGAGTGTGAGAAAGAGCATACTCACATGTTTGAGAGGATGCACTCGTACACCTGCACACATTTAAATTAAAATTTCACCGAAGTATATTTTTCCTTCATGTTTTATGGCCTCTGCCTTTATTTCTCTGATGCTGGGTGGAACATTCCATGCTTTCAGGCTATTTAAGGTTCGTGTGTCTGGGAGCAGATGTCGGTTTAATGGTCTTTCAGGTCTGCTATGTCACTTCCATAAGTAGATTTCCCGAAACACGGTTTGACCAGAGGGTTCAGACTGACATTTGGAAACCCGAAGGCCACAGTGAGAGGTGCGTGAAGGGAAGGGCCTTTCAAAGCCCAGTATTGACAATTTTAGAGATTTCTACATCATTTACTAAATATTTTCTTTCCGGGAGGTTTTCCAGCTCAGTCTTAAATATTTTATCAGCAGAATTTTTAAAGCCTCCACTCTGCTTCTCAGTCCCTCGGCCTTGGGGTGTTCCCACCTATCAGCTGAGATTTATCAGTTCCCATTAGATAAGGGCTATCTGGTGAAGAAAGAATGGTAGATAATTAGTAACAATATTTACATGGATTAGAAGAAGCTAAAATACATCAATGTTATTTTTAAAGTATGGTTACATTCTAAAAATTATGGCCTAATGTACTAATAATGCTGTGTAAAGTAAGGACAAGCGCAGAGACCCAAAGCTTAATCCTATCACACTTTATTTATAGCTTTGGCTGCTGAGGAGGATGGACACCTCAGGCTTTGTCTATAAAGTATTATACACTCATCTTTTCTCAAGCCTCTTGATCCCCATACATTGATCATATGGTTTACATCCAATTTTCCCCACATTATTAACCAGAGTATTTAATGAAATCAGAATGATTCCATTCTCCTGTGTACAGTAAATGATATGTTCTTTTAAGAGATTTTATGACAACTTAAAGACCAAGCAAAACCAGAACACCAAATGAACACACAGACAAACCATAGCACCCCACACAAACACAGAAACCATAACCCCTAACAAACATACAAACCTGAACCCCCAAATACACAAATAAACCATAGCACCCCCAAACAAACCATAGCACCTCACACAAAAACCAGAACTCCAAACAAACATACAAACACACAAATAAGAACCCCCAAACACACAAACCATAGCATCACCAAACACACAAACATGCAAACCAGGACCCCCAAACAACACACAAATTATAGCATGCCCAAACACACAAACTCACAAACCAGAACCCCCAAACAAACTATAGCATCCCCAAAGAAATACATAAACAAACCATAGCACCCCAAACAAAAAAATAAAATGGAACCCACAAACTCACAAACATAAATCAGAATCCTCCAAACGAACACATAAACCACAACCTCTAAACACACACACACACAGACACACACACAAATTAACCCCCATAAACAACACACAAACCAGACCCCCCTCAACAAACAAACAACAGGAACTCAGATAAATTAAATGAGTCACGCATGTAAGTGTTGCAGTCCCAGGGATTATTCCTGGCAAAAACGCCAGGAAAGGTCTTTCCGACTGCCTTTATCTCGAAGCATTTTCACTTCTCATTTTTACATTATTATAAAGTTTGGTTTCACAACAGATGAAGACTGTTCTTACGACCTTTTGTTCAGAAGATGGAGCTATAACTTCTTGTCAGGACTCACAAGAACTTGACAAGTTGCTGTAAGCTGAGGCATACATGTGGAACGCATCTTATAGAAGAAAATCATGTCAATCACCGCGACTAATCCCACCATGTCACAGTTGGTCCCTCCTTACATTCTTTATATATACTGATGGCCATAGAAAGATTTTCTTCAATTATGAAGAAAGCATATAACATTAAAAATCATTATGTTAAATGAAAATGTGCATGTGAACTCAATGGAAACAACTTCATTAAGACATGCTTTAGTCTGAAACATACAAAGCTATAAAGTTCCTGGAAAAAAAACATTTAATAATGGAAAATAATGTTCATGATCAAGATGGCTTCTGATTAAATCCTCAAGCAAACATAGATAAAAGGGAGTCATTTCCTTGCCTTATGGAATGGTTAGGTACATCTGCACAGTTCTTGCGTTCTCATGACCAAACCCTCTAGGTACCCACACACTTGGGAGCAACTGAGAAAACTAACACATCCCCATGGGGTTGATAGAGATCCCCCATGGGATAACCTGGCTGTGAATCTCAGTTCTTGTACTCAAAGCCCACTCTAGTTGGGGAACATGGTTTCAACTCCTCAGGTTTCCATGTATACACCTGGGTACAGAATCAGCTACCTTTTAATGTTACTGTGAAAATTAAACTTTTTAAATCTAAAACCTGCAGTTCTGTGCCTGGCAGAGTTTGTGCTAAAAACAATTCAATAACTGTTTCATATAGTAATTCTATGCCAAAATAGAAGTATTTATTTCTTCTTAAGCAAAAATGTGGAGTGAGAAAAGAAGCTTATGTATACATAGCAAACGTGCTAGGGGGTTTCTGGGGATATTTCGGATTCCATTGTTCCCCATGCGACTTATCTTAATCAACATCCAGGAGTGTGGGGACGGGTGTGATTCTTCCTTGCAATCAATCCATCGACAGCCAATGTTTAAATTATTATTGGCATTTCCTTTGCTCCTGTGTGTTAATTGCAATAGTCTGCTGTTCAGAAAACACAGATTATGCCTGTGGATTAAAATCCATTAGAGAATAAATTATATTTGTCAAATCATAAAAAAGTTTGATTTTGAAACAAGCTCCAATAAAATGACTGTGTTGATTATTGTGTTAATGAGAACACCTTCTTGGCTATTGAATACTACATACAATCAATGTATACTTCCTCATGTCTCAGAGCACATAATTTATAGTTCACTGAAATGGAAGAGACAGATAGTACCAAATCTTTGTTTTATAGCTCATTCCCCAGAGAAGCTTATAGCAGTGCTGGAAAAGAAATGAAAAAAAAATACTTAAGACATATTGTCTGAACTATACACTGGAATATCATAGCATTTTTTTAACCTTATCAAGTAAAGCTCAAGGGCATTAGCTGTATGATCAGCCACAGAAATATATCAGGCTTACAAACAAGTAAAAAGCAGAGATGTGTCAATTCCACTTTTCATTGTTACTTTCGCTTCTTGTCTTTTTTCCCTTTCTTTTTGACCCTTTGTCTTCCTCTACAATTTACCTATCAACATTTTGTAAATGATGAGAATAAATTTATCTATCATCTGTCTATCATCTATGTATCTGTCATCTCTTTCTCTCTCTCTCTCTCTCTCTCTCTCTCTCTCTCTCTATATATATATATATATATATATATATATATATATATATATATATAATCTATTGTAGCTTGTCTTTGCTACTCTGTGGCACACTTCCCCCACTCTGATTTCACCCTCTAACACTAGATAGGAGAGAAACTAATAGAAGTGAGAGAAAAAAAAAGGAAAATCCCTGAATCTAATTTATTTTCTTCTGATTTTCTTTGAGCATGACTACTAGCAAACCACAACCCACCTCCCTAAACTACCAAGGACCATCCACCACCCTCTAGGGTCCCTAACATATATATCCTCTAAAAATGTCCAGGAACTTCAAATGTCATGCAATTACAGAAACTGTCTGCAGCTGGCAAATCCTCTGTTAGAGCACGAGGTAAATCATAAATCAGCTGCTGTGGACAGTCTGAAGCAGCCTCAAATCCCCACACCTGGGATTAAAATGAAAACACATTCTTATAATCTGTGTTTCTTAACAAAAACAAAGTTCAAGAATTCTCAGTACAATTTATCTATTTACCTTCCTAGCTAGCATCTATCTATATATCTGTCTGTCTATCATATATCTATTTTCCTATCAACAAAGCATCTACCATCTTCTCTATATCTCTTCCTGTGAAATAAAGTAATATTAAGGTTTTAAAGAGAAAAACCAGAGTTTGTTAGCTTCCATATTGAGTATTAACAGAAATATTTATTTTATGTCACCAAAGAAAGATATGAGTGCCTATTTAGGGCCAAGAATATGCTAGGGCCCATCAAATTCCTCACATTCACAACTTTATCTGCAAAGGTTTTCCAATGTATTTAGAGAAACAGGACATGAAACAACTGTGAGGATAATTCAAAGTCAAATAAACTGTGTCAACAATAGTATAAAACACAGGTCTTCTTCCAGAAAGTACTAAAAACATCGACGTCAGAGAGTTGGAGGGGGGGGTCTCAGTGACTCACAGAAGATGCAAGTAAGCTTTTTTTAGGTGTACAAAGGGAAGAATTGCCTTTCATGGGTATCATGGAACAGACACCAGATTGTAAGGGTTTAGAGCTCACGACGCTCCAGTTTGACTGAAATAGAAATACCATGGGCACAAGGGCAGAGAAGGAATTAGGACAGTAATAGATAGGGCCTTGAGGAAATGCGGAGCCCTGGGTGTCAAACACAGGCAGGGGACCCTGAAGACTTCTAGGGAGGCAAAGCCTTTGACTTTGTCAGTAGGTGCAGAAATAGACTCTAGAAGTAACAACGAGGAGTCGGTAAGTGTTTAAAAACTGACTAATCAACTATGAGATGCTGAGGACTCCGTTTCAACACCCCTAGAGGAAGACAAGAAAAGGCTTGGTACGGGAGCCAGGGTGCAGCGCTTGATCTGCTTGACTCCACCATTTCTTTTTTCAACTTCTTGATGCTTCTTTTAAGGTCTTTATTTATAGCTTGACAACTATGCAATCCCTATCTGTGGGGTGTATACTAAGGCTGAGTAACTAGCTCTCCTAAATTCTGTGTCCCACTCATCCCCAGTTTCATGCCTCATAATGTTTTCCTCAGTTATGATAAATTTAGCTTTGGCTCCGAGCTTTCCAAGCTGGCTCTGGACTCATCCGCGCACCTGCTTCCTGGGCTCCTCACGGGACTCTCAAACTGAAAATGCTCCTAACTAAAGTCAAGGTAACACTTCACCTGTGTTCCCCTCTCAGCTTACAGTTTAATGGACGGGGACTCTGTGCTTTAGTAAGGCTTTAGGCTCCCCTCATAGCAGGTAGCCTGGATTTTTTGAGACATCTAAAGAGATGTAGAGGTAACTTAGTGAGAGAGCACTTGCAAAGCTTGTGCAAAGTCCTGGGTTTGCTTATCTGGTATGGCAAAAATAAAGCAGAATCCATGGAGATTAAAGCAGACATCTAATTGTATAGTTCTTTTCTTCAAAGCCTTTCTTTTGTCCTTAAGGGTGGCACTTGAAACACAATGCAGAATTCTTCTTCCCACTTACACAGCTTGGTGTGATCAGGTCCTCCATCTCACCCCAGCCTGGCATCCTGCCACAGTAGCCCTCGCTAGCTCGCTCCTCTCCTCCGTCTCCTTAGCGCAATGTTTAACTTCTTCGTCATCTTGACACACAGCAACCTGGAATCATCTGTGAAGACAGCCTGAGTGAGGAGTTATATAGATCAGGTCGTGCATATCTATGAGGGATTGTTGTAATCAAGTCTCTTGGTGTGGAAAGGCGGAGCCCACTATGAGACAGCATGCCTTAGAAGGTGATCCTGATCTGTGTGAGAGTGGAAATGGAGCTGAGCCCTGGCAGATAAATAGTTGAGAGTGTACACATTCACTCTCTCCACTTTCTACCAGATGTAACTAGCTGCTTTGAGTTCTGTCTTGACTTCCTTAAAATAATGGGCTGTGACCTGGAATTGTGATCTGGAACAAAACCTTTCTTTCCTATGTTGCTTTTTTGTGTTCCTTCATCACAGTAATGAAAACCAGACTGGGATGCTCTGTTCCTTAATATTCCAGTGCCATGCCATGGCGTCCATGAGCCTTCACCCATGCTAGTCCCTCTTTCTATAATGTTTCTGTAAGAGCTGTAGAGATTTACACACTCAGCCCTTTGTTCCTGTGTTCCAGGCTTGCCTTGTTATATCCTCTTCCCTCTCCCCTTTTTCTTCTCGCCCCCTCCCACTCCCTCTCTTTCACTCTCGCTCTCTCTGTGTGTATGTGTTTGTGTGAACAAGGTCAGTGACAGCTGTTGCTTTCCTTGAGGCCACTGAACCTGCAGCAAACTGATTCTCAAGACTGGTTAGTGCTCAAGGCTCCTGGACCCATCTGTCTCCATCCCCCTAGCTGTAAGCTTACAGATGTGCACCCCTGTGAATGACTTTTATATTGGGTGGCAGAGATCTGAATCAGGTCCTCACTCATGTGTAGCGTGTCCTTACACACCAAACTTTTTCCTCAAACCCCAAGCCTCCATTATATTTCAATATGTATTAACATGCTACTTACTGCATGAATATTGTTTCATGACTGACTCTTTTGGTATAACTCAGATAATATGAAATTTTTAATTTGAAATTTTATTTATCACACATTATATGTGCTACACACCTTCTGAAGACCTTTAAAATTTTACTGCTTACAATATTCATAAGAAGCTCCATGATATAGATAGTATTCTTACAGATTAAATCCCTGACTGCCTCCTTATCATCATGTGCTATGTAGAGCAAATTAATCAAAAGAAAGCATATCTCTGAAATCTCTTTCTTTTAATTGCATCATAGGATGCAATCAATAAAATGATGTTTGATGAGGGTTGTAACCAAGTATTTGTCGTGTTGGACACGAGGCTATGAGTAGACATGTAAGGTATTATTCATCTAAGATGTTCAAAACCGTTGGGCTAGAACAGCAGAAGCACCAGCTTTATAGCTAGAGAGGAACAGGAGAACAAAGGCCATTGGATAGCTGGGTACAGAAAGAGGGGTGTCAAGAAAGGCTTCGTAGAGAAAGGATGTTGGCATTGAAAGAGCTTAGGGATCTAGGAATCGTGACACACACCTGTGATGCTGTATTTGGTGGTAGAGGCAGGAGGCATGTACTGACTTTGAGGCCAGAGAGAATGGGCTATGTAGCAAGGCCCTGTCAAAACAAAAACAAAAACAAAAAGAGGATGAATGGTTAATGAAAATCATCTCTTTATTCAGTGGTGATATGGAAGCAAATGGTGATGACAGGTGTAAGTTCCAAGTCTCCCCGACACAAGGACAAGCGTGGAAAAATGGAAAAATATCATGTTGTGAATCTTTGTACAAGTTGGTGCTTCACGGAGAGAAAGTATATTAATTTCTGAAAATCTGATTTCTTATTAGTGCCATAAATTGCTATAGGACTATTGAAAACTCAGAAGTGCATACTTGTAAACATTGTTGACAAGGATTAAACTGATATGTTCCCATTTTATGGGAACTTTAAAATGCATTTCTTTTAATTACGTAGATATAGACTCCAAGCTTCATTTAGCCTGTCCCTCTCACAGTTGTTATTTTGGTTATTATTTAAGATTGATTTTTATTCCTTTACATTTAATATGTGTGTCTTTGCTTAGATTTGTGCACCTGAGTGTAGGTGGCAGGGGACAGAAAAGGGTGTGAGTCCTCAGGAGCTGGAGTTTGAGGAGGTGGTGAAGTGCCCTGTGTGGGTGTTTGGCATAAAACTCATGCCCTTTGGGAGAGCAGTGCATTCTCTCAGCGGCTAACCCATCTCTTTAGCCTCTGATGTTAGAAAACGACAGTTTTTGTTGATTTTCAGGCTTACTTCACAATAGCATTCTTTAGTAAAAATTTACTTTTTTTTCATTTTTTTATTTTTTTGTTATCAATCACAGGTTAGGTACTTTGCATCCCATGTGCAGCCCCCCCC
>CM053745.1:60216483-60250240 GCA_028658305.1 Pachyuromys duprasi
CCACAAAATTTGAAAATCTCAATGAAATGGACAATTTTCTTGAGAGATTCCACCTACCTAAATTAAGCCAAGATCAGGTAGGAAGATTGAATAGACCTATAACCCCCAAGGAAATAGAAGAAGTCATCAACAACCTCCCTACGTAAAAATGTACTTAACATTTATATATTATCTATCTTTAAAATCTGTTCAATTGGTTTTCTGTGGGTAAATGGCGGCATAGAATCTTTTAGTATTCCACATATCCCTGACAAGACATACACCTTTTTCTCAAGGGTAAACATCACAGAACATACTTTAACTGAACTCTTTTGAAAATTTCTTACATTAGGATGAAGCTTTATGGTTTGTAGATGTAGCTTTTTCAGCTTTTTTTGCTTTTTTGTTTGTTTGTTTTCTTCTTTAGCAGATCTAGCTGTAGTTCAGAATGCTAGACCAAAGGGAGATAGTTCACAATATCCTATATAGTGACCACCCAAAAAGGCAGGTACAGTGTGTTCAGATAGCGACTGAGAGTATGTTATTCCTAAAACTAGGCAGAGCATCGTGCAGGATAATGGATCAAATGGTGATGTGAGAGCAACACTGATGCACACTGGTTCCCAGGACAGGAGCCTCAGTCATTTGCGGGCACTCAGCACTGGAATGTGGCACTAGATTGTTCTGGGCCTCTATAAATCACACCTAAAAATGAGTTGGTAGAGAAGAGTCAAATTCAACTCTAGGGTCCCTTCTACCTCAGAGTTCAGAGAATGAAGTAAATGAAGATGAGTAGATGCAATCATTAGGAGACTCTTGGGAGCAAGTCTTCATTTGGGTGAAGCATGGTGGTTTTAAGAACTTCTGATCCAGTTCACTGGGACATGCCACCCCTAGGAGTCAAAAATTGGGATGGTCTCCTTACTCGGGATGTAGAAAACGTTACTTTCCTGTCTACATCTGGCCCCTTGCTGTGCATGTGACCTGATTTGCTTCTATTAGGCATTTAAAAATCCTTTCATATAGTAGATAAATTTCATGCTAAAATATTTTTTAAAGATCAGAAAGATTATTTTCAGGTACTGTAGATTGATGAAAACAAAGTTGACACAGCCTAACAAAAATGCTATTGTTGGTTTGTGGTTAGATCAAATTTTCTGAACCATCTGCCTATGGAATGTGGAATGAGAAATAAACTTATAAAATTTATTTTTAGCAAAGTATAATTCATATGCTGAAAATACCAAGCATGCGTTTTTACATATTTTCTTATGAAGTCTATCACACAGTGGGCCGAGGGTACCTGTTTCCTGTGGTACTGATGGGAGTTGTTGCTTTGTGTCCTGAGGTACAGACTAGGAAACTGAGTGCAGGCTGAGTTACTGAGTCCTGCTACTGCGTTCACCAAGGGCTTTTATTTTCATTGTGTAAGATGAAAGATGGCGTTTTATTACCAGTTCCTCAGAAGTTTGAGTCTAAAATTCTGTGTTTTTATTTAGCAAAACTCCTAATGTTCTCTCAATATCAGCCTTCCATCAATCACTGATCTTTATATACTTCCTGTACAAATGTCAGTATACATAACTCAACTGAGAATTCTTGATCTGAGGAGCAGAAATCGTTCTATTCTGGGCCAAGTTTAGAAATATCACTTTCTTGAACACTGAGCTGCCATGGGCTACATCTGAGCAGGGGTTCTAGGTTATCTCCATGCATGGTCCTTGGTTGGAGTATCAGTCTCAGAAAAGACCCCCGGGCCCAGATTTTTTGGTGCTGTTACTCTCCTTGTGGAGCTCCTGTCCCCTCTAGGTCTTTCTATCTCCCCCTTCTTTCATAAGATTCCCTGCACTCTGCCCAAAGTTTGTTTATGAGTCTCAGCATCTGCTTTAATACACTGCTGGGTAGAGTCTTTCAGAGGCTGTCTGTGGTAGACTCCTGTTCCATTTCCTGTTTTCACCCTCTTCCAATGTCCATCCCATTTGCCTATCTGAGAGAGGATTGATCATCTTACCCAGGGTCCTCCTTCTTGCTCAGTTCCTTTAGGTGTATAGATTTTACTTTGTTTATCCTATATTATAGGTCTAAGATCCACTTATATGTGAGTATACACCACGTGTGACTTTGTAATGGGATCAGGGACTGTCTCTAACATGAATTCAGTGGCTGGCTCTTTGATTACTTCCCCCTGAGGGGGAAGCAGCCTTACAAGGCCACAGAGGAGGACAATGTAGCCAGTCCTCATGAGACCTGATAAGGAAGGGTCAGATGGAAGTCGAGGAGGACCTCCCCTATCAGTGGACTTGGGGAGGGGTATGGGAGGAGATGAGGGAAGGAGGGATTGGGAGGGAATGAGGGAGGGGCTACAGCAGGGATACAAAGTGAATAAACTGTAATAAATTTAAAAAGAAATATCACTTTCTAACAGCAAGATTACACAGGAGAACTGTGTACCTCTGGTTGGCATTTCTAAAGATAATGTAGACCTATCAGAAGAACTTTATGAACCTCAAGATCAAGTTAATATTTTATATTTCTGAGGTGATTCACTGGACGATTATATTAATCCTATTTATTTTCTTCAAGTCCACAAATGAAAGTTGGTGAAGTTTATAATATTGGACTAGGAACTTATTAATTTACCTTTGATTGTCACATAAGGGTTATCAAAAATTGTTATTGAATAGACAGAGCATTATAGACTTTCAAACAAAGGACATATACAAAGGATGATGATTACATAATAATTCATGATTCAATAGTGGAGAAAGGCCATCTTCTCTTCTGTAAATGTATTTCCAAGACATGAGAGTTCAGAATAAAATGGAGTCTTCCAGACCTTAAGATACTTAGCACTGGCATGTTAGGCTAATTTATGGTTATGACTTTTGTAACATGTCATGGAGATAATTTGTCTACAATCATTTCTTAGACATCACTGAATAGCCATCCTGTAATAAAAGTCTATCATTATTATATTGAATCAGACTTAAATAGAGAGTGTAAGTTGTTCTCTATTGTAGAATGCATTTAAATACCTTGATTAAACTCTCCTAACTCAATTTCCAATAACATTTCTTGCCCTTAGTGGTTAGCATTTCTTGCCCTACATAGTAAATTCCTTCCCTTGGCTTCTTACCATGTTCATTGATTCTATTTTTCTATTAGTTTATAAAGTGGTATTTGTATGAGTTGATATTAACTATAGTAAGGGAACAATTTTAAATCCTTCACTAGGGAAGCTAATGTAGACATATTGCATTTATCATGGCTGAGTTACAATTTGAGAATTACTCTGTACATCTGAGATAATGATTCCGTAATTCTTATTCTTTCTCATCATCTCTGGGTTTGTAGCTGCTGTTAATCCAGCCCAAGGTTTTCACAAATGAGTGGGTTTTGTGTTGGATTAGCTGGGTCGATAAAGTGAACCCCATATTGTATTTGTGGCTGCACTGGAAGAAAACTGGGGCAAACAGAATGGAGAATGAATTCCACTCGTCTGTGTTATGGATTATGAACAGAAGGTCCTGATTTTCATCATTGGAAGACTCTCAGGCATGTGCCCCATCTTCTGAATGCAGACCTCTGGAGGTGGGGTCAGAGAGACAGTTTGGGCTCACAGTCCCCCTGAAGGACACTGATGCACGTTCGAGCTTCAGAAGCTCTGTTCAGATCTTATTAAGACAACTCTGGGTAGCATGCCTTCCTAGCAGGCCCAGGTACCATAGCCCCAAAACCAACACGCTTAAAGGGGTTTCTTCAGATATTGCCAAGCTTTCAGTACCCAAGTCAGCAGGCTCCCAGCTTGATTGGATTGGAAACTCAGCTTCCTTATTTTGAAAGCAACTTCCCTCAATTCAGGGCTAGAACATTAGAAATTATTTAAGGAAAGCAAGAACCAGAGCTGTTTCTACCCATCACTAAGGAGACTTAAGCCAATTTAAGCCTGAAGTAGGGCTCTTGCTTTCACCCCAGGCCCTTGGTTTGGGGCCTTATTATCTGATTAATGGTAAATGTGGGTGTCATTTTGTATTTTAAACGTGTGTCTTCTTTTAAAGTATGACTCTCAAACCATATTATCTTTAGGCTATTCTGAGTCTGCTGCGATGCTGGCATGGAACAATTTCCTGACATATTGCAAAGGCAGAATAAATGTTAGCTGTTTGGGTTAAACATTTATTTGCCATTCTTGCCACCTTTTACCATTTATCTCTGAATTTTGAATTGCATTCTGGGTGGGCTCTGTGGCACGAGTAGAAAGCATGTGATGGACACGTGTGCACATTTATGGGTGACTGTGTTTAGAAAACAGGACTTAGGTGTCACGGGTCCCTCACCAAGAAAGCTGCCTGCTGGTCAGTTCAGATGGGGCCTCCCGCCTCCCTATTTGCATTTACCCAATACCTGCCAAGAAAAGCACATGGAGAGGCCTTTTTTTAAAAAAAAGGAAAAACTCTTTTTAAACCAAAGTGAAGTTGCTTAAGATTCAAATGACAGTTCTTTGCTGAAAGTCAAATTGCATTCTTTGCCCTCTCTTTGACAATGATTATAGTAATTGAACAGAGCATAGTCTTCTCCATTGAAGTGTATGAGTGTAGACACTTAAGGTTATATTCCCAAAGTACCATGTGTAGACTTACCCAGGAGCCTCCTGTGAATACCAGGGATGTCACGCAAGGAAGTACTTTTGCTCGCTGTAATGAACCTCATGATATTAATGCTAGTATCCTTGAACATCATCAATGATCCCATTTTTCTATTACTTCTTTTCTATTAATTTCAGCCCACAATGTAGAGTTAGCTGGCTTCATTCTCTTTTGGTTTAATTGTAGCAAAATTATCATTTTCAGTGTTTACTGAGTGCTGACTGGACCTTTTTGGTTGAAGAGTTGGTTAGGAAAATGACTGCCAGGCTCACTCGCTACCGTAGTGACCGAATTTGAATACCTTCAGGGGATGCAGACATTTATATAACAGAACTCTATGGTGCTGAGGCGCAGTGCATGTGGTGTATTTATGATTGAACAGAAAGTTTCAAACAGCAGCCTGTGAAATTGGATTTTAGATGTAATGTACCATAAATAAGTGCTATAAAGATTGCCTTTAATGCTATAAATCAGATTTTATTGGTTTCCGCTATCTCATTCTGGTTATTGTATTACCCACAAAATCAGAGGAAATCAAAGAGCTGGAATATTTTTTATTTTAATACCCTATATTCTACTCGGATGGCACATACACCCTCATAGTTTCCTCTTTAGGTAGTTTGGCCAGTGTTGGTAGGTGTCAGGCCCTAGCAACACATCATTGGCAGTGTCTGTGTAAACAAGGAAACTTTGGGATGCCAGACATTTTTAAATGTCCTGTCTGTGAAATACAAGGCAGTTGGATTGGCAGGTTCCTTCTCTCCCTGAGAAGCTAGTTGTCATGTTCTTCATGTCTAGCTGGCGCCCGTGGAGAGTGGCAGGTGAATCATATTTTGCACCTTCTCCAAAGTTCACAGACACAGACGATGGAGCTTTCCACTGAAGATGAGGAGACGCCACTTGCAGCTTGTCTGTGTTATGGAAAGCATCTCTGACCACTGCTATAAAAAGGTGGTCTTCCTGGGTATTTGGTTTGGAACACTTGCCCCACTCTGTCTCTTACTGTGACGGTTTTGTTTTCATTCGAAGTGGCTTTAGTTGAGAAATTCAACAGGCGGTTGTTGTTGTTTTTGTGGTAACGTAAATGAACCTATAGAGGCCAGCAAATTACAGTAACCTAAAAATGAGCTACTTAGTAATTGGGCATGGTCTCAGATGCCTATAATCCTAGTAATCAGATGCCAAGGCAGGGGAATTATTATAATCCCAAGGACATCTAGGAGACCCTATCTCAAAAAAGTAAAGTAAATCAAAGTGAACTTATTAGTGAGCCAGTTAAAGCCGCAGTCATCAAACTACTTGCAAGGTGGTTTATGGTTGGGTAGCATGTCACTGTTCTTAGGATTTTCTTTCACAGTCCTATGCCTTGAAAGTTGCCTTTGAAAGTCACTTCCTTTTCGTTAGTTGAGCAAGAAGCCATATAATACAAAGATCAGTACATGGGGGACGTCTCTCGAGAAGAGCTGGGTAAGGAGCTACAAATTTATCATGCTTCACCCATTAATTAATTAATACAAGTTGTGCTATCATTAGTTAGAAGTCCAGCCGAAAACCCAAGTCCACTTACTAATCAGAAACAATGCTGAACTGTGTGTTTTGTGTTAATTATGGAGAGATCTAATTTCCACAAATGCTTTAGTGATCCTCAACTTGCTAGGCCAAAAGCCATGTGTATCATGAACACTGCTGATATAATGTCTGTCTGAGGCTGGCAATTATTTTTCCCCAACATAGGAAATTTCCTGGTGCCACCCTTCCTGGCTGTGAACTGAACTGGAAGAACTGAAGGGATTACTCTGATCAGAGCTTGACATTTATGGCTGCCTGAAACACAGCCAAGGAGTGAGCCCTAGACCTGGGAGCAGCTGGGCGGTAGGCTCTGAGCTGACACTCGTTCTGAGCTGCACTCTATTTCCTGGGAGTGCCTTCAGCTTCCTGGATTGAACCAAGAACGACCCCTTGCCTGTAACTGTATGTGCAGCTGCAGCAGGAGCACGGGGTCGCCTGGCGTTGCAGATGCTCCTCGCCTATCCTGGCGCTCTCTTCATGTCCTCATTGGAGCTTCTGTCTCTCGGCACTGCCTTTCTTCATGGCACCATCACCAACAGGAACACCTCTTTTTCTTTCTTTTCTTTTCTGGAACAGCTAAGACAGTTTATTTATTTATTTATATTTATTCTTTCACAAGTCCATTAATATGTATAATATACTTTTATAATATTCCTTCCCATTATCTTCTTTCTTAATCAATTCTTCCTCCCACAGAAACCCTGCTTCTTTCCAGAAGTCCCATTCACTTTATTTTACTTTATTTATTATAGTTTATTCATTTTGTATCCCAGCTACAGCCCCCTTCCCCATCCCCTCCCAATCCAACCCTCCCTCCCTCTTCTCCTATGCCCCTCCTCCAGCAATTAAAAACAAGGGAATCATGAAATTTGCAGGAAAATGGTGGTATCTAGAAAAGATCATCTGGGGGAGGTATCCTAAAAGCAGAAAGACACACATAGTATATACTCACTTATAAGTGGATATTAGACTTATAATCTGTGATAATCATACTAAAATCTGTACACCTAAAGAAGCTAAGCAAGAAGGAGGACCTGGGTAAGATGATCAATCCTCACTCAGAAAGGCAAATGGGATGGACATAGGAAGAGGGAGAACACAGGGAACAGGACATGAGCCTATCACAGAAAGCCTCTGAAAGACTCCACCCAGCAGGGTATCAAAACATATGCTGAGATGCAAAACCAAACTTTAGGCTTATGAAAGAAGGGGAAGAAAGAAAGACCTGGAGGGAACAGGAGCTCCACAAGGGGAGTAACAGAACCAAAAAAATCGTGTGCAGGGGTCTTTTCTAAAACTGATAGCCCCAAAAGAGGACCATGCATGGAGATAACTTAGAACCCCTGCAAAGAAGTAGCCCAAGGCAGCTCAGTATCCAAGAGGGTTTCCCAATAATAGGACCAGGGACTGTCTGTGACATGAACTCATAGGCTTGCTCTTAGATCACCTCCACCTGGGAAGGGAGCAGCCTTACCAGGCAACAGAGGAAGACAATGTAGCCAGTCCTGATGAGACCTGATATGCTAGGGTCAGAGGGAAGGGGAGGAGGACCTCCCCTATCAGTGGGCTGGGGGAGGAGCATAGGAAAACATCTCTTTTTCAACATCAGACCAACCATACTCCCCCGATAATATTTTCAAAGTTTGTACCCTTCTCTAGAAAAATGTTTTAAAAAAATAAAAAAGCATTGTTCTGTGGCTTACTTGGTTAATCTTAACGGATTGTGTCCCCTACCCAACAACCAGATGCGAATATTTTTCAGCAAAGTTGAGTTTACTGCACCACGGCAACCGGCAGATTGCTACAAACCACGTGCATCTTTCTAAACAAAGGAAAAGGTAGAGGTTCTTAAAGGCTTTGGAGAGATAATAGAGTTCAGGTGCATTTTAAATAAGGAAACGTTTGGATAGGCTCAAAACAAAACAAAGCTGTGTGCAAAGGACTTAACATCCAGTCTAGACCTTGAAGTGGATCTAAGGTCCTGCTTCCTTGGAAACTACAGGTAAGATGGAGGTAGAATGGTGTGTCCAGGAACCCCCTTAGTCACAGCATGATACCTTTGCTGGAAATTGAGACATTCTGTGTCAAAGCAGAATTTGTTTTCATCTATGTAGTTCTTCTGGTTTTAGCAAACAAGAGAAATTGAATGATGTTTTGATGTTTCTGTTTGTTTGGCACTGGCTGTGCAGGGAAGGGCTTGCTTGGGTGTAATAGGGTCTCTTCCCCTTGCAGCTGGTTCCAGCTCTGTCTGTTCCAGCTGTTGACTGCTCAGGCTGTTTCCTTTCTCATTTCCATGCTTACGTTGCTATTCCCAACATCGTTTTGGGAAGCGTAAGTGTTTAAAGAACCAAGTTCTCAGAAGAACAGAACTAAATTGTTGTTGAAATGTGCAGGCTGAAGAATATGGAGGACTTCGGATAAGGGTTGATCAAGCAACATAAAAAAATCATGAATCGTTTCTGCTGCTCTGTTGAGTAAAAATTAATAAAAGTAAAATGTCTTATTTCTGTTTTCCTATGGCTCTCTCTAACTCCAATTTTGCCTTCATATTAAATACAGCTTCTTTTTGAAGCTTGCAATGATTAAAAACTGGGATTTTAATTGTAGCTCAGTTTATACAATCCTCTCAGTTCTTCTTTCTTAATAACAGCTTCACTGGCAACTTCCAACTCCTCATTCTTTCTCCATTCATATCTGACTTCACTGTTTAATTTATTTTTGAGGTTTTACAGTTCAAGTATTTTATTTCTATTAATTCCAGGTGGCTGTTTTTCAAATTTTTCTAGCTCTGTGATAGCAGTCATGCATTTTACATAATTTTGTCTTCTCCTATTGTGTCCTTCATTGTTTTAAATAACTTAAATCTTCATTTTACACCTTGCATTTCCATATCTGAAATCATCACAGATTGATCCCTTTTACCTTATCTGTGGACTCCCCAATGGTAAATCTCTCTCTCACTCACTCTCTCTCTCTTGTTCTCTCTCATACTTGAAGCTTTATTCAGTACTGTCCCATGCAACCTGGGCTGAGCCTTCATGCGGGACGAGGGATAGAGACGGGAATCTCAGGAGCACTGCCAGCCAATAGATTGCTTATTTGAATTACAGGCTGTGGGACTCTGTATCCTGCCATAGCAAAACTCAGCTATGAATTGCTGCAAGGACATCAATGAGGTATAGTCTCAATGGAGAAGTTACTCACACTGACCAGTGCATACCTAGTCCTTGCGGACTAGGAGAGACACCTTGTCAGTCCACACTTTGCCAGCTGGCTGGACTTCAGACTTTTCAGATGGACCAAGTTACAGTTTTTAATGTTTCAAAGACCAGTGATAACATTTCTTATCCCCATCAAATCTGTAAACTGGTAAGCTTTTCATCCGGAGAGCACTTCCGTGCAGTCAGTCTGTGCATGGCCAAGCGTACCGTCCTGCCTTATGCTTCAGATCTTTCTTCCATTTGGATCTCTACAGCTTACCCATCAGTCTCCATACTTGTAGGAAAATGACTGTACTTCTCGGGGCCTGACCATGCTGAGAGACTTCTCTCATTTCCTGTAGGCTCCACAGCTGTCCACCAGAAAAGGATAATGTATTACACTTGACATTGCCAAGTGCATTGTACCAAGGTTTCTGGGTAGGCTTTCCTGCTGTATGTTTGTCCATATGTGTAGGTATAGGCAGACACAGCTATCATTATATATGCAGAGAGTCATTGGCTGCATTTTCGTTACAGTGTCTGAAAACACAATGCTGGAGATGCTTAGGTAGGGAGACTGCTGTAAGATCAAGTCAACCCCGGCTGCATGAGAGTACAAGACCAAGTTATAGCAACCCTCTTTCATTGCCTGGCTATGGCTTTTTTTTTTAACTCACTTAGGCAAATCCTCTTGTGTCTACCTTTATCTATACATCACCTCCCTTACCTTTCTCCTTCCCTTTGGTATTAATATTATTAATGATAGAAAGACATGGATCAGGAACAGAACCTGCCATGGTTATTGCAAATTAAATGTTATCTCTGGTCTGCAAAACAATCACTTCTCCCTGGTGGGATGACCTAGCCAGCCCACCAAGGAAAAGGATCCAGGAAGTTCTGATGGGACCTGATAGTGTAGGTTCAGATAGTAGGGGAGGAGGACTTCCCCTATCGGTGGACTAGGGGAGAGAGATAGGGAGAAGAAGGAGGGAGAGAGGGATTAGGAGGAGATGAGGGAGGGGGCTACAACCAGGATACAAAGTGAATAAATTAATGATGATGATAAAAGAAAAGAAAACTGTGACTCGGTCCACCTGAAAAGTTTGACTGGCTAGGTTTAGACTGCCCATGTGTCTCTCCTGCCCCATGAGGACTGTGCACTGGTCAATGTGAATAAATCTTCCACTGAGGCTACTTCTCAGATCTGTTGTAGCAATTCATGTCTGGAGTTTTACTGTAGCAGGATACAGGCTTTCATGTTAACTTATGGGTTACCGGACGATGGAAAATAAGTCCAAGTGAAGAGGGGAGTGTGGAGCCAGTGTGGCTCTCAACACACAGGAGGCTGGGACATGAGGATTGAAGGTTCAAGGCCAGCCTGGGCTTCACAGTAAGACCCTCCTCACAAAACAAAAAAACTAGAACAAAACGAGGCAGAAGCAGGCAGATCTCTGTGAGTTCGAGGCCAGCCTGGTCTAAAAAGGAAGTCAAGGACAGCCAAGGCTACACAGAGAAAAAAAAACAAACAAACAAAGTGTATACATGGCTAAAAGAACAATAATAAACTGGAAATATGTGCACTGTAATCTGCTTGAAAGCTAGTACCAAATCAGTACCTTAGAAACCTCACTCTGATCACAGAATCCATATGTTCTGCAGAAATAATGCCTTAGAAGATATGCCATTGATGTTGATTTCTTTGTACATATGTGTGTATAGGTATGCATATACATAAAGCCATAAGTAACACATATTTTTATGTTGCCCATGTGTTGATTGCAGGTGAACAGAATAATGCATTCTTTCTCTTGCTTCATTTGTGAAGCATTATTTTTAAGATTTGCTCATGCTGCTTCATGCAATGAAAACATTAATTGTTTACACAACTGTAATTGAAGGAATACAATATGTTTATGGTTTATTCTGTGGTTAGCTTAGGTTAAATTTCTTTCCAGCTTGGGCAGCTAAAAAAAGGAGGTGTGTTAGAATTTTTGAGCCAGTGTCTCTGTGTACACATCTAGAAGTTTCTTTAAGTCTGAATCCAGGGAACAGGAGTGCTGGGCTGTACACCATGCCCATGCCCAATGTTACAAGGTGTAACAAAGCACTTACCAAAATGATTATATAAACTTACACTCCCAATTATATGTAGGAGTTTGCATACCTCCCCATTTTTTCCAATACTCAATTAAAAGAGATACTGTTCCCATTTTTCTCCTTTTGATTGGAGGCAGGCTATCATGCAGCCCAAGTCTCGGGTTTGCTGTTTAGTCTAGGGTGTTCCTCCTGCAGACACTGCTTGGTGCTAGGGCTAACAGGTCTGCTCACATGGTGGTGAAGACCCAACCCAGGGTTGAGTGCATCCTAAGCAAGCCTTCTCTCTGCCAATTGAGGTCCACCTTCAACCATTTAGTTGGCCTTTAATAATTCATATTTTAAGCTTACTATGTAGCTAATATTTAGCACACATTTCGAAAATGTAAATTCCTTAGTAGGATTGAGCATGGTTTCTTTCATTTATGAATTTTTCTTGTTTTTGTTTTGTTGTTGTTTGTTTGTTTTTGAGACAAGGTTTCTCTGTATAGTCCTGGCTAACCAGGAACTATCTCTTTAGACCAGGCTGTCCTTGAACTAAGAGATCCTCCTGTCTCAGCCTCCAAAGTGCTGGAATTACCATTGTGTGCCATCATGCCTGGCTCATTTATAAACTTTTAATTACATGGTATTTCAAAGATATTTGCCCATTTTTGTGTTATTTCTAACTTTTTATATAATGGATTATACATGTATATAATGCATGTATGTATACATACATGTATGTATGTATCCACACATATATACATATATGTAGACATATTTAGTTATTTATTCCAATTTCTAATACTGCTTTTGTTCTCCTGGTAAAGAATGTATGTCTTTGTTGCATATGAGACGCGCGTGCGCGCGTGCGTGTGCGTGTGCGTGTGCGTGTGCGTGTGCGTGTGCGTGTGCGTGTGTGTGTGTGTGTGTGAGTGGTGTATGGGTACCCAAACATAAGACCTATATGAGGAGACCAGAGCAAGATATCTTGAGTCTTTGTCTGTTACTCTCTGCCTTATTCCGCGGAGGCAGGGTCTCTCAGTGCTCCAGAAGTTGCTATTTGGACTGAGGTGGCTTCCCAGCCAATTCCTAGGATCCATCTGTCTCTGTTTCAGAACCTTTAAATTTCACTCAATCTTGCTTTTCAACTTTTACTCCTATTTCTTTAGCCTTTCAAAACTATTCAAAACTCCTTACCCAGATTTATATCTTGAAATATTTTGTTTATATTTTTCTCTACTAGTTTCAGAGTTTTGACTGTTGTAAGGACCTTGTTCCAGTGTAAATTTGTGTGTGTGCAAAGTGAGCTACAGCTCTGCCGTCATCCTTTCACACATAGATGCCTTTTACGTCTCCGCACCGTCTGTCCATCTGTCACTTTTTTTCCTACTGTCCATTTTGATGCCTCTGTTGAAATTGAGGTGAATGTGGATATGTAGGCTTATTCTGGGTTTCTATTCTCTGCCATTGAGCGGCGTGACTCATGTGGCGTGCTGTTTTATTACTATGGCTCCATAGTATAATTTGAGGCTGTGTTGTGATGCCTTCAGCATTGCTCTCCATGTTCAACTTCTCTGTAGCAAACTGCAATTTATTCTTTCATACGATTTTTTTTTACTAAGTTTTAAAGAATATCACTGGAGTTTTGATGGAGATTGTATTCAATTCTGCTAATATAACCATTTCCTAAGTATTTCCTGATTTTTGTGTATAAAGGATATTGTTTACATGGTAGAAATCCTGTAATTTTTTTTGGATTATCTTGGATTCGGCTAACAAACACTGAGGGGAATTTATAGCATTTATATGCATGTTTATTTAAAGGGCATGTTTTATGGCCTCTCATGACTGCAATTTTCATAAATAATTCATACCTTCCTAAAATGATGGTGTAGTCTCGAGCTGTTTGGTACATTTTAATCAGGTTTGTGCTATCTAAATCTTTATCACCTCACTGGCTCTTTGTTTGGCTGGTCTTTCAGTGTCTGGGAGAGTAGGCAGACACCTCATAATAACTTGGTGAATTTGTTGTTTTCTCATTAAGAAGCAGCAAAATGTCAGTGTACAGCCACATTGTTGTATTTCTTTTATCTGTAATCCTTAACTGGTTTATTAAAATTTGCATCATCGAACAGAGATCTTATTTGTCTATGTCCATAGGTTTTATTTCCCACTAGCATATATTTTACTCTTGGTGATATTTGGAGTTAATATTTGTATACATAACTGTTTTCATTTTTTTAAAATGTGTATACGAGTACACACACATATATTTATGAGTGAAACATGTATATTTATGTATATTCATTTAACTTTTGTAATACTAGATAGAATACTTCATTAGTATTTTATTTTCTATTTCTCTTGTTCAATTTGTATCTTGTCATTTTTTCTCAATTTTTGCTTCCTTTTTAACTACAGTTTTGTAATTATATCTGAAGTTCATTAGCTATCTTTCTCCTAGTTACTGTGGATTATTTTGACATGCATACTTAACACTGCTTAAAGCTACTCATTATTTTGTTCTTATCTCACATGATATAAAAGATTATTATAGTGTTTTCCTTAGAGTGTGATGCTTTCCTCTCTCAACTTCTGTACTATTATTTCCCAAACCTGTTATGTTTGTGTTTTCCTTAGGCCCCCACAGGGCAGACCATTTTTGCAGATTCATGTGTGTTTGTGTGTAACAGTTTACCAGGTTTTTTACTCAGAACCCAATCTTGCATTTCAGACCTTCCATCTGGTCTAATTTTCTTTCTTCCTGAAGCATGTCCTTTAGAATTTCATTTAGAGAGTCTGTATATAATGAACACTCACAGGCTTGCTTTTATCAAAATGTCCTTAGCTTGCCTCTGTTCTGGAAACTTAGGTTTTCTTGCGTTGATGGTTTTCAGCATGATATTTTCCCCTCAGGATATAGGGTGCTGTCTTCTGATATCTGTGACTCTATCAAATCATCACTCATCAATATGATTGTCTGTTTGTAAGTGACATTCACTTTTCTCTGTTTCTATTAAATCTCTCCTTTTTTTTCAGAAATATATCACCGTCACTGTCAGTGTGGCCAAATGTAAATATTTTTCTTAATTCATTTAGCTTTGATGTCATTGAATATTTTGGATCAGAAGTCAGTGTCTTCAACACATTGTTGGATATATTAGTTATTTTAAGTCTTCCAAAAATTTTCCCCAGTTTTATCCATTTCCTCAGATATGCTGTGTTTATTAATTCAATTTTATCTGTATATTTTTCAATCCTGTCAAGCTTTTTTTCAGCATTGTTTTCTCCCAGTTGATTGTTCCAGGTGTGCACTCAGGTTTGCGATTCTGTCTTCGATGATGTTGAGTCTGCTGTTGTTTTATCCCGCTGGATTTTTAAATTTAATAATTTAATAGAGCTAAATCATGCTTTGAAAATATGATTTGTTTTGAAAAATCAGACTTGTGCATAGGACCAGGCCTTTACACGCTATGGCTTCCTGGGGTTCCTTATTTGTGGCATCTGTTTCTTTGTTTCTTTTAGTGTTGTCTTGAGAACTGTTTGCCCTACAGCTTGGGGTTATGACCCGCTAGAGAGGATTTCCAGGACCATGGAATACACATTTAATTATTTTCTGTTTGGTATTTTCACGTCCCAAGTATGAAAGTGAATCACAAAGGCTTTATTCCTCATAACGATTAATTTGTGTTTTCTAGTCTACCCTTCACACCTAGTGGCAAGTCCCCTTCTTGTCTCCTGGGGACAAAGATTGTTTATATTTTACTCTTCTGGGGCCTGGGCTTTATGTGGAGCTCTCTTAGCTTCCTCTCTAGGGGCAGACTGTGCTAGGGCTCTCACCTTGTATCCTGACACGTGGCACATGTAGAGCCAATGACCCAGACTCTGAACATCACCTCTGGGATGCCTGGGACTGTGGTGCTCTCTCATTTCCTCTGGGATTTGACTCTCAGACCTTTCCAGGTTTTGCTTCAGTTTGAATTCCTTTTTACCTTATCAATTAGGGATTACTTGAAATATACATGCTTTTAACTTTAGTTATATTACCTATTCTTCACACTATTAAAAAAATAATTATTGAGAAAATTGAGAATTTCAGAAAACACAAGTCTACTCTAGGATTTTGTTGCTTTTGTAATGCCAGTTAGAATAGAGATAGAAAGAAAAATCATGTTTAATTTTTATGTTTTAGACAAACAATTCAGTTCAGCATTATAATTATAAATGAATGGTTTTTAACTTCTAAAGGTAAAATAAAAGCAGAACAGTCCTCACGTGAAACGGCCCATACCTGTGAGATGAGTGGTCACCGTGAGCAAGCACTCTGTAGAGTGGTCACTGTGAGCCAGCGCTCAATAGATACAGGTGGCAAATGTGTGAGCTTGGCAAAAGTTGATATTTCAGGCAAACGCCTTCAGTTCAAATGGAAGGCTTGGAAATAGGGAGGGGAAAAAAAAACAGTTACAAATAAGACCTCCAGGTGGTGTTTTTGCTCTGTGCCTGGTAATTGTGTATTGATACTTCCGTGGATCTAACATCAGTACCCTGTGGCCTACTCACACCAAGGACTGTGGAGCTGATAAAGGTTTTAGTGTGAGAGATCACCCATAAATGCTATATTTTTTTTTCAAAAGATTAACAGAAGACACTGTGTCCAATGCTAAAATTTAATGAGAAAAAAAAAAAGTTTCAAGTTGAACATGGCAGTTCCCGTGTTAGATCTGAGATTACTCAGCCCCAGCTGTGGCATCCCCTTGGTTGCTGCTGCCCAGCGCATGCTGCAGATTCCCCCATAAACTACCATTAGCAGAGTTAGGCCATGTCATAGTTCTTAAATATCACTCAAGACTCTTCCAGAAAATGTGGCAAAATTTCCAAAACCGCAGTTAATTTCAATTCACTCTGGTGAGTATGTGGTATATTTCTTAAGAATTTCCGTAGATGAAGGGTCCATGAAATCTTTATTTAAAATGTCCCAGAAGGTAGAGAGAGTGCTGGCGCTGCGCCATTGAGAGCTGGACCTAAACTCCCACACAGAGCGGAGCTCCGTTCTGTTGAGTCAGGAGTGGATGAGGCACTCTGCTGGCTACGGACGCTGAGGTTTGAGACTCTTCTACAAAAACACAGAATTAAAAGGTGGCAACTTTAGGAACTGGGTTTGGGAGTCAAAGCTCCGTCATTTGTGCAAGAACGGAGCTTTAAAAACGATATTGAGAGAGTGAGTTCAGCCCTTCACCGTATCCTCTGTGTCTTTCATCTTTCACCAAGTGAGAATGGGCCTCAGCACAAGCTGAATACGCTGGGTCTTCTTAACATGCAGAATGTAAAAAGTAAGTTTTGTTCCTTATGCATTACCTAGTCTAAGGTATTTTGTTACAGTTGCAGGAACTGCCAGTTTGTGAGCTAAAGCTGAGCTTTCCTAATTTAAAAGATTGATTTATGGAAAGTGGTTTGCAAAGGCCCAGACAAATAATATAATTTAACTTCTGAAATCAAGATATAGTTTGCTGTTTACAATTCAGAGTTTTTATATTTCTTTGCAAGGCAGTTATAAGCACAGACCTTAGAACAGAAGGAACTTAGGCCCCCCCCTAAGGCTGAAACCTCTGCTTTGGAGAAGGAAGATGGTCATTGTTTTTGCCATACACAGACTGCCTCGTGAGCTCTGAGAACCTTATCTACCGGATTCTGGCCCCGAGCAGCTTCCATGGGAAAGCAACTCACCGTTTTAAGTGACAATACTGCTTCATTTTTATCTCAGTGTTGATGGTGACACTTTGATAGTGCAGGCTGTACACTCACCAAGGATGAAGGAAAGCGCTGCCTCTGTCCATATGGTGCGTCGTCTGCATGGATTCGGCAAGACATCAGTAGAAAAGATGCGTTGGGACCAGTGCATGTGATGCCCATGTTCACAGTGAAATCAGCCAAGTACTTGTGTGGCTCTCTCCCTCGCTGGGCTTCAAGCCACTCTTATCGCCAGAACCTCTCCTCATTCCTTTTCTGCCCTTTCATCTTCCTTCCCTGTCACTCCTCCAACCCAGAGAGTTGGCAGTGTGCCTCTTCCCTACAGTGAGTCAAAATACGGAGAAACAGACCCATCCCCTGAATCTGCCAGCATGGGTGAGCTCATCAGCAGGCCTCCGTTCCTCAGATTCCCACACAGGAAGGCAGGGATATACAGAGGAGGCATGTGCACCAACACGACAGGGAAGGCAGAGATGAAGGACCACTGCGGAAAGCAAAACAATCTCAGCTCGGGTCAGGAACAAACAGTACACAGTTCTCTTTGCTTAAGAATAAAATTCTTAGTCATGAAGGTTGGTTTAGGCACTGAGATTTTTGTGTGTCTGTTGAATGAATACAGCATGCGCCAAAGGAACTAGAGAATAGTGATTCTAGAAATACTTGGAAATAGAGGAACAATTAGATGTTTGTTGACTCATTACTTCAATTCAAACATGGTGACACAGAGGCCCAGCACTACTGTGGACTTGTCTGTAGACACTGTGTATGAAGGAGTATTTGCTTTGCTGTGTATGCCACAAGTTCACATGTAATGGAGGTGGATGGTATGAGATGGGGTTTAAGTCTTTCTCTCTATTATGATGGTATTTAGACATGGAGTCTGATAGTCTGGGTACAAACAGGTTCATGTGTTTGGACACTTTCTCTTCTGTTGGTGGCACTGTTTTGGAAGGCTTAGAAGGCAGAGGAGACAGGACCTCAATGGAGGAGTTGGGTGACAGGCCTTGAGGACCTACTGCTCGGCACTGTTTCCTGCCTCATCTCTCTGCTTCCTGTTCTGCTGAGCTGTGAACAAGCAGTTACTGCAAAGCTGTAGCTCACCATGCCTTCCTCATCACCCTTGACTGCGATCTACAAACTGGGGAGCAAAATGAACCTTCACTCTCTTAGTTTTCTTTTTGGCAGCTGTTTGCTCATGCTGATGAGAATCTAGGGCTTCGGAGGGGTAAACGCACAAAGGCGATGTGATTCTCTTAGAGTGATTGGCGGCTGCCCTTAGGAACTGACACTAGAGATGCCATTGCACTTGATTCTGGTTTTCAGGCCTCTACAAATGTGTTGTCAACTTGATACAAGTTAGGGTGATCTGAGAAGAGGGGACCCCAAATGAGAAAATGATCCCATCAGATTAACCTGTTGTCGAGTCTTTGAGGCAGTTTTTGATTAACTATTGACATGAAAGGGTTCAGCCCTCTGAGTTTGGAGCCATCCTGGGCAGGTGGTCTTGGAGTGTATAAGATAGCAAATTTAGCAAGCTATGGAAATAAGCCAGTAAGATGTTTTACCTCTAGAGTCACGGCTTCAGTTCTCGCCTCCAAGTTCATGCCTTGAGTTCCTGCTTTAGCTTTCCCTGATAATAAACTGTAACTTTTAAGCCAAATAAACCCTTTCCTACCCAGCTTGCCTGGGTCATGATCTTTGCCATAAAAATAGAAACAAAACTAAGACCAGAACTACAAGAACGAAGTTTTTCTGTTTTACAAGCCTCTATTTTATGCTGCTTTCTCATACTCAGCCAAGCTTGCCATAGTAAGTGGTATCTGTGAGGAGGAATAAAGGGCAGATGTCCTTGCATTCTGCATTTGAACCAAGTATTTGCCCAATATCCTGCTGATATTCAAAGCATGGAATTATGGAGGAAAAACTATCAGTAAAAAAGATAGAATGATAGATAGATAGATAGATAGATAGATAGATAGATAGATAGATAGACAGACAGACAGTCTCACTTGTTTTATGGCACCAATAGGAAACAGGTATTTATAATGCTGGACATTTTGGCTCCTTGGCAACTTGAATGCTGTCCACAAAATGCTCCTTCTCTTCTCATAACAATGGTAATATTTTTGGAAATGTTAGAGTAAAAACCTGGGTTCCGATACTTCCACTAAGTTAGGCTTAGACACCTGTCTTCAATATGCCAACTAAAGTCATAATTGATTTTGTAAAGCATGGAGGGAAGATTTATTTAATGTAGATATATTTGAAAAGATAAAGAGACACACCCAAGTTTATCTTCATGATGCAGAAAGAAATTTTAGTTTTAAGTGGAGGGTAGGGGGTAAAACGGAGCTGTCCTGAATAAGGCATCATTAACTTATCTGTGATTTTAATTAACTCAGCTCCTATTTCTCTGTCTGTCCTGTATTGTGTGAGCCCCCTTCCAGGAGACAGGTCCCGCCCCACCTCTCACATGTCCCAGCTCTGCAGACTTTTCCTTCCCTAGTATGAGACTCTTGGAGAAAATTAGATTTACTTGGGTTCCAGGGTCTCAGTGGTCTAATCATCAAGGGGAGGTTAATGGCTCTCCTTGGATCGCTTTTCACCTTCCAGGACAGTTGCAGTCATAGAAATACAGAAAACTTAGGTCTCACTCATCCACTCTTTCCTAAATACTTATTAAATATTCTCTGTAGTTCCTTTGTTTTAGGAAAGTCTAAAAAGACTTTCTTCTTACCAAAATATGTGGACATTGTGTTAGTTTTACTCTGCAAAAGTGTGATATGAGCTCTGTTTTCTGCCCTTTCTATGAAAGCATATCTAAGACCCAGGTCCTTCCCCCTGTATGAAAACATCTCTGGGATCTCTAAGATCCCAGGCCCTCCCACCCTGTAGCTCACAAACAGCTCTGACTTGTCTTTTACATCTTTTTATTTATTCCTCTCTTATTCATTACATGGAGGCAGCAGTCTCCCTTACCTTCACTCTCCAAACTCCCCTCCCGGATCAGCCTGCTCGGTCATTTCCCTTCAGAACACAGAAGGCCTCCCAGGGCCATAACTGAACACAATGTAACAAGTTACAATAATACAAGTCACAAACCCTCATTTCCAGGCTGGACAGGGCAAAAAGAGCCCCAAGAGCAGTCAAAAGAGTCAGAGCAGCTGCTCATTATGCTCCAAAATGGTGTTTCTCCTCTAGGTTTCTCAGATACCGATCACCTTGTCTTGAGCAAGTTATTTGTGAGAAATTTTATCAACTTTCAAAGATTATTTCTATGCCTATAAAATCATGGGTCCTATAATTTAACCTCAGTTTCTGATTCCTACTTAGTTTCGAGCTCATATAGCTCAGAGCCCAGGGACTTCTGGAAGCTCATTCCTCCCTCTTTGACCAAGCAGGATGTCCTGCTTGTGGCCTAGTCAATGTATTTTCTTGGCCTTAGCAACAATGCCCTGATATGGGCCCCTAAGGCCTTTCAGCAAGACTATCACAACTGACTCCTCTGGATTCTCTGTTACCAGTTTGCACAGAAAACCAATGTTTCTATTATGTTCCCATTTCAACAAATTAAAAAGGAATAATAAGTGTGATTCTCTTGGGGTTAATTTTTTCAGTGTTTACCTTATTATTAACAGTAACAGATTATTACTGTTTTGACTTGCCTAGACATTGTGTACCTCTCTAGTTTAAAGATACATGTTTCTCAGAATAGCCCTTGTTTGGGGTGAAATCCTTTGAAGTCCCTTCTGTGTTTCCTACTTCATGCTCTCCTACCTTCATTTGGACCACTACCCTGCCTAGAACTACCCCATACTCCAAAAACTTTTCAGTTATTACCCACTTCTTTGTTAGGACTCAGTTCTGATACAATCTTTTCACATCAGCCTCTCCAGCCATATCCCCAGAGTTGCACACCCATCTGCTATGATCTCTTTGGCACTCTGTGCATAGTTCATGGGACTTCCAATAACAACTTATAAAATGTACCCATGGCTAGCATCTATATTTCTCATGGGGGAGCCTGTGCAGCCCCTTTTCTCCATGGTAGGAATCTGAGTACAGAATGAAGATGAGGTGCTACCAGCCATATACTACTAGTATATACTATATATATATGCTACTAGCCATATACTATTAGCAATGGCCCTAGTAGTATATGATACTATATTGGCCCCATCCTAGGGTTGAATAGAGTAGACCTACAAGCCAGCTACATCTCACACCAAATGAATATGACATGAGCCTGCTCACAGGATGTGGAAACTACCAACTCAGCCTGACAGAGAAAAACAGAGGGAAGGACTGGAAAATGAGTTTCATCCACAGCACTGTGTTCTGCTCTGCCTCATCTGTGTCTCTGCTTCTTTAATTAAGGAAAAAACAATCCCTTAAAATCTTGACTATACAAGCACAGACTACTTCATGGATGGTTTGATGAAATCCCTGGGCACCGTTTCTTTTATCTGGCTTCCGAAATGTTTAAGCCAAGAAGAAAGTACACTTGTCCTTGCCAGGGACTCGCAAAATGTGCTTCTGACTGGCAAAGCACAAAATGCCTCAAAGAGTGAGAACATCATACAACATAGGCTGCCGTGTGATAACAGCAAATGGGCTCTGGTTTGTGTTGAAATGGGTGGGAAGCTACTTACTGCATAGCAAGTATGGGATACTTACCAAGCTAAGAGAACTCAAGAGCACCATTGCCAAGCCTTACTCTCAAACATGGCCCCCACACCAACTAACTTTGGATGAAGTTGCCTGTACAGAATGAGGGAAGAATTTGGCTGCAAGGGTGCAATTTGGCATAGTTCAGCTCTCAGTACTGAAGAAGCCAGCAGCGTGCCATTGGGATTGGGACTTGGCCACATAACTGGGTCCCTCTCTGGCCTCCTCTGGCCCACAGCACAACATGATCGTTTTATTTACTTTTGGTGCTTCACAGTGCCAGAGACACAGCATGGCAGCTCTGGAGGAAAGCAGTGTATTTTTCCAAGAGTCCCGAATGCTAGAAACTCAGAATGGAGTTGACATAAATCTAATGAAATGAAACTGCTCTTTCCCTCCTTCAAATCCCAGAAAGCAGTGGCATTTGGAAAATTGTGTTCTAAACGAGCTGGCAAGGGCAAGAGGTTCAGGGGAAGCCAGCTCTGAGGTTATATATATTTGAAGATGTCTGCTCCAGTCTTTTACCTTCTGCTGTTTGAAGATAAAGCTATTCTGCTTTAGGGAATTAAATTTAAATATCATGCATGGATACCCGAGGGATTAAAAAAGGGGTGGTGTTATACCTATTGGCTGTGGAGAAATAAACTAAAAATCAAAGAAAATGAATGAAAATGCCTTTCCTTGTTGTCTCTTACACATTAAAAGAATAAAAATCTTTAGGATGTTATATTATTTGTAGACTAAAAATTTTGTTAGTATTTGGTCGCTTCAGAGGTTATTATTATACTGTCTGCAGCTTTACACGACCCCATGTTAATCAGTTAAACTGAACTGTTTCAGTTGGACGGAGGCCCAGATGAGACTGCTCACATGCCGGAGAGAAAAAACATTTACCTTCTCACATCAATAGGACAAACAACATTGGAAGCAAACTTGGACAAGTAGCCAGTGTGTGTGTCATCTGTGAAGCACTTGATGCCCCTTTGGCCACACACCGTGTGAGTGCAGAAGTCTTTCTGTCAAAATAACACAGATGATGGAAAGACAGCATGTGGGAGCCAAACAGAGATTAACGTTGAGACCTGGAGAAGTTATTTCATTTACCTTATCCTTAGTTTCCTCTTTTGGAAAAGAGGGATATTGATTTCAAAAACATGCTCTCTGCAGTCGTTGGGCTAGTGTTACCTGGTCCCAGCAAGCAATGTGTAGTACCGACTAATACCAGAATTAAGACAACAGATGAGCAGGACAGATTCTAGATGGTGATAAGGTCAAAGCCACAGAAGCCACATCAGAGTCATGAGTTTATCAACAACATAAGGGATGCCCTCCGGATGCCAGCCATTGGCACCATGGTCCATATTCAATGGTGGATCAAAACAGAAGGCCTTGCCCTGATGGGCAGGGTATCTGCTGAAAAAAAGCAAAATAAACCTGCAAACAAATAATACACCATCCCTTTCCCCCAAAATGGCAGGACCTTGTGGAAGAATCCCTAAGTTTCTTTAAAGCCTGATTTGAAATCCTGTTTTGTTGTGTCTCTGCATGGTGTTTCCATGGTGCCTGAGAAGAATATCTTGTGCAGTGTTGACTTGAAGACCAGTCACTTAGGATTGTTGGAGGAAAGTCAGCTGCAGCTCTGCTGTCTCCTGGGTGACGGCTTCATCATCTACACAGAGAAAAATGTATTGATGTGCAGTCAGTGAAAAGATCCTGAGCTTGTGTGTCTAACTCTTTAGGTTTTCTCAGGGCTGAGAGCAATGCTCATATTTAGGACCTTCAATATCTAGCCTAGGAAAGTCACGGAGAAGCAGGTGAGTCATTCACCAACTTATGATACCCACTTCTTTTAGTTACCTCCAGAGATACACCACTCTACCCATAGACAATAAGATTCTATGAGTTCAAACAACCCTGGAGCCTTATCCAGTCTCCTTGGAAATACCTCTGTGATGACACAACATTAAATTGATGATTCAACAGACAGAGCTTAGCCAAGTTTAGCTTTATTTCTTGTTTAGCCTTGCTCGGGGTGTGTGGTCTTTCCCACTAAACTTTCTTCTAACATTTTTGAAAATTAAATAAAATATGTTGTAGGAATAAGTCTGAAGATTTCCTAGCCATTTATTTTTAATTTGTACCACTTGAGTAATACGCTTTTAAAAGTATTAGGCCATGAACCTGAAAGTCACATGGCTTTTGTTGGTCACCATGTCGCCTAGCTTCTAGAGAAGGATTGCTTTGTTCTGAAGGCCACTTCACTGTTTCCATATCAATAATATAATGATTAATAGTTATAGTTCTGAGACATAGAATCCAAAATACGGAAGTCACGGATCACAGAAGGTCAGTTTTAGAAGCAAATTTATTATATATTCTAATGGTAGCTTAAAAGAAGAAAAGGAGCCATGCTATTTGAGTGAGCCAAGGGAAGTTAGTCACATGGTGGGTAACAGCCACGTGGAAGGGAGCTGAGCTTTTGAGAATGAGTGGAAAGCCTGAAGTACCAGACAAAGCACACTTAGCCTCTAATGCGCGCGCGCACACACACACACACACACACACACAAGACAGAAGGAAAACATAAAACATAGTTTGCAGAAAAAGCAAACAGAAAAATGAATGGCCCAACCCATGTCCTGTCCTGGGGAACCTTCCTGTGTTGGATGTATCTTTTTACACGATCTAGATACTTCAGAGATACATGTTTTTGAAAGATGTTTGTGACACCCTGTATTTGGATTGTGCTTTTTAAAATGAGGTCTTCTAATCACTATGTATCATTTAAATATGTGTCTTTAACATCATTACTAATGATGTGGGGCTTACATATGTTATCTTGTTTGTTTCCTACATATTTTGGATCATTTATATATTTTAAAGGCTTTTTGAAGGCCTTTAAAGGTTATAAATAAGAATTTTCCATTGTGCAATTTTAATGTGCTTTCTCTTGTTTTATTATGTTTTGATTTATTTTCTTAGTAGTTGCCAGGAGGTCTATGCTGACTTTAATACAGGACAATCTAGCTAGGATTTCTACCAGTATAATCTCTGAGCTACCCTGTGCTCAGAGCTTTGGCTTTGGTTCTCTACTCTGTATGTTGTTACAGTTGTATACTTACTGTGTCCACCAGTGTAGATTATGGTAGCTATTTAAGGCCTTGGGTTTTAGAGAAGAGGAAGAATTACACATTGCTCTATTTTTTATATCTACCAGTGTGGTTGCCTTTATTTATGGGCCTGATTCTTGAGGAGGATTTTTAATTACAATCTAGTGTCCTTTCAGTCTCACTTGAAAAAAAATATTTTGGTATTTCTTGCAGGTCAGGAATAAAACAAGCAAAAACTTTATATTTATATTGGACATATTTTATTTCCACTTCATCTTGGACTCTTGTTTGACCATCCTTTTAGCTCTCTTCCTACATCCCACTACCCTCTGTCCCCTATAGTTTCTGATGATGCATCAGCTCTAAATATAATGTGCATCCTTAAATATGAGTTGGTATCTTGCTACTTTTGACTTTCTGTGTCTTTAAATTTTAAGTGTTGATTCTTTGTTGCGGTTTGGATCTTCTTGAATTTATCTTAAGAATTTTATCAAAAAAAAAAGAATTTTATCTTATTGGCCATATAGATTAAGGTACTTAATCAAATTTGGGGGGTTTGGGCCATTTCGTCTTCAAATATCCTTTTTGCTTTTTTCTCCTTTTACTTTCTTTTTCTCCTGGGACTCCTATTATATATATATATATATATATATATATATATATATATATATATATATATATATATATATATATATATATGTATAAATATATATATATATGTATGTATACATATATATATACATTTATACACACACACATACACATACATTTATACACACACATATATATACACACACACACATACATATATTGTTTAACTTGATATGTACAGGCCTTTGAGGTTTGTTATTTTCCTTTGGCTTTTTCTTTATTTGAATCTTACAGTTAAAGAATTTTAATTGACATATTTTAATGCTCACCATTTATAATATTTTTATCTCCAGAATATCTCTCCTCTACTATATGTGGAGAGAGAGCAAGGGGGGGGTACATGTGAGAGGTTAGAAGGAGGGATAGGAATAGGGGACTGGTGTGATTATATTTAAATTTAAATTGTTTTAGTTGTTAAGACTCACTTGAGAACCTACACATTTTGTTAATTTTAATTTTCAAGTCAAACACCCAGTCCTTGATGCACAGAACCCTGCGTCAAGATATTTTTTGGTATCAGCCAGCTTCCCCTTATAGGAAGTTACTGACTCAGAACAGACACTTTCACAGTTTACCATCACTAACAATGTGTTTATAGTTTAGCTCTAGAAGCGCTAACAGGGAGGTTTCTTTCTCAGGGAGGTGGATGAGAATTCCCAAAAAGGTACTTCTGAGCAAACATCACAACAAAATACTATCAATTGCTAAAATCAGCCAACCAACCAAATAAATAAATAAATAGTTTATTTTCTATTGGAAAGTCCATAAATTACATTAAATTTCTTTTCCCAAAAATTGTGTATATTTTATGGTAAGAAAAAATTTTAACCAGGTGGTGGTGATACACCTATGATCCCAGCACTCAGGAGGCAGAGGCAGGAGGATCTCTGTGAGTTTGAGGCCAGCCTGGTCTACAAAGCAAGTCCAGGACAGCCAGGACTACACAGAAAACCCTGTCTTCAAAAAACAAAACAACAAACAAACAAAACAACCAACCAAACCAACAAAATAAACAAAACATAAAAACTTTTTTTGGGAGATACCAAACTGACGCTCTCTCTTAGTTCTGTGTACACTATGATATGATTCTTTGAACTACCTTAAACAATTGCTTTTTTTAGGTTTTTTAAAATTATTTTTAATTAATTATAGTTTTTTTTACTTTGTATCCCAGCTATAGCCCCCTCCCTAGTCTCCTCCCAACCCCACCTTCCCTCCCTCTTCTCCTCCCATGCCCTTCCCTTGTCTACTGATAGGGGAGATCCTCCTCCCCTTCCATCTGATCCTAGCTTATCAGGTCTCATCAGGACTGGCTGCATTGTCCTCCTCTGTGGCCTGGCAAGGCTGCTACCCCCACCAGGGGGAGGTGACCCAAAAGCCAGCCACTGAGTTCATGTCAGAGAAGTCTCTGTTCCCCCTACGAGGAAACCCATTTGTACACTGCTCTGCCATGGGCTACATCTGTGCAGGGGTTCTAGGTTATCTCCATACATAGTCCTTGTTTGGAGTATCAGTCTCAGAAAAGGCCCCTTAGCCCAGAGTTCTTGATTCTGTTGCTCTCCTTGTGGAGCTCCTCGCCCCTCCCTTATAGTTATCTGAAAGGGAAAATGTGAAAAGATTCAGAGGTATAGAGTTGTTTAAAATGTACTATTTAATAAAGGTTCTGAAATTAAAACATGGGTTAACCCCGTGGTTCATTGTTTTTCTGATAAATGCTATCACAGGGCTTTGGGGAATAGGATTACAAAGATGAAAAATTCAGCAACATCTCGGGGATTTAACAAATCCAGTAGCAACCTTGATACCTCTCCTTCCGTTTTTGATTTATTTGGGTTTGTGTTGAGAGAAGCAAGAGCAAAGTCCTCCTGTTAACATGGCAGCTACTTAGCCACATAGGCCTATAGGATCATGTGACTTCACAGAGTTTCGTGATCAGGCTCAGAGAGTGTGAGCAACTACCTGAGGATGTGATCTAGGAGACAGGCTTTAACCTCACATGGTGATTCCTCTGCCCTGTGTCTGCCCCAAGCTGCTGCTGAGCGTTTGATACTGTGCTCAGGTGAGATGTGGCCCTGAACATGCATGAGAATCTTGTGTGCTGCACTTTACTTGTATGTGCTGTGACTGAAGAATTTAGCCAGGTACATCTAATGGAGAAGACCATAGGGTATGAACTCTGCTAGCAATGATGTGCCCTGTATTAAATCACTCCATTTCCACTCACAAATAAACTTGGTATTCATGCTTGATCTTGACTGAAATTTTGTAGTTAGATCCAGACAAGGGAATTTTGAACTCCTCCAATATCATAAAGTGGGAAGAAATGTCATACAAGTTGCTCAGTTGTGGGCTCCCTGGACCGAAACAGTTCATAAGTAACCGAGAACTGTTCAGTGCTACGCCTGGAACTAAGAGGACTTTCAGATTATTTTTCTCTGTGATTATTCATCAGATGCCACTGCAAAATTATATGCTACCAATATCCAAGATGCTATTCAATAGACTCAGGAAATCCGGTAGCAGAAAAATATCGAGGACATTCAAAAATACATAGCAAGAAATGAAAGGATCTGTCATAAAAGCCCAAGTTTAGGGATTTAAAAAATTAGTAATGTAGGTGCATTATGCATTGTGATTAGGGACAGCTGAATTGGCATTTACTGTGACAGGAGTCTCAATTTATTGGATGCATGTCATTGGTATTTGCCCTTTCTTTTTATGTGTCTTCCATGATGAATGGCAGTGCTGAGAAATGAAGAGCCCTTAGCCTCTTCATACTTTACTGGATGCTGGTGAACTTGCCAATTGAAGCTTCTGTAATTTTTGCTTCAAGGTCATTTGAGGGGGCAGAGTCATCCAAACAAGGTCACTGGCTGTGAGCATTAATAGTTGTTTCTTAAAAATAAAAGTCGCAAGAATTTTAGAGCATGGAGGATATAATTACTCCAAGAGGGAAAATAGATGAAGAGAATATTTTCTTTTTTTTAATGTAATTCATTTGAAACAAAATGCGATAAATAGCTCTTGGACAACTAAGGTCGTCTGGTCTGCTCTTGGTAATTCAATTAGAGGAATCTGAAATCGGCAAGTGGGTGGTGGGTGGGAACTGTAAAAGCAGTGAACTGTTAATAATCTGAGGCTCTTCCATCCTTTATGTGGATGGAAGTGGATCAATTATAAGAATACATAAGTCTCCGTATTGTCCTCATTTCATATACGGGCCCTGGGGGAGATTGTACAAGGTCCCCACTGTGGGGACGGAGCTAAGCCTCTTGGAGGAGCTCACTGGCTTCAACATGACTTTTACTTTGGGGAAAAAATGTAACAGCTTTTTTTTTTCAAGTCATAATTTTGACATCCTGAGAGCAGAACACTGCTTGGATTTGGAGCCTGCCTAGTGTTCAGAGTGACCACTCAGTTGCAGGAGGAGAGAACACTTAGGACAAGACAGACCAGGCAGCTACGCTAAGGACATAGACTCAGACAGCATGTGGGTAGAGTTTGTAGGAATTTTTCTCAGAATTTTTATACTTATGTGGGTTTCTTTATACCATCCAGTTGACGCTGTGGGTGGGATCCAAATTTAATTTTTACCCCAAGAAAATCTGCTAACAGTGTTTATATTTTTTCAAGCAAATATAAAAAAACAACCATGGAATTCATAGTTTGAGAAACATAATAATATATGGGAAGAAAATGAGACTATCCTATAAAATTAAAAAAACAATATTTTCATGTATATGTGACACCTCAAAGTTATGTGGGGTTTATTAAAAATTGTGTCATTTTGAATGTTAAGTCCTGTGTCTGGTTATCACAACGTGGATTGTTTGTAAATAATTAAGAATTAACTCTAGGAGATAGACTCCTGAGGTGTGGTGTTGAACAGTCAGTATTCTGGAGCATGATGCAGTAGCACTGCCATGTGACCAAGCTCAGGTTGGGCTACATAGCAAGTACCGTATCAACTTGAGACCTGTCTCAAAACTGACATCAACAGCAAACCTCAACTCGGGAAACTAAAGAAAGAACACATGCTATGTGTTCTACTCTGCATCAGGGAAGATGTATAGAAAAGGCAGATTGTGTAAATGTAGTGTCAGATGTTCTTTTCAACAGTATTGACTTAGCGTAGCTGTCCTTCAAGTTTCTGCCACATGAAAACAGCATTGGACATGCCTGCGAAACCGCTGTGGTCATTTGTGAAGTCAGTCAGTCACAATTCCTGCTTTCCTCAGTGCGCTAGCAAAGTACCTGGCAAGAGCATCTGGAAGAAGCCTTTAAGACCAAAGCCCACCATGGCAGAAAGGACATGGAGCAGAGCTTGTGGTGCCGGGCCATGCTGCGCCAGCAGTAGGAAGGGCGAAGAAGCTGGTGCTCAGCCCACGGGTGCTGCCGCCGGGGATCCCGGTGGGTCTTCCAGCCCCACGTGCCACTGCAGGTCTGTCTGCTGGTTATTCTTGATGTGGTCAAGTTGACAACGGAAATAACTCATCATGTTTTGGTCTGTAGACTTTCAATTTAAGGAAAGCTGAAAGGGAGCAAGTTATTTTTAACCAAGTTCAAGTTCAAACTGAAAGCCTTACGTAATTTCATGAACAACTTGCTGTATCTATTCTGTAAAATACTACAAAGAAAAGTTTCTACCTGGTCCTGACTTATTTTCATATTATAGAAAAAAAAGGGGGGGGGGGAACAGATACATGACCACAGTAACAAAATGAATGTAGACATACTTGAAAACTATGCTGGCGTTTAAAATCTTACTTATCTTTCTTTTGTTTTTACATTTTTATTTTTCTGTGTATTTCTTTATTTGCAGTAGTGTGTGGATAAAACGAATGGCCTCAAATGTGCTAAGTAAGAGCTCTGCCATTGCACTCTATCTTCAGCCTCACTTTCCCTCCTTTAGCAGGGCAATTCATCTGCATCCTGCCTTTACTTTACTACTCTTTATCATGTGTACCCCCTAAAGATGTATACCCAAAACACATTTCAGAGATTTTTTGTTGATTTCCAGCTATGACTAACTGAATGTAGCTTCCATGCTTTCTCTCAAAATTGGCCATGATGGAGTATTTGCACCAGATAAATTGGAAAATGCAAGCTTTACTCTCTTTCCTACAGAGCTGATGATTAAACATTTAACAGCACAGGACTGAGTGTCATCCTAATTTTGAAAATGCACTTGAAGTACAGCATTCACGAAGTAGAAGTCTTTATCTATACCCTGCCCCATGCAGGTGCTTTTCCTCCGTAGGAGTGTTATCATCCTTCATTCCTTCAAAGTTGGTTGCCTCTGGATGGAGTCCTTACTTCTCCTCTTCTTCCTACCTGATCTACAATTAATCCTTTTTATGACTTACACTACAGTTTATATCCTGAGTACTTCCCACACTCCCGTCTCTGACCTCTCTGCAGATAACTAATATTCAGTTATCAGTTTACTATATCTGCTTAGATTGCTGAAAGACGAACCCTCAGATGGGTCGCAGTTAGAGTGAAAGCAAACATCTTACTATAGCTTAGAACACCCTGTGAGGTTCACTAAAGATTTTCTCTCATGGTATCGCCCACTGGGCCACCTCTTGTTCACTCTCCTATTGCTGCCATGACTTTGCTGTTTTGAAGACATCTTCCTGCTAGTTACTCCCTCCCATACGTTCTCCCCAAACCCATACTCACACAGCAAATTCCCTCTACCTCCACCAAATCTTCAGTAATGTCTCCCATTTCCAAGGACTATTACTCAGAGCACAGTGTTCCATAGATCAGTATAACCATATCATTCCTCAGATGGGACCTGTACCCCGCTCTGCTTCTCCTACAGCATGTGGCATTTAATTTACACACTCGTCATGTTTCCCCTTTGTCACGTGCACTTCTTGTCTAGCCTGGCAACAAGGATGTTGGCTGTTTGCTCTCTAATTTATGTCAGCATGCAGAGAGCAGTGACTGGCATGTGGCTAGCATGCTATAAATCTTCATGAATGATTGACCTATCTTGGAAGACAATTCATCATTGGTTTCATTTCTTTGGAACGTCCAACCTACAGCAAAACCTTTCTCCATTTAAGTCCTTTCCTGGTTGTTCACATTTGTGACTCTCCAGGAATGGAGTAAAGTTGTGAATGAGTGAGTTACTACTGGGATCCAAGGGTTGAGGCTAAAATTAGGACTGTGTTTTCTTGAAACAGCTAAGAGCACAAACAATACATAGATGAATTGTGAATATCAAATGGGGCAGTAGAACTTACTGTAAATCCAAATGCATGTGGAAAATTAACTCAAAGCAGGCAGCTCCATCAGAGGACAGGAGATTGAAATAGAGCAATTCAGAGAAGCACAGTGTGAAGCCACAAATGGGCTTTCAAACTTTGTGAATTCACTATCCTGTAAATCCGCTATCCTTCAGAGAAGTAAGTCTGACAAACTTAACACAGGAGATGGTGCTGTTTATCTGGTATTTTGCCATGTGTTCTGTACACTTAATTCCTATGATTCCCCAAATCCGGTCAACTTTATTCTATAGCACCAATGGCAATTGAGATGCAGGCCATAGTTTTTAAATCCTTTCCATTCTATGCCCTTGTAATAGATATTTACTCATCTAATACTTAGTGAGTTCCTACCACGAGTCATGAAGTGAGCAAATGTTTACTTATTCTAGTTTGTTCCTTAAATCATTCCCGTACGTTGTTTCTTTTCCCTTCCTTGTACTATTTTATTTATTCATTTTTTGATTTAACAAATACATTTCTGATCATAGACGTTAAATTTACCCATGCATGATCAATTAAAATGCTTTCTGTTCCACACTCTCATCAGTGATGACCTCAGGATGTGCCCACGCTGAGACGTTGCCTCAGTGTGCCATCCTGACCACAACTTGACATCTCCAGCTTGATGCACCTCCTGCTTCTTGCATCCCAGGTACCTGGATTAACTTTCAAATTGCTGAGTATTCTGTATAATGCTAACTTATGCCATAGCTCATGTTTCTGTATCGGCTTACAGAATCTCCTTCAGCTGCTAAGGTGAGATAAGAGGAACCCCTCTCAAAACACACTTCCCTCACTCCTTCTCACCAGCAGCCATGCCATGGTCTTCCCTCCTCCCTCTAGTCCTACACAGCCATAGATCTGCTCAGGCTGATTTTATTTATATTTTATCATGTGCACTTCTGGTGTGGTGTGTGTGTGTGTTTGGTGTAATCGTGTGTGTGTGTGTGTGTGTGTGTGTGATGAGAAAGAGAGAGAGAGAGACAGACAGAGTTCACCCTTTTACACACAGAGATCAGGAGGAAGTGTCTTGTTCTGTCCATCATTGCATGCTTCACTTAAGACTGGCTCTCTCAGTGAAAGTAAAGCTAGGCTGGCAACCATCAAGCCTCAGCAAACTTCCTGTCCCTACCAGCCTCCTCTCCCCCCAACCCCGCTGAGATCTCAGATAGTGAACTGTGACTTTCTACTCCTTTATTTTTATATACTTTCTTATTCCCATGTCTGTCCCTGCTGAGGACTCATCTGGACCATAGAAGCCAATGTCCCCTTGGTTTTCCATGGATATCCTTTTCTTACCCGAAGTCTTCCATCAGTGCTTTTAGAATGATGACTGTGGTCACATGTGGATTCATAGATTACTGTCATGATACAAACCCAACATTTAGGAGCATACTGACTGTTATATAGGTTTGTTGACGACTATGTCAAATATGGATATCAATATCAGAAAGATGCACGTTACAGTATTAAACTTCCTGTCTTTTTTATTTATTTATTTTTATCTCAATCACAGGTTAGGTACTTTGAATCCCAGGCGTAGCCCCCTCCCTCAGTCCCTCCTACCCTCCCACTCCCTCCCTCATCTCCCTCCTCCCTGCCGCCTCCAAGTCCACCAACAAGGGAAGACCTCCTTCCCTTCCATCCAACCCCAGCTCATCCTGTCTCCTCAGGGCTGGCTGCAATGTCCTCCCCTGGGATCTAGCCAGTCTGTCACTCCCCGGCTTGTATGGGGGAGGGTCAAAGAGTCAGCCATCAAGATCATGACTGAAACAGTCCCTGTTTCCCTGAATAGGGTCTTCAGTCCTACACCGAGCTATCATGGG
>CM053745.1:60250740-60321989 GCA_028658305.1 Pachyuromys duprasi
TTCCCTTCCATCCAACCCCAGCTCATCCTGTCTCCTCAGGGCTGGCTGCAATGTCCTCCCCTGGGATCTAGCCAGTCTGTCACTCCCCGGCTTGTATGGGGGAGGGTCAAAGAGTCAGCCATCAAGATCATGACTGAAACAGTCCCTGTTTCCCTGAATAGGGTCTTCAGTCCTACACCGAGCTATCATGGGCCCCATCCATGCGGGGGTTCCAGGCCACATCCACACATGGTCCTTGATTGTAGAAACCGTCTCATACAAGACCCCTGTGCCCTGCTCAACTTGGTCTTTGTGGAGCTCTTGTTCTCCCCAAGTCTCAACAACCTCCCCCAGATCTATCGTTACTTCTCGCCCTCTGTCAGAGGCTTGATCTCGGGTCTTAATATCTGCTCTGATACATCGCTACATTGACCCCCCCCCCAGAGGTCCTCTTTGGCATGCTCCTGTTCATATGGTATATACTCACTTATATAAACCTATAGGATAGGAAGTTCAAGCTGAAATCTACAAACTTCCTGTCTTAATACAATGCACTGCTAAAGCACATCCGCCGATTCTCTACACATATATGTATCATAGAGATGTCTCCTGACATATATTGGGTCCATTCTGAAAACCCATTTACTGAAAATAAAGTCCCTTAAAAATCATTTAATAGACCCAATACACCCCTAGTTTCCATTTCTCAGCAAGCACACTGTAGAGTGTTGATTCCATCTCTTGATCTTATGATCAGTATCACAAGAGAATTTTATTTGCCTCCTGTTGGCCTGATAAAGATCCAGCATCAAAATCTTGAAGTGCCATTTCTACTGTACATGGTCAGGTCAGAATACTATGAGTCAACAGCCCAAGGATGAAAACTTGAGCTGGGTCTACTAAGAGCCAGGCTTAAATCTCTGGTGCAAAAGAAAAAGTATGTTGAATTATGGTAAATTAAAGACTATCTGAATGTAGATATGAATATCTCTGTGTATATAAGATACAACGTCTTTCCTTTTATCTGAATACGGAAAGTTGGAAAGTGTCACTGGCTTAGCAGAGAGACAAGTCCAGCCTAAGTTAAGTTACCCCATACTACATTCCAGATAAAAGGTTCCATGGTAATCAACATGCCCACAGACAGTGTGAGTGGGAACTGTTTGAAAGGCTGAGGTAGCAAAAGAGTCAGATATGATGTGGAAACAAAGAATCATGTCTTCTCATCTCATTCTAGTCATTATCAGACATCACAGAATCAAGTTAATAGTTACAGCTGTAGCAAAAGTGGCCTTCACGTAACCTGGTCCACTCATAAAATCTCCTCTGATTCAGCAAAAGTATAGTAGGGTATAAGACACCAAATTTTGTTAAAATAATATATACACATTGGGTTAAACATCTACTATTGTATGTAGTGCCATTGTATTTGAATATCTTTTGATATGTACCTAGGTATATATGTAAATGCCTGTATGTTTATAACTGTTTTATAAGCATATGCATATCTTTGTGTGTGCCTGTGTGTGTGCAGTCTCTTCCTCCCCTTCTCTCATTTACTCCCCCAGTTTATTTTATGTCTTCCCTCTTTCTATCCCTCTTTTCTTTCCCTCCCTCCTTTCCTCCTTCCTTCCTTCTCTTAATTTCCTCCCTTTGTTCTGTTTCTTTCCTCATATCTTTCTTTCTCTTCTACTCTCTTTGGTCTGTCTTTCTGTCCTCTACTTTCTTGTTTTGCTTATTAATGAGGTGTGATTTGATTTGATGTACTTGGTATACACATGAAAGGTGCTGATGGTTATAGAAACATCTTCTCTAGGACTATAGACTTTAGTATGTTCATCCTATATTATATGGCTAATATGCACTTATGAGTGAGTATATACCATGTGTGTCTTTCTGCTTCTGGGTTACTTTACTCAGCATGATCTTTTCTAATTCCCACTATTTGCTTGCAAATTTCATGATTTCCTTGTTTTTAATAGCTAAGTAGCTTTCCATTGTATAGATGTTGTACAATTTCTGCATCCATTCCTCTGTTGAGGGACATCTGGGTTGTTTCCTGATTCTGGCCATTATGAATAAAGCTGCTATGAACATGGTTGAGCAAATGTCCTTGTTGTATAGTTGAGCGTAGTTTGGATAAATGCCTAGGAGTAGTATAGCTGGATCTTGAGGTAGCACTGTTCCTAACTTTCTGAGGAAGCACTAAATTGATTTTCATAGTGGTTGTACAAGCTTACATTCCCACCAGCAATGGAGGAGGGTTCCCTTTTCTCCACATCCTCTCCATCATGTGTTGTCACTTAAGTTTTTGAGTGTAAGGTGTAAGGTGAAATCTCAGGGTCAGTTTGTTAAATATTTTTATTTTAATTTTTATTAATTACACTTTATTCACTATGTATCCCTCCATAGTCCCCTCCCTCCTCCCCTCCCAATCCCACCTTCCCTCTTCCTTCTCCACGGATGCCCCTCTCTAAGTCCACTGATAGGGGAGATTGTTCTTTTCCTTCCTTCTGGTCCTAGTCTATCAGGTCTCATCAGGAGTGGCTGCATTGTCTTCCTCTGTGACCCTGGTAAGGCTGCTCCTCCCTCAGGGGGAGGTTATCAAAGAACAGGACAATCAGTTCATGTCAGACAGAGTCCCTGTTCCCATTACTATGGAACCCACTTGGACACTGAACTGCCATGGGCTACATCTGTGCAGGGGTTGTAGGTTATCTCCATGCATGGTACTTGGTTGGAGTGTCAGTCTCAGACAAGACCCATGTTGCTCTCCTTGTGGAGTTCCTGTCCCCTCCTGGTCTCACTATTTCCCACATCTTTCATAAGATTCCCTGCACTCTGCCCAAAGGATGGCCATAAGTCTCAGCGTCTGCTCTGATACCCTGCAGGCCAGAGCCTTTCAGAGACCCTTTGTAGCAGGCTCCTGTCCTGTTCCCTGTTTTCTCCTTCTTTTGATGTCCATCTTCTTTCCCTTTCTGAATGGGGATTGAGTATTTTAGCCAGAGTCCTCCTTCTTGATTAGTTTCTTTAGGTGAACAGATTTTAGTAGGTTTATCCTATATTGTATGTCTAATATCTGCTTATGAGTGAGTATATACCCTGTGTGTCTTTCTGCTTCTGGGTTACCTTACTCAGAATGATCTTTTCCAGTTCCCACCATTTACCTGCAAATTTCATAATTTCTTTGTTTTTTATTGCTGAGTAATATTCCATTGTGCAGACATACCACAATTTTTGTATCTAGTCCTCAGTTGAGGGGCATCTGGGTTGTTTCCAACTTCTGGCTATTACAAATAAAGCTGCTACAAACATGGTTGAGCATGTCCTTATTGTGTACTTGAGAATCTTTTAGATATATGCCTAGGAGTGGTATAGCTGGATCTTGAGGAAACACTATTCCTAATTGTCTGAGAAAGCACCATATAGATTTCCAGAGTGGTTGTACAAGTTTACATTCCCACCAACAGTGGAGGAGGGTTCCCCTTTCTCCACAACCTCTCCAGCATGTGTTGTCACTTGAGTTTTTTATCTTAGTCATTCTGATGGGTGTAAGGTGAAATCTCAGGGTCATTTTGATTTGTATTTCCCTGATGACTAAGGATGTTTTTCGGCCATTCTGTATTCTTCTACTGAGAATTCTCTCTTTTGCTCTGTACCCCATTTTTCAATCGGATTACTTGATTTGTTGCTGTTTAACTTCTTGAGTTCTTCATATATACTGGATATTAGCCTTCTGTCAGATCTAAGGCTGGTGAAGATCCTTTCCCAATCTGTAGGCAGTTGTTTTGTCTCAGGGTCATTTTGATTTGTATTTCCCTGATCACTAAGGATCTTGAACATTTCTTTAGGTGTTTCTCTGCCATTTGATATTCCTCTATTGAGATTTCTCTGTTTAGCTCTGTAGCCCATTTTGGGTTATTTAGTTTGTTGATGTTCTTTCCTCATTTAGGAGGGCAAATGCAATGGACATCAGAAGCAAGAGAAGACAGGGAACAGGACAGGAGCCTATCACAGAGGGCCTCTAAAAGACTCTACCCCACCAGGGAATCAAAGGAGATACTAAGACTCATAGCCAAACTTTCAGCAGAATGCATGGAATCTTATGAAAGAAGGGGGAGATAGAAAGACCTGTAGGGGACAGGAGCTCCAAAAGGAGACCAACAGAGCCATAAAAAATGTCTCCTGGTGTTCCTACAGAGACTGATACCTCAACCAAGGACAATGCATGGAGAGCACCCACCGAAAACCCCTTAGACTCAGTCTTCAAGTGGGTGCCCTAGTAAGGAGAGCAGGGGCTGTCTCTGGCATGAACTTAGTGGCTGGCTCTGTGATCACCTCCCCCTGAATGGTACCAGGCCACAGAGGAAGACAGTGCACCCAGTCCTGGTGAGGCCTGATAGGCTAGGGTCAGATAGAAGGGAAGGTGGTCCCCTATATCAGTGGACTAGGAGAGGGGCATAGGGGGAAAAGGGAGAGGAAGTGTGGGATTGGGAGGAGATGATGGAGGGGGCCACAGCTGAGATACAATGTGAATAAATTGTAATAAATGATAAATAAACATTTAAAAAATTACTCTGCTAAAAAAAGAAATCTTTCCCTGTACTGCATGGGTGATGACCACAGTCCTGGTTTGAGCATGTCTTACCTGTTTGCTCCCAATTGTGTAGAGCATCAGAACAAATTGTTTTGTCTCCTGCTTTGAAAGGAGGATTGAATTCAGCCACAGGGGTGCTTAGGAATCTGTGACATGAATTGCCTCCAGGCTTTGAGCACCTTGTGAAAACGTGCTGCCGTTAATGATAGGACTGGTAATTGTTCTCGAGGCCCGCATTTTGAGAGGTACTGCTCAGCTATCAGCTCATATTTGCCTGACCTGTGGATATAAGACCATCACAGCAAGAAGTATGTACTAAGGACTGCCTCATTGCGTCATAAAACTGAAACCATCTCACATACTCATCAGGACATAATGCCCAGTGTTGAGTGGTCAACTGTTGGCTCCAAAAGAAAATGAAAATGTTTAAAAAGTAGTTTCAAATCACTGTAGATTGAGGCCACATTTTTACTAAACCCTTCGCTGAGATAAGCACATAAGTATGAGGACCTCACTTTGTTATTTTTCCCAGGCAAACGCCGGGAGAGACTTTGCAGTTGCTGAGAGACCTCAACTATGCATTTTTTGTTTGCATTTTTATTCTTCACTTTGATTCTACAGAAGAGTACAAGCTGACTATTAGTGTGTGACAGGTTTTGAATTGTAAGGCTTGGTTTTCATTTTGTTTTATCTTGTTTGGTTTTATGAGACAGATTCTCAGGAAACCCCAGCATGTATTGAACTCAAGATGTGCCGGATGCTGACCTTGAACTACTATCCCCCTGGTTCTACCTTCCACGTACTAGGAATTATAATTGTATGTTGCTAAACCTGACGAATTCCTCTGGACAGGGATCAATGCTGAGAACTTCCTTGTGGTCCTGGGAGGAAGCAGTGGCAGCAGAAACAGCAGTAGAGGCTCCTGGTGGGACCTTCGCACGCATGCGCTTTTTGAGAATCAGGGCTGCTATTTCTGAGCTCCAGACTTCAGCAAGTTTAGCCTTGTATTTCAGAACAAACTGACTAAATTAATGAAATTATACAAAGAATAGTGACATAGTTATCTGGAGTGACTGTATGCATGCTGACAAATTTTGGATGTAATATGACCTAAGGTCACTTTTTTTGAAGTATGTGTGTACATCTCTCTGTGTGTCTGTGAGAGAGACAGACACAGATTAAGACACACACACACACACACACAGAGAGAGAGAGAGAGAGAGAGAGAGAGAGAGAGAGAGAGAGAGAGAGAGAGAGAGAGAGAGAGGAGAGAGAGAGATCCTGCTTCTCTTTCCAATGGGTCATTCTTATATAGCCTTAATATATATTGGGAAACAGTTTTCCAAACTTGCTGCTGCAGTCTCTCTTGCTCTCCACGTTCTTGGAGACATGTAGTGCTATGGTCTTGAGGCTTGCCATGGGATCTAATTCCTTCCATAACCACTGCCACTATTCCTTCTCATTTACAGCTCCTCTCTCTCTTTTTTTTTCTATCAGATGCAGAACTTAGATTTTTAATTTATTATATTTATTTTAAATGTATGATTGTTTTTTTCCTACATGCTTGTCTTTGCACCACATATGTGCTTGGTGTCAGCAGAGGTCAAATGGAGTGCACTTATGCTGCAAGAATGTGAACAGGCATAGGGCCATCTGCTAGAGTTTGGCCAGACTCTTTACACATTTCTAAAGAATATTGACTCTCTTTCTCCTAGTAGCCATCAATAAATACTCAACTAGGTGTGAGGCTACCTGACCATGACCCTGCTTCATGCTGGGACTTTGCCTGGCTTGGTCTTAGCCATGTCTTATGCATGTAGTCGCAGCTGTGTCTGGTCCTTATGTGAAACCTGCCTGTTGTGCCCAGAAAACACCGCTCTGCTGTGGCCATGCACTGCCTCTGTCTCTTCCAGTCTTTTCATTGTACTTCCTCAATGATCCTGATCTTTAGGACCAAGGGTTGGGATATAGTTATCTCTTCTCTGCCTGGGCAACCTATAGACCCCTGTTTTCTGCACATTGACTGTTGGAATATCTCTGTGTTAATTGCCATATCCTGCAAAAAGGAGCTTCTCTGATAAGTGTAAAGGAATTTTAATCTAGCAACGTGGCTGCTCTAGCAAGGAATCACATCCAAAGACATAGGTCTTTGTGATTCAGCTAGAATATGGAAAGGCCTTTGGTAAACACCTTTTTCTTTTCTTTGTGCTTTATTTATTTCAGTTTATTAACTTTACATCCCAAGGAGGCTCCCCTCCTCTTTTTCCAGTCCCCTTCCTATCCTTCCCTCCCACCCCCCAGAAAAGGAAAGCTCTCTTTAATCCGTGAAAGATTTGACAGAGTGAGTCAGAGATAGTATATGTCCCATTCTTAGAAGAACAGGAAAGAGAGGCTACTTGTAGCAGAATTTTCTTTTAAAAAAATCCTTTATTTAAAAAAATGGATACATTCTAAATGAGTGAAAAAGAGAATTGCAGGGACGGAGAGAAAAGAGTTGAGTTCAATTGAGTTCAGTTGAGTTCCTGCAGTTCTGTTCACTTTGTGCAGTTAGTGCAGTCGGGACAGTTCAGTTTGTGAAGTTCAGAGGCAGCTTTTCCAAGACCAGAAATTCAGTAAGAAGCCAAGAAAAGCCAGATTGAATCAGTCTGCTTGGAGAGGAATTTTAAGCCAGAACAGCTGAGTTGAACCAGCCAGCCAGAGTTCATAAAGAACTAGAAACAGTGAGCTTGTTCAGCAGTTGAGTCTAGGAGACTGAAAACATTCCACGGCCCAGATTAGCAGAGAGAAGCTAGAAGCTGGAGCCTTCAAGATTTGGGTTTGCAGAAGATTAGATTGTAAAGAGGCCATAGAAGTTTCCAGGTTTAGGCCTAGGGATAGTTACATAGAAATACTCTGGCCTCAGTCCAAGCCATGTATTTATAAAGCTTGGGAAGAGCTCTCATCTCATCCTCTTCTGAATATTTACAGATAAGGGTTGAAAGACGTACTTTTCAATGGGTATAATGACAAATTTTTAAAGATCAATTTAATAATTTATCCATTTAAAAGAAGAATAAAATTTAACAAACCATTAATTATAATTTTTCTTAAACTTAAACAACTCTAGTTTATCTTTCTTGTTAGACATAGTTTTTATGTACTAATGATGGAAAAGCATTCTGTCTTAAGGCATCAAAATATTCTATGAATTTCATTAGATGTTGTATCTTTGTGCTTTTATATTTTTGGTCCATCTCATAATAATTTCAAAACATTGTATGAAATAATGGGTCACATCTTTTCTTCTCTTCATCTCTAATATCCAAGTAGCATTTACAGGAAATGAATGCTTTTCCTGCTGATTTCCATTAGTATCTGCCAAAATCAATTGACTGTTTATGTGTCCATCCATTCTGGATTGTCTAATTCTGCTTATACCTAATCTTTTGAGACTTCTTTCTACTTGTTATATTACAAATACATTTTCATATGAAATTTCAGCATAGAGCCACTCTTAATGGCTAGATTTCATTTATGGATGTACTAACATTCATTTGTAATCCCTTATGGCTTGTGAACTCGATTTATAAATTTGGTTTTTTTTTTCTGGTAAGTGTACTGAATTATCATCAAGTGTCTACCATTTATATAAACCCAGTAATAAATGCCCTTAGATACTTAAAAACAAAAATGTATCTATGTTTCACACAAAAGCTCTGGAATTAAAAGACAATTAAAATTTTAATGACGAGAATGTCCTTTTTATAGTGTGAAATATATCAATACATAAGAATTCAATTTCCATCAACTCAATTTCCATTTATTTGTAACAAAATAATCAGAAGTTGGGATGTGGGCATAATAACACGTAAATCTCAGAATTTTTGTAAGACTAAGATTTTAACAGACACAAGAGGGTTCTGAAATTATAATTCTCTATAAAAATATTTTCTGAACTAGCAATAAAAGTTGAACAAACATAAAATGGGTCACAGCTAGTATTTATTCATGTGCAGCATGGAAAAGACCTTCTATTCAATAAATTACATTGGGAAAATGAGATACCCACATACCAAGAGTGAAACTGAACCATTAGCTCTTATTGTACCACACACAAAATGTCCACATAAAGTGGATAAAGAACCTACATGTAAAAACCTAAAATCATAAAATTTCTGGAAGGAAATATATGTAAAATCTGTATCAATAATTGCAATATAATTAGAATCCTTATATTAACATCAAATAATATAAATCTTAAGATAATATATTTTACTACAAATAGCAACATTTCATATTATAAAATAAATGTATGATTATGTATTAGAAAAATATAAATGTATATAAACCTAAAAATAGAAATTTCCAGACACTTAAAAATTGTAAAAATGGAGAAATAGACAACTCAGAAAGGAAGATCCAACACCATATTCCTATGAGAGATTAACAGGCAGCTAGACAGAAAATGTGCCTCAATAGACATTATGATAGGGTCACATTTCAGAGTGAGGCTGTCTCCAGGGCACACAATATGCCACTGCATATAGTCACTGTCACAGTGGAAGCCCAAATGCTGTACAATAAAAATATGCAAAGTATCCTCAATTCATATTTAAAATTAGAATAATTTAATTTATTCCCGGAAAGAGAGAAAAGGGAACTGAGATTCTCTACGTATCTGGCTTTTTAAAATCTTAAAATTTAACTGAGCCTAAATGTAAGTGTCAATTTTTTCTTTTTTTATTACAATTTATTCACTTTGTATGCAGGCTGTGGCCCCCTCCTTCATCTCCTCTCAGTCCCACCCTCCCTCCCCCTTTTTCCCTTGTGCCCCTAACCTAGTCCACTGATAGGGGAGGCCCTCCTCCCCTTCTATCTGACCCTAGCCTATCAGTTCTCATCAGGACCGGCTGCATCCTTTTCCTCTGCGGCCTGGCAAGGCTGCTTCCCCCTTCTCCAACCCCGGGGGAAGGTGATCTAAGAGCCTGTCACAGGGTCCATGTCAGAAACAGCCCCTCCTCCTTGTACTAGGAAACCCACATGGAGACTGAGCTGCTTATGGGCTACATCTGAACAGGGGATCTAGGTCCTCTCCAGGATAGACATTGGAAGTGGGAGGAGAGAGGGAACAGGACAGGAATCTACCACAGAGGGCCTCTGAAAGACTCTAGCCAGCAGGATATCAAGGCAGATACTGAGACTCATAGCCAAACTTTGGGCAGAGTACAAGAATCTTATGGAAGAAGGAGGAGATAGAAAGACCTGGAGGTAACAGGGACTCCACAAGGAGAAAAACAGTCAAAAAACTGAGCCCAGGGGCCCTGCAGAGACCAATATTCCAAGCAAGCACCATGCATGGAGAGGGCCTAGACTCTCTGCTCAGATGTGTCAAATTTATAAAACATCTAGAAAATAAAAATGTAAAGGAAATATTTGTAAACTTGAATTAGGTAGAATCCTCAGATTATTAAAGACATTCACAATGAAAGAAAAAATCAATAAAAATCAATCACAAAAATTAAAACCATTTGCACCTCAAACTGCATTATTGAGTCAAAGAGACAGCAATTTGCAGACTGGGAGAAAACAGTTTCAAGTTGTGTAAATAAAGGATTTATTCTGAGAACATAAAAAGAAATCTTACATCTCCACAAGAAGACAAAAATTCTAATTAAAAAAATGATCAAGCCTCATGGGAAGTATTAGACATTTCATCAAAGGAATCATACAACTGACCAAGAAACTCATAATAAGGAACAGACATCATTAATCACTAGCAAAATGCTAGTTAAACCATGGCTCTGTGCTGTTACAGGCCACATAAATAGCCAAGAAAAAATGGACAGAAGACAGGAGGTCCACACTATAGTGAGAAACTGGGTCTATCACATACCTCTACTGAGAATATATGACAACACACACACACTGGAAAAAATGTAATTTTCAACAAGGCTAAGGAAAAGCTAATGCACATCTCTGCAATTCCATTTCTAAGGACCTTCTAGAGGGCTAGACTGCCTCTCCTCTCAAAGAACTGTCTGTGGAATCACAGCCACATCATTGATGTGACAGTCTTTCCTGGAGATAAACCAAACTCCCAACTATTTCAAATCCATATCATAGCTAACTGATAGTCATCAGTAAAAGGCATACAAACCACTAATGCATACCACAGAACTGATAAACCACCAAAATGTTACCCTAAATGAAAGAAGACACACAAGGAGAGCCGCCATACTGCATGATTCTGTTTACGTGAGATCTCTCTGGAAGAAAAATGTATAAAGCCACTTGAGGGAATTGGAGCAGGACTGAGTGCAGAAAAAGCTTACAGGGATATTTTAGAGAGAAAAAATGTTTTAGAACTGGTGGTGTGATAGCTGGCCACATTAAACATTTATTAAATACAATTTAAATCTACATATGCCATAAGTTTATTTTATCATATGTAATTATGCCTCAATAAAGCTGTGTAAAAACGAACGCTCAACCTTGCTGTGATAGTTTGTGCCTATAATTTAGCACTCTGGAGACAGGGTAGGTGAAGTTATGTGAGTTCAAGGCCAGACTGGGCTAGAAAGTAAATTCCAGGCCAACTTGAGTTGAGTTCCTAGGTAAGGCTGTGTTTCAAAAAGCAAAACAAAGCAAAACAAATACAAATAAAACAGCAACAAAAACAACGTCTCTCTTTTTGTTAGTAACAGGCGGGGAACATACAGAACAGGATATAGATGAAACACAGGAGACCTACAAATAGCTCTCCATGGTGCTTGACGGGCAGTCAGTAACTGTCATTGTCGCGGTCATGATCTTCACCCTCGTCATCCTTAATCTGAGTCAAACTGTATTTTCATCTCCTCCTTCTTAGTTCTGAACACTGTAACAGAAAGTACCACTCAGGATTGAAACAACTGATAATCCTGAAAATTTGGCCATTGCTTGCTGCTTTCTGTACCTCTGCATTCTAAGAACCTGTTTCTCTCCCTCCCTCATTCTGACAAGTAAACACTTCTCCAAGTGTATCGAAAATATGACATTTAGGGTCAGGTAGTTGGCAATATTTTCCCATCCTCTGTCTCAGGATGTTCCTTCTCCATTACTCCTTAGGTCAAGGTACGCTGCCTCCTTGTAAAAAGCCTCTGTTTGAAATTCTCTACTGGATGTTATTGCACAATTCTTTTCCTTTTCATTATTTCCCACTAATAAGTCCTGGACAGCCCAAATTTTTCTCCACGCTTTCTGAATCTAGTCATGCATTTATTGTTGCATCTAGCACATTGGTTGGAAAGTAGATAATTGGTTTTATTTGTCTCCATTCTATTTCTTTTTGTGTTTTTCCTTAGGAAATGAAAAATCCATCCTCAACCCAGTGAAATGTTCATCTGGGTTTTGTTTTTCCTTCCTGTTTTGTTACTAGATTAAGGCTATTACATCACTAAGATACTTTTACAGTTACTTTTAAATGGTTGAAGATATATTTGATACCACTGCTGGCTCATACAGCAATATGTGCTACTCTAATTCCTCACTTCAAACCTTAGTGATTTTGATTATAAATATATGACCATTTCCATCAAAGATAACTTGTGAATGTGTATCTTCATACTTTCCACTTAACTAATTTTGTACTTTTACTTCTTTGTCAAATAACTGATATTTTATGCAACCATAAAGGTAAAGAGATGAAAATAATTCAAATTGCCCTTGTATTTTGTTTCAATATATGAAATTTTATATAGGATGTTATTTTGGTTACTGTATCTTACAGAACATGTCTATGAGACAAAATACTAAAAATTGACAAAATAGAGATGACTAAATACCATAAAACTTTATATTAATAAATTTAATTATATATTGTCACTGATGATCTATACCAAAATAAATCCCATTTTTAGTGGATAAGATGACACTTACTCATGTTAGCAAAATGCTCTTTGTCATGCTAAGAATCTTTGATTAGAGGTACACACTATAGAATCTTCAAGGTGCATGCCAGAGTTCTGCTTGTGTTTGTTTTATTTATGATATTAATAAAATAATGACTATGGATTGCACAGAGAGCATTTAATATTTTACTAATGCCCAAATCTGTAAATGATATTGAAAATGAAGTAAAACTACATCTGTAAGTCAATATTTAAACAGAGAAATAGATCCAGAAGGCAACAGACAACTTCAGGTAAATTTTCTATTCTCTTAATATCTCTTTAGAACCAAAGCTTCTGGAAGGGTCAGCAACCAATTAAACTCTTGTACTAAATGTTGAATACAGAAGCAGCTGCTTCCTTACAGAAAATATGCCTTCTGGAAACTTCCATAATGTATGTCAAGTTTTAGGATAAAGAAGCACATTTGTTATCTAGTTCAGAGATAATTGCTTGCCATTAGGTTGGGAGGAACGTAAATTCTGCTCATTTCTGTCAGCTTGCTTGTCAGACTCCTAAGCTCTACTCCATCTGTCCCTCCGGTGACAATATCATTTTTTGCCTTCCACCAAAATGATGACTGGTAATTGTAAATTTCATTGAATTCACATGTGTGGATATGTTCAACCGTTTTTTTTTCTTTCTCAAAGAAGTCCTGTGTGTTGATCTTTATTCAGTACCATTAGTTTTTAAACTGCAAATTCATTTGCTACAATGATGTCAACATATCATTGACTTTTTTCTTTCTTATTTCCCCCAAGACACTTGGCTGTTAGACGTGACACACAGGAGTGTCACAGAGAGGGAACTTGCTGTGCTTTTCTCTAGGGTGGTAAGAGGCAGAGAAAAGAAGCCACCTGCATGTGCCCTGGTGCCAGCAATCTTGTCTCTAAGCCCAGAAGTCACACTGTAGACCTTTGTCCTGACTCCTGGGAGAAACTTCAATAAATATGCGTGTTATTTCCAAAGTACCTGCTGCTTTTGTTTCTCACAGTGACATTTATCAAGTCATTGCCACTTACCAACCTCTGTATTAAAGAGTTTATTCATATTAACACATTTTAATCCTTATAGTTCCTTTACTACAAGTGCTATTATGTTTATACATTTTGTAGAAATCCAGGGCACTTGAAGATCAAAGACCACTCTGTCTATCTTCTGCCTTATACACACACACACACAAGTACACACACACAGAGCACACACACACAAGCACACACACACAAGCCCCCCCCACAAGCACACACAAGCACACACACACACACACAAGCACACACACACAAGCCCCCCACAAGCACACACAAACACACACACAAGCACACACACATACAAGCACACACACACACAAGCACACACACACACACAAGCACACAAGCATGCACTCACATGCAAAGCCCATACTTGCACGTAGGCAGGCTGGTCAGGAGGAGCCTGTTTCAGTTTTATTTGTTTGTTTTTCAGTCACAGCGTATTTTTATCTTTAACATATTATCTTAGTGGCTCTGGGAGGAAAACACCCTCAGGTAGTATGGAAAATTAAGGTTCCTGCTCCGCAAGTGTCTGGGCAGTATTCACCAGTGCACTTGGTTAGGGCCAGTAATGACAGCACAGTCTGCTGCTAAGGGTAACGCTTGGTGATGCAGTGGCACTTACCGACCTGCTTGCCCATTCAGGGCCCTTGGGTAGCATGGAGGGTGGTCTATGAGGACCACAGGTTAGGCGGCTGCCACAGTGGGTGGCCAGCACCCGCTCACTGCTGTGCTGGTACAGCTGTGGCAAAGAGGCGGGGAATGACACGAGTTAGACAAGGGGAAAAGCCTTGTTTGCATTAAGTGTGTTTACCATGATATTCCAGCGGCTCCTCACAACTTTTTCTTGTAAGAGCAGTGTGGGAGTGGTTTTCCTGTAAAGATTTGAACTCCTGGTGTGGGAGTCTTACACCCATCCTCGAAGAGAAGAATCCATGCTGACAAGAAGTGAGCTATAAACTATGGAGACCATGTCTCAAGTATTTAAGGATAAAGTGATAAACATGCAGATGGGCCCATTAATGAACATTAATTGCTTTAAATTAGGCTTTATTGTGCAGTGGGTAAATTGGAAAGTACACATTTGCATTGGTAATAGAAAATTAATTTAAATGCACCAGGAAGCAAAATATCACCTGATGTGCTAAAACCTGTTATTTGTGGTGCTTTCAAAAGGAAACTTGAAGGACACTGTGTATGAAAATAAAATATCGATGCCAGAGGCCCACAAATGTGTGGCCACCTTCTTTGGTGTGACTCCCAGGCAGCCACCGATCGACTAAGTCTAAGATGGCGCCAGGCTAATGCTGCGTGTTCCCTGTGTAACCAAAGCCTGGTGGTGATGGAATGGGGCATTATAAATCTCAGTTATATGGACCCCGGGGAGGTAATTAGATTCTTCCTCTCCCTCCCTGGAGTACATGCCTTGACATCTTCCAGAACAGACTGTTGCCTGTGCAGACCTTATAAGTACTTAACGAGATGTCACGTCTCTGTTCTCAGTGGTCCAACTACCTGGGCATCGTAGCCCGTGCAGAAGAGCCTTCTAGCCTCTCTTAGTCTCAGTAGCAATGGCTTAAACACCCATCGTCATCTTCAGTTTCTGAAGAGTTGGTACTCGGAGAATAAGGTGCAATTGTATGGATTTTTTTAATCCTTGACTCCTTCCTATTCTTGGATAGAAGTAACCTCCTCTTCTTTAGTGGCTTTCCTTTTTAATTTTATATTCCCATCATCTTCGGCTCTGAATCCTGCTAGGAAAAAAGATAGTGTTTAAAAATAGTAAAAACCCTAATAAAAGAGATATATAATAAAGACTGCCTGTCCTAAGGCAAAATGTAGTAAGACGGTGTCATCATGGCAATCCTATTGACTTGGACAGTTCAGCTGTTGTTCCTGAAAGCAAGAAACAATAGGAGAGAATTGGCTTTGTGAGGAAGAAGATGAGCTGCAGCTTAAATAGGCTGGTGCTCAGCAATGTATATTCCAGAGACAGAGCTGCCGGGCACCGAATCTGAGAGCCCTCAGCACTGAGGCTATTTTTAAAGCCGTAAAATGGGATGAGCTCACCTAAGGAATATAATATAGAAATAGCCCGGGGCTACGTGGGCATTTAGCAATCTGAAAGAGGGAAAATCAGCAGAAAGGAAACTCAGAAAAAGGGAGGTTAGAGATGAAAGAGGTAAAGGAGGAGAACGTGATGTCCTGGAAACCAGATAAAGAAAGACAGTAAGAAGATGGGAGGGCCAACCGTGGCTGATGCTGCTGAAAGGTCAAGGTCAAGTGCGAGGAGGTCCTTGTTGGCCACAGCCTTGGCAACGACTTTTTAGTGCTGCAATAGGGACAAAAGTCTGTTTGAGGCAGCTTCATGAGAGAATAGCAGATGAAAAACAGCGAGCGAATGCAGCCATCCTTTTCAGGGAGTTTGATAAAAAGAGGAACAGAGGACAGGGTGAGAACAGAGGGGAACATGAGATCAAGAGCAAAAACGTTTTAAAAGAAATGAGAATTTCTAGCAGAAATGTGTACTAGTGAGAATAACTCAGAGGAAAGGGGAAGCGATGGTGCCCGAGAAACAGGAAGTACATAGCAGGAATGGAGTCCCTAGCAAAGTGGAAGGTTTGGGCACTGGAGCCAATGGGTCCAGGTGCCTGGGGAACAGAGTGCGCGCCCGGTTACAGAGGGCGCCCGGGTCCAGAGAGCGCCCGGGTCCAGAGGGCGCCCGGGGAACAGAGTGCGCGCCCGGTTACAGAGGGCGCCCAGGTCCAGTGGGCGCCCGGGTCCAGAGAACGCCCGGGTACAGAGAGCGCCGTCCAGTGGGCGGCGCCCGGGTCCAGAGGGCGCCCGGGAACAGAGGGCACCCGGGTACAGATGGGAGCATGCTTAAAAATTCTGTCAAACGTAATGTGAACTTGTCCCCCTTTTGTATTGTTGAATGTAATTTTGTTTTAAGGATTTAAAAACACAAGAACATTCCAGGTTCGCCTCTGGATGGCAGTCCATGCTGCAAGAGGGTGGGACCAACTAACAGAATAGGTGGCTCCTGCAAGCCAGGAAGTGCCTGCTGTCATGTGGGCACAGCTGCTGTCATGTGGTCACAGTAGTCCTCTTTGAGGGACACTGACATCCTCATCTGTCTGTTCCTCAGTCATACCTTCTGAAATCTCCCATCAGTGCCAAGTATAAGCAAGGAGAAGCCATGAACTTGGTGAGGGTCACCGAACACTAAGGACATGCATCATCTGGAAGGATACCTCTACCTAAGCCTGGCCTCAGGAGAACCCTGGCTGGATCACATTCCTTCCTGGTTCTTTATGGGCAGAGGGTGGCTAGCTCACCTCACTGTCTGGGAAAGCCTTGAGTACTAGCACCAAAACTGTCACACTCAACCCAAATCGGGGTTTTTCCTTTATATTTTTCAAGGACTTTTCACTTCCTGTCCCAGGATTTCCCTTTAATTTATACCTAACCCATGACTAGAATGTTTCCTGGATCCCTATGCTAAATAGAACAATTACCACACAGGAACTACAAAATAAATTGTTTTCCCAGGGCTGCTTTTAACAGTGCCAAAGGTTAGGTGAGTTCAACAAAAACTTCTTTTCCTATAGACTGTGAGCTGAAGCCTGGAGCCTGGGTAGGAATGAATCCTTCTGAAAGAGAATGCCTCCTTTAGACCTCGCTCACTGTTTTTGTTTGTTTGTTTGTTTGGTGTTTTCCTGTGTATAAATATGAGTAATAGGGCTGCCTGCCCCTCATTTGCAAATATGCTAATCACATTGGATCTTGTTTTAATTTAATGACCCCTTTACAATGTCTCTCCAGGTGAGTTCACATTCTGCTGGACTGTGGTTTAGGACATAAATGGACAGATTGTGGAGGGACACAACACAGCCCATCCCACAAAGGAAGGATTTACTCAATCTTCATATTTTTAAAAGCAAAGTTATGCCTAAAAAATAATAGTTTTAGAGAGCTAAATATTACATAAATTATAATGTCACCAGCTCTATTTGTAATGTTTACTTTGTGACAGAAACCTCTTTCAAGTGTTTTTCTGGCATTTATTTTCATACTTATAAATACCAGGCAACACTGATATTTATTCTTCATAATAAATATTATGCACTAGTTCCGCAGTATGGAATATGAGGATTCTGTCCCTTGTACCTCCTCCTATATGCTTCCTGGCTGCTCCTACAGACACATTCCAAAGGACTTGCTAATGCTCACCTATGTCATTACTCATTGTTCATAGTTGGTTCCAGTCCCCATCTTTCCTCTCTCACATTACATGCCTTTGACGCCGAGTTTAACATTGTTTGCTTCCTTTGCGTGGATTCTCACATGTTATGGCTCCTCAGCCACTCTACTAGCATTACAGAATGGTCAGACACACAGGTCACCTCTGTGTCCTGCCTGTTTCCGTGGCAACGCTTCTCCTTCAGGCTAATACTTCCTGCCTTAGCAGGACTCAAAACTATTTCACAGTCATGTTCCAAAGCCTTTCTTCCCTTTCATCCAAGGAAAACCACTGCTGGCCCTCCTCTGTTGGTTCCTCCGTGTCTGGACTCTAGACTTCTCTTGGATTACTTCTTCCTGTTGATGGGATCACATATTCCAGTATCTTCTGAGAAAGAGTTCCTAGAGGCTTTGTGATTCTGTACTCAGTTTCTCACTTACTTTACATATAATTCTAGATTGCAAATCATATTCCCATGCAGTATGAAGACCTTCTTAACAATCAAATTCCTAGAACATCTAAAAGAAATTTTTTCCCAAAACACATGGCCTTTCAGAGGTATGCTGTTTTCCGCTGCTTGCTTTAACAACTTATACTAAGCAGAGTATCTTTAAACAACAGAAATGGATGGTCTTACAGAACTAAATTTTAGAGGTGTAACACTAGTGCTCAAGAAGCCGAAACTGGACATCAATGGTGACGTGCCTTCCGGAAGCTCTAGAGGAGACACTTCTTGGTTTCTTCCAGCTTCCAGCAGCTGCTGGTCCTGCATAGGTGACCACCCCACACTCATCTTTGAGGCCAGCCTCCTCCAGCCTCTGCTCCATCTTGGCATCATCTTCTTTCTCCCTTTGTCTGTCTCTTCTATGGACTCTGGTGAAGGCCTTTAAGATCTCTCTGGTAACCTAGAATAGTCTCACTTTAAAGGTCCTTTACCACATTTGTAAAGATCCTCTTAAATCTCTAAAGTCATGTGGTATCATTCATAAGGTCAAAAGGGGGGGGTGGAGCAGCCATCTTTGGGTGGTACTGTTCAGCTACATGTTGGAGGTAAACTGTGATTTCCTTGTTCTTAGCCAATAGAAGTTTCCCTCACTGAAATTTCAAACTGATGTACTTAGAGGTAACTCTTTATGTGTCATTTTGCTTGGTGGGCAGTTTATGGACAATTTCATCTAGAAACCCATGTACTTTATATCAGGGATATTTTCTTTATTGATTTTAGAGTGACTTTTTGTCATATATATTTCTTTTGTTCTCTCTTAAAATAATTCCTGATAGTTATTTTTTTACCCTCCCAAGTCTGTTTCAATGAATCTTGTGATTTAATTATGCTTTCTTTTGAGTACTACATTTTTTGACTTTTGGGGGGTTTTTTGGCCATAGTTCCTGGGACAACTCTTTAGCTTTTCCTATATTTTCTAAGACTCCTTCTGATAGTTTCAATTTGTGATATTAAAATTTTAATGTCTAATATAGTGTACCTCCTTTTTATAGCAGGCAATTCTTGGTTCATGACCATAATATATATTTTTTTCTTCTCTGAGGACTTTTTAATATTAGCTTTTAAACTTTCTGAAATATTTCTCTTTTTATTCTTTTTTCTTTTTAATTTGTTTTTACCTCCCTTTCCCACATGGGAAGACTCCATCTGATGCCTGGAGACTTGATCATTCTTACTTAACTGCAAAGTAATCAAGTTTTAGAAGCTGATTGCAAAGTAAGCCAACCCTTTGGCTGGTGACCTCCAAATTCTCCAACTCTCTGATAATCCCACCGCCACCAGACTTTGTCTTGGAGCAATGAATCAGCCTGGAGCAATCTGGGAGCTAAGTGCAAAGCAGTGGGCTGTTGCTCTCTGAGAGAAGAGCCTTCCGTAGCCCCTGACTTAGAATACTCCCTCGAGCTAGCCTCTTACATGGGCCCCTTATTCCTTGACTCACTATTCCAGACATGCAATACCTGTGGCCCACATGCTACGTGGCTCATGTGTTATGTGCAGATAAGGACAACTGTGAACGTGGCTTAAAATGAAATAGTAAACATACTCAACACATTAGGAAACTCTTTTGCAGTGTGTTTTGTAACTTGATTGTGCAGCTCATGAATGTGAGCTTTGTAGGGGAAAATGTTTTATAACAATGACGGTCTCATGTCACAATTTCTAAAGTCATGTGTCTTGGCAAAAAGTAAAGAATGCCTTTTGGGAAAGCCTGAGAGACACAGATACCTCTGATCTCTGAGTGTCTGGGGGCTTCAGCAGTGCTCACTGGGAATAGTCTCATCTCTGTCCCCTCCTATATCACACAGACACAGTTCCGTTTAGCTTTTCATCCAGTCACGTTATTGAGATCTTTTCTGTGCTACCGTGTCCTCCCATTCCCCAGAGAAAGAGCTGTGTGTTTGTATCTGCCTGCGCCTTCCTGTTTTCTCTGTCATGCTGTTCAGCTCACCACGTCTAACTTTACCACGAAGCAACAGTGATGTCGCAATGAACGGCTGCGTTCTAGCTAATGCTGTGCTGTTCCTGTCATCCCTCCAGTTCAAGGTGAAATCCAGAGTTCTGCTTCTTCACCCCTGGGAGTAAACTCCTACACAGATGGAATCAAAGCCAAATCAAAACACATGTACAACACTCCCCTACTATGAACAGTAATTTTGAAATACAATTTTAATTTAATTCTCTATGCTTATATCTTCTTAAGTCTACATCTGACCTCTGGTTTACAAAATGTGTAAGAACTACAATTGTAAACTTCAAAAGAGCAACCTTTGAGCCCCTGAGCTGGCTGACCAGGTGAAGGCCCTTGAGACACAAGCATGGTGGCTCAAGTTTAATCCTGTAAGACACATAAAAAGCCAGATGCCGGGGCTTGTGTCTGTAATGTCAGGCATGGTGAGATAGGAGGAAGAGACGGGAGACTTACCCAGAAGCCCTTGGGCCGGACTGCTTAGCATGCCAGGAACAAAGCAGTCTCCCCCAAAGACGTACAGGGAGAAAATGGACCTGTGGAAGCTGTCCCCTGCACTTCACACATGAGCCATAGCATGCATACACAGCACACACGTGTAGATATACGTTCAGCAATAAAATGAAACAAAAGGGAAGCCCATGTATGTGCTTACTTTTCAATACTGAGAGATAGAGGACAGTACAGTCAAAGCAGGACATCTTTGCATAAGATTCTCTTATGAAACTCATCACTGTGTTCAGTAAGAACGTGCTGCTTTTTAAAAGAGCAACATAAGATTACTTTATATTTAATTCTAAAGAATGAGCACTTGATTTATTTCATTGTGTACCAAGCCTTCTGAAGGATAAAAATGAGTGTGAATATTCTCACATTTCCAGAATGAAAATCTCATGAAAGGGTTTTCATATTGACTAATGCCCTCTTCCAAAGGAACACACATTCACCAATTTGGAAGCTGCTTCTTCTATTACTTAGAAGAATACATTTTCCAGCCTCTGGATGGTATAAGAGCTGGTCTTCTCAGACATGTGTTCGTGTACCTGTGTCTCATGAATACAAGGAAGCATCAGGAGAAATTATCCCAGAGTTAAATGAGGACTAGAATCGGATTTGGAGATCAGCTGGAAGCAGGTTGAAGGACACCTTTCCCATGGTCACTCAGAGCCCACGTGACCTGCCCTTGTGCTGACACTTCTTTCCATGTGCACCTACACTCCTCTTATATTGGTTGTCAGTCCCCCATAACAACCAGGGCCAGTCCTGGAGTTAGCCATTCTGACTGTCTGTGATCGTTAACTGCTCACACTCCATCCACACTGCAGTTCACTTGCCTTTGGGTGACTTGCTCTTTCCTGGCCCAGTGGGGGCTGAATTCATGGAATAGGGAGCTACACACACTTCTCCAGGCCACCAGAACACAACACCCAGCAACGCAAACCATAAAAATCTATTCTCAAGTGTTCCAGGGTCTCCAAATCAAGCAAAGCAGGCTGGTTTCTTTGATAGTTCTCTTCTTGGGTTGTGGATGGCCAGCCTCTTTTGATATCTTCACAGTCTGTTCTCTGTATGCCCGTGTCTGAGTTTTCACTGACAATGACAAGAGCCACATTGGGGCAATATTTACATCATTTAAAGAATGAACCTGAAATAGGGTCATATTCTGAAGTAGTGCAGACAAGGATTTCAGCATACAGATTTTGGAGCGATTCCACAGTCCAGGGACAGCCACCATCAATGGCCTGGGCAGCTCCATCATGGTCGCATTGAACCTGTGTGTAGTTACTGACTGAGATGAGATTGAATCATCAAGACATGAGTAGCTCCTACCAGTGGGTCATTGATTGATTGCACGGGGTTCAGGCTATTTCCTGAGTAAGCTGCCTTTTCTTTCCTTACCCCAAGCCATAGGCAGAACTAATTTTTATTTCTGGAGTGCTATTCCCAGGTGTGGTAGTCTACCTCAAACATTTTAAGGTCTAACTCATAATTTTCCAAATTATTTATGAATGTGTTATTCAGAAAAGACCCGGAAAATTTGATGAGTCTTGTGAAGTCAAGATGAATGCCACCTTCTGCTCCCGTTTCATCTGTGAGATCCATTACTCTGTCAAAGGAGTGATTAGATGCCTGTGATCTGTTCCTGAGAAAATTATTTTGGTTCTTGCAGCACCTTCTGCCTGGTGCGGTGATCAGCATGTCACGTGCCTTGGTTGAGACTCTCCCAGAGAGCTAGAAGCAAAGGAGAGTGAAGGCCACCCTAGGTAAAGGCGGCTTCATGTTTGCCTGTTTTCAAATACCACATCATGATGCCGGCCTGACAGAGCACAGCGGGGGGTCAGATCTGCCCACGGCCGAGACCCTTCTCAGTGTGCACGGAGAACATCACTTTCGGCATCAGGTTGGCCTCAGGTTGTATTACATGAAGATAAAGAACACATACAGTTGTATCATTTGAGCATCATATTTTCCTGTCCTAAAGTAGGTCATTTACATGGTTTGCATTTTTGTAGGATGCATTTTTCTCTATCAAGATGAAACAAAATGTAAGATAAAAACTATCATGAGAAGAGGAGTCAGAGGGCTCAGATTTCTGTCAATAATGTATTTTGACAATAGATGTAGTAGCTGGCTGGATCAAAAGCCATTCAGCAAACAACAGAAGTGGTGTTCTTACAGTGGTCATGCATATTTCCTGCCATTCTAAATCTAACATAGGTGTGTGCACGTATGTGTCTATAAACACAGGCTGTATATGTGTGCATGTATACATTCTTATGTTATATACATGCACATATCTATATGTCTCTATATGTAGATCTATAACATTTGAATTGAAGTGAAACAGATGGCTCTATATAATTTTCACTCCCTGTACTTTATTTTTGTACTGGAATGATTTATTTTGAAGTTATGAGCAACTCTGTGCCCATATCACTTTGCATGAAATTCTTTTACATGTCTTATGACATTGCAGTGTAAATATTTGACTACATTCCTTTCTCTATTCTAGCCCTTATGTCATACCAGACTCATAGAAGCCTTATTGTAGATTTAAGTGAATATTGTACTTTGTCAAATGTTTACTTATTTATTGTTTCATTCCGAGTTGTTGTTTTTTAACTTAGAAAAGTACGTCTTAGAACTTGGTCCTAGAATGGCAAATAACACCTTCGTTTTAAAATATTATTTTTACCAATTTAGCTAATATTCAAAATCAAATCAAAACCAAGCTCAATTCAGCAGCAACACATACAGCTGACATTAATGGAGTTGTCTAGATTCCATTGCTGACTAATCTCATCATTTGTGCAACCATGGGTTACAGCATTGTCCATTGTTTGTTCTTCTGATTCGTTTGGTGGCTTTCACAAGGCTTACCACAGAGGGAAGCAAGCAAGCATTATTTCAGAGGGATGCTTTTCCTATTTGTAGAATTATGTATTAAGATGTCAACCCCAAGCTCACCCTGACTGCTGAGACGATAGGAAAATTACATCCCTTTCCTCAGCTGGTCACAGAAGAAAAGAGACATCCCACAGCAAGCAAGAAAATTAGCCCCATGGCTGTGTGCTTGGCCGTCATGCCTCCTCAGCAAAACATTGTGCGTGGTACTCTACTTCTGTGTGGTGACATGATTCCAGGTCCAGTCTGTTCTCTTGCTCAGTTGCTGGATAGGAGCAACATTTGTCTGAGTTTGAATTGTCTTGATAGCACTTAAGGGATGAAGACTAGCCTCTTAGCCTTCTAACAGAGATGTCAAAAGTTGTCAATTAGCAATGAGAAACACGAGGCACCGATAAAAATCTCTGGCTTCTTTAAACTCACTGCTTGCCTCATTCCAAGGTACACAGACCAAGGAAGTCTGACCCCACTCCCAAAGGCTGTAGAGGTTCATAGTGTGAGCAAAGGCACACTCACACATTTGTATAGATGCCTTAGATTATTCTCCTGCTCTTCCTCTTAATGCAGTGGTCAATGCCAAGCCTTCCTCAGCAGTGGCCTCAAGTAAAGCCCAAGACAGTGGATTCTTACTGTGTTCCTGGCTGTGTTTCCTACTGTATTTAGCATGAGTAACTCAAGTGTTTCCTGCCCCCTCAGCCACCTTTTTTCTCCAAGGTCACCTGCTGGTTACTGTGGCAACAGAGCTGCATGCCACTGAATTCTTTGTCAGTGTTTCTCTTTAGGTAGATGTCATATATCCATTCATCAAACATTAAAGTACATGGCATGTACCAGGACTCAGGAATGGAATCAAAAGTCCCAAGAGCCATGGCCCTGGCCTTGACGCTTTGTTGAAGGGAGTTTGGAGATAGTAAAAAATGGAGATACTTTGGACCCCAACCGCTCTGCTATTTAGTCTGGAGGCAGTGGTAAAAGTGTGAGGAAAGCATACAAAGAAGGGGAAGTTAGACTCTGGGGAAGTAAGGAAAATGACTCTGTGTTCTATTATAACCCGATGCTGTCATAACCTGTCAGGATGGTTTCTGCCTGAAAGAGGCTGTCGCTTGTTAATGGGAGGAGACTACTATGGTGAAAGGCCCTGGACCTGCCCTCGTACCTCACCCTAGTGCAGGCGGTGGCATGCTGTCCGTGGCTCCTCAACCATTTCTCTGCTTTTTGGTGGCATCCAGGAACCTGGTCGCCTCAACAAATGGTCACCAACCTCTCCCCTGCCCACAGCTAAAAGTGCTGTGCAGGTCCACCTGAATGAATAAGGCTGTACTCCAGACGCCATCCTTTCCTCAGAGGAGAGAATGTTTAGACAAGTGCAATCAAGTGCTGGGCTGAGCTCACACCCGAGGAACTTCTAGCTGAGGCTGAAGAGGATGCCTCCCTGACACGTGTGTCATATGTGTTTCAGCAGAGACGTAGACAGCATTATATCACAGCTGGGGACTACCCTGGTACGGCCTCCTCATCAAGAGGCTTGCCCTCAGCTCTGGGTCACATCAGTGTGGCCTTCCTGAACCTCCTTACAAAGCTGAGATGAGGGTTGATCAACCAACATGGCATATTCTTTTACTCACTTCAGGGCTATTTAAATTTAGTGAGTTCTCTGTAAATACTTAAGAAAAGCTATTTGCCTGAGTTATTGGCATGCTAAAAAAAAATCAGGAAAGGGTTGTGAACGACTGGGTGGAGTGAGAAAGCACCAAGAGCTAGATTGCTTCAGAGTCCACCAAGCTCAGCTTGGATTGTGGCCCTTACTGTGGGAGAATGTATGACGGTGACGAGATTACCAAAGTTAATGCTCATCACGTGAAAGTAATTTTTAAAAAGTCCACAGTAGAAAGGAAACTAGTTTTTAAGTACTCCTCCTGCTAATATATATATATATATATATGAAATCTTTCATATATATATATATGAAATCTTTAAAGATGCCATCTTGGAATTGACTCATTGGCCTATTTAGAATTTAACAGACTATGCTTACTGGCGTCCACAATTTTGACTTTAATAAGAACAATAAGATTTAGTTGTAGAAACTTTATTTATGTTGGCTAGATGTCAAAGATAAGATAGGCAGGAAAAATGTCTCTCTCTTGAGCAAAATAAGAATGATTTGTTAAATAATGATTTGTGACCACCATTTGCCGCAGCCACTGTTGCCAGATCTGGGAAGTGGGTGTGACGTGCTTCACCTCATGTCTTAGTGAGGGTCTATTGCGGTGAAGAGGAACCTTGTCCTTGGCAACTCTCATAAAGGAAAGCATTTAAGTGTGGCCGGCTCACGTTCAGAAGTTCAGTCCACTGTCATCACAGCAGGAAGCATAGTGGCACACAGGCAGACATGGTGCCGGAGAAGGAGCCGGGATTTCTACATCCAGATCAGCAGGTGGGTGGAAGAGAACATTCTGGAGCTGCAGACATCTCGAAGCCCACCCCCAGTGACACGTTTCCTCCACCAATGCCACACCTACTCCAACAAGGCCACTTCCTGTAGACCTTTGGGGTGCCATCTTCATTTAAACCGCCACACACACCCCTTTTCTATGTGAAGGCATATGGTCATCTGAGTCTCTCCAGCTCAAGACTGATTCCCTCTTAGTGTCTATTGGCTCGCTCCCAAGGCAACCATCAGCACCATTACGAGAATCAGTTTCTGCAGAAGCTGAACAGATCCTTTCACTGAGGAAATTGCTCACTGGACTGACTATCATGGCTTGAAGGGCATGGCTTGTCCCTTAGTAGCCTTCAGAGCCACCCACACACATCCCACCATATGCTGACTCAAATATATATTCTTAGTGACAGATGATGTCTTCAAAGAAAACCCAGTTTATTTAAAGCCTGGTATGGAAAGTGAACAAAACCAGGCTGCTCCAGTTAAGCCCTTGGACAGAGGTTAAAATTTCAACACATTTTCCCATGTTCCTTCCTGTTCCATTTTACTGTGGTACAGTAATTTCTCTCTTGCTCAAAATTTAAAGCATGCTGTTTGGACTAGCTGAACTGGTGCTGTTTGCTGTTTGTGGTAGTCTCCTATGCATCTTCTGTGTTTCCCATAGTCTATGAAGAAAGCACTCCAGCCCTACAGTAGGTAGAAAGGCCTTTCCTCAGGTGCAAAGCCTGCAGACTGTCTGGGCAAACTCAGGGGTCTGTTTAATGTGATTGCTTAGGTGGAATCTTAGCTATACTTTAGACTTAGCTGCTGGGGCCAAGAAAATGGTATATTCATCTTTATGTCTGAACCACAGTGAGTATTTCATAAATATTTGGAGAGCTAATAATATACAATTCATGGTTGCAAATTATTTTTCTTCTTTGAAAGCAATCAGTAACAGGTTTATCTGGGTTTTAAAAACCCTTGTCCATATCCAGAATTGTATCTGTAATAGCTGATATGCCCTCTTTATAGCCACAGGTATATATGGGATTCGGTGAAATATTTTAAAAGGATAATAACCTTTAAAGCATATGCTCTTCACATTATTTATTCTCCCTTTATATGCTTAATGCTTGGAAAATGTTGCCTCCTATGGTAAAACACTTCCCCTCTCCTCTGCTGAGTCCATCCTTAGCTTCTGAGCAGTTGCACTTGAAATTTTGCAGGGCCACAATGATTCTTTGAAATATGCTGAATTATCAGAAGTCCAGCTGTATCCTGGGTGAATGGGGGGAAATGGCTCTGATACCAGAGGCTACCCAGGACTCTCAGAGAACCACTGTGGATCCAGCAGCTGCAGGACCTGGAGTGTAGACCTGATACAAAAGAGACTTCATAATAGCAAATGTTCATTAAGCTAAAGTGCTTAAGGTGAATTCCTGGTGGAAACCTCATTAAAGACCAATATGAAAGAAGCCCTCTCCTTGATATTTTAAAATAAATGATGGGCTTATTTCTTTTGTCTTGATCATGTTGCAGCCTTGCATTAGTTGATGGCTTTTTTTCTCATGTCTTTTGTTAGTACCCAATGAAAATAATTCCAGAAAAGCACCTTAATAGTGTTATTTGAAAAAGAAAATCATGGACACACTGTCAGAAGTGACTTTATACCCCCCCCTTATTTTTATAAACCACAAATTAAATTACCTGCAGGGATTCTGTATAAGGCTTTTCTCTTTTCTATCTAAGACTCTGCATGAATCACATAGAAACAATTTGTTGCAACAGTGTTCCCATGAGGTAACTTTACATTGTTAGTGCTGTTCTCTGGACCTCATGTACTGAAAACACCCGTGCATGCTTCTTAACACTGCCATCCGTCAGAGAGGGGAAGTGTACAGTGTATCATTTATGATATTTAAATGTCACTCATTTATCCAGCAAGAGTCCAGCTATATATAACTTCTCCCATTAAATCTGTCTCATCTGTGACTCAGCTGGAAATGTCAATTAAAGGAGGAATCTAATCTCATTAGTGAAACAGTGACAATACCATGATATTCACGTTTATCTGTCAAACTGTGTTTCCTCCCACATTTTGATATTTTAATTAAACCTGATGTGACTTGGCAGAATTTTTACTGGTGGACGCTAGACTGGGATGTAGTCCCCCTAATTTTCTATGTCCGTTACAACATTGTAAGAACATAAATTCTGCCAGGTGTCACAGTTCTGACATTATTCTGACACATGCATGGCGAGTTTATTGTTATCATTTTGTTTAAGAGAGTGTTAGCCAAAGCACTATGGAAATAGGGTTTGACCATCCATACTAATACATTTTGGTTTCTTTGGATAAGTCAACAAATAATGATAAGACGATCATCACTTCTAAGAAAACCCTCTTATAATTCAACTTATATGGCTGTTAATAAAACACTATATCATTGCACAAGGGAGGGATTTGTATTTGTTCCGTAGTAGGAAGAGACACTAGCAACAACAAAAACCAAATCAAATCCGCAGCACTTAGCACAACAGAACACAATGACTACTGCCTTTGGTTAACAGAGCTGTCTGGTAATAAAAGCACAAACCACAGAGTGAGAATCCAAAGCAATTGAGATGTAGGAGGCTGCATTTGAAGGGTATGTTTGGTTTTAGTGGAAATAGGCACTTCTGTGCCAAATTATTCTGCATACCTTTCTGATTGAAATGATCTTTGTGTACCAGGAAATGGGCAAGGTAGGGCTAGAGCTAAGTCCATTTTAACAGGCTTTATTTGCCTACAAGCAGTTAGGCAGTTAGGCAGGTATAATCTTGGATAAATTAGATATGGGTGGAACAGGTTAAAAGACCAAACATCATACACACACACACACACACACATACACACACACTCAGGAAGAAAGAACCAATAACTAAGCTATTTAACTCTGAGTGCAGGGGTTCTGTATTTCCTACTCTGGAACTTCTGTCTGGTAATATGGGTGAAATAAGGATGCTTTCTCATCATTAAGTATTTTAGATTTTTTCTAATATGTATTTTTGCTCATTTTTGACATGAGAGTTTCAGAAAATGGTGTGCTTTAGACTACATTTCTGTGTGTCTGAGACACTGACTTTATGGATGTTCAATCTTTAACTGCTGGAAGTAACTAATTAAAATGTTGGTATTAGTATATGACGTCCTCCAATACTTTTCAAGTGAATTATTTGCTTGTAGCTGGAAATGGAAGAGGATTAGACCTGAGAGGCTTCCTGCATGCTTCCAGGGCCTTCTTCGATGCTCAAACTAAGCACCAGACTCTCAGTGTGCACATGTTGATGAGGATGGTTAGACTGTGAACGGAACTCAGAAACTCCTTTCTGAAGGCAGCCTGTTGCCTGAGATCAGAGCAGACTTTGAATGACTCCTGGGGCGCTGAGCCATTCCCATTGTGTGTCACTTTCACAGTTACATCCTTTCGTGCTCCTGATACTTCAGCTGGCAACTCTAGCCCCTTGTCATTATGTAGTGAAGCTCCACAACAGGAAATGCACAGCTAATGACAGTACACTTCCCGGAGGCCTGTGACAGCAAGGGTGGTGACAAGTGACCCATTGAGAAAGCAGCTACTAGATGTGTTGAAAAGCTAATTTCCAGGATAGTGACAGGTGAAATATCCTGTGTTCACATGTGTGTGTTCATGTATGCGTGCGAATAATGCATGCAGTACGTAAGTGTGAACACATGTGCTTTGAACACCAAACAGACACCCTTATACAACACCAATGATTTTGTTTTCTAGCTTGCAGCAAAGACATGTGAGGGGAGAAAAACAATCAATACATAAAATGAGAATTCAGTACACAGCATTCAGAAGTGACCTAGTTGGCAGGGGCTGGTTTCTTAATCTGACAGTCTTCTATTGCTTAATAGATAAGTATCATTTAACTATTATTCTGTCTTCTGCAATGCCAAAATAAACCAATGAAAAGTGATAATGTAGGTTGAACCAATCATTTTGGCATTAAGTAGACCAGATATTGATTATTTTACTTAAGTTAAAAGGATTTAAGTCAAAAGGATTTATATGTACATAGTTTATTTCTCTTCTTACATCAATTTTTGACATATAAAAGATAGAAATAGAACTGCTGTTGGCACTTAAGTATTTGGCGCAGAAAGATAGAAGACCCAAATCCACACAGCATGCAGTCATGGTACTCAGTTTTTTTTCATAAGTACATATTTATAGTTCTAATCAATCATTTGTATAATTGGCTCCATATCACTAGTGTGTAGAATTCATACCTCAAAGAGAATGAAGATGGAATTGGTTCACTAATTTTATTGACACATATGGAACATATAAAAATCCAAGGCATTGCACAAAGGAGAGCATCCTTTCTGTACAAACATTCTGTCCACCTGTCACACAGCGCGTGATGGAGCCGAGAGACAAAGGAAGTGGAACTACGTGTCAGCAGATCAGGCATCCTCTCTTAATGGGGCTGATAACAGAAAAGAGAACAGCTGTTACGTTTAAGTCAACAGTCTCCTCAGCTTCCAGGGCACTGTGCAATGCCACCATAGTCATGACATGCTGTTTAAATTTCCTGCCAACTTTTAAGGGCTAGAGAGTAATTCAGAGAATGAAATGTTAAAAATGCGCTTCAGGTGCTCAGCTAATGTCACTGACAGAAAAAAAAAAACAAAACACAGGGATATAGCTTTGTGGTTATATTTAAAAACTGAAAATCACATCATTTTGGGGTTTTACAACTTTCCTTTTGTTGATTCTCTGTGAATTTCACATCATGACATCCCAATCCCACTCATTTCCGCATCCTTTCTTATCTGCCCTCTGCCCCTGCACAAAGAAAACAACAACAAAATAAAATAAAATAAAAACTAACAAAATAAACACATCTTGCTGTGGAAACTGCATCATAGTATGGTTCATCACACAATGTAGCTCTTTGCCCACACAGCTTTGCTGGCAAATGTTCACGGCAATGAGTCATTGGTCTGGTTCAGAGCCTCTGGCCCCTGCTACACCATCAAGGCTGGGCCTTCACGGGGACTCCTCTCAGATAGCCTGTTGTACTGTGTCATGGAGGTCCTGCAGCTTTGGATCTGCAGGACCAGCCCCTTCTCAAGCCCCAGCACTTCATAGATGGGGGTAGATGTGGGGGTAGGCCAATTGAAGGCCTGGATCTGGGCCTGGGTGGAAGCTTGTTGTTCAGCCTGCCAGCTCTCCTGCACCCTCACCACCAGAATTAACTCTCTCACCTTTGGCCCAGGCAAAGGATGGGGCCAGTTCTCTGCTTGCTGAGACTGGTGAGGGGCTGGGGTGGGGAGCTGGGCACCTGTCCTTCAGTCACACTGCTGCACAGCAGATGAGGGGCAGGCCGGGCCAGCTCTCCCAATCCCAAGCCCTCAGCCTTCTGCATGGCGTTTGGTGGTAACATGGCCAGGGACACCAACACAGACCCCTGCTGTTTCAGGGCCAAGGACCCAGACATGGCCGTTGGCAGCAGCACAGACCAGGACATCAGCACGGCTCACATGTCAGTGCAGGCTCACATCCGACTGTTCTCACAACCTCCACATTTCCAGCCCCTCTTTTCTTCATAGTGCTCAAACCGTTCTTTCTCTCCCAGCTCTTCAACGCATCACTGCCCGTTGTATCGGTGCTGCCCACTACCGCATGTCGGGCGTGGCTCTGGGTGTCTTCTGTGCACCCACGTGGTGGCAGGTGTGCCCAGGAGTGTACAACTTGCTTACCTAAGCCATTGCCTTTCAGCTGGAAAAGTAACCCATCATTAAGTTTTCATCCAAGGAGCTACGCACAACTTATCCTTGAACTTTCATGTTAGCACACATACCTTCTGTAATTTGGGATCTGGTTTGCCTTACGAACAGCCTGAAATGCAACCTTTTTCACTTATTAATTCAGGCAATTGATGACCTTTCAAAATAACTGTCACAGTTAAAGAGACTTTTTTTTTAATGGATGTAAAGAACAGACTGCTGTTTATTTCAGCGATGTGTCTATATTCCTTTAATAATTATACTATATTGGCTGATGAATAGTGTGGTAATGGAGCTTAGTAAAAATCAATGCCAAAGCCACACAAACCAGGTGTCGAGTTATCACATTTCCTGAGGGCAGAAGGGGGCTGAGCAGGTCCATGGGCTCTGCATCCTGCTGTGAGGAGCCAGCGCATCCAAGAAGCTCTGTTGCCGTCTCCAGTCCTGTCAGGTTTTTAGGTTTCATAACATTTTCACTCCTAAGACATATGTGTGTGATTGCTGCTTCTATTAAGCATGATCTGTGAAACTATCTAATAAAGCATAAAGGGCTTACCAGTGAGGCAGTATTGGGGTTAAGAAGTCACATGTTTGTACCAGGTCTTTCTCTAGTAATCAACCATATGCAACATTGTAGCTAACATCTTGTGATCACTGTGGAGAATGCTGCCAAAGCTAACAATGTCAACATCTGTAATGAGAAGAAAGATGAGCACGCACATGCTACAATATGTTATTTTACTTTGTTTATTTTTAAATATATGTATGTGTGTTTACCTTCATGTATGTATAGGCAAATGCTTGTAGCTGCCAGCAGAAGACAGAAGAGGGTATCAGATCCCCTGGAGTGAAGTTACAGGCTGTTGTGAGCCAACCCATGTTGCTCTGTGTCCCCTCCCCCCGTAAGTGCACTTGATTGCTGACCATCTCCACACCCTATAGAGACATCTTATTAGACATCCGCTGTCTGTAGTCACTTTTCAGGCTCTCCACCGTTGTGTAGTCCAGTGTATGAGATAACCAGAGACATGAAATATGGTTTGGGGTACTTAATATTCACTGAAGGTAGAAGCACCGTTTAATTTATGCATGCTGTTTGCTTTCCTGCGGCCCTCTCTTCCCTTTTTCATTAAAGAAGCACTGAAAGTACTAAATGTATGCCGGAAATACCAGAAGAAACTTTATTTTCTTATAAATTTGATTGCACAAAAATGTTCATTTTGTAGATATTTCCAGCATAATAAATATAAAAATAATTCTGTGGAAAAAATAATCTGTTCAGTGAAACAAATGCACACCTTCCACCCCCAGCGAATAAATTACTTTATCCATAAGAGCATAGTTGTGTGGGTTAAGCCAGGCTATTAAAAGTTTCCCTGGGGTGGAATTTTTGAGTTTTGGATGGATTTTTATGATGTGACACATGGTAAAGATGTGTGTGTGTGTGTGTGTGTGTGTGTGTGTGTGTGAAGCTGATTGAAAGTCAATTACTTTGAATTTGGACATCTTATGCTTGTACCCTATTTAGAAAAGTTTAGTCCAAAGGATGACACTTGTATTGACTTTGGTATTTTTTATTTGTGAGAAATGAAGGCCAGAAGGTCAACATTAACCTATCTTTGAAAAAGATGGAGCAGGTACCATCTTTAAAATAAATCTGAGCCAGGCAGGGTGTCACACACCTTTAATCCTAGCACTTGGGAGGCAAAGGAAAGCAGATCTCTGTGAGATCAAAGCCAACATGCTCTCCAGAATGTGGTCTGGGACAGCCAGGCCTACACAGAGAAACCCTGTCTCAAAAAAAACAAAGAAAGAGAGAGAGAGGAAGGGAGAAAGAGAAAGACAGACAGACAGACAGACAGAGAGAAAGAATGAGACAGAGACAGAGAGATCTGGGGCCTGGAGAGCTGGCTCAGAAATTAAAAGCATTGCTGCTCTTACAAAGAAGCTGAGTTTGATCTAGTCCCAGAAGAGCTGCTGTCCTCTTCGGGCCCTCACAGGCACAAACATTGTTCATATACACACACTCGGGCAAAATACCCATCCACATAAAATAAATAAAACCTTAACAAATGAAGTGATAGTGTGCTTGTCTGTCCAAGTAGAGTACACACTGTAAGTAGGATGCATTTACCGACACCGTGGATGAAAGCACGTGTGGTAGATGATGGCGGAGTGGGTAGAGCAATAAAGAGATGGGTTGGGGGAGGGTTTCCAGGACTGACACTGTCTGTCCATCTGTGCCTACTGACAAAAGGTAAAGGAAGAGCCAATGAGCCCCAATGTGAAAAGTAGGCTGCCTGAGCTCGTGCCTAATCTACTCAGAGGCAAGGGTCTATGTCAGGTGTTAGGTCTGTCATTTCCCACACGCCCTTGAGGGCAGGTCTTGTGCTGCTCAGTGCTCAGAGCACTGTATAAGCTTGAGGACCTGAATTCAAACCCCAGACACCACGTGAAGAGCTGTCCTTGAACCTGTAACCCCAGCACTAAGCAAGGCAGGGGACTATGATCAGAGACAGGAGAATCTCAGGGTATGATCGCTGTCAGTCTAGCTCCAGGAGCAGAGGGAGAGCCTGGCTCATGGGAACGAAGTGCAGGATTACAGACAGAAAACGTGATGTGCCCATCCCCTGTACAAACACAGGTATACACTCATTCACCTAGGAACCCACAAACTATACACATACATATGCCACTACCACAACCACCCCCCTACACACACACACACACACACACACACACGGCTAAAATGATACTGGTAATCTATGAATGAAATGAATTATCCCTTGCTCCAAATTTGTCAACAAACATATTTCTCAACCTTCCTTCAGTGGAAATGAGGTAAATAAAAGGATCTTTACAAAGGCTGTGTTTTTATGGGTAGCATTTCTTTTTGGTTTGTATGATTTCCTGTAGCTGGCTGTGGAATTGATCCTAACTCTTAGAATACTTTGGATACAAAGAGTGGCAGATTGGGGCTACTTCCTGATTCCTGTTTTTAACTGGTGACTGAACTTCTCAAGCCTTATGAAGGGCGGTGCTGCTTCATGAATCATAGAGAGAAGGTGTTCTCTTGATGTAGAGGTTTGTTCTGACCTCACAAGCTGTGAGATCCAAACTCTGAATCTAAGTCTTCCCACCAGTGAGTTCTTCTGTGTCACTAGTGCGTGAATTCCACTTCCTCTGAAGTCATTTTGGCATGATGACCTGCATCCATAATTTTCATAAAATAAGCTTTCTCTCACTTACAAAGGGCCATATGTCATGTCCCTGGCACTGATACTTTCTCTACCATCACTGTGGTTGGCACAAGAGATACGAGCATGCTTTGTGAATCCCCAGTTCCCCGCTGGAAGCCTCCGTCTTTGGCAGAGTTGACCTTTGGTATTAGCTTATGCTCTCAAGTCTGCTCAAGGTCTACCATTGAGGCCCCTTCTCTCCTCCAGCCACAGGAAGCACCATCTATGGAGTATCTGTTATTTGGAGCTTGGGCCAGGTACCTGTGTCCGGGGCTAGAAGGTCAGTGATGAGACTGGCTAGCGTGGTAGACACTGTCCCCCATCAGTCACTCAGCATTCTGCGGCTCACCCAGCTCAGTGCACCAGGTGGTTTCACCTTTAGTAAAATGACCTTAATCAAAGTGCAACCTTCATGGGAATATTCTGAGAATTTCATACAGTGGCATGTGGACAACAGCAAGTTGTGTATGGACAACACCCAGTGTATTCTTACCACCTCTAGGCCTCTCTAAGGGTGCTGGGACTTACATATCACTAGCCTCTTTGTAGACAGAAAATAGGGGATCTAGAATTTAAATCCAAGTTTTTGAGACACTCAAGTCCAACCTCTTCTATATTTCCTATAACTCATTTAGATCGCTAAAATATTGATCTATAGCAATTTGGCTTTTATGATATACTATCATCTTTGATGTAGCTTAGGTAAATGTTATATATCCCTCACTATGTAGCCAGGAAAATGAGGACAAATCCATGGATAACACATCAGAGGGCTGTCAAACATGTTTTAATTGATTTCTTAATATCAGGATATCAGTTGTATTTTGAATTTTTCAATGTAATTGTGTGACTGATTGACTAGATGAGAAAAATGACAGAAATGAGTAAACCTACTTCACAAGCACAAAGGGGATTTGGCAAAATCCTTGATTTATTTTTAAAGATGGGGATACAGGAAAAACAAGAGGGAAGAATGGTCTGTTATCTGTTCTTCCTTCAGCATCAGGTGTTGTCAGTGGATATGTGCCAAGAAGCAGAATTCTGGTGTCAGAGAGGGCCACCATGGCCCCATTTTGTTACGATGCTATTCTGTGTCCAGCTTAAGTTTTGTATTAATGACAGCAACTCAGCTGCGTGATAGCCTGGCTCCCTGAATGAAGGTTCCCAGGAAAGCACACAAGTAGGAAAGATTGGCCCATTTGAGAAAGGCCTTGGGTGTCCTTTAAGTGTTCATGTTCTGAAGAAAAGTGTTGATGGATGCTATGGACAGAAACTATGTCACAAGGACTGAACACTGATAAGTCCTAGATCAGATAAATTTGACTCGGTCTTTGAGCCTTTATGAGGGAGGCTAATGCCTTTCCATCCTACCCATATTAAATTTAAAGCATAGACTCCTCTTTGCATTAAATGAAATAGAAACTTAAAGGAAGGCTATCATTTTAAAAACACTGGAAATGAGCAAGTGATGTGTTCTGAACCCTAGGCAAAAGTGCAAGAATATCGAAACGTTTGGTTTCATTACTCGGGTTATAATTTATATGCAGACGTAGTCTGCTGTGGGTGATTTACTATTCAGAATGCAATCAAATCATCTTTGTTTGATAGATTGGTATTTTGAGTTTTCATAACAAAAGCTTTTCTGCACACTATTGCCTGACTCCCTTCCGACGTGGTATTTGAAACTAGATAATGGGATATCTTATAAATATAACACAGGCTTCTCCAGGGTGAGCCCCAGGACCCGCATGGATCATCTGAAATGAAAGCCATCTTCAAAGCAAGGAGGGAATGCAGAGGAAGTGGAGTTGGCTCTGGCATCTTATAATATTTACCTGCAATTGCTTGGGCAGAGATTACCCTTCCAGCATTGCCAAGGACTTCTGAAACCATTGAACTGCATTTTTTTGATCACTTTTCCAAAGTACTTCTGTGTAACTAGTCTTCATGGTAACTGCCAAGGGATGGGGGAAAAGAGAAAATATATTCCAGGCACGTGGCACAGTATTCATGTGAAATGAACACATACTGGAGATATAAGAAAATAAGCTGGATTTTGGCTTTTGTTGTTCTTATTGTTACTGCTCAGCTATGGCAATTTTCACTCTTTTTATTCCTTAAGTTAGAAACAAATGTCAGTGTAAAACATAATAGGGAAATAAAAGAAGTCGGGCTGATGAGAAGGCTCAGCAGGTAAAGGCACTTGCCATCAAGCTTGATGACCTGAGTTTGATCCCCAGGCTCTGTGGTGGACAGAAATAATCAGCAACATTAAGTTGTCATCTGACCTCCACATGAGGACTGTGGCTTCATGCCCCTCCTCCACATAGACAAAACAATGAGTGCATTTTTAAGAAGTCCAATGTCTGACACAGTCCCTGGTATCCAGCAGGCTCTTGGTGTTTTTCATTTTCTTTCATGACCTTTAGATAATCTATCACACTGGTCAACTATGACATCACCTACAAGACAGCAAAAATTACGTCAGAAAGTAATAAATCAAAACACACAGCAGTAGCTGGCAATGGGTCCGCTTCATTTCCTATCTCAACAAAATGTTTCAGACTATCGTGTCCTGACATACGGTGACAGTGTTTTAAGCCAAAATATTTAAATCGCAGCTGCTCATGATTGATAAGTTGTCAGAGGGCCATGTGTAAATGAGTGTGCTGCTGGAGATGAGGGATTTGTAGGAAGGTGAGCAGTAGGCGCAGGACACTAGCCAGCACAGCCTTCACTCTGAGAAGAGCTTTGTGGGTCAGTGAAATCCCATTTTTTTTTTAATACTGCTAATCATGAAGAGAGGAACAGAAGGACAGAAGCAGTCAGAATTTAGACACGCCACACGATTCATGTTTTCAAGCTTGTGAGGCGGCACAGTTGGTCTCGCTTACTCTGAGAGCGCTGTGGCTGGGGTGGGCAGCCAGGTCTATGCTTATTTTTGTTTCCCTTTCTGTTCGTTTATGTTTCCTGTTTTGGAGGTTTGGCTTGTCTGGGTTTGGTTTTCATGCTCAAATTTTGGAACAACCTAAACTTTCCTTCACAAGAGACATAGTATTAGAGGGAAATTGTAGATTTAAAGCATATACCAAAAAAAAAAAAAAAAAAAAAAAAGAATTCTCATGTGAGACCTGGCTCTGAACTCACTGTGACTCAAGCCTCTGCTTCTCAGTGGTTCTGTCCAGTCACCATCAAGGGAGTTTGATGGTAGAGGAAGTTCAGCAGGGCATGTTCAAGGACATGGGAGGAAGAGAAACAACATTCAGAAATCCTACTGCTTCCCCAAGCCAAATCTTGTTTATGATGACTAAGGCAAAGACAACATTTAGAACATTGAAGGTTAATCAATTGGTCAGTAATTAGCTAGGACTAATACTTTTCAGATTCACTAAAATATATTGTTAATGAAGAAATCTCTTCTTAATTTCTGAGGCTTTATGTACCCTTGGGGATCTTTGGGATTTCACAGTATAACCAAGGACACTTACCAATATTAGGAAGCCTACATATTCTAAATCTGTTGGGAACTGTAATCACGCATTGCTTTCAGAGGGCTTGTGCAAATCCTGAAGATGAAAATAATTAAACTATATTAAGATTCTATACTGAATGATTCAGCAGCATCTATTTCTATATGAATATTAATAACATTTCATGGAATAGCAGATGTTCATTTATCTTTTCTTTTCTGGAATAGCTATTCTTAGTCAAATTTGTAAACAAAGATGTATATTTTCTCATTCATTTATTTATTAATTTTGCCTTCTTATTTATTCTTTTGTGTTTTATTTATTTTGTGACTTGTATTCAGAATTACCCAAATGCAACCGCTACTCTGAAAGTGACTGTATAGGAGAAAATGTTCTGTTGTTTACCTGGTTTCGTTATCTAAGCATGCTGTTGGAGAGACAGTGCACAGTCTATCCCTCACCAAGGTTCATGATGTAACCTTCACCTGAGAAGGCTGTTCCTGACCACATGATGATTCCCGTTTGAGAACCTAGGTTTCACGCTCAAGTACAGAGACCCCCAGGGATCATCCATGCTCCTGGTTCACATTTCCATTTTGATCCCCATATGAGACTCACTTCCCTTACTACAGTTTATGGAGTGAAAGGTACAGCTTCTTTACCTACTGGACAGTTGTGATATACTGAATCCATATTCACATCTACAGACATGGGAGGCATCATAGAAGTTGGGGAGAATCGGAGAATAAGGAGCCTCAACACTTGCCCGGGTCACTTGCAAACATACACCCTGACAAATTGCAGAAGATACACCCTAAGAGGTTTGTTTCAAGGGGCGTGATCTTGGTGCGCTGTGTTCACACTCCACACGCCAGGCTACAAGAGGGGTGGGTAGGTACTCCTAGCATAGAAGCCAAAGCCTGTGTGTAAAAAGCAGTCCTCCTCAGAAAACCCTGGGTTGGCACTAAAGCCTTTCAAGCTAGTCAAGGTCATTCAGAGGTTCGAGAATGGCCGCTCCTCCTGAATTAGGAACCTCTTCTATAAAACACCTTCTCAAAAACTACTACGTTGGTGTGACTGAATAAATGGGAACCATAACACAGGCAACTTGACACACACAGTGATCACAGAAGAAAGTGCTTTGATGGAATCCAAGTACATATGATACATTACACGTGCAACAGCAGAGGAGGGCACTGACCAACCTGGCCGAGGTCTCAGGACAGTTTCTGGACAAGAGTGAAAGTGAGACAGAAAGTGTGTTTTCTGAAGTCTTCACTTGCCTGTATGCTTGCAAACCAGCATGTAATGAACAAAGCGTGAAAGTGTGTTTTTTGTTTTTTTTTTCCTCAAAGGAAGCAGACCTCAAATCTGTGAAGAATTAGGACAACTGGCATGGGCAGATGGGAGTAAAGCCTGTTTGAGTGGCCCACTGCCTCACAGTGCCCACTGCCTCACAGTGCCCACGGCCTCACGGTACCCACGGCCTCACAGTGCCCACTGCCTCACAGTGCCCACGGCCTCACGGTGCCCACGGCCTCACAGTGCCCACAGCCTCACAGTGCCCACTGCCTCACAGTGCCCCACTTCCTCACAGTGCCCACTGCCTCATTTAGCATTTAGAACAAGGCCGTAGCCTGACAGGAAACTCAGGTTCTGCTCATGCTAAGCCAGAACATGGTGAGTGCTGCTCACACAGGCAGACACACTCAGGCAACCCCGAATTCTTTCTTAAATAAATAGCTATAGAGAAAGGACCCCCAGATATTTGAATATATTTTTACATTTTTGTAAGTAGAAAAACTGCCTCACACAAAAAAGAAGATCCCAGGGAATTCAAGGAACAGAGAACCACTTACTATAAATCTGTTATTAAACTGCAAAAACTTCAGAGGGCGATGCATTAATATGACAGGAACAAGGTACTGTACAAAAAGGGAGGGGCCTGTGGAGAATTTCATGAGTACAATTAAAAGACAATAAACCATTTGTGTATTCAAATTTACATTTAGCAATTATGTCCTAGTTGAAACTTTAAACATTGAGAAGTTAAACACACACACACACAAAAAAAAACAAACAAACAAATGAAAGCATATTCTCAAAGTAGTAACAATCAAATAGTTGAAAAAAATGAGTTAAAATTCTAAACACATTAGAATCAATGTACATACTCAAACATGTAACAATTTAAAATTTCTTCTGAACAGAAGAAAACAAGTAGAGGAAAAAAAACCCAAAAAACCTAAGAACCAGACATTTATAACATTTCTTTTTTAGAGCCAAAGCATACAAGTTCTTTTTAATTAAAAATTCCTACTGAGTCTTGAATAAAATAAGAAAATACCCCAGCTGGGCATACCACTGTGAGATTGCAGAACACCAAAACTAAACAGAAAGTACTAACAATTTCCAGATAAAATTTTCAAAAATTCACAGCTCTTCTCTGACAGAGGTTTTATGTGTGTGCATGTCTGTCTGTGTGTGTGCGTGCGTGTATGTGTGTGTGTGTGTGTGTGTGTGTGTGTGTGTGTGTGTATGGTACGTGTGTCTAGCATGTGTGTGAGAGATGTGTGTGGAGTATGTGTATATGTGTGTGTGTGTCTGCGTTTGTGTTGTGGTATGTGTGCTCGCGCATGTTTGTGTATGTGTGTGTTCACTGTAATGAAGGCCTTGATCAGTGATAAAACATACTTGAAGACAATAGCGTAAAGTCTTTAAAGCAAACATGAAAGAAAATAGTTTGGAACAGAAAATAGAAGCTAATGGTTATCTTTGGGTGGGTGGGTAAGCAAAAAATTGGTTCATTGGTCTTTACAGGCTTGTATGGTATTTTGTAGTGTTTTCCCCAAATGTATGTAATGTGCTTTTATAGTTTACACAAAACCAAACACAAACGTGCATGTAGAACACTCAGCGCTGAGCAGCAGAGGTTTGTTACAGAGCTCTCTTAAATGTCCTGTTTCTGCTGAGCAGCAGGGCGGAGGTCTACCAGTGACTCTGAAGGTAACAATGGTTTTGCTGGGTTGTTGTGCTCAGTGACAGCCTGGCTTGAAAGCACTTTCATCCGTGTCTGTGTGAGACATCTCTGTCTCCCATGGGACGTGAACCTCTGTTTCTTCCTTGCCTGTTTGCTGGTATGACCTCAGCTCAGCAGATCCTTTCTTAGATGCTTGATATTTGAACTGCACAAATACGTGCCCAGTTAACATTTTCGTGGAGGGTGATTTCTCTCTTATAAACGAAATCTAACCTAATGGATCAGTTAGTCTTCAACATAACAGATTCAAGTTGACTCCTGTGCTTGACAACCGGGGTGTCTGAGACCGTACAGAAAAGAGCGGCAAGTGTTCACTGTAAGAGGAAATGGCCCCTAATTTCCCTTGGCTCCAGAGGGATTGCTTCTCGCACTGGAAAAGGCCATCTACCAAATTGTTTCCTTCTGGCTTAAAATAGATGTTATCCTCCTCCTGGATCCGGTGACTCACTCCTGTTTAGTCGAATTTAATTCTTAGGCAGAATAATGGCTCCAGGAGTGAAAACTCTTCTCATCTAAGACAAGGGCATCGGGACCTCTGCGTCACACGTGATTCAAAGGAAGAAGCCACATCCCTGCTCTAGGCGAGGTATTCACCTCATAGACTAATATGGTCACAAATTAAGTGTACATGGTTTACTCACAAAACGGTTTTGAACATCATAATTAGCAGACTGTTTCTGAGCTGATTTCCCAAAAAGAAATGTGTTGGGTAATAAGCTCTTTTAAATAGTTGGGTTGATCTATCAATCAAAATTACTATCTAACAAAAGAAGCAGTATACTTACCAGAGTCACAACATGTCTTGCCTGGCAGCTAGCGTGGTGCGCTATTAAAACCAGCTTCTCTCTGTGTTTGCATCTCATCGAAGACACTGTGCACAGTTTAAGACAGGTGAAATGTTAATTAGCGGCCTGACGCTGTGGAGAGTGACTAACAGAATAATGTGGGCGCTCACTGAGGTTCTACAGTATGTATAGACAAATCCTAATTATGGTATTTAAGGGTAAAAATAGAAGGGACTCTATTTTAAATAACTAATGAAAGTGGTTAAATATACAATTTAGCCTGCCTTAGGTTTTTTTCCCCCCTGAGAACAAAAATAAAATTCATCATTATTGAGTTCACATGTATGGGAATGGAAGTTAGTCAAAATGTAATATTCAGAGTACTCTATTATATACTATATACTTTGTGGACTTGAAAGGAGTCCACAATGGCCAAATCACTTATAATTTATCAAGTAGTTAACAGAAATCTGGAAATAACTATTTCAAAATAATGCTGGGCTGAGATGACCCTGTCAGATGTGCCTGTCATGCAATTACACTCAATTGCAGCCGTGCACATCTGTAACACTAGCAGCCAGGGTAGGGTCACAGTGCAGAGACAGGAAGAACTCTGGAACTCATGGCAAATCGGTTCACCTGCCCAGGAAGCCCCAGGGTCAGTGAGAAAAAGCAACAATGGAAGACACCTGAGGTCAACCTTGAACTCTGTGCATGCACACCTGCACATTGGTGCAACACACACATACATACACACACATATACACACTTAAAAAGTACTGAGGAAAACAGCACATCACCGTACAGTGTAACGAGAGAGGGGGGGTGGGATCGGGAGGGAATGAGGGAGCCGGATCCACCTGGGATACAGAGTTAATAAAATGTAACTAAAAATAAATATAAAATTTAAAAAAGAGTGCAAGGTGAAGGAAGGAGTGATTCTTCCACAGGCAGATGGACTGGGGCAATGAGGAGGAAGATGCTGTGATGAGGCCTCTCTTACCTATGGAATTAAAAATCTAGGTGAAGTCGGTTAGAAGCAACATTAGTGTGCAGCCCCATCTAGTGGTGACAGGAAGTGGAAGACAGGGGAGATCACGTGAGAGGACACAGCCCTCTTCCCTCACATCAGATCATTTTTCAGCCTGCTCAAGAAGACAAGGCTTTATCTATAGAGACGTCCCTCCTTTACCCCTCGTCTGTGAGGCTGGTGGGTTTGTGTCCTGAGTGCTCCTTCGGGATCAATAATCCTATGTTTGCACACTTTAAAAGACTGTTGCCAATGGTATGCAAATGAGCCAGATGAAGAACATTAACTTTATACTCCCGCCTTGTTTCTAAGATGCAGTGTTGAACCAGCCAGAGTGCTAAGGTTTCCTTCTGTATGTAGGTATCCACACAGCTGAGTGAAATCGGGAACCAGTGTGCTGTCGTAGACTTACACAGTAAAACCAGTTGCTTGTGAATATAGGCAAAAGAAACGCAGAGGCAACAGTCTTTTCTACGTGTGTGTGTGTGTGTGTGTGTGCATGTGTGTTCATGTTTGCGTGTATACGGGTGTACATCTATAGTTAGGCCAGAAGACAGTCTCAGCCACTTGCTTAGGAATAGTGTCTGCTTCGTTTCCTGAGACTGAGCTTCTCAGTGGTCTGGAGCCTGCTAAGTCAGGTAGGCTAACGGTACAGCCTTACTCCAGCACACATCTTACTCCAGCACACATCTTTCTCCACTTCCCCAGTGCTGGGATTACATACATACATACATTTCATACATGCATCACAGGCTTGGCTATTCTGTAGAGGCATTGGTACCTGGCCGTTACACCCAAGTGCTCCTGCTTGTAAGGCCAGCCCTTCAGTGACTACGTGATAGCCCCAGGAAAGAAGGTACAATCTGTGATTTCAGAAGGTATGTAGGAGAAATAAAACTAAGATCCTTAAAGAGGTTTAGATCAATGTCCCCCATAAAATACCATGAGTATCCAATCTCATGAGATATATTAGTTGGATACGAGGAAGAGAAGATGAAAGATGGAAGGGGTAGGTAACCTGGCCAATTCAATTAGATTCTAAAAGACTGGGTTGTACAGTGAATGATGTACATGAAAGCAGGTTTGAAGCTGTGAAAGTTAATAATGTATACGATGTTGCTACTTGCTTTCTTCCTATTCGGTGGCTCCATGGCTTCTTTCTTTGTTTTATGAAATGGGATCTTCAATATCCAAAATCTCCCACGCTTAAAGAATGTATACTATTGATAATGCTTTCTCCCTGAATTGTATGCATTAAACCTTAAAATCAAACTCTAATATTGGGCTATGGTACTGGGAAGTTTACTTCCAAACTGCAAACTGAGTATACCTTTGGAATAACTTGCTAAAGATGAATTTTGCTAAATATTCTATTGCCATTGGCCTTCGCCACTATCAGTGCATTCCCTTCACCACCTAAGAACTGCATTTAACCAATGACATGGAGAACTGTGAGTGTTAACCCCAGAGACAGCTTTTCTCATCTGCATTTGTTAAGGTTGTGCGATGGGGAACCAACCTGTAATTTTCTGGTGCATCCTAATTAAAAATGAAGAATGAAAATAGTGTTGTGCTCTCATCAGTGGCACTTAGCCTGATTGAGCACTTACTTTCTGTTCAACATAAAATTGTCACAAATATTTTTATGTCTAAAGTGGGGATCACAAAAGAAAATGCAGTGAATTTCCAGGCATAAATGTTACCATATCTTAGCTGAAAACTCCTCCTGTTCTTTGTGTTGGGATTACTTATTGCAAGAGTATCTTTGGTTACAGACACTGTGGCTTCAGAATGCTGGCATCAGTCCTTTCCACAAAGTGACGCAAAAGCAGCATTTTCTAAGTAGCCCTAAATACCTAAATATCTGCCCTGTGCAAGGCAGATAGAGTTCAGCGTTTTGTATCTGAGAATGCCACCATGTCTCTGTTTAATGGTAACCAGGTCATATGCAGTTGTGTTTGACATCCCTAGAGGGACCACCCCCCCCCATTATAGACTAAGTCCTGACATGTCAGTCTTCACACACGTGCGCATCCACCCGGCTTAACCTAAAGGACTTGTTCCCAAGTTAGCCAGCTCCAGATCCCTTGCCAAATGCAAATGTCGGTATCTAGGTGAGCAGATTTATACAATGTGTCAAGTGATGTCATAATTCCAGGCTAGTAAGCCTAACCTGATGAGGAGCAAAGTCGGAAGCTAAGGTGGTCAATCCAACACTGAAGCAGTACCATGATTCTGTACTGGATCTGAGATGTTGCTCTTGAGTTGAGAACTCTGAGAAGTGGGCTGAAGAAATCTCAGACAAGCTAGAAATCAGGGAGCAAGACAAAACCTATGGAAACTGGAACATCGAGCCCCAAGGATGCTGAGTCAGAGGAAGGAGTGACATCATCCCCGCTTCCTAAATGAACTCCCAGCTGGGTATTCTGCATATTGTGAAGTTTCCACTGGGGACAGAAACGAAGCTGGGAAGGGTTCAAGTGGTCTTGTTTTCCCCAATGGGGTTTTATCTGGTTTTCCTATGGTATTATCTGGTTTCCTTTAAGAAACATTTAAGCAAGATCATTTCATTGAAGACTCTCTGGGGCATTTAAGAGAGTTAACTGAATATTTCATTGTGCTCTTGGCTGACTCGTTATTCCACATGTCCTCTGCCCTCACATACTCACGACCTCTCATCACTGACACTCTACATCAGAGTAACACGTTTCCTACAACGGATGAGTCTATGTTGAAATACCATCAGCACCCAGAGTCCACAAGTGACATCCGTGCCCGCTCCGTAGGCGGTCCACTTGGACAAATCTACAAAGACAGGTTTCTGCCCCCTGTGCTGCCTGAATGACTCCACTGTGCCAATCATTCCTCTTATTTGGCTCAGCCATCCCTCCTCTCTTCTCTCCAGTCTCTTAGGATTCTGAAAGTTGCATAGGGACAAAACTAGGACTAACTTTTAGAAGTGCAAATTAGTAGAGATCAAGTCCATCATTTAGCCAGTATGATCCTGAATCAGAGCCTTGAAGGTGCCATTCACAGAAGACTGCCTTCAAGCTCTTTTCTGTTTTTCATCTTAGGAATGTTGTAATTTCTTAGTTATACATGAATGGTTAAAAAGATACCAGGAAATCCTGGGCCATCTCATTGCTTCTGTTCTTCCTGTTAATGGGATGTCAGTGCGTCTATATGCGAAACTTGAAAGTGAATTTGGTATAAACCTCACAGTGCTTTGCATGGCCCATGTGTTGAGTGGGCACTATGCACATTCCTTTCCAAAGGAAGCCCTCCCCCGCAGGCCAGCAAAACAGCTTCCTGTTCAGTCAGCACCATGGACTCAGAGGCCCTTCCCCTGTGCAGGTCTACCTACCCATCCATGCTCCAGCTGGAACCACTGGCCATCTTCACACTCGGGTCTCCATAGGACTCATCACTAAACTCTTGATACAGCAATCGACACATGGACAAATGCTTCTCACTGAATTTTTTTCTAGATGTTGGAATACACTTTATCACTAGTGTTTGTGGACTATATGCCTGACTGCCAGAGTGTTTAGAGAGGTACCCCATTGGTAACCTGTCCTCGATAAACTTTCTTCCACATATAATCTCAAATTGTTTTTTTTAACTAGGGTAAGTTACAAAACCAGAAAGAAATGAGCATGTTTCTGTTGAACATGTCAAATCATATACTAGAAAATGACTAGCCAGTTCCCATACACAAGATTCAACGTTCTGTGTAGGCTAATAAGCAAAAGTGTTAATAGCCCAAGTCTCTAGTCCCCTCAAATGAAAGAAATCTGGGGATGCTAAGGCATTGCTGGAAATGTAACAGGAATGGGTAGCATAGGAGGACGTACTGCTCAATCGGGTTGACACAAAGCTACCAAGAGACAGCGTTTGGCAGATTCATGTGAGCATCTTCTCAGCACGGTGGACACATCAGACCTCTGCTCTGCTGAGAAACTTTCCAAGGGAGGGGACACAGCTAGTTCTCCAGGACAGGAAGGTTCAACTGGCCACTGCTCCTAATGCCCATGGTTTCCTGACACGCCCGGTGCAGCAGTCTTTCTGATACTTGAGGATGGCTGCACCTGACTGAGTCTCCTTCAGGTTGCACCAGCAGGTCTACCCCATGTCATCCACGCCCTTGGTGCTTCTTAAAAAGTTCTCAAACTTGACATTTTATTCTTCAGTGGTAGGTATTGAACTTATGGATTTACACATATTTGTGCAAGCTTTGTACCAATGAGCTAAATCCCCAACGCTGTCGGTTTTTCTCTTTAGTTTTAAGATGTCGTCTTGTCGTCTCGCTTTGCTGCCTAGACAGGTCTCAAACTCACTCTGTAGCCCAGCTTGACCTTGAACTTGAAAAGCTCCAGCCTTGGGATCTCCAAATAGTTCAGATATGCCCAGCTCAGCTTCACATTATAATTACCTGAATAACTTTTCTAAATGAGAGAGAGAGGGAGGGAGAGAAAGAGGTGTCTGTTGTCCCAAGCTTTACTCTTTACCTGCTGTATCCATATTTCTGGAGGTAAAACACATAAATCCGTGTTTTCAACCTTTATTATAACATCATATGTTTCACACATGTACCATAATTTCAAGCTCTTGACACAGGTAAAACACATCTATCCAGCTTTCCCATGACATTGTGATCCATCCAACCAGAGCTGAAAACAAGAACGCGCACCAAAGTGGCAGAGTCAGACATGGACACACTATACATTTCTCCTCAGCTGTGTCTGTAGGCACAGCTCACTAGAAGATGAGCTGGGTACTGTGGGGCTTCTGCACCTGCAGCAGGAGGAGAGAAACCCAAGGCTCACTTGTTTCACTGACCTCTTTCTCTGCCATTGAAAGCCAGGTCAAGCACGCAGCACATCGGAAAGGAGAAGAATTCAATGTCAGCGCTCTGAAGGAACGGTTAATAGTAAACCATCTCAAGCTCTCTATCGACCACTAATAATCTAAATGAAGAACTGGAGTTGGTGAGGGTTGCTGATGGCCTAATCAGCATCAGTCAATAAGAGGCACAGAGAAACGAGGGCATTCCACAGAGGCTGGAAAGTTAGGAAATCTAATGAAATAACTCCTGGGGATATTGGATTTGTGAACCTTTCAGCCATTCTGCAGAAAAGCACTAAGTGTTGGTGTCACAAGTTCAAGCAAACAGCGGGTAGAAATCATTCAGAGACTCCTGGCTGTACTCTCCTACTGCACATCATGTTTGTGGGAAATAAGCATCGCACTCAGAAACCTTTCTTCTTCCCTTTTGCCATAATTATCTGAACACAGCTAATGACTTTGGATTTGTTTTTCTATAAAATGTGAGGCCATATGAAAATTTTGCCCTGGTGTAGATAGCATGTAAGATGGAAATTTCAATGCTAATACTCTGACTTTCAAAGTCATGCCACAGTTAAGAACACTTCAGCTTCTGCCCCATCTCTGTCAGACCAATTGTTTAAAAGATGAAGGTCAGAAAAATATCGATGCAGGAAATCAAGAATATTCAATTTGCCTCACACATCCTTCGTTTATTTTCAAATCACCAGTCTCCCAGAGGACGGCTTTCATCTCTGTACCTGTAGGCCAGGCTTTTACAGTTTTCCTGAACATCCTGGAGCCTGAGTCACCAGGAATAAATGTGGGTCCACAGTGAAAGATTACCTGAGAGATGTGTGGCCAAACCTGACAGCAGGACACCAGTCAAGACACATGAAATGTGATTCTTCTCTTCCGTTCACCTGTGCAGAAATTCTCTATCGGGGGATGAGGAGAAGGTGAAGAATGACAAGCCCACTGGAGAAAGAGAGGGGTAGAGGTGAGGAGAAGATGAAGAATGACAAGCCCACTGGAGAAAGAGAGGGTAGAGGTGAGGAGAAGATGAAGAATGACAAGCCCACTGGAGAAAGAGAGGGGTAGAGATGACATTCTGAAGTAGATCACCTCCTCTGAAGACGCCATCAGACTCCAGACACAAAAGTGGCCAAATCGGACCCTGATGTCTATGATGGCTGAATCAGCGGAGGGGAATCCTCTGGCGAGCCTCTGGGGAAGAGTTTAGATTACTCTTTGATCCTGTCTGTGAGGGATAAGCTAAATTTGGACAACCCCCTTGCATGAGGATGGAGTGATTCCATGTTCTGTAGTCCTGGCCTCGGAAAGGAAAGAGAAAAGGGCACCTGAGCCCCTCTGCTTCCTGACTCTGGAGGAGCACAACATCTTCCCGCCATGCTGGACTTCCCCTGAACTCTAAGTCAAACCAAATTCTTCCTTCTCGGATTGCTTCTGTCATAAATCTTGTTCCAGCAACATGTAAAGTAATGAATACAGAGGCCTTGGCTTATCCTGAGTAAACATGAGTAACAGTGGAGAGCAAGGCAGATAACACATTGTCTCTGTTATTCAACAAATGTTCCACCGTAGCTCCTAAGTGCGAGGCTTGTTCCCAGCCGGTCACTTCACATCATTTCACACCATAGACAGAAGTAGGTAGATGGTGGATTGCAGAAAATTATGCTCCCACAAATCTAAGCTGGCCGAGCCAAGTTGAGCCATGATTGTGGTCATGGTTGATGATTAAGAAGTTAGTATATACAGATAAATTCTTCACCGGGAGTGTGAAAATTCTGGATGGAGAGGGGTGCCCTCCTCTTTCTGGTAAAGTCATCTCTAAGTTTACTGCTCCCTTTTGAAAAACAAGCAGGTCCTAGCAGTTGGACTGAATGCTCATGTTATATTGGAACAGTGTGTTGTCCTGGTGTTTATCATTCCTTTCATGACTTGATTGACTCTCAGTTTATTTTATGTCTGGATGTGCCTTATATGTAACTGCCTTCTGATAAGCGTGAGGTGGGGAGTCTCTCTTCATGTTGATTGTCACCTCACGTTAGCTCCTTACCTATGCTGGGCAGTAACCTCAGCCACAAGGCACAGCCTCATCTCTAGTTGACCACATGTCAGCCTATGACCCCTGACCTACACAGCCCAAGAAGTGTAAGAGCCTGTGCAGCCAGAGCACCCAGAAACCAAATAACTATACAGTAAAAGAAAGTTCAAGTGTTCGAATGCTGTATATTTCTGAACTCCACACATATACAGATAATTTAGCAATATGGTAACAAAATAACAAGAAGAAATAACATTTTAACATCTGCATGAATCATTTGGTGGTGCGGAGTACACAATACTGCCTACATTTGTGGGAAATACTTGGATACAACTGAGGAGATAGCAGAGAGAATTATACTGAGCTTTAAGAAATGAAAACTGGTATAAGAAGCATGGTATCAGCTTTCTTGGCACAAATATTTCTGTACGTACTTTTCACATAAAAGTCTTGTGAGAATTTGGGACATGGATGTAAAGGGAGCAACAAATGTCCTTGAGCTCACTTAATGTTTTCGAGGTTTTGAGTTCATCATGAAGATGCACTTGGGTTGTAATTCCATTTGGTAAACCTGATGAGCTGTAAGGCTCTTTTTATAGGCTTTGAATTGAAGGTCACATTGTACTTCCAAACTGCAAGACAATGGACCAGTCATCAGGACTGTCCTTTCAGGCTTCTAGAGCATCGAAAAGCCATTTTATTTTTCAGAATAAGAAGTTGGCCTAAGACTGAAATCAATCAAGGTGACTCCGTTCCATATTGACAGACAACTGTTGGATGGTTTCCAGAAAGCTCACACAGGTTCCTGGCACTCTACCCAAGAGAGGTTTTCCAAGAATCTGATGCAAATTATGGCCCCATGGTGTCCTCCCCACTTGGGCAGTGAGCACTGACAGGCCCCAGGAGGTTGGTGTATCCTTTCATTCCAACAATGCAAGGGGATTGTGAGGGAAAGAGCACAGAGAGAAAGCAGTGCCTTGCAAAGAGTGCCAAATGAGACTTTTAAAATGCTGATGCTTCCAAGCTTATTTTCAGAAGAAATTATCTTCAAAGTGACTCGTGCTGAGCAACATAGAATGACAACCCATTGGAGGATATGAAGGACTTTCCAGCTTCCCGTGTTTGGTACTGTGACATTACTGCCATGAAGAGTTATCTTTTTTTTCTGTGTTAGATTCTCTTGGCCTTTCTTTGGTGTGATGCAAATGGGAGGTTTTCAGAATTCCATGTCTGTCCCAAGCTACCAAGAAGGATTTAGAATCACAGCGTGCGGGACTGCTTGTTATAGAAGTTTTAAATATGGACCCTAAATATTCTACACTTTTCCAAACATTGATTGCCATTGATCAAACAGAACTAAACTGCCTTTGAGTCTCTTTGGATCCCATGCATAAATACATATCGAGGGGCTGCTTTAAATGTCCATTAGATCTTTAATATTTCTCTTTGGAGCTATTACCATTTATCATATGACTGTAAATATAGATTCAGGGTTGTTTAAAATGCACATTATTTACCTGGCAAGGCACAATGGTTCCCGAAGATGCATTAAAGCCATTCTTAACTCCTCTCCAAGAATAGCACCTCAGCACCCTCCCCAAATATGAACTTTATATTTTCTACCAGAGAGATTATGCTACTGAGTAATTTCCCCAGTGTTTTAAATAAAATATACTGTCCCTGGCATTGGCATTCAACAGCCCATGACTCCTTCTAGAAGTAAGTTGCTTGAAGTGCTGCTTTGGTAGAAAGCAGCCAGCCACAGCTTTGCTGAGAGAACTTAAAGACTAACAACCTCCACAGAGAAATGAAAATGTCTCAGTATTTGGAGTGAGAAAATTAAGGTTCCCATTTTTACTGATATTTATCTTTAAAATTAATATACATACATAGTTAAACTAAATATTTAAGATGATCTGATTATAAAACATAAACAGTGACATATTTTTCACACATCTGAAAATGTGGTGATGTGTTGGTGCCTGCAAAGCCGTGTAGAAAGGTGGGTTCTTTGGTATGTGATGCTGAATACTTAGTTATCCACAGATTGAACTGTGACCCCTAGGAAATTAAGTTTTTAGGAATAAAATCCTAAAGAATATTTTATGGTCTCATGATGAAGAAGTAACACACACTATCACTCTCTCTTTCTCTCTCTCTGTATGTGTGTGTGTGTTTCTTTCAATGCTGAGGATTAAATTAGACCTGTGCATAACATGCAAGCATCTACCAATGAGCTATGTCCCCAGCCCATTTATTAATTTATTTATTTTGTTCGTTCGTTCATTCATTCATTTATGAGACAGGGTCTCACCATTTTGCCTGAGTAGACCCAAAATGGCAATCTCCTGCGTCAGCCTTTGGAGGCACTAACTAGGAGTATAGCTGTCCACTAGGGCTCCAGGAAGAGAGTTTCAAAAAGTGAAATATCATAAACATTAATAGGCTGCTAAATCTGAGTAAAGATGCAGCAAATGCAAAGGGAAAAATCAACCTAGAAAACATATTTGCAATGCCTGTTAAAACATGAGATTAGTATTGTACAGACAATTTCTACATGTTAACAAAAAAAAATAAACTCCACTATTGAAGAGAGGTTAAAGAAGAGGAGCTGGAGGAACATACAAAAGTAAGATCACGTGTCTGACTGAGTGAAAGGGCAGCCGCACTGCTTCGTCAGGTATGCAAAACTGAAGCCACGACTGTTGGGTCAGAAAAATGGTTCAGACACAGGGACACTCCTCTGCTGACGGAAATCCTAACTGGCAGACAGCACAGCTGAAGCTCTGCATTTCAGCTCCTCTGGCAGCGCACCCCTCACACCACAGCAGAGTCAAAGCTTTTGTCCCTGTGGCTCACGACCGTGTGGGCTGCATAACTGATTATGAGGATAATGTTGTCAACAACAAAAGGTTTCTGAATGTGCAGCAACAAGATCTTACTTTAAAATCAAACATGTGACGCATCCAAAGTGTCTGGAAGCACTTACACAGGTCACAGCATGCAACTTTGTGTAGTGCTGGCTGTGCACACACATGGTGCTTTTTACTGCAGGTGCTGTCCCGCCACACCGCAGCGGGAGCACTGTGGGTGATGAGCTGCAGTGTGTATACGTAAAACGTTTTTCTCTGAAATATGATTGTTTAGTTGTAGAAAACGAAGACTTTTAATACTTCCCACCTGTCATTCCTCAGTATGTATCGGGGTAGTGTTGGGTTGTATTGTGAGGGAAAAGCAAACACATGTACTTCATTAGTATGAAAATCTGCTTTCCTCTTAATAAATTGCAAATTTACTGTCAAGAAAATAACTATTTTAAAATAAAATTACTGATATTTATTACCAGTGATTTCTTTGTCTACCTATTTTATATACTCTTATTTTGGGGGGTGTCTCTGATAAGTGTTCCAGACAACACTAGGGAGCAACACTAAACAGAAACAGTAAAATGTGTGTGTGTGTGTGTGTGAGAGAGAGAGAGAGAGAGAGAGAGAGAGAGACAGAGAGAGAGAGAGAGAGAGAGAGAGAGAGAATAATAATTAAAGGAGCCATACATTGGAGAGGGTGTAGTAGAAAGACTTGGAGGAGGAGGAGGGATGGTTAGAAGCAATATAGTACTCATATAAAAGCCTCAAAAAATAAAAATTTTTTAAAGAATACTTTTGTTTCTTCATATGAAGTTGAGAATTTTTCTTTCAAGGTCTGAAAGAATTTTGTTGGTATTTTAATGGGAATTGCATTGAATCTGTAGATTGCTTTTGGCAGAATGGCCATTTTCACTATGTTAATCCTACCAATCCATGAGCACGGGAGATTTTTCCATCTTCTGATATCTTCTAAGATTTCTTTCTTCAGAGACTTGAAGTTTTTTTTCAAACAGGTCTTTCACTTGCTTGGTTAAAGTCACCCCAAGGTACTTTATGTTATTAGCGGGTATTGTGAAGGGTGTTGTTTCCCTGATTTCTTTCTCAGCCCTTTTGTCTTTGGTGTACAGGAGGGCTTCTGATTTTTTTTGAATTAATATTGTATCCAGCCACTTTGAGGAAGGTGTTTAACAGCTGAAGGAGTTCTTTGGTTGAATTTTTGGGGTCACTCATGTATACTATCATGTCATCTGCAAATAGTGAAATTTTGACCTCTTCCTTTCTGATTTGTATCCCTTTAATCTCCTTTACTTGTCTTATTGCTCTAGCTAGGACTTCAAGAACTATGTTGAAGAGATATGGAAAGAGTGGGCAGCCTTGCCTTATCCCTGATTTCAGTGGTATTGATTTAAGTTTCTCTCCATTGAATTTGATGTTGGCGATAGGCTTGCTGTATATTGCCTTTACTATATTTAGGTTATGTGCCTTGTATCCCTGATCTCTCCAAGACTTTAAACATGAATGAATATTGGACTTTGCCAAATGCTTTTTCATCATTTAAGGAGAAGATCATGTGGTTTTTCTCCTTCAGTTTGTTTATATAGTAGATTACATTGATGGATTTCCATATATTGAACCATATTTGCATGCCTGGGATGAAGCCTACTTGGTCATGGTGAATGATTTCCAAAATGATCCTGTACAACAACAGATCATCTAGAGGTATCTCCATCCCTGATCTCAAGCTGTACTACAGAGCAATAGCAATAAAAACGGCATATTATTGGCATAGAAGCAGAAAAGTAGATGAATGGAACCAAATAGAAGACCCCAAAATAAACCCAAACACCTATGACTACTTGATTTTAAACAAAGAAGCCAAAACTATTCAATGGAAAAAAGACAGTATCTTCAACAAATGGTGCTGGTCAAACTGGTTGTCTACATGCAGAAAAAATGAAAATAGATCCATATTTATCAGCTTGCACAAAACTAAAGTCCAAGTGGATTAAAGGCTTCAACATAAAACCAGATACACTAAATCGGTTAGAAGAAAAAGTGGGAAGACCTTGGAACTCATTAGCACAGGAGAGAACTTCCTGAACAGAACACCAATAGCACAAGCTCTTAGAGCAGCAATTGATGAATGGAACCTCATGAAACTGAAAAGCTTCTGTAAAGCAAAAGACATTATCATCAAAAAAAAAATCCACAAAAAAAAAAAACAACAGCCTATAGGCTGGGAAAGGATCTTCACCAATCGTATATCTATATTTGACAGAGAGCTGATATCCGGAATATATAAAGAACTAAAAAAATTAAAAAGCAATAAACCAAGCAATCCAGTTAAAAATGGGGTATGGAGCTAAACAGAGAATTCTCTGTAGAGGAATATAGAATGGCAGAGAAATACCTAAAGAGATGTTCAGCGTCCTTAGCCATCAGAGAGATGCAAATCAAAACGACCCTGAGATTTCACCTTACACCCTACAGAATGGCAAAGGTTAAAAACTCAAATGACAACATGTGCTGGAGAGGCTGTGGAGAAAGGGGAACCCTTCTCCATTGCTGGTGGGATTGCAAACTTGTACAACCACTCTGGAAATCAATCTGGTGCTTTGTCAGACAATTAGGAATAGCACTTCCTCAAGATCCAACTATACCACTCCTAGGCATATATCCAAAAGATGCACAAGTACACAACAAGGACATTTGCTCAACCATGTTTGTAGCAGCTTTATTTGTAATATCCAGAACCTGGAAACAACCCAGATGTCCCTCAGTCGAGGAATGGATACAGAAATTGTGGTACTTTTACACAGTGGATTACTACTCAGCAATTAAAAACAAGGAAATCATGAAATTTGCAGGCAAATGGTGGGATCTAGAAAAGATCATCCTGAGTGAGGTATCCCAGGAGCAGAAAGACACACATGGTGTATACTCACTTATATAGTCCTATCAGATAGGATAAATATACTAAAATATGGGCACCTAAAGAAGATAAACAAGAAAGAGGGCCCAGGGTAAGATGATCAATCCTCACTTAGAAAGACAAATGGGATGGACATAGGAAGTAGGAGAAAACAAGAAACAGGTCAGGAGCCTACCACAGAGGGCCTCAGAAAGACTCTACCTAGCAGCTTATTAAAGCAGATGCTGAGACTCATAACCAAACCTTCAGTAGAGTGTAGGGCATCATGTGATAAAAGGGGAGTTAGTATGACTGGGATAGGACAGGAGCTCCACAAGGACAAAATATATCAGGGCACAGGGGTCCTCTATGAGACTATTTCTCCAACCAAGGACCATGTATGAATATAACCTAGAACCCCTGCTCAGATGTAGCCCATGGTAGCTCAGTGTCAAAGTGGGTTTCCCTAGTAATGGGAACAGGAACTATTTCTGACATGATCTCAATGACTGGCTCCTTTACTTCGCCCCCCCCCCAGAGAAAGGAACAGCCTTGCTAGGCCACAGAGGAGGACATAGCAGCCAGTCCTGAAGATACCTGATAAGCTAGGGTCAGATGGAAGGGGAAGAGGACCTCCCCTAGCAGTGGACTTGGAAAGGAACAGGGAGGAAATGAGGGAGGGTGGGATTGGGAAGGAATGAAGGAGGGGGCTATGGCTGCAATACAAAGTAAATAATGTGTGATTAATATTTAAAAGTAAAATTTAAAAAAGAATATTTTTAGAAATGTGTATTTCCACTAAGATTCATAATGTCAAAATGTCTCTTTCAGACATAATACTCTTTCATATTATATTTTACACTCGTCAATTAGCACATCTATCACCCTAAATTTTTTTATCTTTTCATAAGAATAAATTTAGAATTATTTTTCACTTATTTTAAATATATAGTAATTACTGTTAATTTTACTTTTCTACTGCTTCTTAAATAGCAGAATTTGTTTCTTCTGCCCATTGCAATATTGTGCATAGAAGCTACTACACACATAGACCAATCCCTAAATCTCCCTGTTCTCTTTTCATGTTTTATGACATGGAACTTTTAGATTTCATAAGATATGGGGTCATAGATAAGGTGTCATTTGTTGCTTGTGCTTAACTCTTTTCATTTAGTATAACGTATTGTAGGCATATCCATGTTGCTGCAAATGACAAGATTCTGCTTTTCTTTAGCTGAGTAGTATTCCCTTACATGTTTACACTTTTTCTTTGTCTACTGACAATGGTTAATACTGAGGATTAGCCCCCTATCCACATCACCATTGCGAATAATGCTGCAATAAATATGGATGTCTTGGTTTAGAGATGGTTGTGGAAAGGGAGAAAAAAATAAGAGTTGGCATAAAATGCTTGCACACACATTATCAATGTGCACAAGGTTGTTGCAAGATCATTGGGTATATAAGGCTATAGCTGCTTAAAATGGTGAGGGTAGGAAACAGCACACTGTCCATTAATGGAAGGATCAACAAATGTGCTGATCCCAAACTGCTGTACTAAATAACAAAACAAGCAGAAGTTGAGAATAATCTGGAGCTACATATATTGACAAGGTTAAACAGTAAAGAAATACTGATAAAGGAACAGATGATTGTGTTGACTATTAACTCTAAAAGCTATAGAATTGTGATTTATATACTCATAAAATGAAAAAAGTCAAGGGAATGAAATACCAGCATCAAGACAGTTATGACTCCAAGGGATGATGAGCCAAGGATGAATCAGTGATGTACATTTTCTTCTTCAATTGTATTTTACCCTTTCTAAGTTAAACAGAATGCCTGAGGCTAGGAATACAGCTTAGTTGATAGAGTATTCGCCAGTTAGAATGAAGCCCTGGCATCCCTACCCAACATCACATAAACCTGTGCACACCAGTAGTCCCAGAACCAGGTGGTAGAAGCAGGAAGGTCAGGAACTTGAGCTTTTCTTTGGCTAATAGCCACTCTGCGACCCTGTCTAAGAATATGGACCGGAGAGGCGGCTCAGCCAGTAAAATGCTTGCTGTACAAACGAGGGCCTTGTTCGGTCTACAGGATGTTTCTGTCTACAGATGTGGTTGGTGTGTTGTTCTTGTAATCCTGAGAAGGGGGAGGTAAAAACAGGTAGATCCTAGGAGCAAAGCAAGAAAACCGACTTCAGAACCAAGGTGAGCACTGGAGGTCCTCCAGAGGACCTAGGTTCAATTCCCAGCACCCACATAACAGCCCACCACTGTTTGTGACTTCAGTTCCAGGGGGATCCAACATAACACAGAGACATACATGCAGCAAAACATCTATACACTATAAGAAATTTTTAATTCTTTAAAGTATGGCAAAATTCTTCATTTGAATCTTGAGTGTATTTCAATATCTTACAGAATTATCTTGATTTTAAAATTTCTTCAAATATTTCTAAGTAAATTTCCCATTCCTTCTACCTCTCAGCGGCTTCCTGTACAAGCACCTCTCTATCTGCTCCATCTCTAGTGAAAGTGACTGTCCCGCTGATTGAACAGTTACCTGTTTCTCCTGATGAAGGTTGAGAGTTGCACTCACTCTTAACACTTCTCCCTTCCCTCGGCAATTCTAAGCAGATAATTATATAGAGTATTTCTTTTAGCTTCTTCCTTGATTTATATTGAGTTTTAAAAAGCATTTGTACTGAAATCTTAATCTCCTGCATCAATTATGGATAAGATTCCTCACTCCTTTCCTTTCTAATTTGGGACATCTTATTGCTTCCTTTGCTCTTCACCTCTGAGCTTCCTGAACTTTTATGTTCAAATTGATAACATGCTCACTGTGTTCCATAATAATACTGAAATCTGTGCTTTATCTCTAAGGTGACCCTAAAAGATTAAAATCAATAAAGAAATTTTATAGTATTGTGATTATTTGATGTTCTAGTTCTCATACTACTTTTTTCTACAAATTTTAATTCTTCACTTTTTTTTGTTGAATCATCAGCTTTATTGGAGTAACTTATGGGAACATGGGGAAGGGGTTGCTTACCAGAGCCAATGGGACTCAAAGACAGTTGCAACTATGAATTTCAAACTAGCATGAGATATAGATTATGAAAATTGGACAGCTGGCACACACTGGAAATTCATAGGCATATCTACAGGTTAGCCAGTGTCCTCTCTTGGTGGCTCAGTTTGTCAAAACCTCTTCCAAGTAGCACGAATGATCACAGTTTCTTCATAGGAGTCAAGCTAAGTGAATTCTGTCTTGCCTTCATATATTAATGTTTTCCCACACTTTTCACATTTCCTGTTAGATGAAACATTTGACAGATAGTTTGAAATGGTGGGCTAATGACTTTTAAGAAGGGATTTATATGAGCATATAAATAAAGTTTTCCCATAATAAACCAAGGTACAAGGGAAAAAAAAAACTCTAGAAAGCTAGATGACAATTCTGAAGCAATTTCTATTCTGTCTCCAGCAAAAACCAATGTGATGCATTTGATCCAGACTCACCATTAAATGTTCATGCTGTGACTTGTCACCATGTTCCTAATTGTAACTGTTGAAAAATACTGACTGTGATTTGTCTACCATCCGTCATCCATCCATCATCTATCTATCATCTATCTCTCTATCTCTATCTCTCATCTATCATCAATCTACCTATCTGTCATCCATTATCTATCATCCATCCATCATCTATAATCCATCCATCCATCCATCCATCTATCTATCTATCTATCTATCTATCTATCTATCTATCTATCTATCTATCTATCTATCATCTATCCAGTCTGTAAGTCAACAACTATCTCTATTTTATTCTGTTCTTGTTCCAATAATGACACATTGGTTTTTCAGACTTTTAACTGGCACAAAGTAAAAATAGACTAAAAAAGAAAGAAAAACATGAGTAACAATAACAAGTACGCTTGGCATTTCTCCATTAGTGGAGGTGAATGGCCTTCATGCAAGAGCATGCATTAACCAGGAAGACCGGAAAACAGGGCCAGCCTACAACAGAGGGACACCTTCTGGTACCTGTGGTGCCTCCTTCTTCCACTGGGAAAGATGACAAGTGGTCCCATAGTGAATAAAATATCATGAATTGTGGGGTTTGGATAAAACATTATGCATGAAAAACTGCATAGGGACACCTAATCCCGGATGTGTGGGATGTCAGGGACCATCCAGAAATAATCTGTGAACAGTGGATACCCCTCCATTTGTAAAGCTATACATCTAAAAGAGATGGTGTCAGAAGAGGACACAACGATGTTTATAGAGCAGAGCTCAGGCGGCTCACATGATTCTGCTGCCCACTTGCATAAAGTAAAATTTGTATATAGGTAGGCAAGTGGGTAGCACAGTGTTCCTTCTGTACTCAACAGTTTGCTCTTTCAAGAGAGCAAGTTCCGAAGAGAATAAACACCACTGCTCTGAAGTGGGTGTGGAGTACCATATTTCTCAAGGGGTTTCTACCTGGATTTCTTCCTGATGCACTTTGAACCTACACCACACATGACACACTTTCACACAGATGACGGCACTTAATCCTTACATGGCTGTGTGCACATGTGTCCTTATTCCTGCACTTCTTTTGGGCAAAGAAGAACAAGATGAGGACATGCTCTGCACAGTGTGCTGTATGGCATCCAGTAAGGACTGGGCAAGGAGCCTTTCATGGTTGATTTCATTCCTCTCACAACCCCACAAAGAAACTGGCATTCAGGAATTGTACTGAACTTCCCTACTGACAAGCTGGGAGCGGCGTGTTTAAGCTGATGTGTGTCCTGAGGCCTCTCATGGAGGGTCATGTGGGATCCCTTCCTCACATTTGCGGGCAGGGTCTGTTTCATTTTTAACATGCCATTTAATTATATTAGTTAAGAAAAGGCTCAGAGGTGGGCTGTTCCAGATGACGACAGGTGGGGATTGCCATGTTGGGCTCCCCCTGCCTTTCAGGTAAAACGGTAACCAGGAGCCCACTCATGACAGCTCCCACCTCGGGCTCCTGACAGCTCTTGCGACTTGTTCTCCTGCCTTCCATCCACAGCTCTGGATGCTTGCCTGAACACCATGCTCTCCACCATCATCCTGGCTATACACTGAGAAGCATACTACAATGATCACTACTAATCTATCAACTTATTTAATGCTTGTCACCCTCATCTTATTCAACGCCATGAGTGTAGCTAGCTGTTTCTTGAAACCTTATCTGTTGTGGTGACCTATTAAGTCTATAAATAAACGCCAGGCCAAGTCATTTATATGCATCCTTCAGATCAATGTTCTCCTTACATGGCAGCTTTTTAATTGAAGAGGATCCTGAGATTATGAGACATGCTAGCACGCTGGTAAAGAACTGCTACACACTGTGACTCCTTTCCAGCAACAGTCAAGATTTTTTTTTCCTGTATGATAGGACCAGTGGGGGAAAAGGTCAAAAAATAAATTGGATGCTGACTTTTGTAACTACCAATTTCAATTTGGACAGTTCGTCAAAATAGCTGTAGTGTTCACTGATTGAATATAAAATAAAGATTACAAGCGTGAACTTCTGACCAATATCCAACTTCGCAAAATACGTGTTTAGTAAGTTTAATGTACTGAGATCCCTGCAAGAGTTAATCAGTGAAATAACTAAATTAATGAATAGTTTAACTTCCAAATAATAAGCATGGGGATAGAAGAAACATGAATTAAAATGTACTAAATTAGAAAATGAATGAATGTATTTAATCACTGTCTACATTACATCAGTTACTATTTTCCACCTTTGATCATCTTCCTATGGCGATTTCTTTCACTTTTTGTTCTTTTCTTTCATCCCACCTATAAAATTTTTCTTTAAATAAGAAAGCTTTTGTAGAACCTAAAATATTTTAGTAAGCTGTCCGTATATGGACGAAATTGCTACTACAGAAATATCCCAGGCAAATTTCTTTGCAGATTACTTTCTTACACATCAATGAGCAATCCAGTAAAAGTGGTATCAGCATGTATTCTTGGCTTAACAAGAACTGGAAAAACAAGACAGGTTCCTCTGTTTTTTTTTCTTTTCATTATGTTTGTATTTTGACTTTTAAAATTATTAGGATTTTCATAAATATTTTAACCCATGGAAATAATCTCATGAACATTCTATTTCCAGGTCTATAACGCAATTACGGTCTTGAAAGTGCTATTTTATTGTAATAAAAAGAAGAGCTTTGGTGAAATGTGGTTTGTGGTTTATTAAAGCCAGCTTGCTTAGACTTTAAAATGAGTAACGGCCAGCATATTTACTGTTTTACATTATGAGATCCACACTCAGCTTTTTTTTTTTTTTTTTTTTTTTTGGTGAATCAGTCTTCCCACAGATGTTCTTGCTCACAGGACTAAAGAAAACGTAGTTAAATAATTTAGCACCTTGGCTTTTCCTATGACTGTGCAACTGCCTTCTACTGAGCTGCTGGAGATGGACGCTCTCAGTCAAGCTCTGAATGAGAACATCCTTATGCGAATGCTCTATGATCCGAATCCCCCAGGCACTCCTTGTGCCTTCCCTCTCCCTCTTGTCTTTGCCTTCTGTCCGCTCTGTGCTTGTGATTCCTCAACTGGGCATCCTTAAAACCCCAGCCCTCAGGAAGCTGAAGCTCTAGAGCAGAAAGCTCTAGGCCAGCCTACTAGGATACATAAAATCTAGCCTTAGGGGTAGAAAGAGGGGGGAATGTTAGTATCTTCTGCCCTTTCTCTCTCCCTCCATCTCTTTCCTTCCCTCCCAGACAAGATGTTAACAAATTTGGAGTGTGTCTTTAAGGGTTCCAGGTATCACACTATCCCTTTTCATTCAACCTGTGTTTTCCCACTATTTCTCCTTCGCTCCTTTTCCTTCCAATCATGGGCCGCTTGGACATTGAAGGCTATGGATGAGAGAAGCCCCCTAGCTTTCTGGGGACTATGGCATGCACAGGTTCTGAGAGTCAGTCATGGATCAGTGAGCACTTCAGCCATCTGTAGAATTTGTTGATGAATGGAAACACATCATACACTGTCCAAGGCTAAGGTTCTCTCCTTTTGGGATTGCTCATAGCAACAGGCAGTAATGATGTTCAGGAAAGAGCCAAGCTAACCTCATAGTTTGTCTCTTTGGATTGTCTCTTCTGGATCTGAATCTGCTCCTGAGAGTGGGGGAGGCCTGTAGCCCTTCTGCTCTCTTTGAGGTGACCACTAGATTTTATTTGTTGTTTTTGCATTGACGAAACACACTAAAGAAGTAACACTATTATTCTGTTTATAATCTTCAATCTTGCTTGGCTTCTGGCTCCTGCCAATAACCACACAGTGAGTCACAACTGTCTCTAACTCTAGTGCCAGGGGAACTGATGCTCACTCTGACCTCTGTGGGCACCAGACATTCACCAGGTGCACAAATGTACATGCAGAAAAAATACTCATGCATATAAAATAAATGAATCTCAAGAAACAAAGATGCTCCCTGCAGTATTTGGGTATTTGTATAGCACTTAGAGAGTCATGTTTTCTGCCATTTCTGCGACGCTTTTATGACTATCATTGGAAAACAATGTTGCATTAGCACACCTTCCCATTGATCTCAATGATAAATATGGCAGACATTGAAGAAAATCCATAACACTTGTGGTGAGACTTGAGATGAGTGGACAGAGGAAGCTCCAGAAGCTGGATTACCCAGAAGGTTATGCCGTTTGGCTGAAACTCCCCCAGCCCCTGTCGGGCTCCTTGCTCAGCCAGCAGCCTATGTTATCACCTGAGTGTGGGGTACACAGATGTATTATTTTATAATATGACCCAGCGCTTTTTAAATTTATTCACCTTACATCCTGACTGTAGCCCTCTCTCTTGTCTCCCACTGGCCACACCCTCCTGCCCTCTTCCCCCTAGTCCCTTTCCCTAGCTGAGAACAGGGAGACCTTCTCCCCTACCATCTGACCCCAGCCTATCTTCATGTACTCAATGGCCATGCCTTCTTCTCTGCTCTGGTAAGTGGGCATTTGCATGGCTGTAGGAGTCTCAAGGCATTTGCCATGCATTAAGCCTGGCCCCTAGGGAAAAATCTCCCATTGCCGAATTGAAAGGAGCATGTTGGAATGGTTACATAAATCACAATATTTACCTAATGATAATACCTAAACATTTATAGCCAGGGCACATTTAGAGACATTCTTTTTAGAGAAAGAAAACACAACTCATGAAATGTCTTCTGAGATATACACCAATGAGTCAATTTGGCCATAGAGTAATAGTTACCTGTACTATACTCCAATTTCTCAAGATGTCTCCAAACTTTGATGGGAATTGGACCTTATTTGATTATCAATAGCAGGAATATTTTGTACAGAGTATGTTAATCATCTGAAATATTACGAACAGTTGTATTTTTTAGGCAGGAGTCCTGGAATTTTAAGGACGCTGTTGAGCATCCTGTGTCCTTTCGATAGCACCCTGGGGTTGTGTGACATCTCCGTGGTGGAGTTCATTAAGGCCACTGCAGTGGAATTCATGAATAGTAACATAAAATATCTTAAATAATAAATACAGGCTCCACTCCATTTAAGTCATGTTTTGCCAGTAAATGATTAGGAAAAAGTTCTGGTTTTCAGAACTTTTTTTTTTCAGGGACCCTGTATGCTTACTGAGGAGATGTTGGCCTATATAATATAAATGGTAAAGGTCTGAATGTTCAGCAGCAGAAGCAAAAACTGTCCCACAGACATCGTTTCTCAGATTCTCATTAAAAAACAGCCTCACAACTGTCATTTCAGTCTGCTCTTCGCTGTGGGGGCTTCGGCTAAGCTCTCCTGCCTCTGTCTACATTCCTGTCTATGCTTTCCCGAAGAATATGGCTTCTTTGGGGCCCTGGCTCTTATGATTTCTAACTTGGAGCAGTGGAGAGGACATGGGTTTTGGGTCCCAGCACACCTACATTTTAATCCTGCTGTGACTTTCAATAATTCACATGAATTCTTGGTAACTTATGCACTCTGTAATGGGAATTAGACTGACTGTCATCTGGGGAGGTTGTGATTGTGAGATTAGGTGTGCACAAGGGTTCTTAGCCTAAAGGACTTCACTGCAGTGCTAAGTGTTTTCCCAGACTCCGTGGTGCCCTCTGTTCTGTGGTAGCCATGTAGTTTCAGGCAGGTACGTGGCCATGTCTTCCAAGGTGTGACTTAGCCATAAGCCAGTTCCCAAGTGCCGATGCAATTATGATGTGATTGTTAGTGTTGTCAAGGTAACAAAGTCTAGAATTACCTGGAATGGGGGTTTCTGGACATCTCTGTGAGGGACTTTCTTCATTGGCTTGACTAAGGTGGGAAGGCCCACCCTGGGTATAAGTGTGCTACTTCAGGAGCTGGGGCCTAGGCTGCAAGAAAAGGAAAGAGGGACTAAGCGCAAGCACCTTGCTACCTGAGCCTCGACTGTGGGTACAGTGTGATGAACTGTCACAGGTCTGGCCACTGTGACTTTCCTGCAATGATGGACTATCACTCAGAACTGTGAGGTAAAAGAAACCACCTGGCAGGACATTTCTATAACAGCAAAAAAAAGCAGCTAATGCGACTGGTACATCTTATCAAGTCAAGTAGCATGAGGGTAGAAGCCTTACTCCAGGGAAACGGTGGGTGACGGCCCTCTGCTCTGTCTTCTTGCTTCTTCATCTCCCCTGGGTCCCCTGCAGCTCTCCTTCGGTCATGCTTGTGCACTCATGAGTGTGTGAGGCTTCCTCTCTGACAGAATGACAGGCAGAGGAAATGTCGGCAGCCCAGCGACTTCTCTGTGGAGCCCCCTGCTGCCCTGCACAGGCTGGGCCTGGGCTTATTTGAGATGAACAAATGAAGTTGAGTTCAACGGAACCCTGTCTCGCTAAGCCATTGTTATTGTTCATTTCTTGGTGCTTTAGGCTGAACCTAATTTTAAGTGATAAAGCTTTCAATTAATGCTGGTTCTCTTACTTCACACCTCTCAGTCCACTTTTTATTGGCACTTTTGAGCCTTCTAATTTGGGTTTTCAGATTCACACTCCTGATCATCTGCAGCCCAAATGGGATTAGCTGGCTCCCCTTCCCCTTCCTAGCTGGTGACCTCTTTCTCTGCATCCTTGGGTTAGCTGGTGATTGGTTATTGAAGGCATTTTACATGACATTTCTGTTTTATCCTACTTTCCTTTCCTGTACCACGTCAAGATCATTTTAATGATCTCATCTTAAGTTCCTTTAATTCCTATTTTATGATTACTTTTTTGAGGAAATAGAAAATCATTGGGAAATACTCACTAGGCTTTCTTCCAGCCCCTTTCATGTATTCGCCTCCCTTCAATCCCTCCACCCCTCCCCTTCCCTTGTTTCTTCTCTTCTCTCCTTTTACTTCCTTAGAGAATTTTTCCATTGCTTTATTTCCCTCTAGAGATCATTGGCTTTCCCAAGCAGACCCCTCCATTCCAAACATGACGCTCACTCCCCCTTCATGACACTCCAGAGGGAATTTCTACACAAGTCAGCATGTGTGTTATAGTAGCATGTATGAACACGTAAAATAAATAGCAGCATTTAACATATGAGCACCTAAAAGCATACAAAAATTTTCAAGCTTCAAAGGGCAGATACATATTGATTTTAATAACACTGACATATGTAGATGCCAGAAAGAAAACGAGATAAAACAGGGTATCTTTGGTTAAATCTGTAAGTTTTCTTGAAATGTAATTGCAACACTTAAATATTTAAAGTGTGCCATTTGTTAAGTACTGACAAATGTGTACCCAAGAAAGCCTTCGCCAAGTGGACCCAATGAACACACCTGCTGTCCCCAAATTCTCCTGTGACCACCATGGTTTCTTCGGTCAGTGTCCCTCTGCCATCCTCACCAGGTGAACTTTGACTTCCTTTCCCTGACTATAGGTTGGTTTCAATCTGGAATAGAGGTACATGAATACAACAATAAAATATATATCCTTGGGACATTCCTTTTTTTTCTGGATTCTGTCACTTTGTATTATTATTTGGTGGCTTGTCCCTACTTCGAGGGGATAAACAGTCTATTTATTGTCTAGTAGCATTTTACTTGATAGCCCAACCATGCTTTCTCCATCCACCTTTCGGTGGGCAATCAGTTATTTCCAGTTGTGTGTCTTACAATAAGACTGCTAAAAGCGTTGTTCTATACATCATGCAAGCATGTGCAATTTTATTATTCCTGAGGAGGTGCTTTGGAATATGCTGGATTGTTCCATTAACATGTCTTCCAAAGTTTCTGTGGTTCATAAGAACCATTTCTGCTAGGTGCCATGCGCCTTACCTGGTACTGGATTCTGTGGTCTCACACAGATTTGCAGTGCGGTCTGCCTGTTTTAATGTACTTTGCCCAGTGGACAAGGAAAGTGTAGTGTCTTTTCTATTTTATTTTATTCTCTTACACAATACATCCCAATAGCAGCTTCCCTTTTCTTCCTTCTTCCTAATTTCCCCCTACCTCCTTCCCCCCCATCTACTCCTCCTCTGCTTCCCTTCAGAAAAAAAGCTGGCCATAGTAACTAAATATGACATAGCTATATTTGGCAAAAGCTGATATCAAGGCTGGATGATGCAACCCAGTAGGAGGAAAAGGGTCCTATAAGCAGGTAAAGGAGTCAGAGGTACCCCCAAATACCATTGTTAGGACTCCAACATTCTCCAGCATGTATGCAGAGGGCCTGGTTCAGACACATGCAGGCTCCATGTTGCCACTTCAGTCTCTGTGAGCCCTATGAGCCCTGCTTAGTTGATTCTGGGCTGTGTTCTGACTTCTGGTGCCTACAATCCTTTCTCCCCTTCTTCCTCTGCCTAATGCTTGGCTCCGGGTCTCTGTATCTACTCCCATCAGCTTCTGTGATGCTGATTGGGATAAGCACGGATCCTATGAGTGTAGCAAAGCATCATTAGGAAACATTTCATCAATTTCTTTCAGCCATGTTTGGTTCTATGCTGTCTCTGAGCCATCCAGCTTTCTGTTCCTGGCCAATGCTGCCTGGTGTCTTTTCAAATGTATGTTTTCTATTAACTTAGTAACGTTCTCTTAGTAACATTTCTCTTCAAACACTTCTCTGTTTCATTCTACTGGGCTTTTTAGTAATATTAAGTTTTGGAAAATAGTATCTCTTAGTTGTGTGTCCTTTTTAAAGTTTTTGTTTGTTTAGGTTAAATAAATTTAGACATTTATTTAGAGTTTTTTGTTATTTTAAATGTAATTTAATTTCAATTTTTGTACACTTTTTTGGAAGACAATTATTTGCTAAATTGTCTTTCTTTTGTGTGTGTGTTCATAAGACTGTGGAGAGAGGGGTGGCTCTATTAGTGGGGAGAGTAGAGAATATTTCTCTACTTTTATGCCAAGAGCCCTCCTTTATTGATTGGATTATTAATTCTTTTGTATTTAATTCAGGTAATGGTCATTTTTCATTATCTGATATTTTTGGTTGAAGTCCATTAAATTTATACACAAAGTTTAGAAATACATTAGAATTCCCTCAGAAGTCTTGAAGACTTTGACTGGCATTTTGTAAAATCCACAGGTTACTTGGAGAACATTTAAGCTGTAATGAGGCCCTTTTTATCCACTAATGTGTCGTAAATTCCATTTACTTTCTCTCAAATATCTTGCAGTCTTCATTTTATATCTTGCATTAATTTGCTAAGATTTATGTCCGGGTATTGCCTAGTTTTGTTATTACAGATGTTTTTAGTTTTCAATTTCAAATCCGTGTGTTTATTGCTAATATGTGGGTTGTAATGGATTTTTGAATGTATGCTTTTTATCATGTAGCTCCATCAAATTCAATTATTCTCTGGAGAATTTGTGGACTTGTCTTCATAATGATGTCATCTGTGAATTAAAAAATGGCTTTACCTTTTCTTCCCTGTGTGTTGAACACTGTTGCCCAACAGAACGTGCCTTATGCCTTCTTTAAACTTTTCTTGAAGTGAGAGTCTGCTGTTGATGGATCATTTAATCTTGAGTATGGCTTAGTTTTAAAGGTGTTTTTATTGGTTGTTGCAAGGCACTTTAAAGTGTATTTAAGTATTTATGATTACCATTCATCATCTCATTTAAATTGTATGCACTGAGAAATCCTGTTGTTTCTGACTCTCTCTTTTGTCACATGTCATATGGTATGCCTATTTTAGGAGTTCATTGTGAATAATACAGAAGAGTCATGGGAATATTTATCATAGCACCTGCACACAGGAAACCCTCCATGTGCATTTACTCTCATGAAGATCAATTGCATGGATTAACAGTGAGAATGGTAACTCCACTGTGAGAGACAAACTCACCATTGTCCTTCTCCCAGATCTCTACACTGACCTTTACTGTTCTTTTTCCAGTTTGCCCTCTATACCAAAGCTTAAATGTTTATTGTAAAATTTTTTTAAATATTTTATTATTTTATCAGAGATGCTTGTTTATTTCCCAATGAGAGACAGAAAGTTTAGAACCAGACTGGAAGGGAAGTGGGAAAGAACAGAGAAGAATTTGGGGAGGGTAAACCATAACTAAAACATATTATATGAAAAAAACTATTTTCAATATAGGAAAAAATAAAATTGTGAACATTTTGTTTTCAGCTTGTCCCCCTTTCAACAACCACCCTTTCCCTCAAAAGCAGCTCTCAGAAAAGACCCCATAACCAGCTGAGTCTGAAAAGTTCCAGGGTGTCTGCCCCTTAGCTCATTATGACCTCATAGCTGGGTCACTTCTCACTTTGATCCCTGTCAGTCTTTGCAGATTTTCATTATTTCTTGTTCCCAAAGAATTACACTCTGTTTCGACTCTTTCCAGCATTTTCCTGGAGTACCAGCATGAGCTTCATCACAGACTCATTGCTATATGTCATTCAAATTTCAGCTCACCTGTTCCCTCACGATCCTCCCCAGTGCTCATGTTCATATTAGACATCCCTTGGTACATTTCCTAACCTGCTGCATTCTCCTCTGAACTCTAGCAAGGTGGCTGCAGTCCTCTACTTTCCTCTCTGTCCACTGGCTCCAAGCATTCTGACCACACTGACACTGCCAACCCACCATGCTGCTTGGCAAACACATGCTCAATACAAATTCATTAAAAGATAGCATAAAATAGTGTAAAACGCATAGCACATGTACATCAAAAATGCAACAGAGTTAGGCGAGGCACACTTTTATTATTATATACATTAGAGAAGAGAGATAATACTGTCAGCTGGTGCTCAACAAATATTTGCTGAAGTCACAGAGAAGCCTGATATTTACCTCATTAGTGTCAGGTGCATGTCTAGAATGTGGGTTTCCTACATTAAGATGGTTTTTGTAGCTTCATTCTGACTTCTCAAAATACAAATAGACAGTATTGGTATTAAACATAATTCAGGGGTTGCTTTGAATATTTATAAAGGAAATACTGTTTATTAAAATTTAACATTGACTACTGAACACTGTATTCTATCCACTTGAGTCACTTTCTAGATGTTATACTCATCAAAAGAATAACGTAATAGGTAGACATTTTTAGAGATAGGAGCTATTTATATCACCTTTCTCTGTGTTACTATTCTGAAAACATAGCTTGTCAAGCATAGGAAGTGTTATTGGGGAACCCAGTGAATGTGTGGCACCTTCCACAATCATGATTTTAATCAGTTCTCCACATCTCAGTACAGGCATGTGAGCTAATCCTGTTTGGGGAGAGTCAGCAGTTCCCTTCCTGGGGCTGTTAAAGGAGGTTCTTTCTTCCATTTGCCATCTAACCAAAAGAACGACAGTGATAACAGGAGCTCTCTCTTTCCTCTGCTTGGTTGAGTGAAGAAGAGATGAAAGGGCCCTAAGATTGCCAACTAACAATGTGTCTCACTTTCTGGTGAGTGAGTGCGATGGCCCTTACCTTACAAGATGAGTCACCTCCCACGTGAAATAGAGCATGGTTTAGGAGCAATTCTCAAGGCAGCCTTCTGCAGTCTCCTCCAAGGGCTGAGCTGGATAACAAAAGGGTACTCTGAATATAGGAAACGGAAGCCATAGTAGCTGGCTGCCTCATGCCTGGGGGTTCACCAGCATGAAGAACTGTTGCTAGACATTAAATCCAAGCCCAGAATCATCACTAACCAGTGT
>CM053745.1:60322089-60344476 GCA_028658305.1 Pachyuromys duprasi
AAAAAAAAAAGATGGTGGACCGCGGAGCGGAACCTGGGTGGAACATGATCACAGCGTTCAGAGCTCTCTTTCCATTGTTTCACTCCGGGTTTAAGGTTTATAAAAATGGGTTATAGCTTACACATTCAAAGCATTGTAAAATGACTTGTCCATTTGAGTAACAATAAGGCTTCTAAGTTCTTCATTTGCTATATATGTGATGCTCTTTGGTTACATTTTATTATTTTAACAGTTTACCCTGGTATATACTCAACTCACTTAGCATTCATTTATTTTTGAGTTTTTATTCTTAATGTAGAATTCAGTGATTTTTAAGCATGGGATTTTATGAAATTATATCACGTATGCATTCTGACCTTTGCTTCCTGCTGTTACTGCTTTTGCTCATAATATTATCATCTTTGTTCTCACTGATGAGCTTGACAATTCCCTATGTAGAATCATCTGGAAATTTCACTAATGTGGTTTTTCTTCTGGATCATTAATAAAGCAGTGGCTCAAACTCAGCCTGACATTCTTTCCCCGGGCTCCTTTCTGGTCATCTTTCATTTCAACTCACTGCCTTTTATTTCAATGTTTTCTTAGGATTTATCAAGCCCTGCTCAATTCCCCAAATGTGTCTCATAGCCATCCATTTAAAATTAACTTTATAATTGGGTTTTTAGAACCAGGAAAGTGTCTTGTGCATAATAAGCATTAGATAAAAATCACTGGAATTAAATTAGTTCACCAGGTCAAACATTAGTTTTAGCCAGTTATGACTGGTTCTTCTCACTCAAATAAATAAATAAATAAATATTTAAATAGTCAAGATTCTGAAAATAGACTTTAAATTTTTTGTTATTACCATGTGGGGGGTGTTGTAGGGAGATCTGAGTGTGTGTAATGATGTACATTTATAGGTCAGAGGACAACTTTATAGGGTTGGTTCTCTCTTCCCACCTTTATGATTTTTGGGACATCAAACTCATGTATCACCTTGACTGGCAAATGCTTTACTCTCCAGCCTGGAAGAACAGATGTTTACAAGTAAGTCAGCCACTTTCTCCAGCTCTGTTAAATACAGATGTTGCCAAAGTACAGTTAGGTTCTATTTCACTAATTGAGAATGTAAGTCAAAAGTATAGTTATGTACAAAATCTACACACATTCTAGCTTAGCAACGGGGCAGTTTGCAGTGTGTGTCACATGTCGACTTTGATTATGGCGAGGTTCACTGGGATTGAGGATTCTCGCTCCTTTCTGGCACCAGAAGAGATACTATCACACACATATTGCTGCCTTGGGAAAATGCTAACATTCCAAATTTGAAGTCCAGACTCCACAGAACTAACAGTGCTTTGCCCCCTCAGGAACATGAAACATCATAAATCAGGCTGTTATAGATTGGAGGCGGTGCGCACTTAAAGATTTTGCTTTCGTCTTGCAGTTTGGAGTCCATCTAAATCCAGGTTCTGTGAGATAATAAAACCAGTCAATACATTTACATGTCCTAAAGTGACCTTCATATTAATCATGTTGAAAGATGTTTTAATAACCCTCCCGAACTCATAGAGGGATTTCCTAATTGATGAAACCAGCATTACTACATGTAACCATTCAACGCCACAGAGCTGTCACCGATAACATAAGGTTCTGGGCATCCTCTCGTCATATCATAATTACTGAGCTATTTTCTTTGTCACACAAAAGGAATCTCTGTATCTCTGTCAAGAAATTAGGAGAGATATTTGACTAGATTTAATCAATCCAATAATCCAATAATTTATAAGTAGTGCTACTTTCACTGTATCATTAATCTAACTCCAGTTGATCAAGTGTCACCATGACAGTATCCTGAGGCATTGGTGTGGATCTAGAGTACCCCTGCTTCAGTTCTGCCATTCTTCGGACGATCCCACATTAGCAACTTCACCCTTGTACCGTGTGAATCAGGTCCCGTCACCATGTTGTTCATACCTTGCAATGGCATCTAATTGACCTTGAAATAAAATCCAAGCCACCTATTTACTTGTGGCCTGTGTGCTTCCTTTGCATGATAATTGCACAATAACGGAGACCAACTCTGTCACCTCCACATGCACCCAGCAGTCTGTAGCTTCTGACTGACATGACGAGAGCTGAAGATGCTTGGTGCTGTACATTTTTAGGCAGTGTTGTACAGCCATTGCCGCAAGGAAAAGGGAAAGACCATTTCCTGCCAGCTCCTCCATGAACTTCCTTCTCAGGGCCAGCGTTTTAAGGCATCTGGCAGTGAGAAATGGTGAAATTACGATTGCTTCTGCATGGTTCCACCTTCATTATCCAGACTTTGACATTTAATAATCATTGAGTATTCAAGAATGCAGCTCTTATAGATTAAAGTAACTATTTGTTAAAGTGGAAGAAGCTGGAATTAAAATGGAGAATCCTTTGATGAACATTACATCCAAATCATTAGAATTTCATATAGATGTAATTGCTCCCTCAGAAATAGATTAAATATACACAGCATTTTAAATGACATTTTTACATTGTTAGAGCACAGCTGATTATAAATTATGAGTGTTTTAAACCAGGCATGCTTCCTCTCCATCAATCAGCATTATCGTGGCCATCTCTTTAATAAGATTATTTGCTAATGCAAAACTAAAATGAGCAGTGCCTGAAGGGGCATCAGCACCCAGTGATCAAGCGACAGAACACCCCCCATTTGATCCTCTTGCCAGCACATGGTGTCTGGAGAAATTTGTTTCCTTTCATTCACACGCCTGGGCGCAGCTTCTGCTAATGGGTACTTCTTTCAGATGAGGAGTCATGAGTGCCTTTAAGCTTTAAGGTGCTAATCAGTAGCAGTTTAGAAGCATCTTGTAGAACAAACTCTGGCATTCCCTCCAAAAGCTGAAAGGTTGAGAGGCTGTAGGGCTATTTTGGATGCTGGGGTTTGACGTTTATATTCATTCAAATTAGGAACATAGTATATTAAGCTGACAAAGGAAGTTAAGTCCATCAGACTCTGTGCTGTAGGGTGGGCATTTATCTGAGCGTTTGCCACAAAGTTCCAATGAGCTCTTTCTGTGCATGTGAGACATGGTAAAAATCACCCGCAGGAAAGAACACAGAATGCACAGAATCCCTCAGGGGAAAAATGTTTTTATTTTTCTGAAAGTATCAGAGAAGAGCTGAGGTGTTTGGGGTGAGATTGGAAAAAGAGAAGTGTGCATATGCAGAAATCACATGAGGAAGTTGTAAGGCTGGGAGGTGCCAAGGAGTCTAATCATAGCTGTTGTCCACCTTACTATGATTATAATATTCAGGATACAGGAGACTTCACACATGTGAATGACATAGAATATAAAAACTCCATCCACTACAGCCACGCCACCCTGAACACGCCTGAAACAAAACAACAATAAAACAAACAAACACAACAAAAGCCTCATTCCCAAATTAAAAGGACATTATGATAGTGGGTAAAAACCAACACTACATTCTGAGGAACAAACAATGAGAAGAGCCCCGATCTTCTTTCTTGCCAAGAAAGGATTCCTCTACCTTCAAATTCCTGGCTGCTCTGAACCCAACAGAGGGAAATTGAGTTCCTGCCTCCTGTGTGGTCACCAATGATGAAAAAGTAGAATTAGTAGAAGAGGAACTGAGACAGATTGTTTCCATCATGTAAGTGGGCTTAGAGTTCAGGCTCATCTAAGAGAAAGGCTCCCAGACTACACAAAAGCCTCCTGCAAAACGGAACAAAAGGGAGTCTTATCAAACCAGGTAACCAGCAAAGAGAAGTCCCTAAATAGACAAATCCACCCTAGCAGAGGCAGCAAGAGGCAGAAACAGCAATGCTGATACCAGGTGAATATGAAGCCAGGCCAAATAAACACAAGGAATGGTGGTGATAAAGAAATAGGATGCATGAAAGTTATAACCAGGAGGAGTAGACACTTAATCTCCAAATAACTCAGCACCAAGATTCATTATAGATACTGTCAGACACATATGGCAAAATTACAGAGTTTAATACGTTATTATAGCTGTCAATGGAACAGACTAACAAAAAACAAATGCTAGTGTATATGACAAAGCTGTGTAACAAGGGAGACATAATTGACACGTGTGCAGCAGACCTTCTACCCCACACCAAAACATCTATCCTTCCGATCCTCACACAGACCTTCTACCCCACACCAAAACATCTATCCTTCCGATCCTCACACAGACCTTCTACCCCACACCAAAACATCTATCCTTCCGATCCTCACACAGACCTTCTACCCCACACCAAAACATCTATCCTTCCGATCCTCACACATTTACAAAATGTGACACATCAGCTATAAACAAAGATTCAGTCCATTCACCAAAGCTGAAATAGAACCAGAACAGGTTTAGTCCAAGTCTGGTGAAAGGATACATCCCAAAGTTTATAAAAACAAGAGAAAACACAACTGAGGACATCCCCAAACCGTTTCTAAACTCAATAGATGATAAGCCAGAAACAGAAACACACCCTTCCAGGCACATCCAAGCACTGAATGATTCACAGGCAAACAAGAAAAATAATTTAAACTTCCATGGAAAAAAGCAAAACGATCTTTAAAATGAATAATAAATTTTTATTAACTGGCAAATTGAAAAATTATAGAATTAATGAGAAGTAAGTCCATAGATGCTCGGCTGAAGGAAAACGATAAATTGTTAACTAATTTAATCAGGAAAAATGCAATCAAAATACTTTTTAATTGACAACACATGCAAATGCAGTAGAAACTAAAGACTGCTGTTTATCTGCTCTTTACATCTACACTTCTGAAGAGGATGGAGTTTGTTAAAGAATATAGACTACAGAAAATTAGAGCAATTTCTATGAAAGAGGTTGTTTCAGAGGATAATTCTACTGAAATGTTAATAACCCTGTATTTGTCAGATTGTCTCAGAATATGAGAAAACTAGGAGAATGTCTGTGATATAATAAACCTATTTCCCCAAAGGGGCAACGTGTTTTCATGTCTTTCCAGGTACTAACTGGCCTATGTTTTTGGCTAGTGAGCCTCTCCCTGCCTCAGAGCCAGCCATGAAACCATCTGGCAAGCCTCCCTGACACCGGCTCGCCGCACGCCCTCATCTTTTCCTTCCCTTGAAGGAGTCCTTGTAATTGCATCATGCCAATCATACCATCCAGGGCAGTTACCCAGTTAGAAATCCTTAAACTAGTTTCAGAGTTCTTCTTGCCAGGAAAGGTAATAGAGTCCCAGGATGTGTGAATTAGGATGTAAAACTCTCCAGGGACCATTACTCTGCTTTCTCTTCTGTATTATCAGAGATACTGCATTTTACCAGCTTCATGTGGAGGGAAGGGTATAGGCCATCCCATATTTTTAGACATTACTGAAGGATAGTCCTAGCTTCATACACATCCACTGTGATTATTCATGATTGCATTTACATTTCCAGAAGCTTGTCACACTAATTCATTCATCTGTGGAAACATGGTTATATATACATGGGCGTGTATTGCATTGTTTTGTCATACAGATGAATTAATTGCAAATAAGTAAATCATCATTAAAAGATAAATGGATACAGAGCTATGAGAATATTGATAAACTGCAGGTTTTCATGACTGATTCTGTACATACCAGGGTGGGAAAATCATCTCCAAAATATGGATTATTTTTAATTTCTTATGAAAGGCACTTTAGATAACAATTAAGCATTTTAACATCTCTGAAATCAGAATGTGTCTTTCAAATAATAATAGCCTACTATGCCTTAAATGGCAGACATGTTTTTCTTTTCTGGTGGTAAGACTAAAATGTCCTACCTATGGTCAAAACTTGAGCAAATACCCTAGTTAAATGTAGGAAACATTGAACTTAAATGTGTAACTGTGAAATATATATATGTATAATATATATACACATACATATATACACATACATATACATATATATCTCCAGAATTTCCCCTCTTGTTAGATCCTTGTGAGCAGAGTTTCAACAACTTTTTCATTTTTCTTATTAAGAAATCTCTTGCATACACCCTTTTAGAATTTGTGTGCCTCTTCTTGGCTTTCTTTTCAGTAAAACACAATGGCATTCATCTATGCTTATTTTCTTTACTCTTCTTTCTCTCAAATCAATTCTAATTCCTTTTTGTTCCACTGAAGCTGTTCTCATCAATATTACTATTGACCTAGATCTTGATAAATCGTTTAGAAGTGTTAGTCGCAATTGCCATGCCTCCTGCTGGAAGTGTTTTCTCTCCAGGGTGCCACCTGCCGGGTCTCCAGCCCTGGTTGCTCCTTCTCAGTCTCCCTGCTCTTTCCTCCTGCTGTCTGTCACCAGCCAGTGTTAAAGGCTCCTCACTCCCTTTTGCTTTGCTTACTGAAGATGACCTGTAACATGTTCGGATATGGTGGCACCTTGGAACTCTCCTCTAGCCTCAAAGCTTCAGTTATTACTCACCATTGACTCTGAAATTGCTAGCTTCAGCTCAGATCTGTGCTCTGATTTCATACTAATATAACCATCTGCCCGGTCTGTATTTCCAGCCTGATGTCTATAAGCATCTCAAGCTCAGGATATGTAATATAGGGGGAAATAGTCCTACTTCCATCTTTACACCTCTTCACTGTTCTGACCCAAGTCCCTAAGTCTCTTGTCTTCGTTCTTTCCTTTGAAGCCCCTAAGAAAGCACCCATCTCTTCTTACTGCCTTCAAAGTGTGTGAAGAATCTGACCTTTTCTGGCCTCCAATGACATTTCAGTCCAAGACAGCATTCATCCTGTGTCCAATTCTCTCCGTGTTTGTCTCCGTTACTTCTCTTTGGGCTATTCTTGACACAGCACCCTGCATCTCCCACCAAACTGTGAGATATTTATGAAAGGCTTGACTGTGAGGTTCAAGGTAGACACTAAGATTGACTGTTCTTTGTGGTACAGGATTTATTAGGAAAGTTAACACCATGGTCACACAGAAAGATGGCATGATGATAGGGGCTCTGTCTTAGTTGCTGTTATATTTCTGTGAAAGGATGCCATGACCAAGGAAACTTCTACAGAAAACATTTAATTGAGGCCCTGCTTAAAGCTTAGAGGGTTTTTAGTCCATGATCATCATGGAAAGAAGCAGACAGCTGTGGTGCTGGGTCAGTAACTGAGAGCTTTACATTCTGACTCAGCAGCAGCAGAGATAGACACACACATAGAAAGAGAGACTAAGCCTTTGAAACCTCAAAGCCCACCCCACTGACACACCTTTTCTAATAAGGCTACACCTTCTAATTCTTCCCAAACTATTTCACTAACTGAGGAGCAAGCATTCAGACATATGAGGCTATGACGACAATTCTCACTCAAATGGCCACAGGCCCTGAGGATTATTCAAGCCCACATACCGCAGAGAGAGAGAGAGATGATATGACAGGGGTTGTAGCTCTAAGGATTCAGAGGAAATAGGTAAGAGGAACACATCTAGGTGAGTAACTGCTTTATACTGACAGAGAAATGTTTTGCAATTGGGAGCAACCTGACATCCAGACATCTGGCTATCCGATGTCTGTAGAGTTCCTTAGTAAAGTGAAGATGGTACCTGTAATCCTCCAAGAATGCAGTCACGGAGAAGCCTGTTAGGGTAGAGGTTCACAGACAAGCTCTGAATAGGCAGCTTACCATTTTCTTTATAGGAGAAAGGGGCTACTTCAGCTGAGCTTGACCTGAGCATCAGACTGACCTGGCTCTTACAACATCATGTCACTTCTTGCTCATAACTCTTCAATAACTCCATTTTCTTTAGTGTAGGTACTTTTCTGCTCTCATTTCTCTTGCTGTGAACAATACCCTGAGCAAGAACAAGTTAGGAAACAAAAGAGTTTCTTTGGCTTATAATTTTCGGTTACAGTCTATCACAAAAGTCAAGGCAAGAACTAAAGCAACTATCACATCATGTAATCAAATCTACAGTCAAGAATGAAGAAAGAGGAACATACCCATGCTGCCTACTTGCTCACTCAACAAACTTTCATCACACCATTTCTTACAGCCTACAGGATGGTGCTACCCACAGTGGATTGAGTCAATTCACAGTCAAGACAATTCCTCAGAAGCATGACCACAGGCCAAACCCAGTGCACACCAGCCCTCATTAAGTGACTCTATGTTGTGGCAAGTTGACAGTTAAAACTAACCATCATGAATGCCATACAAAACCTCCTATGTTGAAATAGTTACTCTTGACCTTGATCTTATTTTCTACTTTTGTTCCCTTTCTTCCTAGATGATTTATGCTGGTAGCCATATAACTCACTCTCCTAAGAGCCTGATGAATTATCTCTTTCTTCGTCTATTTTTTTCCTCACCGCTCTTAAACTTGCCATCCATTTAAATAATTTCCCAAGGCTGTTTCACTCTCATTCCCTGTTTGACTTTTCTCTGTAGTAACAACCATCTTTTATTAACTGACATATTTATCTTATTTTATTATCTGTCTCTACACATTCGTATATGCATTATATTTAATACCTGACATAAAATATTTTCAGAATAGTTGCAAATTACTCATGTGCTCATGGCACTGTTTTGAAAGAAGAGTTAATAAAATGATAATGAAAGCTCTTCTTGGGAGAAGCTAGGTTTTGAAGAGACAATGAAGAAAGGAAGCTACTATTTATTCCATATGGTTCCTATCATTGAGTTCTGTGTGTTTTCATATTGAGTAGGCCAGTTGTAATTATTACTTAATAATTACACAATGGTAAGTTGGGGATGTAGTGTCAACTTCAAGATGGTCTGGAGTACCAGTTTGTAAAACAAGACTATGATACACATTTGGAGTCTCAATTACCTATTTTGCTCTTCATGCATTGGTATCTCCTCTAGCCATGTGGAATATAGCTATATTCAATGCAAATGATTCATTGCTTCTTATTCCCTTTATTCACATTTAAAGAAAATGTGTAGTATTCATAAGGTAGGCTTTCTGACATTAGAGTCAAACCCACACTGAGACGCCATGCACAGATTTCATCCTCTGTAAATTAATCTGAAGGCGGGCCTGAGATCAGCTGAGATGGCAATGCTCACAAAACTGACTAACTCAGCTCCTGGCAGCAAGGCTGTGGCTGAATCAGTACTTGATTAACCAGGTGCCAGGTGCCAGGTGCCAGCTAGCACACAACTCTGGGAGGTTAGGAGAGACAGTTGTGATGTTGCTAAGCAAAAGCCCTCTGTTACCACTAAGCATCCTTCCTTCCACCGAAGTAAATATCCACAAGGGGAAACAACCCATTCTTGCTCTTAAAGGAACTTTCTATCTGGAAAAGAGCTCACTGCACTGCCACCAGGGATATGTCTTTTCTTAGAAAAGTGTATAATTGGCTGCCATGTGACATTATGTGGCATTATTAAAGTCTTAAAGCTCCTTAATGTGCTTCCCTTTACGTTTGTCTCTTAACAACATTTTCACAGTCTGTAAGACTCCCTTGCTCTTTTACCTAAGCTAGTCTGTTCTGAACTTCTTAACTAGAGATGATTTCAGAGACTCAGGGTTTGAGACAACTTTCCAGGATTAAATGATTCAGACTTAATATACAGATGAAATGGAATTTTGTATGATGGCTGATCTTCACGTTGTCAATATGACCTAAAAATAATAATCATCTAGATGTGTCTTAGATGTGTTTTCAGAGCGGTCTAACTGGTGGGAAACATCCACCCTCAATGCACATAGCACTCTTTGGTGGGCTGAACACAGGGGAAAACCGGCGAGAACCGCCTCCTTCCTCACTGTGGATGGAATATGACCTTCTGCTGCCATGACTCTCTACCATGATGACTTATTGCTCCAAACTAGAGGTCAGCTAGCCCTCCCTTCGTCAAGTTTCTTTAGACTGATGCTTTGTCACACTATCCAGAACATAACTTATGTGCCATGATTATTATTACTTTTGATTAACCTCAAATCCCGGATAGTATACCATCAAGACTTTGACAACTAAAACCTGAGCTATGGATTTGAAGCTTCCTGTTGATTTCTCTATATTGTCAGACTGATGTGACCACCTTCTCCCCCATGACAACATTCATTAAACACATCAGTGTGCAGAATTAACACATCAGCTGAGAGGGGGTGTTTAAGGTCCATATTCCAGGTCTCTCTGCTGACCCACAACCTCTGCCCTGAAAATGTGGTACTCAAAAATTGTGATACCTGAGTGAAAAGATAGATGGAAAATGAATAGAAGAGAATGAGTTTGTTCCTCTGACACGTACGATGTAATCAGTGAAGACAAACTCCTTACCAATAAAGCAACTTGATTTTATTAACAAGTGATATATCAACAGGACATCAGGCCCTCAACAAAGATCTGTATATTGAAATTGTGGATGGATAGATGGATGAGTTCTGCATAGCCTTGCTAGTCAATGGCCATGTTTACTTTCTATTCTCTTCTGTCTCGTGCTGCCATATTTCCCGCATGATTCTTTACTTTCTCAAAGTTAACAAAATCTTCCTTGCCTCTACAAACCAGGCTAGTTTTGTCGTCTTTGGAGTGATGGCATAACCTTTCTGAAATGGGGCATGTGGAATTGGGGCTGTAGCCTCATTTGTAGTCTTATTTGTAGAGAGGTTGCCAAAAATGCATGGGGTCCTCAAGCTCCGGAAGCTGGAAAACAAATTGGAGGAGGAAAAGGAGGATCTTGAAGGCAGTAGTTCTGATTACAATAAAATGTACAAAATGTTTCATTAGTTTTGAGTGAATGTACATTATATAAATGCTCCTAAAATTTTTGAATCTCAGAAATGGTATGTCACATTCCAATCGCTTACAAAGAACAAAGTGGTAAATTTACAAATTTGAATTTAAAGGGAGGGGAAGATTAAAACAGAGTCACTAGGAACAATAGTATAAGCTGATTAAAATCATGCCAAATATTTCAATATTGATAATTAACACAATGAATCCAAATGCTCAAGCTTGAATGCAGAACTATTTTAAAGAAAAAAAATCAAATTGTAGCTAGACTGTGTTTATAAAAGGCACACCTAAAATATTAGGTCATTGAAAGATGAAAGCATAAAGAAAAGGCTACAGCAATCATGGATGTGTTTGTGATTGTGGCCAGGATAGACAGTTCTTATTTTACCTGTAATTGTAGGAGTTCCAACTCAGAAGCATTTCAGTGCAATAGAAGCCTGTAATTAAATTCCAAGCTTCCAATAACCCAGGATAATTTCAGCTGAATCTTCAGGCTTATTTTAAATTCTTAGGTCATTTTTTCCTAAAAGGACGCTGATTTCCAAGTTTACTTCCATTAAATAATTGTTTCTGTGCTTAGAGATATTTTACTATTTTTTACTAATGTGCTAGAAATGTGTATATATCTTATTTGAATTGAGTTTCAGTAGGAAATTGGAACCTAACATTTTCCACTGCAGCTCATGAACCTGAAAGAATATCCTGATGCTGCAACCCAACTCCAGTAAAATCTTAATCAAGGACACTCAGGGAAGAGGCAACATCCTTAGTAAACTGAAGTTCACCATGGCTGAATGGGTCAAAGGCCCTGGGAGAAAACCTGCTGCTGCTCATCTGCTGTAGGGACATAGTATTGCACCTTCCCTTAAGTACTGAGCCTTCCACCTATATCAATGCAGCCCTCAACCCTCATTGGAGAAGCTTCTTTTTGCAGTAAATACCAGTTAACACAGAGACCCACAGCTGGTCACTGTGCAGAGAATAAGAGTGAGACATCTCTACCACATCCCGTCATTGAATGGCTTTGAGGAATCATTGCAAAGAGGGTGTAGAAAGATTATAAGAGACAGAAGTAATGACTAACTACAATGAAACTGTTTTCTGGACCATACAGGGCAGGCGCATACAGAACTGGTAGTAGTTGTTAAGTACACAAGATCAACCCAGCAAAAATCCTAGCATGGGTGAGATAGGATGTCACAAAGTGTGGGTGCTCTTGTCAGCTGATAGCTCCTTAGAGAGAGGGAATCAGTTTTCTTCAAGGGTGTGGTTCCTGGAAAGCCATCTGTGTTCCTGCATGTAGGCAGGTGCAGGCAACACCACATAGACTTAGAGGGATTTAAACACAAACAAACATGAAATTGGAAGGAAATCTTCAGGGAGGGGGAAGTAGAGGAATTGGAAGGGAAGAAACTGGGGGTGATAAAATGTAAATATGTATGAAAATTTCAAACAATAAATAAAAGGAAAGAAAGCAAATAAAGCCAGGTTCAGATTTGCAGTGCCAGGGAGGGGAGAAATCTTGTGTGGAAATACAAGAGATAACCCTTGTACCTTTCTATTTCTCCTCAAAGATTTGCAGAGAAACAAGGCTAGTTTTCTATCAGAACCATGCACTGCCCATTGGCCGTGGTTCTAGAGGTAAGCTGTAGGAATACAGGCTCCTGTGTCCCTTCCGAAGCTCAGCACCAGCCTTGTGTTAGTGCTGGAGTGAGTGTCAGTTCTCCTTGTGGCCAAGCTAGTGACTTATCCCCATTGTCTCAAGTCACCCTTTCCTGCGTCACCATCGGAAACTGTTTCACGAGAGCCCAGCAGAATGGAAAAATAACTTCAAAAAACCGAGAAATTAAAAACCTTGGTGCATAAAGACGAAAGGTGTGAGACGCCATTCCACTCGGCAAAAGCTGTGCTTGCTCGCCCTGGCCTGGCTGGCGCTCGCTGCGCTCAGCACCTGCCTTGCGAAAGAACTCATTTTTGGTGACCACGCTTCACGGGTGACATGGCCACTAAGCAGCCCTGTTGTTCTGTCGTGACACACATTCAGTGAACTCCCACAAGGACAGTAGAAATCCTGCTTAGTGAACTGCCGATCTGTTATTTTTTGAAGCCAGGAAATGGGGCCATGTTTCCTTACAGTTTTTCTAGTGTTCTCAGCCCATGAACTGTATGAAATAAAACCAAAACCCAGCTTGTGGTCTGGTCTTTGTTAGCCTGATGATGCGTGGGCTGTGAACCAGGAGGCTGCCCAACACCTCTGTGTTGTAACATCCATTGTGCTGAGGCCTAATTTTTGAAGATTTATCAATCTGGCATATCGCAGGAAGTGTTTTGTGCTTACAACTTCCTCTCCAGCTATGATTTGTTGGAGCACGGCGCTACAAATCATGTGCTCTGAATCACACTTCTCTCTGGAGCCCGCTTCACTCGCAGCCATTTCCTGTCTAACAGTTTCAGTGAAACCATTGTTTGAATCTGCCCCAATCCTGCTCATTTTTTTTCTTACTATTTCTTATAAAAGGAATATTTTTAAGAAGTGCAAATAGTTAAATGAAATGAAATATTGGAATTGTTTATAAAATTCATGTAATTTATTGCATAAGCTACAGTGGTAGGACCTGAGAAATTTGATCTTATATTGATAATTGATTTTTTTTCTTTTTCTGTTAATGTAATTTTCATTGAACTTGAAAATTGTGATTTCAAATTACAAGTCAGGTTACTGTTAGAGTTATTTTCAATAAATTTAATTAGCATATGTTAATTATACAAAATAATGACATCAATATTCATTTTTAAAGCCATGATTCTAAAAAACCAGAAATAAAATAATCATATTTTATGACACTGCAGGAACACAACAATCATATTTAGAAACTGGAAGATTTTTAAGTGAACCACAGGGTAAGTCAATAACTCCCACATGGAGAAAAGGATGATTTTCTAGTCAGGATATCAAACAAAGCTAACGTGATATTAATGGCTGTGCGAACAGGCTTCCCATTTGCACTTTCATGAGGGGGAGGTTAGGGATTGGCAGTTGCTCATATAAATCACGTCTGGTAAGAAGCAGATGAATAAGTGTTTGACATTTTCAGTTGGAAAGGAGCAGCCTGTCTTCAGTTCTGAGCAACCTCCCTCCTGTGACAATCATCTTTGTCTCCCCTCTTCTGATGAACTAGAATTTAATAGCAGCTTAGCATGTGCAAATGCACTGTAGCTCAGAGACAGAGCTGTCCATGGTGGCCAAGACGAAAGGGTCAGATGTGACCATAGTGGCCCACCAGCACCGGGTCTGCAGGCACCGCATTTCCCGGCTCATCTGCTTCTGCTTCCCACTTCCTTGTGCTGCGTTCTATAATTCTCAGATCTGAAGAAGCAGAGAGAACATGGTGACGTCTAAACCAGGTTGCCGTCTCCTGTGAATCAGTTTTACCAGCAGATCTGCTTTCTGAATGATTCAGAACCTTGCACAGAAATCATTTAGGAAACAATAAATCACAGAATATTGTTTTGCAAGGCCTATTGTATATACACATATTTGTGACTTAGATGTATGACAATATATGCCATCTCCTAAGTACAAAAGATCCTCCCCACATCTGGATTCAACCACCTCTACCAGTTTCATGACCACTGTGAGCCAGCCACCTGATATTTTATTTAAATAAGGAAATCATATATTTTCTTTTAGATCAAACATTTATCATCAATAATCAAGCAATTGTTAAATACAGCAAAATAGATATAAATACTATACTTTTTAATAAGTAAAATAATTATTAAATAAATGTAAATAAAAATAATCAAACACTTTTCTCCCCAGCCTGAACTTCACAACCTATCAAGGAGGAAGCAGACATACACCAAAAAACCCAAAACAGAACCAATGAAGTCCAGAGGAGAGGTAGTGACAACATATGGTCAGGAGTTAAAGACGTAAGGGTCAAGCCACTGGAAAGTGCTGGCTCCTTTCTTGTTGACATACACACCTCTTCCATTCAGGAGCGACGCATAAACTGTTGCAGAGCTAGGTATCAGAGATGAACATGGTGAGCCTTACTGTGAAAGCTAACACATAGGCTCGGGCATGGAGAAAGAGGAGGATGGCAAGACTGGACCTATAGAGAGCAGAGTTCCCGTCTGGTCAGCAAAGACTAACTAGCACTAACAGGTATTCAGGAGCTCAGACACATTTGAATGCCTTCTTAGGCACCCCCTAGACTCTCTGGAGGAGGCTCCATAGTCACCCCTGAAATGTCCTGCTTTGTCTTCACTAGGACTCCAGAGGCCACTGGCAGCTGGCTGCAATGTGGACACATCTTCCTCCTTCTTGCTGATGATGTTCACTGATGGTGTTCTCTCTTGGTTCTTTCACTGCCTCGCCCAGGAATCACAGTGCACTGTTTCATAGCACATGGTAGCACCTTCGCTATGGACTAGCTGTGCCGAACGGCAAGCAGAGCAGGCTTCTTCTTTCCAAAACCCAGGGAAAGTGAGAAGACTAACCAGAAAATGTCATGTAATTATTCATCCTGTCTCCATCTTTTTCACATTTAATTTAACTTATCAAATGATACGTAGAAATTACACATAATTACAGGCTACCACATAGTATCCCCAAACAGTGCTAGAACTGGGCTGAGCGTACTATCCACTCGAACAGTTTTCACTTTTTTCTGGGAAAATTATTCACATTCATTTCATGCAGATTATTTTCAAAATATAGCGTGTATGTAATCACTGCGTTGCACAGATCGTGAGCTAATTTCTCCTAGTTTACTCAGAACCTGCTGCCCACCCTTCCTGTTCTCCCCTCCCCACACCCAGGTAACCACCACTCTGCTCTCAACTTCTATGAAGAGCCTTTCATGTCACAGACATGTAGTCCCTGAGTCCTCTCGTATGGCCCTAATTCTGCATTATGGAATGTGAACTTAAAGGAAAGCTGAGCAGGAGCTAGGAAGAAGGGTCAGCAGTTAAGAGATGTCCTGGCAGAGCTCAGCTCCCAGCACTGGACAGGTCACAGCCACTTTCAACTCCAGCTCCAGGGCGCTTGAGGCCTACTCTGGACTCTGTGTGCATCTGCAGGCAGGTGCACAACAGAAATATCACATACATGGAATTTAAACTTAATCTTTCAATAAAGAGGCTAAATAGTGCTTAATGTTTGAAGTTTTCTGCAAACATGATGTGAGGGCTTAGTAAGAACAAAAACAACAATGAGTGAAACATGTACAATGAATACTGACTATAGCAAATCTGTAGAACAAACCAAACTTCTTGTTTCCATTGTTCTGGGTAGACATTGACTTTCTATTGTTTTACATCTAAATATAATGTCCTTTGAGTTTTCATATTAATCTCATCTGAAGTCATGAGGTGTCATGGTTAACTACCTATAAAACATTAGAATACTTGCTCTATGTTAGCTAACTTTTAAAGTTCTATTTTCAGATTAAGATATCTTTAGAAATTCTGGTCTCATGAATGGAGCCATATCACTTGATTTACAAAGTGGTTTTAGGAGTATACTTATATGGGAGTCAGTATTCCTGCTGGATCTCACTCACTGATCAAAAGTGAGCAGCTTGCGAGCCTTTCGGAGGGCTGGCGGGTCCCGAGCCACTGCTTCTTGCCATGCCTACTGATAGATGTTTTTGGTTTGATGTCAGTTGTTTGTCAAGGAATTATAATAATATTTTTCAAAAAGCTTTGGTTTGACTTCCATTCTACTGCGAGACTATTTTTTCCCAACCTCCCCACCATCTGTCTTGATTCTGCTTTGGAAAATCTCCCTGGTAGCCCTTCCAGAAGGGCTAAGTGAACCAATATGGCAACAGCAGATTGCTGAAGCCTTCCAGCTTTTAAGTGGGATGTTATGATTAACAGTGGCCCAGCTCTTTACCTCTCTATTATCCCAGCGCCATCTCAGAACATTGCTGCTGCCCATCAGATTCAATTAATCCTATATGCTTCCTGAAAATCCAGCATGCTGCTAGAATAAATAGGAAGGGAAAGAAACAATTATATTTAGCCTTTGCTGGGACTGTAGTAATACGGGTTTTCTTTTTTTGTCTTATTCTGGGTTTTGAATGACCAATATATATGAATATAATATATTATATTTTAAAATATATTTTAAAACTATATTTTAAATGACCAATATATATGAATATATTATATTTTAAAATATACTTTTAAAACTATATTTTAAATGACCAATATATATGAATATAATATATTTTAATGAATATATTATATTTTAATAAAATGGTTGTAAGAGCTATTCTTTTGTATATCCTGTAATTAGCTAGAGAAGACACCAAAAAAATTGGGATGTTTTTAACAATATCCAGATAAGAATCTTTTAAAAAGCTTTTAAATGCATATTTGTAATTCAAGTTCTTTTCTTTATAATTTTATAATATATGGCGTAGCGATTCTGTGCAGTCTGTCACCATCGATTCTTTCTCCAGCTCAACCACCAGTAGTGCATATCTCTGTAGTAGCATACATTGGCTGAATAAAGAGCAAACTTTCCTAATGTAGCAGTTGTGGGTAGAGGGCCTCTCATTTTGGTTTTAAGAATGGCTATGGGTAAAATTAACTGAAGACCATATGATCAAAACTAATGAAAGGCGCATCAAGTGGGAGAAAGGGACGGCAGCATGCACCTGTGGCTAAGAGTAACGGTGGGTATGCACGGCACTGTCACAGTGAAATCCTTTTTTTTTTTTTTAGTACGAACCACAAAACAAACACATACACACAAATAGTGGTGCTAAAAATATTACATAGATCATTTAAACATGGAAATGTCTCAGAAGTAAGGCAGGTGTTAGAGAGATAGAAGATATTTGATCAGAAGCCTCAAAGGATTTTTGTTTTGTTTGCTTGTTTATTTTTTTACTTATTTAGTTTTGCTTCGTTTGCGTTGGTATTTTGCCTGTATGCATGTCTGTGAAAATGTGTGAAATCTCTTGAAGCTGTAGTTGCAGGTAGTGGGGAGCTGCCATGTGGGTGCTGGAAATTGAACCTGGTCCTCTTTAAAAGTAGCCAGTGCTCCTAACAACAGTCCATGAGGCCTTGGAGGTCTTAATGGATTGACAAAATGAAAATGGTTGACTCCTGTGAGTGAGAAAGCAGTGGATCCCACTTCATTCTTGATATGGGGCAGCTTTCTTTGCCTATCTGTAATATTAGTTGTTTTCTTTAAAATGTGTACATCTTATTTATTGAATCACTTTATAGCCTGATCCCAGCCCCCTCCATCCTGTCTTCCCACTCCCACCTTCCTGCCTCCCTCTCCCCCACCCCTCCTTCTCCTCTCAGAGAAGGGGAGGCCCCCAAACGGTTCCAACCCACCCTGGCACCTCAAGTCACAGCAGGACTAAGCACATCTTCTCCACTGAGGCCTGACAAGGAAGCTGAGCAGGGGGAAAGGGATCCAGAGGCAGGTAACAGAGTCACAGACAACCAATTGTTAGAGGACCCACATGAGGAAGAAGCTGTACATCTGCTACATATGTGCACAGTGCCTATGTCCAGCCCATGTAGGCTCTTTGGTTGGTGGTTCAGTCTCTGTGTGCTCCTATGGGTCCAAGTTAGTTTACTCTGTAGGTCTTGTGGTGTCCTCCAGCTCCCTTCCACAAAAATGTTTCCATCAGCTGCTGGGTGGAGCCTCCCAGAAGACACTTGTGCTAGGCTCCTGTCTGCAAGCACAGCAGAGTATCATTACTAGTGACGGGGTGGGCTCTCCCCAATGGGGTGGCCCTCAAGTTGCGCCAGTCTTTGGTCTGCCATTTTCTCAATCTATGCTCCATCTTTAGCCCTACACTTCTTATAGGCAGGACAAATTTTGGGTGGAAGATTTTATGGGTGGGTTGGCCCCTCCAGTGGAAGTCCCACCTGGCTACAGGAGGTGGGGAGTTCAGGCTCCATGCCCCCCGCTGTTAGGGATCTCAGCTAGGGTCACCCCACAGGCTCCCAGGGGCCTCCTTGGTCCCAGAGATGCTTTCCAGTGATTTACTTTCTCTCACCACATCCTCGCCATGTCTGATCCCTGTCCTCCTTCCCTTCCCCAACCTCTCCCACACAGTTCCCTCCTCCATCTACTTCACATGAATGTTTTATTTCCTCTTCTGTGTGAGATTCAAGCATCCTCCCTTGGGCCCTCCTTGGTTTTTTGGGGGTCCATGGGTTGTAGCTGATGGGAGTGCAAACTTGTACAACCACTTAGGAAATCAGCCGGGCAGTTTCTTAGAAAATTGGGAATAGTTCTACCTCAAGACCCAGCTATGCCACTCCTGGGCATTTAATCAAAATATACTCCAGCACAAGGACATTTGCTCAACTCTATGTTCATAGCAGCTTTATTCCTAATAGCCAGAAACTACAAACAACCTAGATGTCCCTCAGTTAAAGAATGGATACAGAAATTAAAACAAAGAAATCATGCAGTTTTCAAGCAAGTGGATAGAACTAGAAAAGATCATCCTGAGTGAGGTAACAGGGACCCAAAAAGACATGTCTGGCATGTCCTCACGTGTGGATGGACATTGGCCATAATGTACAGGGTAACACGCTACAACCCTTTTCTCCTGTGTGTGCCCCAGTCTCCTTTGTCGCACACAAGTGCTCTCTGTCCACGTGACATGAAGGGTGGTCATGAGCATCTTCAGATGTTTAATTTTGTGTTATCAGTGTGTGAGCAGAACTTCTGTCTCACAAAACCCACATGTATCTCTGAGGACATGGGTAGCTTGCTTGCTCCCATCATGCTAATGGAGACATGAGGATCATGTGCCACTAGTCAGGCTCACATACTCCATGTGTGCACATGGGAGAATCTTCAAAAGACTTACCCCGGTGGATAACTTAAGACACTGGGAGTGACGAACGCAAGCCAAGTCCTAAAGTTCCCAACTGATATGAAAAGATCTCCTGGCCCTCGCTTATGAGATAACTACAGAAAATTGAAAATAAAGCCAATCAATGCAAACATTGTTATGTTTAGCTACCCAGAGCTAGGCCAGTGTGCAAGTGTCTAAGGTTCAGTCTTTGAGCATGCTCTCCTCAGTGTGTCCCTTTCACAAGGATGTTCCTGGTCTTGCCCATTGCATAGTGGATTTCCAGGCTTCACTGAGCAGCCATGTCTTGCCTAACATTCTTAGTCAAATATAATTAAAAACTGTGAATAAAGTAGAAATTGTGGGGTTTTTCTTCTTTTTAAAGGGCAAGTGGTAAGTTCTAGGTGCCCCAGAGAGCTGCACATTCTTCCCATTTTAAATGACTTCACTTTAGTGTGCTGCACCCACAGATTTGTGAGCTTTGCTAATATTACATCTCTCATTCAGGAAATAAGTTGCCTCTGAACTTAAATACTCTGATCTCTTCAGACCTTCAGTTACCTTTCACCAACCTGAGAAACTGACAACTCGGTAGATATTTAAGAACTTATTGAAAATGACTAAAAATGCACAACAATCAGAAATCTGATTGTACCCAATACTATTGGAAGTTAAGTTCTCGTATGATCATAAGTACATTATTTTCCATTTAAGGTAAAGTAAAGGAATCATTTACTTGTACTAAACGATCACTCCCTCCTTTTTAGAAGGCTGATGAAAACTTTATTAATTTCTCAACTCTTTTCTTTCTTTTTTTAAGTACTTTATTTATTTTTATATTAATCACAGGTTATGTACTTTGTATCCCAGCTGTAGCCCCCTCCCTTGTTTCCTCCCACTCTCCCCATCCCTCCCTTAGCTTCTCCCTGCCCCCCTCCAAGTCCACTGATAGGGGAGAACCTCCTCCCCTTCCAATTGACCCTAGCTTATAAGGTCTCTTCAGGGTTGACTGCAGTGTCCTCTTCTGGGGTCTAGCTAGGCTGCCCCCTCCCTCAGATGGGGGGGGGAGACGTTGAAGTTGAGTTTATGACAGAAATTGTCCCAGTTCCCCTTACTAGAGTACCCAGTTGGATACTGAGCTACCATGGGCCACATTTGAGCAGGGGCTGTATGTTATATCCATACATGGACCTTGGTTGGAGAAATAGTCTCATAAAGACCCCTGGCCACATTTGAGCAGGGGCTGTATGTTACATCCATACATGGACCTTGGTTGGAGAAATAGTCTCATAAAGACCCCTGTGCCCTGATCTATTTGGTCTTTGTGGAGCTCTTGTCCTCTCCAAGTCTTACTAACTACCCCTTCTTTTATATTATTCCCTGCACTCTGCCGAAGGTTTGGTTGTGAGTCTTAATATTTGCTTTGATACATTGCTAGGTAGAGTCTTTCAGAGGCCCTCTGTGGTAGGCTCCTATCCTGTTGCTTGTTTTCTCCTACATTCAATATCCATCCCATTTGTCCATCTAAGCAAGGATTGATCATCCCACCATGGATCCTCCTTCTAGTTTAACTTCTTTAGGTGTATAGATTTCAGCATGTCTATACCATTCTATAGGTCTATATAAGTGAGTTCATACCATATGTTTCTTTCTGCTTTTGGGATACCTCACTCAGGATGATCATTTCCAGGTCCCACCATTTGCCTGTGAATTTCATGATTTCCTCCTTTTTAATTGCTGAGTAGTATTCCATTGTGAAAAGGTACCATAATTTCTGTATCCATTCCTCAACTGAGGGACATCTGAGTTGTTTCCAGATTATGGCTATTATGAATAAAGCTACTACAAACATGGTTGAGCAAAGGTCCTTGTTGTGTACTTGTGCATCTTTTGGATATATGCTTAAGAGTGGTATAGCTAGGTCTTGAGGAATCGCTATTCCTAATTGTCTAAAAAAGTGCCAAATTGATTTATTGTCTAAAAAAGTGCCAAATTGATTTCCAGAGTGGTTGTACAAGTTTGCATTCCCACCAGCAATGAAGGAGTGTTCCCCTTTCACCACAACCTCTCCAGCATGTGTTGTCACTTGAGTTTTTGATCTTAGCCATTCTGGTAAGTGTAAGGTGAAATCTCAGGGTCCTTGTTTTGATTTGCATCTCCCTGATGGTTAGGTGTTTTCTGCCATTCTACAATCCTCTACAGAGAGATCTCTGTTTAGCTCCATACCCCATTTTTTAATTGGATTACTTGATTTGTTGCTTTTTAACTTCTTGAGTTCTTCATATATACTGGACATGAGCCCTCTGTCAGATGTAGGATTGGTAAAGATTCTTTCCCAGTCTGTAGGCTGTCATTTTGTTTTGATGACACTGTTTTTTGCTTTACAGAAGTTTTTCAGTTTCATGAGGTCCCATTTATTGATTGTTGATCTTAAAGCCTGTGTTGTTGGTGTTCTGTTCAGGAAGTAGTCTTCTGTGCCAATGAGTTCTAGGGTCTTCCCCACTTTTTCTTCTAACTGATTTAGTGTGTCTGGTTTTATGTTGAGGTCTTTGATCCACTTGGACTTTAGTTTTGTGCAGGTTGATAAATATGGATCTATTTTCATTTTTCTGCATGTACACATCCAGTTGGACCAGCACCATTTGTTGAAGATGCTGTCTTCTTTCCATTGAATGGTTTTGGCTTCTTTATCAAAAATCAAGTTTCCATAGGTGTGTGGGTTTATTTCTGAGTCTTCTATTCAGTTCCATTGATCCACTATTCTGTTTCTATGCCAATACCATACAGTTTTTATT
>CM053745.1:60344976-60437080 GCA_028658305.1 Pachyuromys duprasi
GGTATCTATGCCAATACCATGCAGTTTTTATTACTAGTGCTCTGTAGTACAGCTTGAGATCAGGAATGGAGATACCTCCAGATGATCTGTTGTTGTACAAGATTGTTTTGGAGATTCTGGGTTTCTTGTTGTTCCATATGAAATTGAGAATTTTTTCTTTCAAGGTCTGTAAAGAATTTTGTTGGTATTTTGATGGGAATTGCATTGAATCTGTAGATTGCTTTTGGCAGAATGGCCATTTTCACTATGTTAACCCTACCAATCCATGAGCACAGGAGATCTTTCCAACTTCTGATATCTTCTTCAATTTCTTTCTTCAGAGATTTGAAGTTTTTCTCAAACAGGTCTTTCACTTGCTTGGTTAGAGTCACCCCAATATTAGTGGCTATTGCGAAGGGTGTTGTTTTTGTGATTTGTTTTTAATTGCTGAGTAGTATTCCATTGTGTAAATGTACCACGACTTCTGTATCCGTTCGTCATTTCAGGGACATCTAGGTTCCATATTCTGGCTTTTATGAATAAAGCTGCTGTGGATATAGTTGAGCAGATGTCCTTGTTGGATGGTTGAGCATCTTTCAGATATGCCCAGAAGTGGTATAGCTGGATCTTGAGGTTGCACTAATCCTAATTTTCTGAGAAGGAGCCACATTGATTTCCAAAGTGGTTGTACCAGTTTACATCCTCACCAGCAATGGAAGAGGGTTCCCCTTTCTCCACAGCCTCTCCAGTACGTGTTGTCCCTTTAGTTTTTGTTCTTAGCCATTCTGATGGGTATAAGGTGGAATCTCAGGGTCATTTTGATTTGCATTTCCAATGACTAAGAACATTGACCATGTTTTTGATAGATTCCAATTACCAATGTGCATTTCAAACATAATTGAGGTAACTTTGGTGTAAAATAGTGTGGTTATTATCCCTAACTGCCATGGGAGATGGCTGTGTGTATGCAGGTGGAGGGCTATTGGGATTGTCTTAACTTCTGTGGTAAGACCTGCCCACTGTGGATGGCTGCACTGAAAGCCTTGACTGCATGCAGAAGGGACCTGAGCAGTAGTGTGTATTTGACGCCTGCTTCCTGAGCCAGGAGGTGTGACCAGCTATTTCAGGCTCCTTCTTCCTCAACACCCCCATTATGGATTGTATCCCAAAACTGAAATTTAATATCAAGCTTTGAGTTGCATTTAACAAAGTGTTTTGTCCCAGTAACAGGAAACTAAGAATAATGGTATAAGGAACAAAAGAGGAGAAATGCAAATGTAGAATGTATTACAACTATACTAAAAGAATGATGCAATTGTCCTTTGACCAAGACTTCTTTATAGTATTCTTTTTTTGAGGTTATTTCATTTATATTTTTATTTATTACAATTTAATCAGTTTATATTCCAGCTCCCTCCCTCATCCCTGCCCAATCCTGCCCTCCCTCCCTCTTCTCCTCCCATGCCTTTATAGCATTCTTAATTCAGTGTTTCCTCATTCACTGCTCCAGAGTCCAAGGGTTTCCTCTCATGTTGCTTTCCATAAAACACTTTAAAGCCTGTTCTATGGAATAAGGGAATAATACTAATTTTAGCTGCAATTGTTATACTTCCAAAGAAGCTTTTAAAAAGTGTTCAGTTGGACTGTTTTCAAAAAAATTCATAACAGAAACTAGACTGGTTTGAAAGCAATTGGTCTTATTAACTGGAGAGCTCAGCATGGCCTGATGGGAAAGGAAAAGAGGAACAAGGGATGATTGTATCTGAGACTCCCCAAAGCCCCTGAACCAACTCTCATTACCATTTTCTTAAATAGATGAAGCCGCCAAGATAGGGAGTTAAGCATGCTTCCCAAGGTCACACTCTAACTTGCTAACATAGCGATAAAAATCCAATATACCTGGTAAGTGCCTGCTGCCCACTCATCCTATCACATCGATTGGGTGTGAGATGAACAAAGCAGATGGCTAGGAAGATCTTGGAAGTATTTCTAGCCCCACTATCTTGCTTAGTACCTCCCCCTCCCCGTTAATACCTGATTGCATCTAGACAGCTTTCCATCACCGGCTTCTTTTCTTGCAGAATCCCTGCTAGTTGAGGGGTCAGAGTGACATGCCTATTTCCTGTCTGCTCTTTTACTCTACTTGGCTCTTTCTCATATTTCCAGTTTTCATGAAGAAGTCAGGTCCTGACCTGTGCTTTGGGTTTTGCTAGGTCTTTGTTTCATTGATTACTTTCCCTTGAATGCCTGACCTGTTTGTGGTTGCTTGCAGAAGTTTCTGAGAATTTCAGTACTGCAGAGTGACTTTTGCTTTATAACTCTCTGGTTTTTATCCCATTGGTCATCCCTTTAAAAAAATAAATAAATAAATAGGTTCTGTGACATCCAGCAAGGTGGCCATTAGCAATATAAGCCTGGTTAACTGAAACCAAAATTAACAAGAGTTAAGGATTCAGCTCCCCATCGTTGGTATTAGCCATATTTGAAGCAGTTGATCACTCCCATGATGTCACTCAGCCTTGTCCTCTGTCTCTCTGGAGTGAGGGACTGGGTTCAATCAATGCAAAATTCTTCGAGTACTCACATTTATCATCCCCCAAGGACTTCCATGGCGTTTGGACTACATCCTCAGGTTCCCTCCTTGATACCTTTTCCTAAGAGAAACGCTTTCTGCTTCTCTCCACGGTGCCTCTTATGTTCACCAACCATGCTGGAACCAAGAGCATGACAGAGAATATGGTAATGTATTCAACACAAGCTTTGTGTACTAAATATAGACTCAGAGTCTTAAAGAGCAATTTTTCCCTTTTATGAGCACTGGCAGGTGTTTTACTATGAAACAGGCTTCAGAAACTGATGAGGACATGTCCTATTTTAAAATGAGAGATTATCTGATGTGTAGCAACGGCATTGTAATAAATGTGTTGCCATTAGTGAAATCTGAACAGCACTTCACTTTTACTTAGTCATAGGACAGAAACTCTTCCAAATCTTCACATACAATTTTTGAGGAGACCCTGGCAGGAGAAGCCATCATTGGTCAATCAGAACCACAGTTTTCTCTCTGAAACATTCTTGTTTGTTTTTCCCCACCCCTGATGGTGTAAAAGGAAAAAAAGTGAGAGAAATAGAGGTTACGATTCTGAGTTAGGATTTTCTTCTACTTTCTCACTACTTACTTGCAAGAATAACAATTAATTATCCTGCGAGAAACGCTTAGAAGCCTTAGTTCACGAAGGAAAACAAATGATTAAAAAGAAAACATATAATGCAGAATTTCTGTCATTGCTCCTTGGGAAGTAAGTGTGATAATGTGGTGTTAGTCATCTTAAGAAGAGAAAGTGCAGAACCCCGCTTACGGCAAATTTCCAAGGCACTCATTATGCGTGCTAATTGTCTTTTACTGATTTCAATCCCTTAAATAGGATGAGTCTTAGCATATGTCTATTTTCCTCCACTTTCTTCAGGCAGAGCTTCCCTCAGGGGGAGCTGCCTGACAAAATCATTAAGCAGCAGTTTTGTGAGCCTAGGTGGGATCAGGTTTGTGGCTGACTGATGACTGCAGCGAATTGTTGGTGGGACTTGAGAAGTCTCCAGCGTCTTTAAGGAAATGCTTTCACTTGCAGTCAGACTGTCAGAAGACCCAAAGCTCCGATCTTTCTCCAAGGTTCATCTCACTTTGGGGTGTCACGGAGAAATATTCCTGAGGTGACCTCGAACCAAATTCTCTTTCTTCTTTTTTGATGAAAACTGCCCCCCCCCTTGTCACTGAAATTTAATTTATAGTGACCAGGCTATTTCTAGCTAGGATGCCTGCCCCTCAACAAGATTATTTGAGACCTCTTCTGGTCGAATTCAACCATTAGAACCCTGCTGGTCTGAGAGAATCAGTGTGCGTCGCCAGCAGGCACGGCTCACACCAAGGGAGCTTGCTTTTGCGCAGAGCTAATTTGTGAGTGAGTTTTGTTAAGCACATTCAGTGTTAGCGTATCTTTATGTAGAGTATAATTATTACTCTATTTTTGGCAGCTCTAATCAAAAGCCTTGAGATATATACCTTTAAAAGTTATACTTAGTAAATAACCATCAGCCATCACAGCATCTGTGATGACCTGAATCCTCAGCCACACATTATCTACCAGGAAATAATGCTTGTTATTGCAGGCCGCCAGAAACACATTTCAGTGAGTAGTTCAATGGACTCTTAGTAAATATTTCCTATGCACTTCAGAGCATGACTACCTTAGTCATCATGGAGTTGTACACTCACATACAGTCACACACAAAGGCTCAGGCACCCAGCCTACAGATTTCAGAAAATGAAGACTGCTTCTGTCTGAAGCCACATAACAAAAGCTGCACCTATTTTATGTTACTAATTAATGATTTGGGAAAGAATGTGATAGTTGCGATCATGAAACTTGTTGTTACAACAGTTTTGTTGTAAGAGATGAAAGTTGCCAAAATACAAAAATACAGTATTACCCACTGTAATCTATTCTGCATCTTGTTCCCAGCTTCTGGGTTGATCTGATGACCTCTCAAGTGGTGACCATGAAGTGAGCTGGGTATTGTAGACACTGCAAAGAGTAGACTTGGTTGGATCTGTGCTCAGTGATGCTATGGGTATTGGTGGACAGAGCATGTGGCATGGCTCAGGATGAAGAAATTACATCAGAACATGATGGATGCACACCACGGCACACGAGCAGTCAGGTTCACATCATAGTCCAGACCTCAGTGCACCTGGAAGAAAGTTGGCAAGAAACTGTATAGAAGGGTGAAGGTGAAAAGGGCAGACTCCGGCCAATAGACTCCCATCAACCGAGCCTGGCTTAGTGCCCCTCGACATTGAAAGACGCTAACTTTGAAATCATTTCCATGTTGCCCCCTCCACCACTGGAATAACCTATGTGCTTTTGTCTTTTAGCCATGTCTGGGGCTGAACCCTGGAAAGTAAATGCTCTGAGATCCCAGCACCTTGCTTTCTGTTCTCTCTTTCCATTCAAACAGACACAGTGCAATCTTAGACCATGCCCTTCTCCCCAGATCCAAAATGAAAAATGCTTTCATTATTTTTCCAATCACTAGCCCTAACCTCATGTTCTTTGTTTGCCTCTCCAATGCTTGGAAGGTAGGGCACACTTGCTTGGCATGCTGGTGCCGTTTGTAACAGCTTTTGAAGCAACAGATTAAGGGAAAGGGAAATGAACACTGTGTGTGCGAAAGGGAGAATGCTCACCGTCACTCCCTCAGCTAGTTGACCGTGCAGAAAAGTAATTGCCAGCAGTGATTTTTCAGCCAGCATTTTGCAAACAGTACATTTAAGTACACGTATAAGCCTTTCTTAGCAAACGATTACAAACTCTGTCACTTTCTTATTCTTATCTAGCTTTTTTTTTCATTTTGCCTCAGACACAGTTGTTAGATTATAGAATTCTACACAAATATTCAAATTCCATTTCTTGTATTCTCAATGTTGTATGATGAAACCTGGGCTAGAATGATTTCTTTCTGACCACATATGTCACAGTGCATGATATGATGAGCATGCCCTTTGTAAGAAGCAATTCATACCCTCTTCAGTTACTGTCCCAACTATGGCAGGGATTGTTCGGGTAAGTTTGGAATCTAAAATGACAGCGTTTATGCCATTTAGGACCTGACACCTGGCTTACTTATACTCACTTGTGGATAACCAGAGTACAATATTGAGCTGTCCTTGCTAGTCGAACAAAGCTCTAGACATTTACCCCAAGATTAGTAAGCAGAAACATAATTTGGGAGGCTCTGCCCAAGTAAGATAGTAATGTAGTTCTGAAGGTAGACGCTCAGAGATCATACCGTCATTGCTGGCCCTGACCGTGCCCTGGCTAAGGCTGCCTTGAGAAATTCTTACCTCCAGGTAGCTAAACCAATACACATGCACACACACACTCACATATACACAGAGACATACACACACACACACACACACACACACACACACATACAGCTATTATTTAAGGCATGAGACTTGGGAGAATCGTTTCAGCAAAGGATCGTAACACTTATTTTCTTTACAAGACATCTTAGCTGCCTTCACGGAAATAGCAGAGAGAGTTAGAGGGCCATTAGATAGACCATTGAGCACATTCCCAGCTTAAATATCCCCTCCCCAAAAAAAAAGAAAAAAAAGAAGTTGTTAATGCAGACATCCATTTTGTTCATACCAGACCCAGAGGATTGCTGACATGCTGTTTTAGAAGGGCCGTTTAAGACCTCTAATCAATTGGCCATTATTAATATTTATTACTGTTCAGATGATCTCCCTACCATGTATTTACTCTCTAAGGGTTGGTGATAAAGGCAGACAAACACATGGACAATTAGTCCTCAGGGGAATTTCCTCTGTTTAATTTTTGTCTTGCTCCTGACTCTATCTATGTCTCTTTCTGTGTGTGTGTGCATGTGTGCATGCACGAATTTGCGCACATGTATCCTAGTTTTCCCTAGAAAGAAGTACATCACTACTCTATCCAAGCCCTTTCTTGTTTGAAGCTGCACAGTAACTTCATTAAGTTAATTATGTCAGCAATTAAAAAGGATCTAGTTATTTGAGAACAGTTATTGAGGATGAATTGTTCCTTAATGCTTCTACACATGGGTTGGTTTAATGGGGGAAAAAGAAGTCTGTAGGTCAGTGTGATATTTCTTGTTGCATTTGGCTGTCAGTGGCTTTCGTTCTGCCCTTGAAAGGCTCAGAAGTTCTGGATAAACCACATTACACCCATCCTTATCTTTCTTGTGGGTATTAGGGACAGATATTCTCATTAACTTTCAGCTTGTGAGTTATGGGCCAGCCATTTACTGTACAGAATAGTAAATTGTGCAGAACACGTGTGCAGTGCTGTTGACTCTAAGGTCGGCTGTCCTGCCTGGCACCACCTACTTGTCTCTAAAAGCCAGACTGTACTTCCCATGCTTGAACTTATTAATCGAAAATGGTTCCTGATTGTGTGTTTTGCCATTTACCAATCCTCAAATAATTTCTCTTGAGTGTAATTTTAATACTTCTATGTTCTCATTTTTAAATGACCATAAACTTATACAAATATAAATCAAAACTAATGCTTTCATGTTTTACTTACATGTCTGCCTTGTGGAACCAAGTGACTTTTAATTGGATATTATATTTACCTGACATGAATGGCAGTTCTATAAGACACAGTTTTGCCTGCAGCAGTACGTAGAAAACTGTAAAGTGTTCAGAGTTCTTAGTAGGAATGTAATAGAAGGAGATGTTGAAAAGGGCGAGCGAGTGTGTTCTGTGACAGACTCCACAGCCCGTGAGTAGGTGCTGATTCATTATTTAAAAATAACTATCAACAGTTAATATCAATTTGAAACAGGATCACTTTTATCAAGCATAAGTCGAAATCCGAGATCTGTGGTCATTCTATCCTCTTCTGAATGATTCCCATTGATGGTGAAAAGGAAACTGAGAAGCTGATTTTGTTAAGTTCATTGGACCCTTTTGGGCCCACGGGGTAACTGAAGCAGGACAAAGACCTGGCACCTCTGCCTTCATTTGCTGTGCAGCTCCTTTGCTCTGGCTGCAGGCAAAGAGCTAAATTATTGCCTGTAACCTCTCCTCTCGAGTCACCTTAAATTACAAGAACAAAGTGTCACAGGATAACCCTGCCATGAACAGATGAGGCCGATTGCTCAGGAGAGCAGGCTGCACCCCAGAACAGAAGTCACTGCCTCATAGGAACCAGATTGTTCCCTCAGAAACGTGCTGACTAATGGATTGACAATTTATGGTGCATATATGCATGGAATTGCACTCAACTGTAAGTGAAAATGAAATTCTGTGCTTTTCGGGGAAATGGAATGAGCTGGGAAACACTATATTAAATCAGTTAACTAGGGATCAGCACAACAAATGCTGTATGTTCCTTCTTGTTTAGAGATAGAAACTTCTGTGCTCAGGTTGGAGGAGCTATAAGGGCAATGAAGTTAAAAATGGAGGCATGGTGGGGAAAAGGTGTGTATCAGGTAGGAAGTAGGTGAGCTCCTGAGACACAGAGAAGTGGGCATTGGAGGTAGAATGGAATGAAGTAGGGACAGGCAGAGTAGAAGTAGGGGAGAAGTTAACCAAAACTAAGGATACAGGGAAGACTACTTTGTAAGCTAATGTAAAAATATATAACTGAAGAAAAGAATTTGGACAGAGGTCCCCTGTGTGGGAGAATAATGCTGATTCAAGAAGATATAGATAATGAAGCAAAACTTGGGTCCCGGAGATGGAACACCTTTCAAGGCGTCAGAGTCTCCCGAGGCTCCCCAAATTACTTATGCTGTTAACATTGCTACATAGTAGATAGTAAGACCCCATTCCCGAGGATACTTTGATTGCAGAGAGAAATCAGGCTGGGGGCTTGCTTCCTGGTGGCTGGCCTCCAGGCAACAGGAGGTAGTATCCAAGCTGCTGGGGGTGGGGGCGGGGTGCCAGCATTCTTACCCAGCTGTATGCTGTTATTACAACTGTAATTTTTGGCAAGCCATGCTGGCATGTGTGGTAGCGGCATGCCTGTTATGGAGGTAACATCTTTTGGATCATACGTGAGGCCCACTACATCCCAGGAAGGAGCTCGTGCCTGGGACGAGAGACCTGGTCAAAAGCACAAGGACAGAAAAGGCTAAGTGCTGGAAAATCAGCTCTTGTTGTGCTCAGTGGACATGGCATTCCCATTAAACTACCTTCTAAATATGTTTGTTTATGCCCAACAGTGGTGCTACTTTTAGACTTGATTAGAGAACCTCATTTTTACAATTCATGGCAGTGACTGCAGAGGTTATAGCTGCTCAGCAGCCTTTTGAGCACTTAACTTCTCTATAACTTCAACATCATAGCAAAAAGGCCAGAGAGAGTGTAAGAGCCAGAGGTAGGGGAGAAGTGTTTTGGAGTGTTGTCCTCTAGGTATCACAGGGCCATTGCTGTCAGGAACACAAAGCATTTGTGGTTACTAGCACAAAGCTTGCTCAAAATTGGGCTTCTCAGAATTCCAGTGTTTCAGTGCTGTGAAGCTTGTGACTACAGAGGCTGTGACTGCATGCATGAGACCTTCTCAGGGTCAAGGCAGACAAACTCAGAGCACAGATGGAAGAGGGGTTCCTGAAGGGTCACCGCTGGCTGAAGAGCTCTTGTCAGTTGATGGCTGCTGGGAGGAGAGCCAACTCCCCTTAGGAGGCTGAATCTCTGCATCCTCTGCAGATGTTCTTACACCTATGAGCATAAAGGCAACAATATGTTTACTCAATGGGATAAAAATAAATAAAGGGCACATGAAACTGAGAAGGTCTCAAGATGGGGGCACAGGGGAGAAATTGAAGGAGACGAAAATAGGGAATGAATTTGATCAAAACATTTAATTTGTACATACTGGATTTTCAAACAATAAAAATAATAATGAAAAAGAAAAAAATTATCACAGAGAGGTATTCATGATGGCCAATTTTGCTCTGAGGAGCTTTTGGTAACTAGTGATTGCTGGTGTGGACAGACTTGGGTAAATAGTTTTCAACCCATGTTCATGGAAGCAACCCAAGTCCAATGAATACCTCTCTCCTCTCTGTCTCTGTCTCTCTCTGTTGCTCACACACACACTACTTGGGAATAAAAATGCACTCAGTGGGAAGAGGAGAGAGACAAAGTGAGAATATGATCAAAACAAAATATATGCATTATGAAATAGTTAGGAAAATAAAAATGCTAAAACACGGTGAAAAACAATTTATGGACCCAGCTTACAGGATCAGAGCTGAGAAGATCTTCATCATTGATCAGTGATGGGTAATACTACATTTTGAGCATGTCGATGTAAAAACTACAACTCTCCTCTTAAAGGGAAGAGATAGTTCATTCTGGAGCCATTTTGAGTGACCATAGCTCAAGAACACATATTTAGGTTACCCCAAATTCACTGTTCCAGTACAAAGAGCAATCCTAGCTTTGGGTAGAGGTGAGTGCTCTACTAAATTAATAGATTACAAAGGTTTCTCTCTATCAGTCACAAGATGTCACTGCAGACACAGAGGTGGGCAAGATTAGGGGAGTAGATTAGCGCACGATAAAGTAATTGACCTCTGTAATATTCCCGTCTCTCCACAGGATTGAGACTGTATGCCGTTGGTCTCTGTTGACACAGCTTCTTTTCAGGGGCTCTTGTTCATAACCAGGACTGCTGCGCCATCCCTCTTGCTCTCTGTTTCTTCTTAACCTTCCTGTCAGGCCCCAAAACAAACTCGGGGTCCCTGAACCAAATCATTCATTCTTTTTCTCAGTGAAGCTATGTTGGGTAAATTTCCTCTCTCTTCTCTCAGCATTGCTCATCCCTTTAACTATGTATTAGGCTAGGTGGCCCAAGCCTAACATGTTGAGACTACTAAACCCAGACTTTTGTGGAAAACATTTAGGCATTGAGGGTAATCTGGAGGGAGACACATTTGTTTAATAAATGATTGTCTGAAAGACGTGGCATCCTAGCAGCTGCCTAATCCATTGGCCTAAGTAAGATGGAAACCAGGAGAGTACTTAAAACTCAGAAAACCTAAATAAGCATTCTCATGACATAATCTTTATATTATTCATAGCAGTATAAAATAAGCAGGCCAAAAATGGCTGAGGGGGTAGGGAGGAGAAGCCTAATGATCCCAGCCCTGAATTGAGAGAGCATATGTACATTTCAGGAATGTTGTAATAAACAATATGCGTTGTTGCCTCTTTCAAGGTGCCAAGCCTTCAAGATTTTGGCAGCTCTGTCCTGTTACACAGCAGGCATTCTATCCCCTCCCAGGCGGTCAGCAGAGCCTCACAGAGCCTCTTTTGATACTCATAATCATAACTTGATAGGAAAAAATGCAGAATAGATTAGACATCAACCAAAAGCAAGACTAAATAGGATGAGACCAACAACACACACCACAACCACAACCAACCACCAACAGTATCACTCCCCATAGTCTTTCACTTCTAGTTACCACATAGCTAGCTAAATCAAGGCTCTTCAAGGTCTATGAAACTTATATGGATCACAAACTTACATGGATTAATCAGATTTTGTTTAAGCTTTTTATACTGGCTAGCTTGAAGTTTTTGTTTTGTTATTTATTTCTTTATTTTTATTAATTACATTTTATTAACTTTGTGTCCCCCCTGTAGCTCCCTCTTCTCTCCCCTTCCAAGCCCTCCCTTCCTCCCCCTTCTCCACACATGCCCCTCCCCAAGTCCACTGATAGGGGAGGTCTTCTTTTCCTTCCTTCTGATCCTAGTCTATTAGGTCTCATCAGGAGTGGCTGCATTGTCTTCCTCTGTGGCCTGGTAAGGCTGCTCCCCACCCAAGGGGAGGTGATCAAAGAGCAGGCCAATCAGTTCATTTCAGAGAGAGTGCCTGTTCCCATTACTATGGAACCCATTTGGACACTGAACTGCCATGGGCTACATCTGTGCAAGGGTTCTAGGTTATCTCCATGAATGCTACTTGGTTGGAGTATCAGTCTCAGGAAAGACCCCTGTGCTCAGATTTTTTGGTTCTGTTACTCTCCTTGTGGAGCTCCTGTCCTCTCCAGGTCTTACTATCTTGCACTTCTTTCATAAGATTCCCTGCACTCTGCCCAAAGGTTGGCCATAAGTCTCAGCATCTGCTTTGATAGTCTGCAGGGCAAGCTATCAGTGGTAAGCTCCTGATTTGTTCCCTGTTTTCTCCTTCTTCTGATATCTATCCTCTTTGCCTTTCAGGCTGGGGATTGAGCATTTTAGCCACAGTCCTCCCTCTTGATTAGGTGTACAGATTTTAGTAGGTTTATCCTATATCATATGTCTATATGAGTGAATATATACCTTGTGTGTCTTCCTGCTTCTGAGATAGCTCACTCAGGATGATCCCTTCCAGTTCCCACCATTTACCTGCAAATTTCATGATTTCCTTGTTTTTCATTGCTGAGTAATATTCCATTGTGTAGATGTACCACAATTTCTGAATCCATTCCTCAGTTGAGGGGCATGTGGGTTGTTTCCAGGTTCTGGCTATTACAAATAAAGCTGCTACAAACGTAGTTGAGCAAATTTGCTTATTGTGTACTTGAGCCTCTTTTAGATATATGCCTAGGAGTGGTATAGCTGGATCTTGAGGAAGCGCTATTCCTAGTTGTCTGAGAAAGCACCAGATTGATTTCCAGAGTGGTTGTACAAGTTTACATTCCCACCAACAGTGGAGGAGGGTTCCCCTTTTCCCACAACCTCTCCAGCATATGTTGTCACTTGAGTTTTTGATCTTGGCCATTCTGAAGGGTGTAAGGTGAAATCTTAGGGTCATTTTGGTATGCATTTCCCTGATGGCTAATGACGTTGAGCATTTCTTTAAGTGTTTCCCTGCCATTCCATATTCCCCTATTGAGAATTCTCTGTTTAGCTCTGTTCCCCATTTTTTATTTGGATTACTTGATTTGTTGCTTTGTAACTTCTTTAGTTCTTTATATACTAGATATTAGCCCTCTGTCAGATGTACGATTGGTAAAGATTCTTTCCCAGTCTGTAGGCTGTCGTTTTGTTTTGATGACAATGTCTTTTGCTTTACAGAAGCTTTTCAGTTTCATGAGGTCCCATTTATTGATTGTTGCTGTGGTCAAGTCTTTTTTTCTCTCCCTTTGCTCATGTTTAATCTTTGCCTAGGAAAAGCAGGTAAGGACATCTTGGTTCCCAATGGGATAGATTTTCACGTACTGGACATAAACCTCTGGGCAACCAACCTGTAGTATAAGCCCTTTAACTTCCAATGAGAGACAGACCTAGTTGTGGTGTGAGACTGGGTGGTACTTCAAGACTGGTGCCCTGTAAGTATTCTGCCTTCCCCTCCTACCCATGAAAATGGGCACTTGCCTTGCTTTAGTTGAGTTTGTGGTGTGTCTTACGTTAGTGCTTCCTTTGAGCATGGACAAGCATAAGCCCCAGGAGGATAAAGCCTTCACCATCAATATGCAGCCTATTACAGCACAAACACAGTCACAATAAATAGGAATGGCAATAAAGCAATGGCTATGCTGTTGAAAGTACATATGGAACAAGTTTTAAATTGCTATATATATTATACATATTACATGGTTTCATAAGAACATTTCCATACAAATAGATACTATAATTTGAGCATATGGCTCCCATAACACCCCATCTCCTTTCTCCTCCCTTGCCCCTTCCTTTAGTACTCTAGCTTCATGACATTTATATGTGTATGTGTATATTATATATGGTTGCTTACAGCTATAAAGAGTCCTGAATGAGGGTAAACATTTAGTTGTTTAAAGTTTTAAAAGATTTCTTTACATTGTGTATGTATATGGGGAGGGGTGTTTGCTCATGGCCTATGGAATCCAGAGAAGATGATGGAATCCCCCAATGCTGGAGCTGAGGTGATAGTGCTTTGAGTGGGTGCTGGGAACCAACCTGAGTGCTCTGAAAGAGAAACATGTGCTTTTTAATCACAGCCTCAATACCTGTCCTTTCAAAATGACTCAATTCATTTAATATGGGTTTCTCAAGTCACATCTTTTCCTGCACGTGACACATTATTCTCTTTAAAAGATTTATTGATCATTATTTCTTGTTATGTGCATGTATCTGTGTCCATGTGTGAGTATGTGAACATGAGTGTAGTTGCCAATAGAGGCCAGAGGTGCCCAGCATCAATGTAGTGAATACAATTCCTCTTCATATCCTCCACAAGAGAAGTGTGTACTCTTAACGACTGATCTATCTCTCCAGCTCCTAACTACATTTTTTATGGCTGAAAAGAAATCCAGTCTTGTATAAAGCACAGGGTGTATCCGTTCCCTGCTGACGGGCTCTTGCGTTGAGTCTGTTGTGTGAGCAGTGCAAGCTGGCAATGGTGTGCCGATATCTGTGCTCCATCTGCCTCACGTTCAGTGAGCAGATACTCAGGAATGGTGTGGCTGAGGCAAATGAGAAGGCCTGGTTTTGATTTCTAAGGAACATCCATCCTTATTTCCACAGTGATGGAACAAACTTTCATTCCTACTAGTGATGAATAATGGTTCATGTTTGTCCACATCCTCATCACTTGTTTGTTCCCTTAATGACTACCACCTGACAAGGGTGAGTCAAAGTCTCTCGATTTCCCGTTAATTTATTCTGTGACAATTTCATGTATGTGTACAGTGAAAGATGATCCAATTACCCCTTTGCTGGTGAAGGTTAACATTTTTCACATATTTTTTGGACCATGTCTGTTTCCTCTATGAGAATCGTCTGTTCATTTCATCATCCTATTGATTGTGTTGTTTGAGTTCGTTGTATTTATTACTTTGAGTTCTTTGTCTATTCTATATATTAATCATCTGCCAGATATATAACAAGCAGAGATTTTCTCCCAGTTTACAGGCTGCCTCTTCACCTGATTGTATCTGTTGCTTTTCAAAAGCTTTTTAACTTTATAAGATCCCAGTTGTCAATCAAGAGTTTGTTTCTTGAGCAGCTGGAGCCCTAAATTCTGGAGCCCTTTCCTGTATATGGGACTATTTCCCCAACTATTTTCTCTGACAGTTTCAGAACTTTGAAGTCCTGGATCCAGTAGGCATTGTACATTGTATCGCTGTTTTGCATATAGATCTGCAGTTTTCCCAGCACCATTTGCTGAGGAAGATTGCCTTTTCTCTAATGTATCTTCTTTAACATCTTTGTCAAAAACAAAAAGAATGTAGGTGTGTGGTTTATATCTATCTCCCTCTTCTATTCCTCTTATCTATTTCTGTGTCTGTGTACTGGTCTGTCACTATGTCTCTGCAGAATAACTGAGTTTCAGGTGTGGTGTTGCCTCCTGCAGTAATTTTTGGTCAGGTGTGTTCAGAGAGTGCATGATTTCTTGTTCTTCTGTATAAATTTTAAGTTTGCATTTTCCTTTTCTTTAAAGAATGACACTGGGATTTTGGTGGCAATTTCATTGAATCTACACATTTTAGTGTTAAAACTATTCTCATAGTAGTAATTCTTTTGATTTATGATAAAGGTGGTCCTTCCATCTTCAGGTGCTTCTTCAGCATTATAAATCTTCCCATGTCTGTGTTTATTCCAGGGTATTTTTAAGGTGTTTTTAAGTAGAATTGTTTTTACTTATTTCTTTCTCAGTACATTTGTTTCAGGTATATAGGAAAAAAACTGATTTTCTTAGATTAATTTTGTGCTCTATCACTTTGCTGGACGTGTCTATCTGTACTCTGAGTTTTCTGGTTGAGACTTTAGAGTCTCATGCCTAAAGTTTTATCATCTGCAAATAAGGATATTTTGACTTCTTCCTTTCCTATTTACATCCTTTAACATTTCTCCAGTAAATACTTTGAGAACCATATTGAATATGACTGGAGGTAACGGACAGCCCTGCTGTGTTCCTGATCTTACTGAAGATACAATCTGATATTTTCCCACTTACTGTAGCGCTGATGAAGGCTTTGTTGTGTGTAGCCTTTGTTATGTTGAGATAAAATTCTTCATGGTTTCTTCAGGACTTTCATCATAAAGAGATGCTAGGCTTTTTCATCAGCAGTTCTGTCTCTGGTTCCATTTACTTGGTGTGTTACTCTTATTGGTTTACATATGTTGAATCATATTTATATTTCTGGAATAAATTCAACTTGATCATAGCTAATGATATTTTTGATGTGTTCTTGAATTCGGCTTTCACATATTATACTGAGAATTCTTACATCTATATTCATTACTGATGTTGGCCAATGATTTGTGTGTGTGTGTGTGTGTGTGTGTGTGTGTGTGTGTGTGTGTGTGTGTGTGTTTGGTTTTAGCATCAAGGTGATACTAGCTAGCTTCATCATAACAGTTTGGTAGAATTCCTTCCTTTTCTATTTTATGGAATAGTTTGAAAAGTGTTAGAGTCAGCTCTTCTGTGAAGATTTGATAAAATGGAGTAATAAATACATCTTGGCCTGGACTTCTGTAGTTAGCATGTATTTTATTATTATTTTAATAATATTGTCATTTATAAGTAAATTATGTTATCTTGGTTTAATTTGGTTAGTTTATAAATGTCTAGAAATTTACCATTAATTTCAGATTTTCCAGTTTATAAGAGTATATGTTTTTCAGGTATATCCTGTGATTTTCTAAGTTTCATTGCTAGTCTCCTTTGTAATATCTCCTTTTTAATTTCAAATTCTAGTAATTCAAATCTTCTTTCTCTATATTTTGGTTAATTGGCTCAAATGTTTGCACATTTGTTTGTATTAATTATTTGTACAAATTGTTTGTATTGTTTGTTTCATTAACTCTTTGTATTGTTTTTCATTTCTATTTCATTAATTTTCTCCCTGGTCTTAATTGTTTCTCCCTATATACTAATTTGTGGTCGATGTTTTTGGCTTTTCCAAGGTCCTTAGATACCTCATTATGTTATTTGAGATCAATTTAATTTTTAATGTATGCACTGATAACTCCAAACTGTTAGGAAAGTCTATTTTTAAAAGTTCTCCAAGGAAACCAGTGGGAAGAAATAAGGGAATGGTTACAAAGCATCTTCTGTGATGATCCTGCAGAGGCAGAGATGGTCCTGCAAGCATCATACAGACAGTGACTAACACGTTCAAGTAAACCTTCAAAGCATGCATGCATTTCACTGTTTATGAATGAACATAAAAATAGCACTGGGTTTGAAAAACATTGCTGACTGTTATCATAACATTGGCTAAAATCATGGTTCCCTTCCCTCACATAGATCATGCTATCAAATACCACTTTGAGTAGTTTTGGATTTGTTCTAAGGACATGAAAGACATGTTAAATTCCTTCCGTGAGGATTTGCTCTGTAGGAATGGAAATGTGTTCAGTGGGGTGGGGTGTTGTGGAAGGCTTTTGAAGACCATTAACTATATTAGAGTGCCACATACTAAAGGCACCTCAGATCACAAAGATAAACACAGCTTATCTAGAGGCCAGTGGGGATGGTGGATAACAGTGAATTGGGTACTATTTGGCTATGAGAAACTGACCTAATGCCTGCACTGGGATGAATGTGGTAGTGGAAACTTGTGATACGAAGATAGGGCAGAGACAGAATAGTAACTCGAGGAAGGCATCATGTACTGCACAGGGCAAGTATGAGGCCAGATCAGTGAACACTAGTGATTCCCTCCTGGCTGCTTGACTTTGGAGTATGCCCCAAGATTAATCATGTGTATTTTCTTTTTTTCCCTCAACAACTGCAGTCTTGCCCATATGTTGTTTTAATCCTTGTTGTCCTGCTAAGACCATCATTCAAACTGAGAAATAAAAAGAAGCCAAGATAAATTGTAAACTCTGACCTTTGGCCAATCCCAGACATAGAATGCTATTAGAATATTTTACTAAGTGACAAGATTACTTTCTGAAGCTGTGACCTGATCTCCTCAGGATGAACAGAAGGGGATGTGAGGATAAAGAAGTAGGAGCGGAGCTCAGAAGTGAAGTGGACAAAGGACATGTGAAATAGTTTAGTCTCGGTGGCAGGCATGGAATATGCTTCTGAACAGGGGCCCAGAATGGGAACTACAGACATGTAGATCAGAAAAACAATCCACTGCTAGAAGAGATAATGTGCCCCAGTTCACACCAGGGGCTACTTCCTCCCACGCTGGCAGCCTTCGCTGGCTAGTCCAACTGTGTGGGAAGAGACGAATGGGAGGCACAGAATTGGACAAGGCAGGTCCTGACACTTTCATGCCAGGTAAGAAGTCCATTTCCTAGGGCCAAGCTGAAATCATCCTCTTGAAACCCTTTTTCTTCTTTCCTCAGTCTAGAGAAGTAGCACTTAACCTCGGAGGGGCTCGCTTTGAGACCCGAGTGAATGCTACAGAGTCACTCAGCAGAGAATTGTAGAGACTCACATCTGCTGCAATATTTTCCATAATCGTTGGAGTTCACCGACTCCTCTCTGACAATGGGCTGGCAACGCTAGTGTGGAATGAGAATAGTTTCTTTCTGTTGCAGCTTAAGACAGATGTGCTTGGGGGAAAGGTCAAGGCTGCACGCCCTGCTCTTCTGTGTGTGCAGCACGCAGAAGTCAGTAGGAATGTGAGCTGATATCCCAGCCTCGTGAGCAATCCTAGCCACACACGTGTATGAAGCTGCACTGTTTCCTGCACAATGGCGTTCTTACCAGGAAGGAAAGGAGGGGAGAAATCATGGCATACAAAATGAGCAGACAATGGCAAAAGCTGCCAGGCACCACAGCCTAGTGCAGTGGCGGCCATGTCCTGTGTGCTTTACATCTCTCTGTAGCCATTGTTAAACCAGCTTACTGGCAAACAAACCGAGTTTGGGGAAAGATGACCTTGATTTTCTTGTGTCACGCAGTTGTGGCTGTGAGGAAGTTCACCGTTCAGTCAGTCTCATCCTCTTAATGTGGAGGTGTGGCTTTCTCTTCCCTTTACACACGCTCATCTTCACCTCAGCTTTCCTAGTCCAGGCCACATGCCGCCACTGCCCTTCAGAGTGTCTGTGTGCGGAGGAGGGAAAGGCACTTCTCCAGGTGGATGTCACCCTATGCCAGGGCACATGGCTGGCCAGCAGAGCATGGACTGGATTCAAGCCCCATGCCCCTGGCCAGATACCTTTATGTAGCAAGCAACCTATCCAGCCTCACACTGCAGTCCTGAGCAAAACTCTCCAAAAGTGGTTGGGTTTGCAGAGCCAAGGGCTGAGCTTTGTTTCCGAGGAAGAGTGTAGCATAATCATGCCAGTTTTGTACCTATTTTGATGTTCACTAGCTGTGCCTTCTTAAACAAATTGCTCTGAAAGGTTCCTCCTTTGAAGAGAATGCACTATAAAAATTGATAGATAAGACTCTCAACAGAAAACCGGGGCAGTAGTAACTTGGAGGCAGTTCAGCAAATGAAAATATATCAATAATGAGATGAAACCCAATTCAAAACAACTTATGTTGTCTTTGGGCCTCAAAAATAATCTCCTTCCCATTATTAGGGAAAACGCTAGTCCTTTTTTCATTTCTAGTAAATTCAAATCTTGTTTTCAAAGGATGATCATGTCTAGCTAAAATTGCTTCCACTTAGCTATTATAGTGGAATGACAAATCCATTATTGTTGGTGTTTATTGGCATTATTATTAGTCATTGTCAAACCTTGAAGGAAAAATCATGGACTTAAACCCTGAAAAAGTAATCTTATTTTCATAAATATGTTGCCAAATAATTATATTTAATATCTACTCTGCCTTAGTATAAACTTCTCATGTGAAACAGAAATGGCTGTAGCTGCTTAGAAGTTTGCTGAGAAAACAGGTAGAAGAATGAGGCCTATTTTTCAATATATGAGTTTGCACATTGATTGTGAACTTTAGAGCTTGTCTAAGCCCCATTTCTCTTTCTTTCTTTGCCAAGCAGGGGTGGTTTTCTTCAGAGAACATAATCAATTTACCAATGGAGCCCTAAGGCTGCCCCCAATTTCCTCCAGTAATATATGTTAATGATCAAGCAAAGATGGCTTCTGAATTATTTAAGAAATGGGAAGGAATGAAAATTATGCCAGAGTTAAGGGTTTCAAGTCTTCTCGATATCCTCACAATGGTGGCCATGTACCAAGCACATCAACTTCGTTCCTTCTCGAATTTAGAGTCTTCCGTTGTACACAGACACGAAGCTGCCTGGTGCCCGCAGCTACCAGCTGCTGCGGGCACCAGGCAGCTACCAGCCACATGTGAGAGTGAGAACGCACTGAGAGCTACTTGGAATTCCGGAGGATTTTGAAATAAGGATTTGGACTTGAAGTGGACAGCACAGGGAGAACCTGAGCATGTTGTTGTCCTGGCCGTGCCCTTACGTTCCTTACATGTGGCTCTCCCTTCACAAGTCATCAGCACTGGATAAGCTCATCTATGAGGAGACATAAATGGTTCATGAACACCTGCTGATACAAGAAGTTTTACTTCAGACAGATGTTGAGCTCTGCCAGTGAGCTGAGACAGATGGGACAGTGGGCAGAATCTTCCTGTCCACTCAGAGTGTGTGGAGGAAGGCTTGTCTGCTGTCCACTTAAAGCGGTTCATCCAAAATGAGAGAGGAAAGGCCCTCCTAACACCTCAGGTGGCCAATTTTTCATCTCTTAGCTAAGAAAGGAGAAGAAGAAAACGAGCAGTTATTAATTATGGCAGGAAAGACAGACTCTAAGAAGCTGAAACTTATCTGGAAGAACAGACAGATGCCCCAGACCAGAAGCAAGTGTATAAATAATTTAGCAAATTATTCTGAGCCATGTAATCAAATGACTACAAAATAGAGCTCATTATTTACTGAAGGAAACAGAGTTTTAGAAAGGACAGGATCAGACAGAATCAGAGAGAGCACTGAGAAGTCTGAGATTAGAGGGCAGGATGTGGGCTGTGCCTCACTTCCTCACTCTCATAACGAGGAGCTACGTTGGGACAATTTTCTCCCCAGGATCCCAGTTGCAATGCCCAGTCTCCTCCTGGCCTGAGCTGCTTTCTCCAGGGCAAGGTGATGAATAGTTCTTTACTTCTTGTTCTGTGATGTTATCTGATGCCCTAGAAGGATGACTGACTTTTCAACTTAGGTTCAATATTTTAATGTCACACAGGCTTGTAGTAACTTCTGTACATTCTCCATCTTCCCTTAACTTACATTATTGTCCTTAAGTTACAAATTTGAATTTCTATTGAGAAATTGTGAATCTTTCAAATGATTACCACTGATACCACCCTCTATCATGCAGTGTCAGAGGGATAAAGACACATGTCCTGTCTTGTGAAGAAGCACGGAGCATCTTCTAATGGATGCTCATTAACACTCTGTAGACAGAAGGGAGTGAATACAGCTTTGCGCAGAAATTTATAACAAGGTGAAGCCATGTGTTTCTAGAATGAGAACTCCAAAATAGAAAGACCAGAGAAACGTTAAAAGGGCCTGGTGGGTAAGAAATTTGCATCACAGGACCCCATGAAAGCAGCTATTGATTAGCTTGAGAAAAGTGAGCCTTAAAACCATCAAGCTCAGTGTGCATTGATCTCCAGAATGTCTCACCAGGCTACAGCTCAGCGCTTATCAAGGAACCTAACAATACCCCGAAGAAAGAAATACTCAGACCAAAGAGCAGAGGACAGCGAGGCCCTGGAGGCCTCCCTTGATTTTAATATTTCCAAGCTCCTCCAGCAGCTTTGATTCATCACCGCTGGGAGATCGGAGACTAAGGCTAAAATCCGCTTCCAGTTGAGAAAAAAAAGGCCCTTTGATATGAATAAATAAGTCCATGTTTACTGTGTCGATATCTGCCCTACTGTCTTATGGGGACCTGGGGACACAATTAATGGTGATGATGAAACCTCCTCAGCCATGACTGTGGCCCACCGGACTAACCAGTGTGGCTCAAAGCTAGTGCTTTTAGATGATGAGCAGAGGTAGCAACAAAGAAGAAAGAGGAAAGGATTGGCCATCTGCTCTTCAGGAAACGGGCCTTGGAGATATGGAAGTTCTTTTGCTTATTTTTGTCAGTAGTGAGGCAGATGACTAAAATATCATACACATATGTGTTAACACATACATGCATGTACTCACACAATGTGGTAGGACTCTCAGGCTCCAATCTAGTTGAGTGTGAGCGTGACATTGTTCTTTCATTGCACGTAGATATGATGACTTGGCTTTGCTTAGAAAGCATTGTATAAATGAGTTTCCATCCGAAGCAACTAATCACTCAGCTAAAAATAATGTTCAAAATGCATTTTGTGAATGTGACATATTATCCTCACAAAACCATAAATGAACTGCCACAAAGGAACAGTGTCAACTGACCCAAATAGCAGGGCTTGTCTTTCTGATTTGATAAACCTTCCAGCAAGCCAGTACACAGGAAAGCGAGGAAAATTGTGTTCCATACTTTAAAATTATAGATTTCCCCCACCCAATGTAAAGATAAGAGAGTGTAAGCGCTTTAACTATAAAATTCAAGATTTAGCAAAGCCATCTTTCTGTTGCTGGCTGTTGTATTTTGTTTGAGATTGTAATTACATTTCTTCTTGCTATTTCCTCCATCCAAATCTTCCCATATAACCCCAACATTGAAGAGCTGGGTTTAAAGATTGGTACTGATTTTTTAAAAGTCTTCAAGCAGTTTATTGATGTCAGCAGTGTGCAAGAAGATAAGTGCTCACTTGCATTAGTGAGAAACTGTGTGCCCTTGATGAATGCCAGTGTGTCTGAAATCACAGGATGGAGAACTCTAATGGCCCCAAATAACCTGTCATTGATCAAGTGAAGAAGCAAGTGAGAAATTTAAGGGGAAACTGTCCTATCATACTATGTAGGGCCTCAAGAAGTTGTTGGTTTGTCCTAATTCTTCTGGTTATGAACTCCAAAACCAACCAAACATGAAGGTATTTACCAAGCCTACCTAGCTCACTTTCCTCCAGGTCCATCGTTGGCTGGGGACATCAGCGAACATTGTGGTTCTGGGTGCTGGCTGGACTTTCTAGATCTGACAGATGAAGAGAAGCACAGCAGTGGGGGACTTGCGTCACTAGAAACATAACAAGCATCCAGAGAAAGTAATACAAAGGAAGAGTGGAAGCATGCATGAAATGGAACACCTACATAACCTGTGTAGTCTTAGACATCAGTGATGTGCATATGTATATAAAATATACATGCGTATAAATATGCATCTCTGTATGTTTGCATATGTGTATATAAGTTCTCCATCTAGGGAGGTCATAGCATGCATTGGGCGCCTGCTGGTGATCTCTAATGGATAATCCCAAACACAGATCACACAGGTGACCATAATTAAACAAAACAACAAAGCAAATGATATGGGAGAGAGATCTGTAAGGAAGAAGAGGGTGTGGCTGAAGAGAGAGTGAAATAAAAGGGGGAGGGGAGAGAAGACCAGAATGCATTTCATACATGTGTACAATTGTCAAAGAACAAACAAAGCAAACAAACAAAAAAACAAATGTGTTAGTGAGTGGCACTGTTTTGTAAGGATTGTCCCCAACATGACACAAACAGAAACAGAATCAATGTTACTACAGTCTCCCAGGCTGGAGGGAGGCTCAGTGTGTAACTCACTCGATCTGCAAGGTGAGGACTGGCCTTCCACACACCCATGTGCAAACCTGGCAAGTGTGGCAGCCTCCAGGCAGAGCCAGGGGATGCAGAAGCTCACTTGACCAGGAATCCCTGAACTCCAGGTTTGTCAGGAAATGCTTTAATAAAGTGGAAAGTGATATTAAAAGATGCTGGGCGTCAACCTTCAGGCTCACACACACGTGCATACGTTTCCATGTACATACATGTACCTACTCATGTATGCTCATACATGCAAAGATACATGCACACCACACACACATATACATGAAAAAAGTCACAACTCATGGACAACAAAAACCATTACTTTGGATTAAAAATCCAACGACTCCCCATTGTTCCTAAATCAACCAGACTTTGCACAATGGCAGATGAAGTTGTGAATATGCACACTAGAACCCTGTCAACTTCTCAGGCCAGATGGACAGATGGACTGTCTAATTCCACAGTCTTTCTGTCAAGCCCTACTGGCCTTGCCTTCTGCTTGCAGAGCACCCGGCCTTTCTTGCTGCTGCTATCTTTTACTTGCCATTTACACACATGCTTCCTGCTGTAGTTCTGTACACAGATGATTCATCACTACCCCCAAATCTGGAATGCCCTGTTCCTACAGACCCCGAAGGCTGAGGAAGCTCCTCACCCAGCACCTGCTCCAGCATGCCCCCTGATGATAGCACTTATGATTGCATTTTATAGTGCCTCTCTCCTGGTATCTCTTTCCCTGAGATTACAGGCTCCTTAATGCCAAATAAAAATACATTTTTTAAATCCTGCTTTCCACAGAGCCCATCACGACATGTACTTGGCACTATATGGCTCTCCTATGGTTGGTAAGAGACAAAGGGAGAGTTACATACAGTAATAATACAGGCACAGGCACAAGAGCACACACAGGCACACACACACACACACACACTCACACACCATATCACATCACATCCTTACTGGGATAAAATTACACATTTAGAATTATTTTGAAAAGGTGACATGGGACTTTATTTTTTTCTTTTTCACATTTGCACAAAAGTGACACCTTCTTTGGGGTACACAGTTCACTGACTGCACAGGTGGAGAGTTTTGTACAAACATTGACAACCAGAAAAGAAAAGTATCTAAAATATCCCTTATTCTGATCCTTAAAAAATAAAAACTTTACCTTTGTCTAAGCCCTGAAACACACTGAGATGGACATTTTAGAACATTATAAAATTGGAAGAAGTCAATATATGTCATTATTAACTTCGTTTCCAGTTAGTTAAATTTCTCTGAAGTCTATCCAATTTGATGTACGTGGTAGTTATTTTATGTTACAAATGAGTAGTATCAGTATTCCTATGGTATTTGTTTCTTCATTGATTCATAGACACTTGGATATTTCTGATTTTTAACCCTTACCAATAGAATTGCTGTTATCGTTTATGGATGCATTTCCATATGAACCAAAGTTCTCATTTCTCTGCAGCAATTACCTAGGAATAGGAATAGGATGGGTGGATCGAGCCAAGAAGTAGCAAGCGCAGTTTTGCACTTAGCATTAAAAAACTGCCAACATTTTCTTTTCAAAAGCTGTGCCAGTGTTCATCTTGCCAGAGCAAAGTGTGAAAATTACAGTAGCTCCCAACTTGCTAGCGCCTGGCATTGTGTTTCTCGTGTGTATGTATGCATTCATACGTGTTACATACATAATAGGTGCTTCTTTATAATAGCCTTCATAACAGATGTGTAATAACATATCATGATTCAATTTTACATTTATTTAATGGTTACTAATTTGGGGAATATTTATATGGTTTCTTTCATCTGTATGTCTTTATTAAATGTCCACTCAAATATCTTGCCTATGATAATTGAAGTGTTTGTCTGAAGATTGTATTGTGAGAGCTCATTATTATGACATAATCAAAGCTTTTGAGTGACAGGTAATTTGCACTTGCTTTTTCTCAGACTGTAGCTTATCTGTTCATTCTCTTGACAGCATAATTCACAGAACAAATGTTGGATTCTGGTATTTGCTGTTCAGTCGCTCTGTGCTTTTCTTATGGGTCATTCTGGGGCCTCCTATCTAAGGACATGACTGAGCTGACTGATAATCTTATACCTACTTTCTTCCATGGACTTTCTAATGTTGCATCTTAGATTTCTGTCCATAGTCAGCACTTGGTCATTGTGTGTGGAAGCAGCGTGTTGTTCAGAGTTTTGTTGCATGAAGTTAAGGGCAGGAAGAGCGACTTGGGCTCACGGTTTTGAAGGCTTCCTTCCACAGCCCAGCTGCTTTCCAGCCTGTCATGTGGCAGTACACCATGGCAGCGGGAGCATGTAATAAACAAGACTCTCCCCCAGTGGGCCTCAAGAACACAGAGAACCAGAGAGGAGGCTGGGCCCCAGGGTTTTCCTTAAGGATGTGTCTCTGACAACCTAACTTTCTTCTGGTAGAACCTATCTCGCAAAAACAACCCCTTTCTGATAGTGACACAGCCTGGTGAGCAGACCTTCAGCATATGCGACATTACGGGCTAATTAAAAAGACCCAAATCTGCACAATCAGCATTAGGTTCATATTCTTTTTCCCTTACTACTTTATTCTCTGGATATTCTATACATTATGCTGCATTTTGGTCATTTTTAAGCCTCCCCCATTTTCCTCTCCCATTACCTACCCCACTCCTACTGAATTCCCTTTTCTTCCCAAAGTCTCCCTCCTACTTTTATGGATGTAGGGGTTCTTGGTTTGCACTGACTTTTTTGTGGCCCATTGAGAGTAATTAGGATTGCTTGCATGAGCACAGGCCAGGAGCTATTTACTGGAAGAAGGACAACTTTCCATTGGCTATACCACTAAGCTGTAGGGGGATGAATTTCGCTTTTTGAGGCCCTCCTTCGTGCACAGTGTGATGTTAATGGTCCCCATGTTCATTTTTTTTAAAGTACGGTTGATTGTCTGATTGTTTGGAAGCACTACCCCTCCCCCCATATTGCCTTTCACCTTCGTAAAAAATCAGTTGAACTATACGGTTCTACTTCTGGAGTCTGTTTTCTGTCCCTTTGCCAAAACCCAGCAATACTGACTGCTATACCTTTATAGTACCTTGAAGGCACACACCGAGTCTTCCAAACTCAATCCTGATCCAAATTGTTTTGGAATACTCCTTTGCCTTTCTATGTAAGTTTAAATGATACTTTACCTATAACTGGTAGACATCCTATTAAACGTTTTCTCTAATTTTGATTAAACCTAGAGAGACCTGATATCATTACTTTGGGCCATCTAATCAGGTGACAAAGACATGAAGTCAGTGATGAATTCTTTGATTTCTTTCATCTGCCTTCATGGTTCTCAACACGCAGGACACATTCTGGAACATTCTGTGAGACCTACTGGTTAATGGTACTGTCAATCCAGGCCCTTTCTTCCTTTCCACTTATGTATTACAGTGATAAGTGGGGGAAACGTGCTCAGTTATACATTTTCCCTTCAGTGAAGTAAGATTTGTTTCTTTCTTTCCTGTTGTATGGTAACATGCATTCAAATTAGTATGGATTCTTGCTTCATTGCCCTCTCTTGTTACATAACTCCCTGTTTTTAACCCTTGGTAATTTCTTGTTCTAAATGCATTTGTCTGAAGTTATTATCATAATTCAGGCTTTCTTGTAATTAGTGTTTGCATGAATGTCTTCTTGCAGGCTTTACTTCCAAATTATTGATGCCATTATGTTTAAACTAGAGTCTTACAAACAACATATAATTGTATTTGCCATTATCACAATCTCCACTAATCCACATGTAGGCCAACCAGCTCATGGACTTCGGTTAACACACCTGGACTTAGGACCATCATTTTTACTTTATTTATCACTTGTTCCTTTTGGTTTTCAGCCTCCTGTTCCCCCATATCTGACTCTTGTAGATTAATTGAGCATTTTTTGTTTGTGCATGTCAATTTATCCATTGAATATTAAAATATTTCTCATAATGATTTTTAATTTTTTCTACAGATTAAAATAAACAGGCTGACCTTTAGATAGTATGCCTAGAATTAACACTGTATCATTTCTCCAAAGAGAAGTCATTTTTCCTTTCTCTTGTGTTTGTGTGGATAGATAGATAGATAAATAGATAGATAGATAGATAGATAGATAGATAGATAGATAGAGATATATATTTGTTCAATGCTGGCCACACTGTTATGACTTTTGCTTTCAACTATATTTCAAATTTAAAGCATGGTATGAAAAAAGCAGTATATTGTATTATCCAGATATCAATCATTTCTCTTGTTCTTCCTGTGTTACTGGCATTCCAAATTTCATACTGATATTTTTTCCCTTAGAAAAACTGTATTCCTTTAGAACAAGTCTGACAAGGATATATATTCTTAGCTTTCCTTCTTCTGAAATGATCTGTATTTCAACTTTATTACTTGAGTGTATATGTATGTATGTGTGTATGTATGTTTAATATGCATATTATATATATATATTGCTAGATTTAGACTTCTAGGTTGACAATGCTTTTCTTTTAGCATTTAAACAATGCTGCTGCATTGTGTCCTAGCTGCTACAGTTTCTTCTGAGAAAACCACAGCCATTTGGATAATTCATTCTCTAAATATTATTAAGCATTTTCTCTTGATGTTTCTATGAATTTTTTTCCGTAATTTTTAGCAGTTGGATTACACTGTGGGTGTAGAGGGTTTTTTTGTTTTGTTTTGTTTTGTTTTGTTTTGTTTTGTTTTGTGTCAGTCTGGGCACAGTGAGTTTCTTGACTCATAAGATTATTTCTTGTTAAACTCATGATAAACTGAGTCATTGCTTCTTTTTATGACTTTCCATCTTTTATCTTTTTCCTTGGGGAATTTTGAGACATTTCATAGTTCTTTACATGTTGTAGATAAAGTCTACAACATGTAAACCTAAGAATTTGAATATCACATTATGGTACTCTACAGAGACTGTTGATTTTTTTAAAGCAATTTAACAGGCAAATTTCCTTATTATGTATAGGTTAAATGTTGTTGTGCACATTCCCAGGTTGTCGTTGTAATAGCTGATCATTTTCTTCACCTGCCATAGGTGGATTTGTCCCTTCTGTGGGCCTCTTCATGGACTGGACTGGACTGGACAATTGTCTTCTAATACTTCAATTCTCATACCTTTTGATATGTTAATATTCCCTAGATTCAGTTATGTCATTATTTGGTGGTGAGCCCAGAGCTAATACATAGCTTTATTGAGATTGCTTGTGCTGGCTCATTTCTCTCTAGCTTCACCATTTTCATACTTCCTTGCTCGCAAGGGTTCCCTGAGATGTCTAATAGGTGAAAAACTTAGGACTGGATTCACTGCTCTGTCACAGTTTCCATAATACCTCTGCTTTGGATCCAAGAAACAAAATAAATACAATAAGCACTCCCATTTATGTTCCAAGGCTCATAGTTCTTCAGTTAGGAGAAAAGTTCCTCTCTCAGCCTTCGGGCTCCCGCCCAGATGCCAGCATTTTCCAAATGCACAGAGAGGAACGACTATCACAGCAACAACAATTAAGTCCTCTCTCCACTCTCTGCCCGACAAGGATCACCTCTCCTACTGCTTTGTCAGAGAATGCTCTGTTTGGAAAGGGGACTGAAGTACTGTGAGTTCAAGGGAAAAGAAACCAAAGGCAAAAGCAGACTGAGAAGCGATGTTCTGCTGAGTTCTGCTTCTCATTCCCAGCTCTATTGTTATTAATTTTTCAGAACTGATATGTAGTTTTTCTGTGTCTTCTGTCCAAAGCTTACATTTAGGAAGAGACAGGGAACAGGCTGTTAAGTCCATGTTAATAAGTAAGACTCACTAAGTTATGTTGCTTTATAACCAGGTACAACTTTAACAAGATCAGCCTGAGTTCAAATGCGCTTTGAACAGTATAAATAGTTGTACATGCTGATCACAAAGAAAAGAAGATGAGCAGTGGGCTGTGTAGGGAATTCTAAGTTGCAACTCTGCATATTCATTTTATCTTTTTTATATTTATTTAATCACTTTACAGCCTGATCCCATCCCCCACCCACCTCTCCTTCCAGTCCCACCCTCAAGACCACCTTCCCCCATCCCCCTCTCCTTTTCAGAGAAGAGGAGGCCCCAAAAGATTATCAACCTACCCTGGCACCTCAAGATACAGCAAGAACAACCTCTCCCACTGATGCCTGACAAGGCAGCCCAGCTAGGGAAAAGAGATCCAGAGGCATGCAACAGAGTCATAGACAGCCCCTGCTTTCATTGTTAGCGGACCCATATGCTGACCAAGCTGCACATCTGCTACACACGTGAATGGGGCTTAGGTCCAGCCTATGCTTGCTCTTTGGTTGGTGCTTCAATCTTTGTGAGCCCCCATCCAGATTAGTTGAGTCTGTAGGTCTTCTTATAGAATCCTTGACGCTCACTCCCCTCCAACTCTTCCATAAAATTTCCCAAGCTCTATCTAATTTTTGACTATGGATCTCTGCATCTGTTTCCATGAGCTGCTGGTTGGAACCTCTCAGAACCTCTCAGTTATGCTAGGTATTTTGTCCTTTTTAAAAGTATAATTCTGAATAGGGGAAACATTAGTATCCTCAGCAATAAGCCCTGCTGCTGACCAGTCACTCAATAGCCAGTTTTAAGGTTCATATTTAGACAGCTTTGCTGTCTGTACACTTAACCTCACAACAGAACCCTAAGGCCACACCCATATGTGCGTGCTGACACCACGTCTACGTGCTTAAAAACCCTAAATAAAGTAGGTTCACTGAAATATCTAAACCATGTCTTCTTAAAAATTTTTCTACTCAATTTTTTGGGGGGGGAGCTGGGAAATTTTTATTCAATGTCAGCTATATAGGTTTGTAAAATAGATGTAAATAAAAAGTTTATCAATGATAAATCATAAAGAAGTGTATTTTCAGGGGGAGAAAGGGAGGGTAGGTGGGACTGGGAGGAGATGAGGGAGGGGGCTGCAGTGGGGATACAAAGTGAATAAACTGTAATAAATATATATATATTTTTTTTAAAAGAAGTGCATTTTCAAACCATTTTGTAGGCACAAATTTTTACCACTTATTAAACATGAAAACAAGTTAGCATACAAACGAGATGGTTGTGCTTATTTACTTTTACATAAAGAATCATCTTGGCTGACTATTGGACTGTATAGGATGACAAGTCTTTTTAGTTTTTCAGAGTTGATCAATATATTGATTTTAAAATTGTTGAGTCTGAGAGTGCTACTTCAAATAAATAATTAGTACAAAACTGCAAAGATATGTTTAGGGCTATATTTCAGAAACTGTTGGAAATTATGCCCAAATCATAAGCCAAAGTTAACTTAAATTTTTTATGAAACTCAAACAACTTAAACAACAACTTAAGAATCTTCTACACAATACAATCCAAGGCATGCTATCTGAGCCACTGTCTCGAAAATAGCAATAGAACTGTGTTGGTATTTTGATGGAAATCGCATTGAATCTGTAGAGTTCCATCAAAATAACAATACAGTTCTTTAAAGAGTTTGAAAAAATTCTCAACTTCATATAGAAAAACAAACAAACAAGCAGAATAGCTAGAAAAAATTTCTACAATAAAAGATCTTCTTGAAGTATCTCCATTCCTGATCTCAAGCTGTACTATAGAGCAACAGTAATAAAAACAGCATGATACTGGCATAGAAACAGACTGGTGGATCAATGGAATTGAATAGAAGACCCAGAAATAAACCCACACACCTACAGACAAAGAAGCCAAAACCATACAATGGAAAAAAGACAGCATCTTCAATAAATGGTGCTGGTCTAACTGGATGTCCACTTGTAGAAAATGCAAATAGACCTATATCTATCACCCTGCACAAAATTAATGTCCAAGTGGATCAAAGACCTCAACATAAAACCAGACACTCTAAATCTGTTAGAAGAAAAAGTGGGGAAGAGCCTAGAACTCATTGGCACAGCAGACAACTTCCTGAACAGAACACCAACAGCACAGACTCTAAGGTCAACAATTAATAAATGGGACCTCTTGAAACTGAAAATCTTCTGTAAAGCAAAAGACACTGTCAACAGAACAAAATAACAACCTACAGACTAGGAAAAGATCTTCATCAACCCTACATCCAACAGAGGACTACTATCCAAAATATATAAAGAACTCAAGAAATTAGACACCAACAAATGAAATGAGCACATTTAAAAAATAGGGTACAGAGCTAAACAGAGTGTTCTCAACAGAGGAATATCAAAAAGAAATGTTCGAAATCCTTAGTCATCAGGGAAATTCAAATAAAAACAAGTCTGATATTCCATCTTACACCAATAAGAATGACTAAGATCAAAAACTCAAGTAACAACACATGCTGGAGAGGATGTGGAAAAAGGGGAACCCCCCCTCAATTGCTGGTAGGAATGTAAACTTGTACAACCACTTTGGAAATCAATCTGGTGCTTTCTCAGAAAACTGGGAATAGTGCTACCTCAAAATCCAGCTATACCACTCCTGGGCATGTACCCAAAAGATGTTCCACCATTCAACAAGGGCATTTGCTCAGCTATGTTCATAGAAGCTTTATTTGTAATACATAGAATCTGGAAACAACTTAGATGTCACTCAATAGATACAGAAAGTGTGGTACCTTTATACAATGGAATACTAATCAGCAATTAAAAACAAGGAAATCTTGAAATTTGCAGGAAAATGGATGGAACTAGAAATGATCATCCTGAGTGAGGTAACCCAAAAGTAGAAAGACATGCCTAGTATATACTCACTTATAAGTGGATATTAGCCATATAATATAGGATAAACATACTAAATCTACAGACCTAAAGAAGCTAAATAAGAAGGAGGACTCTACTCTAGGGAGGATGTTTAAATCTCATTAAGAGTGGTAAACAGGATGGACACCAGAAGTGGCGAAAGAAAGGGAACAGGATGGGAGTCTACCATAAAGGTCGTCTGTACCTAACAGGGGATGGAAGCAGATGCAGAGACTCACAGCCAAACTTTGGGTAGAGTGCAGGGAGTCTTATGGTAGAAGGAGGAGATAGAAAGACCTGGAGGGGACAGGCGATTCACAAGGAGACCAACAAAGCTAAAACTTCTGAGCCCAGGAGACCCTGCAGAGACTGATGCACTAACCAAGGACCATGCATGAAGAGGACCTAGGCCTCTTGCTCAGATGTGGCTGATAGATAACTTAGTCTCCATGCTGGTTCGCAAGTAAGGGGAGCAGGAACTGCCTCTGTCATGAATTTTGGTCCTGTCTTTGATCACTTGCCTATGGTGATATGGCCACAGAGGAAGAGGATCCAGGCAGTCCTGGTGAGACTTGATAAGCTATGGTCAGGTGGCAGGGGAGGAGAACTCCCCCTTTCAGTGAACCGGGGGAAGGGGTTATGAGGGATAAGGGAGGGAAGGTAAGCCCAGGAGGAGATGAGGGAGGGGTCTACAATCTGGCTATAAAATAAATAAATTTTTTAAAAAAATAAATTATAAAAAAAGAAAGAAACGAGAATAGCAATAGAAACATATTCAAAGCATCAGTTTTGTTTTCTCTAATTAACATTACATTTCAGTAAGAGCCGAAAGCTTGGTATAGTAGTAAAATCGCTACAGTTCATAACCAGTAATAGCCTTGGGTCTGAGGGGAGGTGTTTCAGGCAGCGCTTATTGGCATCCTGTGATGTAATAGCATGCACAGTGCAAAGGAGCATGCTCACAACTGAGCCTTCAGTCAAGTTCCATGATGCAACACAGGCAATGCTGCCAGAGACACCTCATTACACACCGAACTTGGAATTGACTTTTGCTGGCTTTGCATTAAACAACTTTCTCTGTTGCCAGAGTTTCCATGACCCACACATTCAAACAGGTTGACAGTACACATTCAAGAAGCTCAAGTTGAACTCAAGTTCAAGGCTCCATGCAACGCTTGAGATGGTTGTTGTAAATGACAAAAACCTTAAAATTTAAAAATCTGAGTAACAAAAACGTAAAAAGTAAAAGAAGTCCATAAACTAACTTGGTTAGAATTCTAAAGTTAGTAATTATCAGTTCTTAAAAATGAACTCAAGATTCAAACTCAACTAATATTCCATTACACAATAAACTACTCCTATATACAATATTTATAACACTGTTAGTATGAGGAGAAATATCAAAATGAGGAAGTTTGAAAACAATCTAATTTGTAATCAAATTCAACCAATTACTTAAGTGTCTGCCTCATTTAAGAACTATGTAAACATTCACAAATGCATTTATTTATTTACTAAGTTGCCTGTTTATTCCAAAATCTTGCACTTCCAAACTGTACCTCAAAAGGCATTGTGAAAACTTTAATGCTTATGGGGCTGGGTCATGGCTCAGTGATCAGATGCGCCTGGTGGCTATGTGGGTGACAAAAACAGGATTACTGCCCAGGAGTTCATGGGCCGTTTAACCTGGAGGATAGGCAAAATGATGGTAAGAAAGAATTTGCTTCAAAATAAGATGGAAATTGAGACCCTTGTCCCCACAAGTTGCTCTCTAACCTCTCCACCAGCATGCTATCACACACATTACACTCAAACACGCTGTGTGTGGGCGCGTGCACCCACATGCTCATGTATTATTTTTTAAAAAGAATGAAAGAAAAGAAAATCTGATACTTTTCAATATTGTCTATTTGGTAAATATTTCTTGATGACATAATGAAATGATCTTTCCTTAGCCCTGCGCATGAAAATGTGCATATTAGCGATCAGTAGCTGACCAGGTCATTTTGATACCCAGCCTTCAGTCCCAAAGACTTTGACTGACTTATACATTAGTCCCCACAGATCTTCATAACTGTTCACCCCCACTTTCCCTAGAATGTACTTCCCATATGTGTAACCTATGGCTATTGAGGGAGAATCTTCAAGCTCTAGTCCACTAAACCAGCATAATCTGTAACAACAATCTATAAACGTTTGTCCTTGAACCTACAGATAAGTGTAGTCTTCACCCCTCAGCAAGGACACTTCTCTTTGCAATTGATGGAGACCACCACAGAAAACCACAACCAACCAAAACACAAATTTATGGAGCTCAGTCTCAATGCACAATACTGCTTCGAAGGCTCAGGGAACAACTACCAAAGAAGAAGTGGAAAGATTGTAAGGGCCAGAGGACCAGGGACTTTGCTGTCAGATGATGTTTCCTATAACACCAGAAGCTACACCCATAAAGTCTCACCAACATGGCTACCCAAAAGTGAGCTGAACAAGGATGGTACCAATAACATGCCAAACTGGTTGGGGGAAAACCCACCAGGCCTCAACACTATACACAGAATGAGGAAGGCAGGGAGGCACGCTTCCTCAGGGAAAGGCAAATCAATTGGTTGAACAGTGCCAAATGGTCAACCCTGCAAATGTATATACAAGAAACGTTATATGAACTGAAAGGCTAGATTTAAGAATAGATGTATATATACATATATACATGCAATAACAGTAAAAAAGGAGATCATTAATGTGAAGGTGATGGAGAGAAGGGGGTTTATAGATGGATTTGAAAGACCATTTCATTATAACGTCAAGAAATATTTACCAAATAGACAATATTGAAAACTATTAGGTTTTCCTTCCTCTCTGCTCCCGACTGAGGTTAGATACTACCTGAGGAGTCTTCTCTTTCCTTTGGCTGTTTCTAGCAGACAGTCCTGGGTATGGTAATGTGAAAGAGTAAAATAGATTCTGCTTTGGTTGAGAGACTCCCACGTGCAGCAGCACTTACTTCAAATTACCGGACACTGCGGAACTTATGTTTTGCTAGCATGCTTCTTTCACCGTGCTGGTTTCTGCCTTTCAGTCAACGCTGGTGCTCTCTCCTTCTTCATCAATAACAAATCTATAACGATTCCCCATTTTCTGCAGGGAGAGAGATGGCAAGTACACACTGTGTAATTACTACATACCTAGCTTTTGGCCATGACAGATTTCTGGATTGATTGTCGCTGGCCCCCGTGAACCCAGAGACAGGTGGTGATGCCACGCCATCAAACATGAAACATGAGTGAACTATGCCAAAGTATAAAAAGTAAAAATGTATGTAATCTAGGAAAATAACACCCTTTCTAAGACTCATGTGAGAAGCATTAATGATTGTAGCCTGGGAGAACAAGAACTATACCTTTATCTTGAAGATACAGCCCTGCTCAGCTCCTACTTTGTTCTTCTCTTTGGTCTGCTTGGACTTCACAGTGATGTCCTGTTCCTAATAGCTGTTTTCAATTTTAGAGACAAATACATCTATATTAAGAGATCTATCTATTTTCATTGACATAGAGATTTTATAAGGAATATGGCTAGTATTATTATTTTTGTATTTTTATTACTGTTTACATAGTTTACAAATATATTATGTTGTAGCTATAGTAACATATGTTCCATTTTATGAATAGAATTCTCTTTTGTGGGCAAAAAAAATATAGATGCTATTTCCAGGGGACTTTGCAGTGATATGGAAAGGTATTGCTCATAATTTCACAGCAAGACACAAACTAATGTTCCCATGCATACGCTACAGAAAGGAAACGTACTTTGATCCTGCATTTGAAACCAAAATGGGGGCTGAGTAGCCCACTTTGATACTGCAGAAGAAACTAAAGGTTAAATTGGCCGCGCTGGCACTCTATGGTGTACTTTGGGACACTTCATGATTTCTCACCACAGTCTTCACCTGTTCTGCAGTCTTTGCCAATTGCTGACGCTCGTGGTCTCTCATCTACCAATCTCTGAGAAGAACCTGTGAAATGCCCTGTTGCTTGGCAGCAGACAGAACCTAAACGCTAGGGTGATGGCTGGGGCCCATGTGCATGCCAATTGCTGCCTGAACGGAAATTCTGAACCCTGTGGTTGGGCCTGAACAGAGAGGCCTCTGGTCTGTGTCCACCTCTCCAGAGAGGAAGAGAACTATTCCCCTTGGGTATAAACTATTTCAGATGCAGCAAGGGCACCTTTCTCTAGCCAAGCCAGCACACTGTTTTGTTTCTCTGGGAAAAGAAATTGCTCAGTGGCAGCATGGCAGTTGGACTGAGAAATTTTTGATTCTCCACCATCATGCCTCTTGTAACGTGAAACTTGTGGTAACATATGCTTATTAATCTTAGTTAAAAGACACCTGCCCAGATGGTTTATACCTGGGAACATTTGCAGTCATCAATCCTCCTTTAATCAGCTAGTGTTCTTCCCTCTCGGCAACACACCAATTTGTTGAGCCGACCAAAACCTGCTTCACCTTGGTCATGTGTGGTTTGTGCCATGGAGGAGAATGAAACCCATGCTTAGGCCTGAGCAGCCGCTGCACTCTTGTCCTGACAACACACTGTAGCACGTGACCTTCTGTTGAGAGAATTAGATCCTTGTTCCTCTCATTAGGGTCTCCAACTCTGGTTCTGAGGTGCTGCATCCTCTGTCCCAGGATGCACTGAGAACAGCTGCACACAGCAGGATCCTAATCACACCTCCAAGGCTGGGGCTGACAAGGTAATGGAGGTGGGCGGTGGGCTGTGATTGGAGAGCTTCTCCTACCACTGCAGTGTGCATTAGCACTGCTTCCTAGAAAACCCTGGGTATTTGCTGCTTGCCACGGGGGCCAGACTTCTATAAACAGAAACATTAGTCTAGGACAAAATTAGCTAAGGTATTAAATTGATAAATGCGAGGTAGAACAGACTTGGTGGGGGGAGACAGAGAAGAAGCAGCAATGAACTGTGAAATACGAAGCAGCCCAGACGATTAGGGGAGAGGGTTGAACTGTGAAGCTGCTGGTGGCGACATGGAATTTCCCGGCATCCCATTATGTCAAAGGGGGATTTACTGTATTTTCACCTCTTGCTTCCTTCCGGCATGTGAGCTGAGAAGCAGTGTGTGCTTTGGTAAAGTAAACAACCATCATTAGGCAGTGCACATTTGATGTCTAATTAAGTCTCTCGCACTTCAGGGTCCCTAGCACACTCTGTCATCCTGGGATCTTTAGAATCTGCTACATGACCAAAGGCAAAGACTTGTAAATCTGCAATCAGTTCTCAGAAGGCTAGAGCACTCAGACTTATTGCCACTGTGGTGCCCTGGGACGTACAAGCCGGCTCTAAGTGATCCCTCGGGAGGGAATAAGGTGCTGATATGGGCTGATATGGGCCTAAGAAACATGTATCCCATAAGGCACTGTCTGAAATTAATAATTCCCTCCATTTGTGTTTAGTCCTCTTCGCCCAAGTATTTTCTAATTGACTCAATAATGTGACATGCTAAGGAGAGTTAGAGTTACTGAGGACGATGGCACACATGCATTTCCCTCTGTTCCTGATCTCACGTTTGCGACAGCTTGCGAGATCCCAGAAGCAGTGGGCCACTGACTTTGCCCTCCCGACGAGCAAGACACATTGGTGTCATCCATCTTATGTCAGCTCCTGTCTATCAATGTCTGATCAGAGATTAAAGTGAAAAGAAAACTGGGAATTTTCACATCTTGTATAAAAAGTTAAATCCTAAATTTGCAACTAGGCATTCATGCCTATGTGTGTGCAAAACAAAACAAAACCTGGTAGGTTCACTCTATGCAGATGAGAATTTTGGGAAACTATGTCATAAAAGCTAGTAGGATCTGACTTGAGAATTTATAGGTTTTCTTTTTTCTTTAAAAAAAAGACATATTTTAATGATTTTTTCCAAAGTTTAGATTTCCAGAATATTTATGGCAAATTTATCTCAAAGAATGTCTTTTAAAGGATCTCTGAATTATTTCAGTGCCGTAAAAACAGGAATGAAGCTTCTGACAAATTACTTTGCCTACAAATAAGAAATGTGACTGAGTGTGTGGGATTTTCTTTTCTTCCTTTTTTTGGAGACTGATAATTGGATTTAGAGTCTTGCAATCTGGTGTTGGCTTCTGATAAGAACTTGAAAGGTGAAGAAAGGACACTGGCTACTCTGAGGCAGATTTTGGTCGCTGCCCCGCCCTCTGAGAAGGAAAGAGCCTGTAGGAAGTGTTGTCTCGGCCCTCTACGCCTGATTTGCTGCATAAGGTCAGCAGATGAAGCAGAAGCAGAGATGCAGCTTTCCAACCAGCTGTGTACTTTGGTTCCAGCTGACTGGCAGTACAAAGAGAAGGTGTCAGTCATGAATATTAAGTGTCTTTCTAGCGCCTCTCTTCCAGATGGAAGCCGAAGTACACTGTACCAAAGCGTCTTCCGGTGGCTGAGTTTTCTTATTTATATTTTGGCAAACCATATTGCCTTTCATCTGTGATTTCCACCTTAGCACCCTACTGGGGAGTTTCTTTTAAAAAGATGTTCACCCTTAGCTCCTTTTCAAATTTCTTCACACCTCACCCCAAACTATTAATAGCAAAGTCTGACTAGAATAAACCTCTTTATTATCTCTCACACTCTTGGTAACTTTGCAAATGCATACACAGCCCTGTGTTCATAAGGCACTGATAACAAAGTACCTGGCTACATCATCTTGGAATTAAAAATACAAATGATCAAATTTAATTTTAAAATCTGTTTTGGTATGTTTTTTCCTAGGTACTTTGAATATACTAGCTGTCCATAAAGATTCTTAATTCCTCTACCAGTTCTATGAGCTAAACAAGATTATTTATTTTTAAAAAGACTTTTTGCCTTGTTTTAAACTAAAATTATTTTTTATTTTAGAATATTTTAATCCTTGAATCTACTATACATTATTTTTTATAATTTGTGATTGTTGAATTTTTTCTTTATTATTATTATTTATTACAATTTGTTCACTTTGTATCTCAGCTGTAGCCCCCTCCCTCATCTCCTCCCAGTCCCCACATTCCCTTCATCTTTCCCCTCTGTGTCCCTCCACTAGTCCACTGATAGGGGAGTCCTCCTCCCCTACAATCTGACTCTAGCCTATTAGGTCTCATCAGGACTATCTGAATCCTCTTTCTCTGTGGTCTAGTTAGGCCACCTTACCAGGAGAGGTGAGCAAAGAGCCGGCCACCTGGAGGGGACAGGAGCTCCATAAGGAGACCGACGGTGCCCTCTCCCAAAAAACATTCTGGGCTCAGGGAGCCCTGCAGAGGCTGATGAATCAACCAAGGACTATGCATGGAGAGGACCTAGACCCCCTGCTCAGATGTAGCCCATGGGAAGCTCAGACTTTTTGCCTTTTATTCATAGTGCATGTGTGTACATACATGTGTATGGGGTGTGTACGGAGCCCGCAGAGGCCATAAGAGGCCATCTGTGACAAGCTCTAGTGACAAGCAATTATGAGCTACCACACATGGGTGCTAGGAACCAAACCTGGATCTTCTGAGATTGGAGCAAACATTCTGAACCAGTAACCCATCTCCCTTCCCTAAACATGTTTATTGCTATCGTGTAAGTGAGGAGATGGAAGACGAGGGGGGTTAAGTAACTTCCTCAAGCTCACACAGCAAAAACGTGACTGAAGCTGGGGTTGAAAGCTGTTCTTTAATCCTCAGATCATCTTGGCTACTAACCTATCAAAACTTGGTCTGCTTATTATTCATTAACACCATCCTTCAATTTCTCAAACAAAAATTCAATAAAAATGTAACTATAAAGAATTTGTATAAAGGTTATGCTTTTGTTCATTCAAATTTCTTGATTTTTGTTTTTGAAAATTATTTCCAGTCTGTCTCCCAGAGAAGCATCATGTTGAGAGACCAGTTTTCATTGAGGAACTTTATCTTTCTCATCCCCATGGCAACAAGCATCCCCTGTGCAATTTCCACCAAATGCCAAGAAGCTGATTTCTGAAGGGCCTGCTTCTGGATGGCGATGAGGCAGCGTGGTCTAGCATGCTGGTCACTGCTGCATGCCCAACTGGGGTCTGTTCCCTGGCACACCTGCACCAGTGGCAGCCTTTGGAAGGGAAAAAGGAACCCAAAGCCAAGCTACCATCAGGGCTATTCCTGATGTTACCAGCAGTGCTGACAGATCCGCACCCTCCCTTCTGTCACCTTTCAGAAGTAGTAAGACTCCATGCTTTAACCAGCAGTCAATACATCTAATTCATCCAGCCTTTACTCAGCCTTTGCTTTGTCTGCGTCAGCCTCTGAGAATGAAATCTTGATTTGATTTGTTGCTGCCCCTTATTTGAAAGAAACAGAAACTTTTTGAAGGTTTCAGGCCTCATTCTATTTTACTTTTTCTCGTGACAATAAACAGATCTTGGCAAGACTTCAGACATGGAAGACAATTTTTAAATGAGCCACACTGTCATTTCTTTTGAATGACATGACAATAAACTAGTAATTCCCAGGATCACTGGGCATGGAGACATCTAAAAAGAGACAGCAGTAGAAAATACCACCAAGCAGAAGCACCGACCAATGTGGCAGCATTTCTAAGCACATGCGTGCAACATCAATGCTGACTGGCTGAGATGTGATTTAATTGAGTGGTAGAGAAGCAGTCTCAGATTTAAGGAGTCTAAGATTCTGGGCTTGAATTCATCAAGTTTTGGGGGTTTCTTAATAATGAGAAAGAAATCAAAATTGTCAGCTTTCACAGCTTTAGTCAAGGATAGGAGTGCCATAGAGAGTTTGGTTATCCCTGATTTTCTGTTGTCATCATGTCCACCTGAATCATCGAATTGCTACTTGTGTATGAGGAGAACAGAGTGGACAGGCATGCCCTAGGAAGGGCCTGTTCATCATCAGTAATGTAATGAAGATTATTGGTTAACTGTTTACAAACAGAGGTGTGTCCCTCATTGGTTGAGGACTGACCACAACTGACCAAACATCAAACTAAGCAAATCAATAGGCTGAGGACATCTGCAACCTTTCACAGACCTTGTGTTTTAAAAATCCTCTCGTGGTTGGAGATGACTGGCCCTCCAAGGGAAGACCCTCAGAGAAAGATCCAGTTGGATGAGCCTTTTAATTACATTTATTGACCCTTCAGCTGGAAGTCACCCAGTTCCCAAGCCAAGATGAGCAGGGGAGATTTTTGGCTCCACTTTTAATGGAAGTAGAGTGCTGCAGGGGAAAACAGGAGACCAGATGTTTGCAAGGCTGTAGAGTGTGTGGCTGCACTAACACACGGGGCCGTCTGAAGGCAGCGCTGTCCCAGTAAGCATGGTCCTGTTTGGAGTCCTCAGCTAGGCACTTTGCAGCTACATTGGCATGCTGTAATTCCCTGGAATTATCTTGCCCGAGATGAGAATGGAGACTGCAAGAATAAACAATTTGGTTAATTGAGTTTGAAAGATAGAATGTCAATAAAGGAACAATAAAGGTGTGATAAGAAGGACATTTCAAAATTCTAATAAACCTCAAAAAGATAGTTTTTTTAGAGCCCTGCAAACAGCAACAAAAACAACAGCAAGACACTGTGACATCACAGCACATTAGCTGGGAGCCTACTTAGAAATGTGATTGTGGGAAACAACTTAAAGAGCCTTTTAGAGGGGGAAGGTGGGAGGCAATGAGGGAGGGGGCTATGCTTGGGATGCAAACTACCTAACCTGTGATTGATACAAAAATAAATAAATTTAAAAAAAGAGGCTTTTAGAAAACTGTGTTTGCACAGCTTCAATATTTTCCTATTATCTTTAATTAAAGGATAACTGAGTTACAGTGTACTTTGTAAGCATTTACTGGCATGGTTACCCTAAGGAAGTCACCTAATTATTTGAGCCATGACCTCATCCACTGTAAGATGAGAATTCTAACACCTACCTTGCAAGGTTAAGAAAGGATAATAAGTGAGTGTGTATATGTGTGTTGTTAGCTTCTTGGGCTGCTGTAACAAACTGTTATAGGAAGAAAGGCTTAAATAATATATTTTAAATGTCTACTAATATACTATATATTAATATTTTTATTATATTTATGGAGGCTAGAAGACAAGGTGTCTATAGGTTTTGTTCTTCCTAAAGTTTCTCTCCTTACGCTGTAAATACCTATCTTTCCTCTATGTCTTCAAGGAGTCCTCTCTTCTTGCACACTTTTTTCTCTGGTGTCTCTTGAGAAACCATTTGCTCCTCTGATAAGGACACACAAGATGTGAGATTAGTGTCCACAGTAGCAGTAACACAGTAACTTACTAATGTTCTGAGAATAAAGCCCCCAAAATGTGAATTTTTGAAGAACAGAGTTGAGTTCATAACACTGTGTACATATGCATATGTGGTATGTGTGTGCAGATGGAGAAAAAAATATGCTATTGTTCAGAACTATTGTTCATAGCAGATATCAAACAATAATAAGTCTTCTCCCTTTCAGGACGTTATTATTATTGTTGCTGTGGTTTTCACACAATTTGATTTCATATCAAGTATCTAACATGAAAACTATTATTTTAATAATTTGTGTAGAGCTGGGGAAAGGATAATGACAACAAGATAAATTGTGTCATCCATATTAGATGAGTGTATCTGTGTGAAGCAAGGTGTGCACCTCAGATATTCTTTCCATCATGCTGCCACCAGCTATTTGAACAGTGATCATAGAATTGATTTCCTTGTTAAGTCCATGACTGTCTTGTCCCAAAGTATTTATATACATTGATTTTAAAGAAGCTGTCCGTTTAGGGGCTCACCAAATAATTAGAGTCTCCTCTAATTACAGGCAAATTCTATTATAGTATATGCATTTATCTAATGGTCAATAATTTGAAATCTACACCAAGGAAAATGTTCAAGATATTTGCTTTATTTGATTTTTTTCATCATATTGTCTAGAATAGCAGCCCACAAACAGAAATTCACTTACTTTCTCATCAGGAAATCTACCGATGTACCCTCCCCCCACCCCACCCGAACCCTATCCAAGGTGAAATACTGCAGTGTTAGCTCCATTCTCAAGAACTGTCTTCCTGCAGCATCTTGCTTCTCTCTGATATGCCACCTTCTCCCTTCCTTGTATCATGTGCACAGTGCACAGGCACATTTTAACATTGCCTTAAGAGAAAGAAAATAATTTCACGTTTAGAGGCTCTCATCATCGCCCTATTTCTTTTATCATGTCCTAGCAAGATATAAAAAGTGTATACAGCTATTATTCCCCGTTTCCCAACCTCATTTCTGCCTTAACACAATCCAGTCATGTTTTCCTCTCCTTCCTTCACCACAGCCCTGTGGTCGTGCTCTGTTCTTCCGTGGCTGTTTGGGCTGCAGAGTTCCACGCAGCTCTTAGCCACAGTGAGCTCCTCTCTCGGCCTCTGGATCAGCACATTCCCGTTGTTGTCCTGCCCGCATCCCAGGCCACTACAGATGTCCTTGTTTGATCCCTCTTTAATAATATTGAAATTATGAAAGAAAGCTCAGAGTCCAGGTTCCCCAAAGTACTAATATTTTTGTACTTAATTATGGATTAGGTATAAAGAAGTGGGCTTTCATCTATAAGCACGGATGCTGTCCAATATACCATATGCCTTTCAAGGTTTATTTATCCTGCTGCTTAAATGGTGTTTATTTTCTCACTTGGTTTGCTTTCCTATTTGAAAACAGCTGTCAGACTTGTTTTTGTATGGTGTATGTGTTTGTATCTTACATGCTACTGTTAAGTGCTCACTTCCTAACCATTCTCCTCTATAGCTGTACAAATGTCCTTGTGTCTAGAGACCACAACTGGGCATCTAGGATCCTAATACTATCAATAAGAGAAAGTTATTGGAAGATGTGCAACCCGTTGGTGGTGTGGTAATGATTATTATACAAGGAGGTTGACTGACTTGCCCACCTTCTTGCTTCCAGTAGACAGGATCAGGTCTCACACCTGGTGCTGCTTCTGATTAGCAAACATGCAGATCTCATTCTAATATTTCTGAGACAAAGGGGGCCGAGATCTGAACATGCTTATCTCTTTTTTGTTTTAAGAAGGTGTTAGCTGCCAATAGAGAACTCAATTGTACTCAATAATAATGATATCTGTAATCTTATATAAGCAGAACTCCACGTATTTATTATGGCCACACCAGTAGCTTAGGAATGCCACTAGTGACTCAGACTGTTTTTAGAAGTCCTCTTTTAGCTTCAGCTAAAGTTCGTCTCTCCTGAAAATTACAAGTTAGTTGAACTAACTAAAGAACATTTCAAAATATATTTGTGAACGGACTTCTGAAGAAGTTTATGAGGAAGAAAAAGTTGAAAAGACCCTTGCCCAAATAGATATTGCCTTGTCTCTCCTGGACAAACCGGGCTATATCCTGACCCATCCATGTGCAATTCTTTTGTAGCAATGAACTTTCATTAATACCATAAACCTTTCCAGAGTTCTCAATTCATGGGAAGAGTGCAAAAAGGAGTATTAAAGGAGGAATTTCGAATATTTCAGAGACAGTAAAGAGGGAGTGAACACAAGTCCAAAATGGTGGCTGTCAGGAAGTGATTTGGTTGTACAGTGAGAATCACACCTTTGAGTTCATGTTTCCACTGGGAAACTTTCTCCTTCTCTCACCAAATCTCATTTTGTGGGAAAAACGTTTTATCAGTTCTTCATACATGCTGCTTCTGTTTCCAGAAGTCTTATTAGCTACTATGTTGCCAAGAACCTTAAATTAAATATGCTTCCTGTGGAAATAGGAATGCTTAATTATCCATCACTCAGTCTGTGACTGTTCTGTGTAGGATTTCCAATTCTTCAAAAGGTGCTGGTATGCTCAGGGATTGAGCTATTCCCAAACCATCCACAGGCTCATGCAATTTTAATTTTCTCCTTAGAAACAGGTTGTCTGAGCTGTGTAATCCCTGATGGTCACCAAGCAGTAGAACATCTTCCATGACTTCCCTTGGTAATGGCAGCCATGACTCAGATGCTCTGTGTGGGTCTTGTCTTGCTCTCATTTTTAGAATATTTTCAAATATGCTCACCTTGCTCTTCTCTATGGCTATAAAACAGTGTTATTTTCAAATGGCACTGCAGTGCCTCACTGTAAAGTACTTCGCTCTGCGTCACATTTGGTCATGCAGTAGATTAGACGTAATCTGTCATACGATGGTAAATGGAAATGGAGCCTGATTCTGCTCCCCTGACTCTGGATTGTTCGTTATGACAGGCGCATCAAAAGGACTTTTAAATAATGACTCCCAGGCTTTTTCCAACTTCTGCTAGCGTCACCCAGGGGATGTCGTTAGTGCTGTCATGTCTGTCCTTCGGCTCCTGGCGGACAAGAGTCTACTCATGCTGGCTCTGCAGGTGACTGCCAGCCTTCCCGAAAATCCCCTAGGTATTTCCTCCGCATGGTTGTTACTTCTTGGAATTTAATAAAGTAAAAAAACAAAACAAAACAATAACACTTCTCATCTCTGCCGAGCTGACAATTAACTAATTAGCCCATTAACTCATTGAACCATATTTGTACCTGGAAGTTCTGGGTTTGGGGAGGTACATTAATCCTTGAAGGTCACTGGTACAACATTTGCAGCTAATGGGCTCATGTCCCTAACTTACTACCAGGCAGGGGCGACTAGAGTATTGTTAGGAAATAGAAGCCATTAATCCTCACTGTACCCAGAGGAGCAGGTGAGAATGACTTTGCACAAACTGATAAGAGAATGTGTTTAGTTTGTTTTTTTTTTTCTCTTTCTAAAGACCACTCACACATATATACACAGAGAAGGAGAGAGAAAAAGACTCAGAGTTAAAGGCAAAATTAGGACTTGGTTTTTCTGAAAAAGCAGACATATGTTTGAATTTGAAACCTTGCCACAATTTGGTTTTTATTAATAGTTTTATGTCCAATTTTTCGAGGAGGGGTAGGCAGGAAGCTTTGTGCTAGGGCATGCACGGTGGAATATTGCCAGTAGGGAAATAATGCTGATTTTGGTTTTAGTCCACAATAGTCTTAAACGAGTACTTAATAAATAAGATAGCATATACTTCACTTGTATATATGTTGATGTAGAAACCGATTCTCCTAAAGAGACATTTCTGACATCACGCTAGGGGTGATGATGGTGAGGTGAGCGGGTCCTGCTCTCACCCATCACAGCTCCTTTGCGTGAAAGCTGGCACCCGGCACCCGGCACCCGGCACCCGGCACCCGGCACCCGGCACCCGGCACCCGGCACCCGGCACCCGGCACCCGGCACCCGGCACCCGGCACCCGGCACCCGGCACCCGGCACCCGGCACCCGGCACCCGAAGGCTGATAAGCCTGCAGGCTGGAGACAGAGCAGGTGCTGCATCTGCATCTCCAGGGGTCTCCACCCTGTTGTGCTGAGTAAGATTTGGAGTAGAGTAACAAACTCCTATAAGGCCAGAAGTCGGGGTGGGAGTGAGTGGCGGGAAAGCGTGCAACTGAATATATTGGACCACAGAAGAAAGTGGATCTCTGTAGAGGAAAGTGGGGTAGACGGTAGCCCCAAAGGCCCTCTCTGTGTTTGGGGGGACTAAATGATATGAGGAGGGAGGGGAGAGGTGGGTCCCTGAATATTTAAGGGCAGAAAGAGGGACTTAAACAATTTACTTAAACTCATGTTTACTGCACGCAGAGACCCATTAATTCTCATGGGCTCTGTGTCTGCCTGCTTCCCTTTCTTAACCCCAAAGATTAATCACAGACACTCAGGGGATTAGAGGGAAGCTGACTTTCTCTTTCCTCAATAATGATATTAGACACCTTACTTCCATCGGTACTCAGTGTGATTCTGAGGGTGCCCATGCTTACCCAGCTCTCCAGAAATCCTTGCTTTTGCCCCAGTTGTAGAAACTGTGCTCTTGGGGTTCTTCCTTCAGTGCAGCGTCTGTGCAGAATGAGAAGGAACATTTTCATTGCCACAGAAAAAGTAGTACAGGTCGTGGTAGAAGCCACATTAGCTGCTTTGAGGGTTTTCTGAGGAAATTCACTACAAGAGAAGCTTTGGAAGTATTTTACACAAAAACAAGAGTCACCATCAAAGGGTGACTCAGAGATGACCCCAACTAGGCCCCTTTTGGTACTGACCACTTCACCTCTTCATGGCCCCTCCCCCTTCTGCAAACACATATGCAAACCTATGCAAGTATTAATGACTTACCTGGTTTCCCAAAGGTTGGAAGCTACTTGCTAAAGCATGTGCAGTCATGAACTCAGAAATATGTAAATGAGAAAATTGGTTTAAGGAAAAGCTAAGAATAGAAAATTACAATGAAGCTAAGATTATTTTTTTACATAAAGTAAATTCACCTGGTATCTATCAATGAACATGTCTTAGAGTTTTATAATCCTAATTGCCAAGAGAGGAAGATGATGATGATGGCCATAGCGACAGCACAAGTGGACCACACCCAGGAACGTTCACTGTGTGCCAAATGCTGCTGGATCAGCTGTGTGTTGGCATTCTGGGTTACAGTCTCTTCCTTAGAGGAAGAAACAGTTGCTGTGATATCCCAGCTTTCCTTCAAGGCAAAGAAGAGTCAATTGTTTGAAAAGAATAATAATGCTTTTCTACATAAGCAAAATACAGAACTTGGTATTTCTCCCTGGGTCCCCACTAAGAGGTTACTGCATTGTAGTAACCGATTTCCGGTAGCTCTAAGACAGCACCCTCAACTTACGAAGTTCCTGCTTGACATTTCTATCTCGATGACCACCATCATTTGAATGTGATTATGGAGGAACTATACAACTGCACATGGTTTATGTAATCTGCATGTCTAGATAGTTCTAGCCTTTAAAAACAGTTGCAAAAAGTCTGTTTCAGGGTCTCTACCAGCATTTTATTCACCTTTCAAATGTGTGAAATTGCAGGTGTTTCTATACATCATTAACTATAAGGTTATGGCTAGAGGTATGGTTGATTCCACTATAAATGAAGGAGACAACAGAACACAAAAGGAAACCAGTCAGTGTAAATTTACCCAGAGAATGACCAGCACATTTTCACAGAATAATTGTGAATAATTTCTAAGCCCCAGGACAGTGCATAGCTGAAGTTCAGTTAGCTTCTATATTCATAAACTAATAGAAATTTTATAGAATATCTTCAGATCTTAGAGAAATATGGGAAACAAAATAGACCCCCCCCCATCCCAGAGCTTATGATCCAGAATTGAAGTAAAGCAGAGTAACCCCTAGGGAGTACAGATTTATGGGCATTGAGTGGAACTGAGGAAGATGAGAGAAGGCTTTCCCAGAAAATGGCATTTAAGACCAAATTGGAAAAAGCATTGTAGTCCAGTAGGGTTACAGCAACTATAATCTGCCTGGAAAAACATCAAAACAGATGTTATAAAACAGTTACGTAGGTCGATAGGAGACATCCGTGGCAGTAAGTGCTCGCTACAGCATGCAAGCTCTTGGTGATCAGTTTTCAAAGTGCACCTTTAGTAGCTGAGTGAGGTCCAGTATCTATTTTTAACAATCATGCATCAGTTTGCTGTTGAAAGGTCAGTTGCAGACTCGTGTGAGACTCATGTTCTCAGGCTTGGACAGATTCTAGCATGTCTACACATTCTCTAATATAACTTCTGCTACATCTGAATCTTCACTCAGGATGACTGCCTGTGAAATACCCTCCCATAGGCTTCTCCCCTGGAGTAAACACGTAAAAAAAAAATAGAGCAGGGGGCTTGAATCGGAAATACATGGCAGGAATTCTATCTCAGTCAGCTGTGCAGCCATGACTAAGTGACTCCCTCTGCCTTTAATTCCAAGTTTCTGGAATGTGGAAGTGGCAGTCTCAGTCAGTTATGAAGAACAAATGTCCGGAGATGCCCAGAGAATGGTTTCCAGGAAAGCATTAGAAATGTACATGGCTGCGCCGGTTAGCCTACCTTCCAAAGTCTGTGGTCCCCACGGCACTCTGAATCCTCCAGGATCACCGTGGGCTGCGCAGTGACCTCTGTGAAACTGAAACCCTGTGCTCAAGTTCTAGCTTCTATGACCCCCAGATACAGTATTGTTTGGAAACAAGGTGGCTGTATGTAACTGGATGACGTGAGGTCTCGCTGGTCTAGGTGACATGAATGTCCTGTAAGATGAAGTCACGTGGGTCTAGGTGAGGTGAATGCGATATATGATAAAATCACTCTGGTCTAGGTAAACTCTGACCCAGACATACGCACAATGTAAACTTAAGACAGAGGTTGGGAGTGTGAAGCTATAGAGCTAAGACAGCGGAAACCACCCGAACTGGAATGTGGCCTTCCCACCACGTGCTGATCTCGAGTCTGACCTGAGCTGTAAGAGGCTCGTTTGTTCCATTTAGTCTGTGGTACCTTGTGGTAGTGAGTTGGGAAATGGGTGTCCCTTGTGCCCGATCCCAGGGCACAGCTCACCCTTCCATATCTCTCTCCTACCTCAGCTTGTTTCCCGAACTTCCAAACTTGTTTTTTGTTTTTGTTTTTTTTTTTTTGATTGTGTCATCTTAGAAATCCCTACATACCCATGGCCTTGAACTCGGTGTTCCTCTTGCCTAAGCTTCCCAAGTACTTTGCAATTTTAGGCATAAGTGATAAGCCTTTTGAAATAATTTTGACAAAAGTTTAATATTATATTAAAATATTGGACTACATTTTTAAAACCCTATTCTCCTGACAACCAATGTCTTTATCTGTTAAAGAGGGTTATTTAACTTAGGACCGTGGTGAACATACGTGTATTAGTCAGCAGATATATGTTTGGTGCTCATTACTTGTCAGGTACTCTGGAATGTATTTGAGGTACATGTAAAATTCTAGCAAGGGCTTCATAAACTTCGGGTGCTTTTTAAACCAGACTAAAAGACTGGAGTTTGAAAAGATCACCAGAAGAATTCAACAGACTACATGAGGATTGCAACTCCAAGGAGCAATGAGCGTTTGTAACAGTGGGACAAAATGAAAATGCCGTATTATGGATGTCATATTTTAACTGTAATTTAGAAAGGTAGTCAATGCCGAGATATGCTATTAAGTATCTATTATAGGCTCTTAACTGTGGTTGAGTGATTTCCAAAAAGATACAGTTCTGGGTCTCAGGGGATACAAGACATATATACATGAAATAATAACTTAGAAGATGTGTCAGCCTGACAGTACCAAATAACTAGAACAGAAAGTAAGAACAAAGGAGAAAAGAGACCACGGCCATCTAGCTGGGCTCTGCTGGAAAAGCAACACAAGAATGATTTGAGCTCAGTATTTAAAACTGAAAGAATTTGAAAAAAAATTTTTTTTGATCGTCATTTCCCCATCTCATTTGAGCAGCAGAATTGCCTTCCCTGGCTTCACTAAGGTTTGTTGGGACCATGTGGCTATTTCTGATGAATGAGTAGGAGGTGAATGTTGCATGCATTGCTTCCAGGACAACACAATGCATATCCAAGAGCCCTCCTTACCCTCCAGGTCTCACCAACAGCATTGGTTCAGAGGGCTGTGGTCTCTGAAGATGGGCTAGCTTCCTGCTCACTCTGATAGCACTTGCATAAATGCAGCCTTGGTTGTTTTGGGTCTCTGAGAGTCAGAGACAGACTAGGAAATGCACAGGAAGGAGCCAGTTTATTCCTACTGAAGGAGTGCTTACAGAACAGGGAAAAGAGAAAATATGGGCCCAGGATTCCGGAAGCCATCAGTAGGTCAGTTTTTGGAAAAGCTTAATTTTGAAAAGAAGGCTTTAAAACCAAAGAAACAAACACCAAGGGAGGCTGCATTCAGGCTAACCTCACAGTAGATTAAGACCTGGGAGCCTCTTTGGGAACCTAGGGAACCTACTGTTGTCTTGAAGATAAGGCAGATTTGTAAGTCAATGGTGAGGGAAATGGTATAAGGGATTCAAAGGGAAAAAAGGAGGAAGCCAGACAGGAAAGTTCAGGGTGTCAGGGTGGAGATGGAATGGGGAAAGAGAAAAAGCTTTCCCAAAATGATGACAGCACTCTCCTTGAAGCCACCAGACAGAACACATGCTAGCTTGTAATTGAAAACATGAATTCACCCCTAACTATGTGAGCTATTGCCTTGATATTTTACACTGAGAAAAGGCTCTTGAACCTGGGATTGAATATATATCATGTGTGAGTTATAGCTCTTGTTAGCCCTGTAATAATGTATTTCTTTTTTAAAAAGTGAAGTCTAGTAATAAAATCTTTATTGTAATCCAATGCTAACATGACTCTTCCTAACTAAGAATTATGCTTGGTATTTAGGCAGCCCTAGAAAAGATTCAGGCTAAGCATTCTCGGGGATAAGATCAGCGAGAAGAGCACCCGTGTGGATGAATGTTTCTGAAGGGTGTCTAAAAATATGGTGTTTTATCCTCTCATAATATATATAGATGTATGTATATATATTAGCTTCAAATTAAATATATATTGTTTATGTATAAATATTATATATAAATAAATAATAAAGATATATTTCGTTTGAAGCTAGTAGTTTTCAATTTTAACAGTAAAAGTCATTAGAAAATGTAGAAGTTTGCTCAGCAGGTACAGGCACTTACAGAAAATTTGAAGATCTGAGTTTGATCCCTGGACCTCACTTGGTGGAAGGAGGGAAATCACTCCATAGGTTGCTTCCTGACTCCCTATAACTGTACCATGGCAGGCATGTACACACACACACACACACACACAAACACACACACACACACACACATTCACACACACGTAATTGAATTTCTATGTAGAAACCTTTAATCCCAGGTAGAGGGACCCTGAACCACATGTCTAGGGAAGCAGAAGATCATGTGCTCATCACACATGGTGATATGTAGATAGTCCACAAGCCAAACCCAAAAGGCCACACTGCAAACTCTAAGCACTATACCTGACCACAAGCTCCAAGAAGCCAGGACTGTTTGATTTAGGGCCCTGAGCTTAACTGTAATTCCTGTACACACAAGACACAGCTATAGAAGGCCCAACGACACTTGCTCTGCAGGACTCAGTGATCTATGAGGAGACTGTAAGCCTCTAGGGCCCCTGAAGGCTGAAGACAATGATGCCTTCCTTCCTTAGGCTTATTTGGCCGTCATGAGGTTCTAGGTGGGGATTTAGACTGTGATTTTGGCACCATTAGCACAGCATCGCAGTTAGGAGGCAAGAATGCTGGTGTTGGAACTCCCAGTCAAGGAGGAAGAACATGTCCAATAGGAATCCAAGTTCCATTTGACCGGGGACTGACATGGCTGAGATCAAGTGAGGACTGACTGGAAACGTGTCTTAGACCTAGAGTGCACACTAAGACACATCTTGTCCACAGCATCAGAGAAGAACATGTAAAGGGGAGCCCCATAATGGTGGCTTAATTTGAAAGTCACTAGCCAGCCCTTCCTCTAAATGAGGGCGCTATTTAGTCCCAGGCTCTGATCAGTATTAGGAAACCTTCCCTCTCTCCTTCAACATGAAGGAGGGAAACAGGGTAGAGAAGTGAGAAGGAGGAAACAGGCTGATGTAACCCCCTGACCTGGCTCCATGGAGGCCAGCCTTTGGGCTTCCATGTCTCCCCACTGCTGCTAAGACTTTGTGGATGACACTGTTCTGAGCCTGCCATGTTGTGTCTCTCTGAGTTCCCACTGGAAACCTTGGAGGTTGGTACTATTTTTTTTTATCACCATTTAGACCCAAGAAAAGCAAAGTTCCAAGAAGATTAAATCATTTACTCCAGTAAGTGGTGTCAAAGCTTGTCTTCTGGCTAATGAGCAAATCTTAAAAACCGTGTTTAAAATGGATTTCTAGTTAAGTTGATTGTAGAGAGGAAGCTTTTGTTGCCCCGGGTGCTGAGTGTTTACTGCTGAGGTAGTGTGTGTGTGTGTGTGTGTGTGTGTGTGTGTGTGTGTGAGAGAGAGAGAGAGAGAGAGAGAGAGAGAGAGAAAGAGAGAGAGGGAGAGGGAGGGAGAGGGAGAGGGAGAGGGAGAGGGAGAGAGAGAGTGGGGTGAGGACTCATGGAAAGTAGTGTAGCCAAAACCTCCGGCAGTTTTTCCTTTCACTTGTGTTAGTCAGAAATAAGAAATGAAGATTCAAGTTTCCCCATTGTCTTAATTAAATACCCCTCTGCTGCAAACAACACACTCAGCTTAACAGGGCTACCTAAGACAACATCCTCAAAGACCTCCCAGCGGCATGAGGTCTGCTTAGCAGAAGTGGTAAGGAAAGAGCACTGGGGAGGAGGGGCAGGGCCCTGGATGGGGAGTGAATCTTTTTCTTGCTAATGAAGTGAAAGAAACATTTCTACTAGTATAAAAGCCAACTGCAGAAATGAAAAGCCTTTCTTGCTCCTCACCTTAGGCCTGTGAAAGAAACATCCATTCAGCACGCTAGCTAGGAAGCGATAAGGCGCCGTCAGGAGCCTGGGCCTGCGCTGTCTTGGCAGAGACGACCAAGGAAAAATGGTCCTATGTTTAAAGGTCTTTTCTACTTCTGATGTGATGTGGGCCCCATTCCTGAATGGTCTTTGAGTCAGAACAGCAATTCTTTTTTACTCACTTGGCTGGAATGTTAAAAAAAAATCTTTGGGAAATGTTTAATAAATGCCTTGAGCTCTATGTAAATAGGAAAAATGTAGTTATTTGTGAAAAGACTATCAAAGAAGAATGTAATATTATTTAACTTTTGCTGTGTTGGGAAGCAAATGTGCTCATTCCATAGTACAAAAAAATGGAATTATTTCATTGAATGGAACATTCAGTGGCTGTGGCACAGTAAGTATATAAGAATCTTCTACACAGATTAAGGAATTAAAAAACATATGCATAGGAAATTTCACTAAAAACAAATGAGGATGTGATACATACATAATAAGCACTTGTTCTTACAACTGGAATTTATTAGACTGTAAACCATGTATGTATTCAGTTGCCTGGGTTAGATCCTCAGCACACATTAAACTAAACAGAACACTACTTCCTTAGACAAAAACAAACAACAACAAAAACAGAAAACAACACAGACAAACCAAAAGAATGTGCCCAGAACAGACATGAGTCATGGGTAGAATGACAGCAGAGAGTGCATGAGTTCAAGGGGCGACTGCTTGAGTCGGCAATGTTAATCCAGCAACATGGGTGCTCTTATGGCATCCAAAGGCCTTCTACATCTCTGTGATCCAGCCGGAACCTGCCAGACACCTTTAACCCCTCTGGCTGGAATATAGACATGACCTTAGTACACATCTTTAATCCCAAACAATGAAAGCAAGTTTAGGTTATAGAAGGAAGCAGCCATGTTTGAAAATGACACCTAATTGAGGGACAGATGTAGTGACTAATCAGAGAAAGTTTTGACTTGTGTATACCCAGCTATCAGGGAACAGATAAGAAAGAGAAGCTACTTAAGAGCAGTGTAGTAGAGTTGAGACAGTAGAGTAGGGTAAAGGGGAGAGAGAGAGTAGCAAACACAGGTGAGGAAAGAAGGAGTCAGAAAATGAGAAAGAGCCAGAAGATTAGAACATACTGTCAAAGTTAGTATGAGGCCAAGCAGAGAAATTCAGTCAGAATCCAAGAGGATCCAGTTTGAATCAGTCAGCTTGGAGAGGAGCTTTGAGCCAGAAGAGCTGAGTTGAACCAGTCAGCCAGAGTTCAGAACCAGAAAGGGTGAGCTTATTCAGCAGTAAGCCTCCAGGACACAGTTGCATAAGAGGGATAAAAGTTACATTTACATAGTAGCACATGAGTGGTGCCTGGGGTACACACCCTTCCCTAAGCTACTGTGATGCCAGGTTCCCATTAAATTTCAGGATCACGCTTGACCCTGACATGAGGACTTCAGGGCCATCCCTTCCTTGACTCAGCTAAAGAACGTAGACCTCTCTGTTTCATGCTCCATTCTTCCAGGCATAGGGTGTTTCCTTAGCTGGCAAAGCTCGCTGGTGGGTAGGGGTGGACAGGCTAGGGCTATGTATGTGATAGAGTACACAGAAGCAAATCGCAAAGGAAGTCTGTCTTCAAATCTCTGGTATTGTGCCTGCAGAAAGTTCCCCACAGCCAGGGCTCCCAACATGCCTTCCACGTGATGCCAGACTTATCGTTCCCTATTGCCTCTCACAGCTTTTCCTTCTTTTCAGTTTCCACTCTCAAATCCCACTTTCCAACCTCAACATCACTTCTTCCAGAAAGCAATCCAACAGACGTTGTTGACAAGAAAGTATTTTCCTGCAAATAAGTCTGAAGATGACTCTGAAAGCCTCCTTGTTAGGGCATGGGGACAGTGACCATCCACACAGGAGGACGATTGCCTGCAACAGTTATTAGCTAACTCACCACTCCTTTTTATTCTCCAACATCATAAAGTTTTCCAACAATTATGGTGTCCTTTCTTTTTTTGGATATAAATTGTTATCTTTGTATGAAAAAATAATTAAGAGAAACAAAACATACACACAAAAACATATGCATACATGTGCACTTGAGCACATGTGCATGTGTGCATGCACACACACATACAAACATATATTCTTAGATTTCAATCTTGAACAGTGAAGAAATTTTTCATAACTACCTTATGATTTACTTTAAAGTTCTATGGACTAGGTGATTCTCACACATCAGAACCTTGGAGAATCTGGCTTAGAATTGTGAGTTTTTGTCATTGAAGTTGCTGGAGCTCAGGTGGTCACAAGCTACATCTTTCTGATGCTCTTCTCTGAGCCCTCTACCTGGGAGATCAGCTTTGCCTCCTTGATGGTTTTTTCTTTCTTTCTTTCTTTCTGGTCTGGCAGAGGAACTATATTTAAAGCCCTTGCTTCTGAAACAGTTAGGTATCAAGATCAATTTTGCAATTTCCTTCCAGAAAGATAGTAGCTTAAGTGCAGGGTGACCAACCCCACAGCTATCTGAGCGTCCAACAAAAAAGAAGAAAGCCAAAAATAGGAAGAAAATGTGGGAAGCCCAGAGAAGGAGTTTGATGTGGACTCTAAATCCCACTTCAGGACAACTGGCCCTCCAAAAGGTAATTTGGGCAGACTCAAGAGTATTAAATTCATCCATCGACGCTGCCACTCATGCCTTTGCAATGGAAGACAGGCCAAACAAGTATTTTTCATCTTTAAGTAAAAGCTTTCTTTTCTCCAGCAATGGGCAAGTTCTCAACTCCCCACGTGGGAAATGAGGCAGTTAGCACACTCCCTCCTATTGTGTGCGACTCTGATTATGCCCTGCCTTTTGGCCATAACTTCAATCTCAAAGGTCTTCAGATGTTACAATAGGCCTTCCCTCAGCTTAAATTTCTGAGCTCACTCATTGGAATATTTTTTTAATATTTAATCAAAAAACAAATACAGAGTGTGCATAATGTCACCTGTGTAGTGTCTCTGCAGGTACAATGGCTGGGCTCACGGCAGTGAGCGCTGACTGGCTCCTTGTGCCGTGCAACAGTCAAGAGGGTCATCAAGCCTATGCCCAACTGGCATTTCAGATGCCATGCTTTGGTTCATGCCCAGCTGTAACTTTCCTTTTAGCTTTTCATCTTTCTTGGAGTTGTTCATTGTTTTGTTTTTATTGCTTGAAGAGATAGGGTTTCCTACTTTCTCATTACTGTGTAAAATATTCAACCATGGGTTTTCATATTTGTTGTTTCTCTCTGACATATTTCCCTTAAAGATGTCCAGGTTATCCTGAGGCATTCTGAGATGTTCCCCTGTGGCCTAGTTTAATTCAAGGGTCTGTGATTTTTTATTCCACCAGTAAATAAATTCCTTTATTTTTCTCTATAGGGAATGTAGGAATTTTAAACTTTCTAAACACATTTTGGGTTTGTTGTTGTTATTATTTGTTTGTTTTAGTTTTTCGTGAGCACTTAGTCAATAGCTTGGCCAGCCATAGAATTCAATGTCTACATTTTGTCCCCTTGAAAGTTTGGACCTGTAGATATATTATTTCCAACCTCTGGGAGTCTTATGAGAAAATTGTGGGAAATGTGATTTTTTTTTTCTTGTCGTTAATCTAGAAGATTTTCTATCTTGATTTTTTTTTTTCTCTTGGGATTCTAAGATTTTATTTACACTCTTAAGCTCTTTAGGCCTTTTCAATTTGAGCACATTGTTTTCAGGCTTAGGAGATATTACGTTTTTACATTCATCTTTTCCCTTTTGGTTTCATATTTCTCTTTTTGGGGAAATTTCCTTCAAAATGAGTTTTGGTGTAAAGACTCAATGTCTTTGTCTCTTAAATTAAATCCTTAATTTTCTGTGTCTTTTTCCCTTTGTATCTGGTAAGCTGCCTGGGCCTTGACATTTATCTACCCATTATTTTCTAGGACTGTTGGGGACATCTAGATGACTGCAGACCAGTTTCTAAGAGCCCTCTTCTGCTTTGCATGCCCCTTACTCTTGTTGATAGACACAGTGATGTCTCAGGGAAGCCATCACATCCCCAAGCTCTTTTTAATGTATTAAATCACCTATTTCTTCCAGATAACTAGTCTGCTTATTAATTTTCCCTAAGATATTTAATAATTCATGATGTTTGTATTACAGATAAAAGGGAACTTCATTACTGTGGACAGGGTACTTCTATCATATGTTTTTCCAAAAAATATATATATTTGTATTAGTTCCCAAGGCTGCTATAACAACAGTATTATGAGGTAGCTAGCTTAAGCAGCAGGATTTATTCACTCACAGTTTAGGACTCCAGAAGTCCAAAGTTATTATATAAAGGTTGGTACTTAGGAGGGCTACAAAGAAGGATCTATTCTGAGCGATTCTTGAAGCCTCTGGCAGGTCAGGCTTACTTGGCTTGTAGACCTCTAAATTTCTCTGTGTACTCATTTCTCATCTTCCCTCTAGGCCTACCTGTCTTTATCCAAACTTTTCATCTTTCTAAGGATAGTCACCTTATTAGAGGAGGGTTCACTCTAACGCATTCACTTAGCTTGATTACCTGCAGAACTAGTTTTTCCAACAAAGGTTTCATTCACAGATACGAGCTGAACATTAATACCCTTCGTGGAGGGGGGAGGTCATCCAATCTAACCCACAACACCTCTCACTGGGTAGATCAACGATGTCTTCCTTTATTTTATGGTCAAAATGAATTTCAAAGAAATAAATTTGAACTTTAATCGATGTGACTTTTTCAAAAGCAAAATCTGTGTGGTTCTACTACCTGCTGACCTGTGCCTTCTCTCACCAGGCTCTACCTGCTGGGTGTGAGCCCTTTTCCCTCACTGAGCTACTTGAGTTCTAACCACCTCTCAGAGGGGCCAGTCTGCATGCCAGTACTGAGCGGAGGTTTCTGGTCTGTACTCATACGCCATAGGTTAGACTAAATCACCAAATCGTCATTGGAGTCCTCTAAAAAGAGAGGCCAAGAGAGAAGTTTAGAATGAGTACTTGAACGAAAAACACATTCTGGGATAGGTGTGGGAAAGCATGGAGTGACCCACAACCAGATTAAGATGAAGGGTGCACATCCAAGGCCAGCAGCTTCAGAGCCACCCTTCACATGTTCCTGAAAGCACAGGAGGCACCGTTTCTAAAGAGACATTATTGGAACAAATTAAAGAACAGGGAACTGGACAGGAGCCTCCACAGAGGGCCTCTGTAAGACTCTACCCAGCAATCTATCAAAGCAAATGCTGAGACTCTTAACTAAACTTTGGGCAGAGTGCTGGGAATCTTATGAATGAAGGGGAAGATTTTGGGACCTGGAAAGGACAGGAGCTCCACAAGGAGAGCAACAGAACCAAAATATCTGGGCCCAGGGGTCTTTTCTGAGACTGATACTCCAACCAAGGACCATTCATGGATATAACCTAGAACCCCTGCTCAGATGTAGCCCATAGCAGCTCAGTATCCAAGTGGGTTTCCCTAGTAAGGGGAACAGGGACTGTCTCTGACCTGAACTCAGTGGCTGGCTCTTTGATTACCTCCCCTTGATGGGGAGGCAGCCTTACCAGGCCACAGAGGAAGACAATGCAGCCAGTCCTGATGAGACCTGATAGACTAGGGTCAGATGGAAGGGGAGAAGGACCTCCCCTATCAGTGGACTGGGGGAGGGACATGGGAGAAGAAGGGGGAGGGAGAGTGAGATTGGGAGGGGATGAGGGAAAGGGCTACAGCTGGGATACAAAGTAAATAAGCTGTAATTAATATAAAAAATAAAATTTTAATTAAAAAAAAAACAAGAAGATGAGACCAGCATCACTTGGTAAAATTTTCAGGGGGTAAGTGGTGTTTCCTGAGAGCACAGAGGAGCTGTGTTAAGGTCTCTTTGAAAAAAAAAAAGAGCAGCAGCAGTGAGATGCTAAGCCAGAACTTCATGAACCATCAACTTTAAAAAATATTGGCTAAAAAAATTGTGCATTAAGATTAAGCTCATTTAACACTGGGGGTGTCTACCAAACAGTAAGTGGTTTTCTGAGAAGGAGCTTTGCTGTGAGGAACACACCTTGGGGACCTGGGAATGCTGGCCTTCCTGAACCAGTGATGACTCCTAGTTTCAAGGAACAAAGGAAGGTGAGAGAGGGTATATGGAGAGCCAGTCCCTCACTGGGGAAGAGAAATCTAAGCGGCCAAAGCAGGTACTCTCCAGCCCTGAGAACTGGGTGGTGATGCATCCCAGAGAGTAAGCTACCTAGAAACCAACATACGGGGTCCCAAAGCCAGGAAGCTCCCAGTACCCACGGGAATAGGACTGTTATCCAAGCTGGCCTTTCTTTGGGATGATTTTACCACCTCATACGGGAGGACAGAGTTGCCAAAAAGTCATTTAAGGTCAGAACACAGAGGGATTTTCTAGTTTGCGCTAAGATTTTAAATTACTCACAATTTGGGATAGTTCTCAGCTTTCCCTGTGTAGGAATGGTAGGTGCTGCTCTGTCTCCTGCTGAGGATGCATCCTTATTTGCAGCCTCAACTCCTCCCAAGTTCAGTGCTGGCGCCTTCCCAGCCTTGTGGTCCGAACAGGGCTGAAAAGGAGATTAACTCATCCCTTGTGATGCAGACCAGCAAACCCCATCCACAACTTCAGGCTCTCAGCAGGAGCCAAATGCCTCCAGAACTAATGGCTTGCAAATTCCCATCACCCCGGAGAGGGTAACTGCATCTTAACTGGTCTATCGCCCTCCATGGCTGTTTGGGGGGGCATGGTATGGCAGAGGAGGCAGACAGCCTTTAAAATCCACAGGAGGTCATTGCCTTCCATTATGTACGTGAGACTGCAGATGCAGTTTTAACCTTTGATGAAATCTGCAGTGTTGGGATTTTTTTATGCTAGAGCAGACATAGGAAATCACAGGTGCAACTAATTTTGGTTTTGACTTACAATCCCTGTAGGCCCCTTGAGTTTCTATATGAAATTCTCCCCTTAGGTTGAGTGTAAAGTGTCAGAAGTATATAGCTTGTCTCTGTAATGTACATTAATAGGTAATATTGATTTGAGGAAATTAATTACTAGAAAAACAGCTCTCAAGGCTCATCTTGTGTTTGGGGAAGATTCTAGAGCCCTCTTGTGGCTGTATTCTACCTAAACAGAAATTGGACAGAGCTGTTAGCTGTTTTGCTAATGGTGGTGGTTAATTCTGACTTCTGGCTTTCTGGCTTTGATCTTCTTTTTAAAATCTAGTTGAGCGTCACAGTGATACACATCATCTCCATACAGATTGCAGAGATAGTAGCAGGTGTCAGGTGTCAATTTTAAAGGGATTGGTGGGGCTAGAAAGAGGCTAAATCAGAACAGTGTCTGTCTGTCTGTGACACTGGTGCCAGGGAAAGGGGTGGCAGGGAGAGAGACAGGCACACTAATGACGAATATACCTAGTACTGACCTTTGACCTACACACACACACACACACACACACACACACACACACGCACACACACACGGACCGATGATCTTTTCCCCTCATCATCATGAAGAGAAACAATCAAAACCAGGAGCATGGTCAGGAAGCTGCCAATGGCCAGGGGCTTGCAGGATCTTACTCTGCCTGTTAAAAGCATGCCTTCCCTATTTTTAATGCATTTATTTATCAATCACACAAGTGTATAAGTCACCTCTAGCGGCCTCAAGCTGCATTTATCTTGAGAATTCTTAAAGATTATTTTCTCAGATTTGCAATCTAGAAGAGAAAAGGCAGATGAGCAGATGAGTATTCTCATCTGAGTTTGTTAAAATCTGGAAGAAACAAACGTTGAAAGCCATTACCTCTCTGATGCATCAGTCATCAGAATATTTGCAATTTAAGGTCACTGTGCCCCACGCTTCAGTTGATGAAAGGAACACCCAAGGCAAAGGAAATCGGACCAACTGAATTTTTGCAGGGAGATTGAAAATGGCTGCATGTGTTGTTTCAGATTTCTGCCGTCGCTTTATTAATTAGACACAATTACAGCAGGGCTCCAGAGCCCGCCGCAGCAGAAAGGATCCCATTGCGTGTCCATGTGGCACGCACAGGGCTCCTGGAAGGAACTCGTGCTAATTATCGTGAGTAAGTGGGTTTTGGAGAGAACCTGATTAGAGTTCCACATTACTTCCAGCATAATTTGCTTTCTCCTAGATTAGTTTGTGGAATGACACTGGCATTTAGTCACAAATGAATTACTGCCCCTGTGTGTGGTTCCTAGCACAGAGACAAATGTCAGACGGTGCCTAAAGACTAAAAGGAAAGGGAAACGAGAGAAATCCTGCTGTCTAAAGAAAACATGAAAGCTAAGGGTGGTGCTGTTCCGTGTGCCTTCTGTGGACAGGTGCAATTGGTGTAAACAGCAGTTCCGGCACCTGAAGAACTCGCTGAAGGAGACTGTGGGATGCAGGTGACGCTGGCCAGCACAAGATGCAGAGCAGAGGTGACTTTCTTCTTTCAAGCTCTGCCTCCATCTTTCTTTGTCAACTCTTAGAAGGAGGTTTTCTATGGGCAAGCAAGGCTAACAAGCTCCATTGCATACCACCAGGCTTCTATCAGAAGAATTAAGGCCCAATTTCAATAAATTACAGAGGGCTAAGTGCTACATATTCTTAACATCAATCTGGACCCTAGCTTCAATGTATTAAAAATATTTAGTTTCACGAGCTTATAACTATATAAAGTCTTTTTTTCTTCTGAAACTTGGGTTCTCTGTCCTGGACTCCCTGTGTAGACGAGGCTGGCCTCAAACTCACAGAGACCCCTTGCCTCTGTCTCCCCAAGTGCTGGATTAAAGGTGTACACCACTATGCCTGATATAAATTTTTTTAAGTCAACAATAGCAACAAAAATCCCCATATGGAGGAGACAGGGAAAACAATCCATTATTCAGAAAACCAAGAAACAAAATGCATCAAATGTCCATCTTTACTATGTGAGCTACACCTCCCGTACGGAGCTGATAAGAGGGAGTTCCTCTTTATGAAATTATCACAATGAAGCCTGTTCTCTCAGAGTAATTCTTCCAAAACACCAAGGGGAACATACATATTCTGGTAGTTCTGGCTCATTTCCATGAGTCATGGTTCTCTTAATTTTAAAGAGAAAATACATCAATATGTACATCAAAGAATATATAAAAACACAGCTCTATTCTTGAATTTCCCTTTCATCTTTTGGGTGAAGAAAAGGAACTGAGGTGGTCACAAATGACCTCAAGTGTCCTTGAACTCAAACTGTGCCTACTGTGTGTGTCCCAGGGCCCATTGCTCCCCAATGGCCGAGCAGAGCATGAATCGCAAGATCAACAGATATGTTTAAACAGAGGCAGCCACCGCAGGAGGTGTGGGAGAGAAAGGGAAGTCCTATCACCAGTACTCCTTGGTTGTTTTCCAACTTGTACTCTTTTTTAATTTAAATTTATTTTTTAATTTATTCATTTTACATCCCAATTATAGCTTCCTCTAACTCCTTGGTTTTTAATATTAGGAAAATCCTTTCATTTCTCCAATCAACTTCATCTCGTGTACATCTGGAGTATGAAATGTGTCCTTGGCTCTCTCTGACATACTCATATCCTGAAGATAAAATGAAATAATGGATGGGCAAAGTGTTTAAAGACTAAAAGTATTATACAAATAAAAAAGCACTCTAAGTCATTAACATAACTTGTTCAATATTTACAGTTTCACCATTTCTGAACAGTTTATGTGGCTCTGATATTCCTGGAGAAAGGGAGGTTGATCTTTTAGGTTTTACTAACAGGTCTTTCATGAGTCTCTGCTTAGTTGAGTACTTGCCTCAATCCTATGAAGGAATCATTTATAGTTTAGTTAGTCCAGCAAATAAGATGGAACAACATGGGTTCCAAAGGAACTTACCCTGGCCACAGTATGGAGCAAGTAGGTCTGAATGGGAGCCCAGATTTACTTTCTTCCTGTGTGAAACCTCTTTTTTTCTCACTGCCTCTCAACTGAATTTTCCAACATTCACAAAAGGATATGCTCACACTTTGTCCAAATGAGGTGAAATTGATATGGTTTGTTTGAATTTTCTCTTCCTGAACAAAGGACTTGGAATAACCAAGTTAAGAATTCAGCAGACTATCCACCAGGGTATCAGAGGAGATACTGAGACTGATAGCCAAACTTTGGGCAGAGTGCCAGAATCCTCATGGAAGAAGAGGGAGATAGAAAGATCTGGAGAGGACAGGAACTGCACAAGGAAAACAACAGAGCCAAAGTACCTGGGCCCAGGAGGGCCTGCAGAGGCTGATACTCCAACCAAGGACCATGCATGGAAAGAACTTAGACCCCCTGTTCAAAGGAAGCCCATTGGCTGCTCAGTTTCCAAGTGGGCTCCCTAGTAAGGGGCTGTCTCTGACATTCACTCAGTGTCTAGCTCTTTTTTCACCTCCCTCTGGGGCGGGGGTGCAACCTTACTGGGCCACAGAGGAAGATGATGCAGCCAGATGATGAGACCTGATAGGCTAGGGTCAGATGGAAAGAGAGGAGGACCTCCCCTATCAGGGACTAGAAAAAGGGCATGCGGGGAGAAGAGGGAGAGTGAGTGGGACTGGGAGGAGATGAGGGAGGGGGCTATAGTGGGGATGCAAAGTGAATAAATTGTAATGAGTAAATATATAAAGAAAATTTTTAAAAATTTAGCTGCCTCCCCCCCATGTCCCTCTATCCCCAACCCCCCGCTTCTTCTGTAAGACTCCCTGTGCTCTGTGTGACGTTTGGCCTTTAGTCTCAGCATCTGCTTAGATCCCCTGTTGGGTGGAGGCTCCAATCCTGTTTTCTCTTTTGCATTGCTTCTGGTGTCTATCTTGTTTGCTGTTTTGAATGAGATGTAAGCATCCTCCCTATGGTCCTCCTTGGTGCTTAGCTCCTTTAGGTCTGTAGACAGCTGTCCGAAATTACACAGCGAACACCCACTTATAAGTGAGTGTATACCATGCCTGTCTTTCTGTTTTGGGGTTACCTCACCCACAAGGAGACCAACAAAACTAAAGGATCTGAGCCCCGGGGGTCCTGCAGAGACTGATGCACCAACTGAGGACCATGCACGGAGAGGACCTAAGAACCCCTGCTCAGATGTGGCTCAGTCTCCATGTGGATCTCTGAGTGAGGGGAGCAGGGGCTGCCTCTATCATGAACTCAGTTGACTGCTCTTTGATCACTCGCCCCTGGTGATGTGGCGTTGCCAGAACACACAGGAAAAGGATCCAGGCAGTCCTGATGAGACTTAACAAGCTATAGGCAGATGGCGATGGTGGAGAACTCCCCCTTTCAGTGGGCGAGGGGAAGGGAACGAGAAGAGGCAGCAGGGGGGCTGGGGGGTAGAGGGAGGGGACTTCAATCAGGATATATAATTAATAAATTGTGAAAAAGCAAAAAAGTTAAAAAATAAAGAATTCAGCTAGTGTTGTAAAATATTTCTCTGAATCTCTGCAGCATTTTGAGGTGGGATGGGAAGGCGGAAGGGGAGGAAGAGGAGAGAAAGTGGGAGGAGAGAAGGGGAGGAGACTTTGCCTTAAGCACAAAGGAAAGCCTCTGTGCCCAGCTCTGCGCTCCCACAGACATTTTCAAGCTCCCGCCACTACCGTGATGTTAGTGAGGCTTCGGCCCCTGAATTCCTGGGGAAAATTAAAATCGACATAGTTGCGGAACACCCTGCAGTTTCTAATGGCCTTTTCTCCAGTCTGTGAGACCGTGGTGTGGGGACGCTTTGCTGGGAAAGCCATTCAGGTGAACTCTGCAGTGTTGAAGGGTCTGGAGGACAGCCAGGAGCCATGTTCTGCTGTGCCGTGCTGAGTCACAAGGCTCTTAGCTCTTCTGCCATTGTCCATCCAGCCCTTGCACTGTGTTTCCTGGCTGTGGTCTACTGTGGCCTGAGCCACAGGTTAACATGAATCCTCCTGAGATGCTTCCAGAAGTCTGAGTTCAGCACAGCCTGGGGCACTGAGCTATTAAGTCACAAACTGCATCTCCTCAGCAGCCTCTGACAGGATGATGGAAGAGCCTGTCAGGACCAGCCCACTATCTGGAATCACAAACATTATCTGAAAATCTGAGAGACACAAAGGGTTGTTTTGATGGCTAAATCGGCCCAGTATCCACTCAATAAATACTACCCACTCCTGCTGCTGATACGGATTTGCATTTCACCTTGCACACTTCCAGTCAGCTTCCCACCTACTCGTTGTCTAGAAAATGTCCGGGGGAGGGGGTGTGGTGCTTTGAAGGGCTAGAAGGGGAAAGGATTTGGCGGGGATGGCTCAGTAATTTTGCTTAGCACGCTACAGTGATCACCCAGTTCTGGTGGCAGAGTGTAGGAGAGTCCTAAAATAGAAGGTCCTTTATGTAAGAACATGGCAAACATCTAGACAGAGATGATTTCTTTTTTCTTTTCTTTTTTTTTCTTTTAAAGCCTGTGATGTTTTAGGAAAATCTGCATCAAAGCTGTCAAATGTGGGTCTAAATATTGGAACACGTGCCTCGCTCTTAAATACCCTGATTCACTTTTTTTTTCCATTCCAAATTGGCCAGCGCTAAAGAATCGCAAAAGAGACACCTCATCGTTCCCACGTGTGTAATTCTCACATTCCCTAAAAGCAGTGGCTGAGAAATTAGCTAAGACGAGCGCTTGGCTGAACACTTGAGGCCTGATAACACAATCGGCGTGTACTATCTGCTGTTCAGCTTCGCCCGGCTGGGATTAGACCGCTGGGGAGACTGAACGCGGTCGGTCTTATCTCCCTCCAGGGCGGCTGCGGGGCTCCAGGTGGGCACCCGCATGCATAAACCACAGCTCTGCTCAACGCCTTGAGAAGTCCCCGCGCCCAAATCCCAGAGACGCAGTGCAAAGCAGGGCGCCTCTGAACCGAGTAATCACGGAGCCTGTGAATAATGTATGAGAGCAGGACCCTCCTCCGCACATCTGAAACTGCACCGGGAGGATCTGTGCTTGGCAAGATAGCAAAAACAAGCCCCTGGAACACGCGTTCCCTCAAATTTATGCTCGCGGCAGCCACTTGGGGTACAGCGAAAGCAAATGTGACAAGCACCAGAAAATCATGGCATTTTAGAGAGTCTGAGGCTCACAGGTTCACTGTCAATATAAGAAACTGACGTGACAGGACTTAAAAGTCACCACACTGATAAACGCATCCTCTTACTCAAGGGAAGCAGGAGTTAGCTGATGAAATGACCCGCATGGTCCTGGAGCCTCTTCCTTCCCACTTTGGTTTGGTCGGTTTGGCTTCCCATAATTAAAGCTGCGAATGCGGGGCTCACTCTCTGAAGAGCAGCATGGGACGGAGAGGGTGGGGATCCAGATGCCTGCCTCAGGACCACAGCAACCCTGCAGAGTGGGACCAGAGCCCACGTGTCGAGTCTCTAATTTGATATCCCAGCTGCTCATTATGTGAAGAATAAATCTTCTTGGAAAAAATGTTGCTGTACCAGCATGTGAGGAAGCCCCACCTGCCTGTCCCGGAATGTCCCAGAAGGCTGTCTTCACAGGATGGCACTGTCCAGCAGGGAGGGGCAGAGCCTGGTCTCCAATCCCCTTGGCCTCAGGTGAGCAGGTACCCCGGAACTAGAGCTGTCAGTCTCGAGGGTGCTTCCTCTCCTCCTCCCTGCAATCAGACAGCTGGTGGGGACTTCATTCCAGTTTTTTGACAATATAATAGGAGCAAAACCCTTGACAGGGAAATTCTGCTCCTGTAATTCGCTGTCTGTGCAGTATTTATGGCTTGGGATTTTCATCACATTCTTGTTTAATAATGCTCCTACTGCTTAGTTATGCAAAGTGGAGAGACTGTCCATATGTATTACACACCCTGCATAACTTAAATATTCGGGAAGAACGTGCTTTATAGAATAGAAAATAATATAGATAACTTACGTCATACAGTGAAGCTCAGATCTTTAAAAGGTGATGTGTGTGTGCATATGTGCGTGTACTTGCTTGTGCATATATGAGTGTGTGTGTATGTATAGGTATTTGAGTGCGCATGTGTGTGTGCTTGTGTGTGAACATGTATGTTTATGTGTACGTGTGTGTGTGTGCATAAAAGAGAGAGAGGAGGGCAGAAGGCTGTGGTTTATATGAAGTTAAGTAATTACAGACCATTTTAATTTTCTTCATTTGTCCTGTTTCACATGTTCCAGGTTGTTTGGGTGTAGCAATTATCTGTTGCACTTCTTTCTGGGAAAAACAAATAAAAAGCAAAAACAGCCTCACAGCTAAATCCCAAAGATTTGTGCTTTCATGACAGGGTTGACAGGTAGGGAAGTATGAATGGTGAGCCTCACCCTCTGAAGGGGAGCTCTTTGGGCAGCCCTTGCCTCCCTGACTTAGTGGGTTATAAGAACAGAGACCTTTGAGTAAAACACAAATGCCTTCAGCAAGTGAAGGGGGAGGTGCTAGCAGTGAGGTGGCTGTCATAGGCCCCGGTGCCAGGCTCCGTGGGGACAGAAAACAGCAGGCTGTGTCTCCATTTTCTCTCAGAGTGCTGGGCATCCTTGGCACCAACGCTCTGACACACACAGCTGTCAGCTTCCTAATGTTCTTTATTAGATACCCAGAAATCGTGCTTTCTAGTTTCCCGTTTGCTTATTACATCCTCCTGTACTCCTTCATTTGCTGTCAAGGCATCTGTAAAGGGCCCTTCCATCGCTGTGTCAAAGGGCAGTGCAATTGTCAAACATATCCCCGGAAGCTGCAGAGCTGGGAAGATCCTGAAGACTGGGCCTCCCATGGCACACAGGACACCAAGGACAGAGGAGAAAAGGATTCCACCCTGAATATGTAGAGAATGACTCCAACAGATAGCGAAGCAGAGAGGACCGAGACTCACCTTTAGAAGCACACATCCAGACACTTCAGCCATGCCGTCCCACAGTGAGGGCCAAGAATCTCCTTCTGAACCGTCCCCACGTCTGTCCCTCACCACAGCTCATGGTGGCCAGGTGGCACCAGCTCTGAAGAAACACAATTACTCGAGGAAAACGCATGTCAGTGTGTGTAGGGCAAGAGAAAGTGGGAGAAATTTCTTATTTCCTATATATTTTACTCAGTTAAAGAATCCATAAAATAGTGGGTGATAAATTTTGTATATGTACTCGTTCTACAAACGGTGGTGAGTGCATAATTCAGGTTCCATTTGGTCATGTGGCTTAGGTTCTGGGCAAAATAAAAGGCGAAGCCAGTTTCTCTCTCCCAAGTTATAATGAAGTACAGATTAGAAGGTGTTCATTGGTTGACACATTTAAAGGTGTGTACTGGAAGGCCTGAGCCTGGCTGGGGAGTCATGGAGAGAAATCAATAGCAAAGATGTGTGAACAGAGGAGTTCACACTTCGTGGTTTTTATGGATGTGTAATACCACGGACAATGGTCTTGTTTAATTTTATATGGTTTAAGCTAGTGATGGGAGGAACATACTCATTAAATTTGAGAGCCCAGCATTTTGTAAATTCCTTGCCTTGCAGTGAGTCGGCAAAGTGAATGTGACTCATCCTTCAGTCCCTGGGTCACCCTAGGGAGGTGACTCAAGCATCCTTCAGTCCCTGCTCCACCACTGGGCTACACTGGTTCTGCTTCTCTCACACTATTCAACGAGAAACATGAAGCAGAAACAAAGAGAAAAGAGGATGTCTGGAGAAGGTGAGCAGTCCCGGAGACGGAGGAAACAGATTCCTTGAATGTGTCTTGAATTCCTCTTCCCACAGGAAGTTCCTCAGAGTCTCTGCCTGCTCTAATCAGCTTTCTAGGCTATTGATAAGAGAATCTTCTGAAAACAATGGTTTCACCATGTCAACACTTAGCACCGTTGCTCAGAGCCTGGGAAATTTTGGTTTCAACACCCTAGGCAACCTTGTACTCTCTACTGTCCATTCATATGTAACAAACATTTATGAACCCTCAACGTGGTCCCTGTGGCCTGGCCAAGCTGCTTTAGCAATTCTAGAATGGTACCAAAAAAAAAGTTCTTCAATATTTCTTTGTCCACTCCGTACATCTATTAACTTGCCAATTAATATCACTTTCAGCCCCAGCACACCTACATCACCAATACTTGAGGGCATTTTAAAAGCATTTTCTCTACATTAAGAAAAAGAAATGTTCCTCACATAGAGTAAATCGTTGATGTGTATTAATTAAATCACTTTGAAAAAGGAACCAATTATATAAAAACTTGTATGTTAAATACAGTTTCTTGAAACAGTTAAGAGGAAAATCATTAATTTAAATACCAATTAAAATAAACTAAATAGATACTAATTAACTGTTGTATGAGAAATTGTCAACATTTTGCCTTTTATGTTGAGTATCTTTCTGTGTCTCAACCAGCAAAATCAAATTGACATCATTTTACTTTATACATTTTTACTTTAACAATGAAAATGTTTTCTGTAAGAGAAAAGAAGGCATATGCATTAAAGGCAACATTGCCTTAGTTACCCAAGTACCTGCTGTTCATGCAGCCCTCAGTTTCCCTTGTCCAGCAACCAATTCCTGAGCCTCACCTGAGAGCTGGACAGCCTTTAGCCGCTGTGAGACATAAGCTGTTATGCATTCTATCCAGAAAGGCACCTGAAGTTTTAGAGCTAGCCGTGAAACTGACGTCAGTAAGTTTCATCTACTACAAGCAAACAATATAGGCAGTAAAGTCAAGGGAAGGAGATATGGGCTTTGAATTAAGCCAGCAAAGATGAGCAAAGGGAAGAGCAAACATTTTCAATGCAAAAGAAAAAAGCAATTCCCCTGTGTTTTATGTAGAATTCTTTAAGATGAGAACCATTGAAGAGTGTGTTTTCTGTTGCCTTGGACCCTCAATAAACTATGCTGAACCATATGATTATGATCATGTAAAATAATTACTGAACTGATAAAAGCATCCATTTTCTGATTTTTCTGTGTACACATGAATTTGTCATTATTGTCCTGGGGCCGCCAGCCTGGCAATTCTAAAGAGTTCACTTTACTTTAGGCTTTCTTAAGTGAATTCACCCACTTTGGTGAAGTTGGGGGCAAGCAGGAGCTCTGTGGGAAGGACACTGTCACCAGCACAAACAGAGTCTGTCTCAGGAACTGTTCTGGTTCAAGGAGACTGGCAGATCTACCCTGTAGTTGGTATTTAACCTTTCTCTCACCTTATCAAAACCTTTGGTGCCTGAAGTCTCTATGGGAACAATGTCCTTACTCCCAGAGATCCCCAAGTGCACTTAGCTTGCGTGAGGGAGAGAAGGTTCAAGTAATGTTTGTTGGGTTATGTTATATATGAGTGTCTGGACAGGTGGAAGGAGGAAAATGGCTTAGTAATTTATCAGCAAATAAAGATGGGGGGAGGGAGAGAAAGGGAGAGGGAGTGAGGTGGGGAAACAGAGAGGGAGGGAGAGAGAGAGAGAGGCTGAGAGAGGCTGTTCTGTCTAGGTGTAGGCAATGCAGCGAAAGGAGCAGAGGGTAATGAGGCTCCTGTATGGCAGCCAGCATAGACCTAGGTTAGTCCTTCCTCCACTTATCATGGTAAGCTGCTTTTACCTTCTGTTCCACTAGAGAGCAAGTGGGCTCAAACACTGAAGTTTCACATGTCAAGGAAATGAATAATTTTATTGGAGACTGACTTGACAATTATGGGAGCATTACCATTGCTCAGACATGGGGAGATGTGTTAGATTTCTGTCAGTAACACAAATGCCTGAGATACAAATCTTAAAAGGAGAAAGGCTTATTGGGTCAGTTTCAGGGTTCCGGCCTGTTCTTGATTACCCTGTTCCTTCTCACTCTGTAGAAAGGTGGAATGTGGTGGGACCATATGCCGGACTCTTCTCAACTTCCGGTGGGTAGGATGTGAGGGGAAAAGCACCTCATTCCAGGACACCCTGCCTGGAGCTTACTGCCTCTCACTGGGAGCACGTTCCTCCATCTTCCAGGACCAGGGTGGTGTGGCCGCCTGGGCGCTGGGGGAGGAACCTCGAAGATCAACAGGGCAGCAGGAAGGGATTGCTGCTGTGGCAGTTTGCTCTGGCTCTGTCAACAGTTAGAGAAGGACACTTGTGTGGTCCCTATGTAGGCAACACCTCATGAAGCGTGTTTACTAAGTTTTGTTTGTAAAAATGAAGCACTCCACAGAAAAGAAAATTCACAGATGATAATTTTTTTGAATTTGTTTTTATCTTCATTAGTTGGATGTCCTTCAATTCTGTGAGTTTATTTTTGCAGTTTTTCTGACTTTGTGTTTTGGCTGCATTACAGGACAGAAACAGATGAAATATGCTTGTGAGTGTCTGACTGAACCACTTCTGAAATTCTGTTAATCATGGAGTCCAGAGTCGCCAGTTAGGGCAACTTGGAACTCATTAGTACAAGTGTTCCTTTAGTTCCTTCTCTAGTACTTAAAAAACAAGTTTTATTATAGTACAATTACATAATTTTCTCCTTTCCTCTCTCCCTCCCATGTACCTACCTGCCTTGCTCTCTTTCAAATTTGTGGCTCCTTTCCTTGCATCACTGGTGTGTGTGTGTGTGTGTGTGTGTGTGTGTGTGTGTGTGTAAAACTATATAATGCAATCTGCTCAGTCTATAGACTGTTACTTATATTGACATTTTCAGGACTGCCCATTCGATATTGCATGCTCAGTCAGTGTGTTCTTTCCTGGGAAGGTCCTCTTCTTTCCGCACTCCCTCGTTGCCTGTCACTGTTTTTTTGTTTTTGTTTTTATCTAGAGATAAGAGCTTGTGAGCAGTTCCCATTTCAAGTTAACATGTCTATTGATGTCTTCTTTGTTCAGTTCATGCTTAGGCATCCATATTGAGTATTCATGAGTGTAACTTTCCTAACATTCCTAGAATAGATACAGTCTCTCAGCAAACTTGCTGTTCCTCTGGTTTTCCCAATCTTTCTGCCCCTCCTTCCCCAATGATCCCTGAGCCATAGGTGCTAGAGGTGTATTATATCTTGGTGTCACATTTAATTTTATCTATAAGTTGACTCCTTTGGCTAGTAAACCTCAAAGATGTCTGACACTTATTTTATTCATATAAACACCACTAGGCTTTATTAAATGCAATCTGAAGTTAAATAGTTCAGTTTGAACCCAAGATCATTCACTACCTGATAAAGCAAAGTTACTAGAAATCCTATGCCTAGTATTCTCAAGTGAGATCAAAGCATAATTTTATGATTCTGAAGATTAACTTGGGTCTTGATGTCACTAACTTTGGAATCCATACCTCCAAATACCCCCCAACTCTGTTATTTTTAAAAATCTGGCAAGTATAAAATTTGAGACACATAACAGTACTTAACTCTCACACCCATTGGATCTTGCTGTTGTTGAAATACTTTTGTATGTCTTATACTTGGTATAACTGACAGGAAAGTTAATAATAGTCTATTTGTGCCATGGTTTGGCTCAATTGAACACCTTTCTAATTTAAATTCTATTGCCCTGGTGTGTCTGGCAAGCATGGCTCCCTGAGTTATATCTAACAAAATCGACTTTAGTCTGAACGTGATCAGCAATGGAAGCCCAAAAGTCATGCCACACATTTCTGGATTTTTGCTGACCTTTTAGGACATGTTCTTCCACTGATGCACCATCATCTTTTCATCATGAGAGAAGATAACAGTGTCATGAAAAATGGTGATGAGCAGTGCAAGAGCTCAGGCAGGAGCACACTAACTGACTGGTCAAGGCTCTGAAGATTCTTTAGCACATTCCAAAATCTTTTGGTTTGCCTACTGGTAAGGATCTGCATTGAAAATAGCAGAACAGAGAGACAAGGGTATAGATTATAAGAAAACGCACCATCAATTATGTCTAAAAGTCAAATTAAAACAACTCCTCATTCATCCTCAAATATTGACTTTTAATTGTTACAGCTGAGTATGTAAAGATTTCCCATAGTTTATCTTGGCCAAGTAGAGCAAGCGCTAGGTTGAATGTTGCTCCGGAAGTTTCCGTTTGTTTGGTTGGTTGGCTTTCATGATGTGATGACAAAGGAAGTAGGGCAGATCTAATTAAATCCACATTCTGTAAATTACTACAAGTATAATCTTTGAAAATATATTTCTTCTCAAATTATTACCTTAGTCAATGGCAAATATAAACAAAAACTATTAGTGTGCACTCACCTGAGTCAGCAACACTGTCTGTCTGTCTATCTATCTGTCAGTCTGTCTATCTGTCTGTTGGTCTGTCTATCTGTCTGTCTGTCTCTATCATCTGTGTATCTACATATCTATGCATCTATCTGTCTATCTCTATCATCTGTGTATCTGTCTGTCTGCCTACCTATGTATCTATCTATCTATTTGTCTGTCTATCTGAGTGTCTGTCTTACTACCTTACTATGATGTCCGTGTATCCATGTCAAAATATCTGCTTATTATTGTCAACCTTCTTCAGAGAGCTCATACTAAGACAGAGTGGGCTCATGTGATTGTGCCTTCTCCTTAGTGACAAGCAGAGAGGATACACACTGCATAATACTGCTTCTCCTCAGAGCACGGCAGGCCACCTCCTGACCCTCAGCAGAGCAGCCGGCCTTTCACAGGGGGCTGCCTGGGTTCCCTCAGATCACTGTGAGAACTGCACCTGTGTCCCCGGGTCAACTCTGAATCAATATGATTGGCCCTCTATTTCTAGAGCAGGCCTAGAAATGAGACAAGTCCTAGGCATGGACAGACAGGATCAACTTGGCCTCTGTGGAGACACAACGGGAAAGTTTCAGAAATGGAAGACTGCGCAGAGGACTCATGAGTACACTGTCCTCCTGCAGGCTTCTTTGTGTGTGTGTGTGTGTGTGTGTGTGTGTGTGTGTGTGTGTGTGTGGCACAGGGTTTATTGGGGGAGGGAATATCAGCCCTTCTTGGTCACGGCCTTCCTCATAGCTGCCAGCACGTTGCTCAGCTCCTCCCGCTTCCTCTTGCCGCGGATGTGTGTGCCCACCCTCTTCTTGATGAACTTGAACGTGCACTTGTCCTTAGACACCTTGAGCAGCTCCATGGCGCGCCGCTCTTACGGGGGCAAAGCCGCACACCTCCCTGATCATGTCTCGCATGAACTCGGTGTGCTTGGTGAGGCGCCCGCGGCTCCGGCTGTGCCTCGGCTTGCTGACATTCATCGTCACCTTGTGGCCCTTGTTGAGGCCCACGGCCATGGGGTAGCGCAGGGCCATGGCTGCGGGCAGCGGGATGAGACAGCGGCTGAGACCCTGTACCTAGGCCCGTAAGCCATCCGCCCACCCGCCCTCAGGGGCACCCTGCGGCTCTGCGAGCCCCAATGGCGGCAGATGCGGCCCGGAGGAGACCCACATACCTGCCTCCTGCAGGCTTCTTTGTGGCTTCTGTGACAGGTGGACCTCAAGACTTTTCTTAAGCACCTCAAGTGACAAGCATGTGATGGACAGTCCACGTGCCCCCACCCCCAGCTTATAATTTAAGTAGCACTGTCATGAGAAAAGAAGAATTGGGCTTTGGTTTTGCCATTCTTGGTCCTCTGACCGTGGATAAACATTTTAATTTGTTGTGTGTTTCCTCCCCTAGCAGTGCTGTGTGCAAACTTATAGAAGTTTGATGTAAGGCTCAAGTAAAGCAGTTAACAAGCGCCCTAGTAAGGGGAACAGGGGCTGTCTCTTTGATCACCTCCCCCTGAGGGGGGAGCAGGCTTACCAGGACACAGAGGAAGACAGTGTAGCCATTCCTGATGAGACCTGATAGACTAGGGTCAGAGGGAAGGGGAGGAGGACCTCCCCATCAATAGACTGAGGGAAGGGCATGGGAAGAGAAGAGAGGGGGAAGGTGATATTGGAGGAGGCAAGGGAAGGGGCTGCAGCTGGGCTACAAAGTGAATAAATTGTAATAAATAAAAATAAATAGATAAATTAAAAGATTTATAAAGCAGCTAACGGTAAAACCTTTCCACTTCAGATGGGGGATGCATTTTTAAGCCTTCCACATCTACTGTAAATGTAGCAAATTAAAGTCATCAGTACTTATCAGTGACTACCTGCTAAGTAAATGAATGAGTGAATGAATGCTTCATTTGGCTCCCGCCCACGCCTGTCCACATTCAGTGGAGTAGAAAAGTCTCCGTAAACTTAGCACTGATGTCAGGATAGGAGTACAACCATACACACTTCGTCAGTGCAAAGTCAGGCCGGTTATCCGCCCTGAGCGTGTGGCAGTAGCGCATCCACCTAGCATTGCTGTCAGCCCTGAGACTCAGCTGCAGCGTGAGCCTTGTCAGCCCCTGAGCGTCTCCTCTAATCTCTTCCAGGAACTTCTACTACATCACCATGCTGCGGGACCCGGTGTCACGTTACCTGAGCGAGTGGAAGCATGTCCAGAGAGGAGCCACATGGAAAACCTCTCTCCATATGTGTGACGGAAGGAGCCCCACCCCGGATGAGCTGCCTACCTGCTACCCTGGGGACGACTGGTCTGGGGTCAGCCTACGCGAGTTCATGGACTGCAGCTACAACCTGGCCAACAACCGCCAAGTGCGCATGCTCGCTGACCTCAGCCTGGTGGGCTGCTACAACTTGACTTTCATGAACGAGAGCGAGCGAAACACCATCCTGCTGCAGAGTGCCAAGAACAACCTGAAGAACATGGCCTTCTTCGGGCTCACGGAATTCCAGCGGAAGACCCAGTTTCTCTTTGAGAGGACATTCAACCTCAAGTTCATCTCTCCTTTCACACAGTTCAACATCACGCGGGCTTCCAACGTGGACATCAATGAGGGAGCCCGTCAGCATATCGAGGAACTGAATTTCCTGGACATGCAGCTTTACGAGTATGCGAAGGATCTCTTCCAGCAACGCTACCATCACACCAAACAGCTGGAGCACCAGAGGGCCCGCCAGAAGAGGCGCGAGGCGCGGAGGCTGCAGCGCGAGCACAGGGCTCAGCGGTGGCCCAAAGAGGCCGGGGGCCCGGGGGGCCCTGTCACCGAGGACTACAACAGCCAGGTGGTTAGATGGTGACCCTCTGCCCGCTCCTTCTTGTGAGGGGGTATAAGCAGGCATCTTGTCCTTCTGTTGGGTTGCTTTGAAGACGCTGGGACATGCTGAGGACCTCCAGCTGCACGTGATGTAATTCGGACATCTGCTTCCTCTTCGTCGTCGTCGTTTTCGGTCCAGCTGGAGATTTTCCGCCTTGTTCCTTTCCTTTTTCTGATCACTGATATTAAATGCAATAGAAATGTATCCAACAGACCACTGTAGAGCAGGTCAAGTGAGGCTTCAACAAGAAAGTTTGTAGGATCTTAGCCACTCCCAATGGGTCCTGGGACCCACAGAAGCACACAGGAAAATTAAGAGCATGGTTTGGATACTCTGCTGAACGTTGCAGGTTTCACCCAAGAGAACATTGGTCTGCTGAGAGAGAGAGGGAGAGAGGGAGAAAGAGAGGGAGAGACAGGGAGGGAGAGAGAGGGAGAGAGAGGACCTTTTGCCTGTGGATGACCCTTCTCACTCAGTTTTGAATTGGGGAACTGTTCAAATGAGGTTTAAATCATGAATAACATGGTTATTCTGCAGTTGCTTTTAAACAAAATTGCTGTAATATTGACCATTGGTTGGAGACACCTAGCCTACAGACTCTGACACCAGAGCCCTAAGCCATGTGTCCACTCTGTCTTTTGGGGAACAGAGAGTAGACACAAGGTAGGGTTGGTTACGGTCCTGAGAATGAACACTGGTGGGACATTTGAGAAAACACACAGATTTAATAATGACTAAGGAGACTGCACTTTCCCGGTGTCAGTCTTCACTTACTTAAAGAGTAAGTAAAAAATTATAAGAGTAACAGCAGAGGAACCAGAAGGCCTGCATTTCTGGCCCAGCTTTCGAGCTTTGTGAGAAACTGAGCAGACAGCTTCTCAGCCAGGTTGGAAATTCTTCTGTCACAAAAGAAAACAAGTTTTCAAAGATCCTGTCTTAGAGAACAGGAGCTGAACCAAGGGGCACAAACAGTCCCCTCCAGGTCAGAATGTGGCCAGGAGATGGCATAGCATCCATGAGACCAGTCCACCAGGGCCTCGGAAGGATGTTGCGCCTGGCATTTGCCGTGCCTCAAAACTGCTAGCTTCCTACATGACCTTGCCTGTTCTGTGACTACAACTAGAAAACCAAGCTACAGCGTACAAATCTGGACCAAAACTATGCTGCATTGCCCTGGGTTCCGTGGTTTTGCCCTTTCCAGTCCGCAGCAGCAATCAGAAAGGAATAGGGAGGAGGGAATAGAAGGCCTCCAGCTCACTTGGAAGATCAGAGAGGGTGGGAAGTTTTACAATTCATTGATAAGATCAATCCTCCCAAGCAGCTGAAGGCCAAAGGCTTGAGAGCCCTAAATCAGATCGGAAAGCCTGCTTCATTGATGTCCTACATGTTTGATGTTTAAGCCAGCTTTACACGAGCCACTGCTCAGCCTCCAGAATCCTCTCTGGGACTCCAGTGTCATGGAGTGCCTGCCGCAGGGGAGCCTATCTCTCGTAGATTCCAGTGGAGAAGTGGCTTGGGTATTTCTCTCCCTGTGGTTGGCATGCAGTGTACTGCAGAAAACGGCCCCATTGCCTGGCCCTGTGTCATATTCTAAGAGAAGCCCCTTGCTGTACCTTGAATATATTCAGCCTAAGGAGGTAGATTTGCTGTGTTCATTCTATAGCTGAGAAAATGAAGGCCAGAGATGGAACGAGGCTTCCCTGGAGACAGTAACGTAGACCTGGCCCTCCACAAGGCACAGGTCTGCATCTACAGTGTGCTTCACACGAGGCGTTTGCCAGGTGACATGTCACCACACGGGTGACATGAGGTGAAGGGAATGTCCTTGTGGTGACCCCGCACCCTTCTCCCCTCATTGCCGTAGTTCTAGCTAGCTGACAGGTGGATCACTTCTTTGACAACTGCAATCTTTTTGCCACACACAGATGTAAACTTCAAGTGGGCAATTAGCTTCTTAGATGGTAGAGATGAGTCTCAAAATATACGTGTGTCTCTGTTTGATGATTTGGTCCAGAGGAGGGAGAGGGAAAGGAGACAGCAGGCATGGATGAGAGCGCATTCAGTTAAGATCCAATGTTCTGCCAGAGTTGGAAACCTGAAAATGGTGCCTCTTTCGTCAGCTGTGCTGCACATGAACATATGTGCAACACACACTCACACGCACACGCACACCTCAGTATTTTTTCTTGATTGTTTTCAAGAAAATCAAACTGGGCTAGAAAGCATCAGATGGATTCTTTCAGACTTACTGTACATTTTGGCAAGGAACCCTTGGCGGCAGCCCCTGCCGCCTTCACACTGTTCCTCTGGAACCTGAGGGCTTACACCAAAAGGCTTTCTGCCACCTTACTGCTGAGGGCACAATGCGTGGCCCTCCCCCCGGGCGGAACCATCTCTGTGTCGCCCCTAGCCTGGTGCTAAGTGAATCGGAGAGACTGGCCCGGGCTTGGGCTCCCTTGCTCGTGTGGCTCTCTTTGGAAGCGTCAGAGCGGTCATATCCCCGGGGCCCTGTGTCTAGAAATGGAAAGATGGGATGTAGCGTGTCCTCTGAAGAGTGTATGCACAGCTCCATGTGGCAGAAAGAAATGCCAGAGTGACAGGAAGTTAACGGTATGCAGGAAGTCGTCAGCTGTAGGGCCTCAAACCACACTAGCCCTAACTGCACGGAATCCAAAACAGGACAGTTCCCAGGTTCCCACCTGTGCCTCCTCCAGCTCTGAGGCAGATGCGCCTCCTTCCCTTCTCTTGGCAGTAGCTGCACAAGAAAGTGGGTTAGAGTGTATATGGGGTAAGTGGTGTGTGTGTGTGTGTGTGTGTGTGTGTGTGTGTGCACGTGTGGTTATGTGTGTATGTGTGGTGTGAGTGTCTATGTGTGATGTGTGTGTATATGTCTATGTGTGGTATGTGTATGTGTGTTTATGTGTGGTGTGTTTGTGGTATGGTGTGTGGGGGTGTGTGTCTATGTGTGTTATGTGTTTTGTGTCTATGTGTGTGGTGTGTGGGGTACATATGTGGGGGGTTGTGTGTGTGTCTATGGTGTGTGTTCACATTTTTTAGAGTGTTGTAGGGGGTGTCTGTTTGCATATTGTAATATTCCATGTGTGTGTCTCTATCTATTTATATTTTGTAGTGTCTGGTGTATCTGTCTGACTGTTCACATTTTTGCAGTGGTGTTTGTGTGTGTGTGAGAGAGAAAGGCAGAGAGAGATATACACAGAGAGACAGAGACAGAGAGAGACAGTGAGACACAGAGAGAGAATGTGTGGTGTGGTACTTTTTGTGTCCTTTCAGCTTCCTAGAAGCCTCCTCTTGATACTGGAGAAAATGATTGCTAACCTCACCAATCAATGTAACAACACCTAAAGAAGGTTATGAGTTCCTGAAAAATATAAAGATGCTCCCTTATCAGAAACTTAACCAAGATTTGAAGTACCAATCTTCATCTGATCAGACCGTTAACACAATAGTCTTAGTCTAAATGGAGAGGACACTAATTCTCTCTATTGCTTCTTCACCCTAACACAACACCTGCCTGCTGTCATGGTGGCTGTGGTAGCAGCAGCCATCTTGTTTTCACTTGAGAAAGTGGAGTGGAAGCAGAGGCAGTTGCAGGTCATATGTCACTGGCCTAGACATTGGCCGCCTCTCGCTGCACAGAGCCTCGAAAATGTCTTTCTACTTCACTGCCAGGTGTCCTCACAAGTGGGGGAGCTCTGTTGTTAAAGAAACAATGGAAAATTAATACTGGTTTAAAAACCTATTAGTCTAAAAGTACAAAAGGAAAAGGAAAACATGCCTAGTCCTCGTCAGTGTCATGTATTTTCTCATCAGCTTTACAAAGGATGAGATTCAACTGGACTCTGTCAGCATTCAATGCTTTTCAAAACACGTTTATGTGGTATTTCATTTGGCCTGCCTTATATCTTGTGTGCTGACTGGAATTTCCATTCTCTTGCATTTGCTCATTTGGAATGAGGAATCAGAGGTGTAGAAAGATCCCCCAGTTCCCATTCATTTGGAGGGAAGTTGCTCAGAGCGGATGGTCTCTCAGCTCCTACTGCACGCTGCTTGGCGTCAGTGCTGGGGCTGGGAATTGCACGAATGGGAAATCTAAATCTTTATTGATTTCTGTCTTTTTTCACCTTGTGGAGCTGCAGTGACCTAGAAAACACGTGGGCCAGTGCAGTGGACTCAGCCCCACCCCCAGTGAAGGGCCTCCTCCTAGGATGAAGCACTCTGAGAGAAAGTGGCCCCAGAGTCTAAGGAAGGCACATGAATTCAGGGGAGACACTCAAATACCTCAGGCTGGATGCCAACCCTATTCAACCCACAGACTAGCCAATATGCAGACTGAGGGCATAAACTTTACACACCAGAGCGATACTCAGCATTCAAGAAACTGAGAACCAGTAGCTGCCTGTGAGGAAAGCTTAAGGGGTGATCCATAGGAACTTCACTCACTGAATGCCTCCCTCTCTCTCCTTCTTCTCCAGGTCACTGGGGTTCTATCAGCAACATATTGTTACAGTTCTTATGTATTTTATCTGGTATTAGCTGGGTTCCTCTGCCCGTGGCGGGAGCAATGATGTACTTTAAGCTGTAATAAATAAGCAGCTTTCCCAGACATGTCATCTGGCTGAGAGGAAGGTCAAGGTGGGATTGAGCAGACACAGAGGACCGTGGGCAGCGGGGCACCATAGAAGAACTACAGAGAGGCAGACCGCCCAGAGAGTGAGACCGATGATGGTGAGAATATGCTCCAGGCACTAAGTGGGGCCTGGAGACACGGTGAAGATGCAGCTTTCCTCCTTACAATCAAGGACAGCCCCGAAACACAATGGCGATGTTACCCATGAAGCCAGGTCAGAGCCTTGGGGTCCGATGGCAGGGGTGGGTGTGGGAGGGGTAGATTAAATAGAGAGCTATGATTCTACGTTTTCCTTTTCCATCATTATTGTGCCTCTATTGGTCACCAAAACTTTACCTGAATGCCTCAGGCTGGGTGTGACTTCCGGGGACCCGAGGTGGGCCCTCGGTCAATGCTTTTGGCTTCCCTTTTTATACCTCTCTGTCTGTACTGGACACTTACCAGTGTCAGCTCTGTTCTCACCATATTCACCAGGACTCATCTGGATGAATTCTCTGAAACTGAATGAGCCCTCCTGGGCAAGCAGGGGCATCCTGGATTTGTGGCCTCTCAGATAGAACACCCATAAACCCATCTTCACAACTGTTTGACAGAACTGAGCTTCCCTGCAGAGCCGCTGAATTCTGAGGACTGACCTGTCATGAACACCAGCAATGCTTGCAAGCCTCTACCCTTCTAGGCGAGGACCGTGGGCAGTCTGGTGGAATGCTGGGTGCTGAATCTGCAGACAGAGACATGCAGTCTCTGGAACCTGTCTTCGGATCCACAGGAAGAACTGCAACTGTCTCTGGCTTGCTGAGGGGACTCCATGAGGTCTACACTCTGCCTCACTGTGGGGATTCATGAAAGGCCAGAGATCAGGGCTGCGAACCCTCAGCGCCTGCTGAGAAAACAGCGTCCTGACAAGCAGTTTTATGTGACTTAGTCATGATTACACATGTTCCATCTCCTTGTCATGCTTTGTTTGAATCATGTGACCATGATTTTTCTTCCAGTTTTGCTTGCATTTCTTCTTCCTCCTCCTCTTCCTCCTCTTCCTCTTCTTTCTCTTTCTTCTTCTTCTTTTTCTATGTATCAAACAATGTTAGAAAAATTGAAAATCATTATCTGGTGCCCCATTTTAGATGTAAGATAGTTATTCAATAGATGCAAATTATTTCTCCTAGGAGATGTTTCTTCTTTTGCTTCTGTGCAGTATGTATGAACTTGGTTAATAGGAGACTATATTGTGACATTATCAATCTTTATTGCTATTTAAAAATGATAGTTTGTAGAACTGAGGATCCCCGTTGATGTGAAGCACAATTTAATGGATAAGTTAAACATATTAAACTGTTGTGATGTCAAGAATAATTACTTCCCATGGTGTTTTTTTGTCTGACTTTGATACAAAATGAAAAAATAAATAAGTACTTCAAGGGGTTTATGGAAATCAAATCCACAGAATCAGCTTAGTCAAACTCTGGAAATTCATCCTATGGATATAAATGTGGTTATTGAATGTGAAAGTGTAAAAGCTACAAAAGACAGTATGAGGACTGAAGCCAGTTAGAGTCTGTGAGGTCAGGGAGTTTTTCACAGGCTCTCAAACACATCAATTCTAAAACTGCTTCTCTGCATCCTCCCCTCTCCTGAGTACCTTAAAATTACATGGAATGCCACCTGATGAAGGGGAGGGATGAGCTAAAGATTAGAGAAAACACGGTGACAGGGAAGTGGGGATTCTGTAAAAAGGACCTGTGGATCCCATCAAAGAGAAAGGTTAGAAAAAGAAAAGAGGAAACCAGAGCAGACGAAAAACAAGCAAAAACGGAGGCTAATGTGGTCCCATCCCCTCGTTTAATCTGTGATGTGGTTGAGACTTAAAAGAAAACAATGATATGGTTCTTTCTATACCATAACAAAGATGGAAATTCCAGGTTAGAAATATTTCCCTTGTATTCAAGCCCCTCAGGTAAGACAATTTGTCATTTTCATTTTTCCCCCATGGAATGGAAACTGTAGATCTCTGCCTTGCTTATGGGTGCAATTTTTTTTAGCCATAAGAAAATATCATTTAACCAAATTCCCCTCTAATGGGAATCATACAAAAAGGAAACAGGACTTTCTAAGAGCCACAAGATCTGTTCCAGGAAACAGTGGAAATTAAACACACATGAGCTCATGTCCTCTGAATACAGAGTCATACACTGACAAGCACACATACCTGGAGACACAGACTTGTACACACAGACACACACATACTCATTGAGTGCGCTCACACGCACTCACACACGCACGCGCACACACACACATGCATGTGGAGGGAGGCTTTTACAGACATCCAAGGAAAATCTAAGAGAAAACATAGAAACATAAGGTTTACATCCTTCATTTATTTAATAGATACATTTGTCTCTCACCACAAACCCTTATCCTAGAAGTTATAATCAGTGATTCCAAGTAGATGAATACTAGACATACATCTCATTCTTTCTTGTTTTGTTTATATTTCTTGAGGCTGGGTTTCTCTGTGTAGCCTTGGCTATTTTGGACTTACTTTGTAGATAAGGCTACCCTTGAACTCACAGAGATCCACCTGCCTCTGCCTCCTTGAGTGCTGGGATTATAGGGGTGTGCCATCGTGCCTGGCTTATACATCTTATCTCAATGACCTACTTTCCTTTTAATTTTTCATTGTTGTGGACTACATTTTTTTGAGATAGGATCTGGCTATGTATTCTAGGATAGCGTTGAACTCTAAGCCACCCTCCTGCCTTGGCCTCCAGAGTGCTGGGTTTTACAGGGATACATGACAACACCCAGCTCATTTTTTCAATTAAATGATGCATCTTACATTTTCTCTTTGACATTTCAAAACTGTCACACTACTACGTGGTCTTTGGGGGTATTATTAGGTTAAATAAGAAATAGCTTGACCCAGCACCAAGATACAAATATATTGAGTCTCACAATTGAGATGCTCACTATGATGTCAAGTGGAAGAATGCCAAGGGCATCAAAAGCACATCTGTTTCTGTGTCTGTGAGATGCTTTAAAGAAGACTAAGACAAGATGCATCATAAATGTAAGTGTCAACATCCCATGGGCTCAGGTTCCAGGCTGATCAAAAAGTGGAACAGAAGAACAGCAGCTGAGTACCAGGTAATTATGATCTCTCTGCTCTTTAATGCACCCAGATGTGCGAAAGCACCCTAATCCTCCTGCTGCCACAGGTAGGAGCCTCCAGAGGCCATGCCTTTCCTGCCATGATAGACGTATCTTCAAACCATCTGCCAAACTAATCCTTCCTTAAGTTGCTGTTTATCAGGTACTTTGTTGGAGAAATGGGAAGTGCAACTAATATAGCTAAGTGACCATTGGGATAGATACATATGGCATGCATACACTGTACAGACATATATGGCCTGGATACATTGCACAGATCTATAGGGCCTGGATACACTATACAGACATATGGATATACTGAGCATATATATATATGGTATAGATACAATGTATAGATTATATGACATGGAAACACTATACAGATATACATGGCATGGAAAAGATCTGTAAAGATATATATGGCATGGATACACTGTACATGATGATTCACATCCCAGGTAAGATGAAGTAGGTGCAAAATTTGTATGCTTGGAATGGCATACAATTTAAATCTAATGAAGTATTTATTTCTGGAATGTTCCATTCAATATTTTTCATTAAGTAAGTTTGTTCTTCAACAATTCCGTGCATGCATGTAATAAATTTTGGTTGTTCTCACACCCTACCATACCCCATTATCTCCTTCTTTGCCTATCAAGCCTCCTCTTTCCTTTCCCACACTCACAAATTTTTATATCATTTTATGACCCACTAAATTTAGCTAGAATCATACGTATAACCAGGGCTTATAATTGTTCTTTGGAGCCTTGTGGGCCTACTAGTGAGCACACAGAGAGTCGTCCTCTCCCAGAATAACCAGTAGTGCAGCCTCATGACGCTCTCCCTGGCCTGGGCCTGACTGCAGACGGGCTCAGCACAGGCCACTGCAGTTCCTCTGAGAGCAGGATTTCGGCAGCTGTGTCATGACCCCCGCCATGGCATTTTCTAGCCCCTTTTCCTATCTTGGAGGTATTAGCTGCTTTCGATCCCTTTTCAACAGTGTTCTCCAAGTATTAGAGAAAGTGAACTAACTTCGTTGGATAAGGCTGAATTCTCAATTGCTTATTCTTGGAAACTTGAACAACTATGGGTCTACATTCACTGTTGTTCATTGCTAAGAGATGCTTCTTTGATTAATACAGAAAATAGTGTTCATCTATGGGTGTAAATATAAATATTAAGGAGGAAGCTTCGTGCTATTTCAATTTAACTGAAAAATAGTAAGTTTCTTCTAAGGCCCATTTCTTTTCTTTTTTTCTGATTTCTGCTTTTATTTTTTTTATAATTTTTTTATTAATTACACTTTTTTCACTTTGTATCCCCACTGTAGCTCCTTCCCCTCTCCCCTTCCAATCCCTCACTTCCTTCCCCTTCTCCTTGCCTGCCCCTCCCCAAGTCCACTGATAGGGGAGGTCATCTTCTCCTTCATTCTGAATCTACTCTATTAGGTCTCATCAGGAGTGTCTGCATTGCCTTCCTCTGTAGCCTGGTAAGACTGTTCCCCACTCAAGGGGAGGTGATCAAAGAGCAGGCCAATCAGTTCATGTCAGAGAGAGTCCCTGTTCCTATTACTATGGAACCCATTTGGACACTGAACTGCCATGGGCTACATCTGTGCAGGGGTTCTAGGTTATCTCCATCAATGGTCCTTGGTTGGAGTATCAGTCTCAGAAAAGAACCATGTGCCCAGATTTTTTGGTTCTGTTGCTCTCCTAGTGGAGCTCCTGTCTTCTCCAGATCATATGATTTCCCACTTCTTTCATAAGATTCCCTGCACTCTGCCTCAAGGTTGGCCATAAGTCTCAGCATCTGCTTTGATGTCTGCAGGGCAGAGCCTTTCGGAGGCCCTCCATGGCAGGCTCCTGACTTGTTCCCTGTTTTCTCCTTCTTCTGATATCTATCCTCTTTGCCTTTCAGGCTGGGGATTGAGCATTTTAGCCAGAGTCCTCCTTCTTGATTAGTTTCTTTAGGCATACAGATTTTAGTAGGTTTATCCTATATTCTAGGTCTATATGAGTGAGTATATACCATGTGTCTTCCTGCTTCTGAGATAGCTCACTCAGGATGATCCCTTCCAGTTCCCACCATTTACCTGCAAATTTCATAATTTCCTTGTTTTTTATTGCTGAGTAATATTCCATTGTGTAGATGTACCACAATTTCCGTATCCATTCCTCAGTTGAAGGGCATCTGGGTTGTTTCCAGCTTCTGGCTATTACAAATAAAGCTGCTACAAACATGGTTGAGCAAATGTCCTTATTGTGTACTTGAGCCTCTTTTAGATATATGCCTAGGAGTGGTATAGCTGGATCTTGAGAAAGCGCTATTCCTAGTTGTCTGAGAAAGTGTCAGATTGATTTCCAGAGTGGATGTACAAGTTTATATTCCCACCAGCAATGGAGGAGGGTTCCCCTTTCTCCACAACCTCTCCAGCATGTGTTGTCACTTGAGTTTTGATGGGTGTAAGGTGAAATCTTAGGGTCGCTTTGATTTGCATTTCCCTGATGACTAATGATGCTGAGTATTTAAGTGTTTCTCTGCCATTTGATGTTCCTCTATCGAGAACTCTCTGTTTAGCTCTGTTCCCCATTTTTGAATTGTATTACTTGATTTGTTGCTTTTTAACTTCTTTAGTTCTTTATATATTCTGGATATCAGCCCTCTGTCAGATAAAGGGTTGGCGAAGATCCTTCCCCAATCTGTAGGTAGTTGTTTTGTTCTGATGACAGTGTCCTTTGCTTACAGAAGCTTTTCAGTTTCATGAGGTCCCATTTATTGATTGTTGATCTTAGAGGCCTGTGCTGTTGGTGTTCTGTTCAGGAAGTTGTCTGCTGTGTAGGACCCATTTCTTAGGAATAATTTTTGACTGGGTTTACAGTAGTGGGCACAGATTATCTTTTGTAGACTGGGCTACAAATCCAGAGAGTAGCTGGTAACCCCTCTCATGGTTAAAGCATTATTACACCACTAGGAAATTCTTGCCTATTAAATTGGTTGTGATAGTTTGTAGGTTTCACAGTGAGGCCAATGATGCCCTTTCTCCCCCCACTCCCCAGCAAAGGAACCTTATATGCTAAGAAAGATAGGCAGCAAGGAAGGCGTTTCCAGGTCAGTGACAGCTCAGTTTCTCTGTACATTGCAGCAAAGATGGAGGGCGTGTACTAAGGTATAAAGGTTTGTGAGGAGTGAGGAGATGCAAGAAGTAAGAGGGAATGAATAGGGAAAGTTAGACAAGCCGAAGAGTACATGAAAAAGCCCAATAGAAATCTAGCGCTTTGTAAGTTGATTCAGGAAACAAACAGAATGGGGGTGGGCAACAAAAAGCCAGACAGAGGATATTCAGTATGCATGGACACTACTGCCCCTAGAAGCCGTGATTGTTAAACAAAATACCAATACCAGTGGACAACGCCTCCTTATGAGTTTCTGCTCATAGGCATTCCAGGAGCATCCAAAAATGGGGGGGGCGCTTTCCATTCCCCATGGGGGCCCAGGGTTACTAGACTGTACCATTTAAGGACACTGGGGGTTGAGAGAACATGAGGAGGATGCAACTTTCTTCAGAGCATCAGACGGTTCATACCCTGAGGGTCAAGAAAGGCCCCTGAGCAAAGTTCTCATAATGTCGATCCGTGCATAATCACAATGACAAACTGCACTGCACGTGGGGAAAACGCTTTTCCATGGAGGCATAAAAACAAATAACAATAGCCAGATAACACAAAGTCGACCATCTCCCAGCTGCTTCCCCCGGGAAGGGCATGAAAGCGGATTCCAAGAACAACTCCAAGTTTTTGAAGAAACTGAGGTCACAAGACTCTTGTTTTGCTTTCTTGGAGTTTTCTCACAATCACTCAGAATTCCTCACAGGACCCCATTCTAGGACCATGTCCCAACACTAGATACTGTAATTATGTTATCGAAGACACTAGTTAGTACATGTGAGTAGCTGTAGCCATGAGTAAATTAAATCCATGGAATATAAAGCAATGATAAGGAGGTTTATTGCAGTGCCAACAATAACATTGAAAATGCTGAATTTCTTAAAAATCTATCAATGTAATTACATATACTATAAATTTGTGAACCGATAAAAGCAAAATAATCCAATGTAATTTGTTTTATAAACAGTGTTAATATTTTTATTTTCTGTCACTTTAACTTTGTTTTTCTTTTTTAAAAAATTATTTATTTTTTATTAATTACAGTTTATTCTTTTTCTGATACTGATAACTGTTTAAGAACACTGATAGGGGCAGTGTTCTTCCCCTTCCATCTGACCCTAGCCTATCAGGTATCATCAGGACTGGCTGCATTGTCTTCCTCTGTGGACTGGTAAGGCTGCTCCCTCCTTAGGAGGAGGTGATCAAAAGCCATCCACTGAGTTCATGTCAGGGACAGTCCCTGTTCCCCTTTCTAGGAAACACACTTGGAGACTGGGCTGCCACAGGCTATAGAAATTGTGGTACATTTACACAATGGAATATTAATCAGCAATTAAAAACAAGGAAATCATGAAATTTGCAGGCAAATGGTGGGACCTAGAAAAGATCATGCTGAGAGAGGTATCCCAGAAGCAGAAAGACACACACAGTATATATTCACTTGTACGTGGATATTAGACATATAATATAGTATAAACATACTAAAATCTACTAAAGAAGCTAAGCAAGAAGGAGGACCCTGGGTAAGATGATCAATCCTCACTCAGAAAGGCAAATGGGATGGTCATGGGAAGAGGGAGAAAACAGGAAACAGGACAGGAGCCTACCACAGAGGGCCTATGAGAGACTCTATCCAGCAGGGTATCAAAGCAGATGCTGAGACTCATAGCCAAACTTTGGGCAGAGTGCAGGGAATCTTATGAAAGGAGGAGGAGATAGAAAGACCTGGAGGGCCAGTGTTAATTTTTATGATGATTTAAGATAATTTGGGAAATACAAGGTATTTAGAATCCATACATTATAGAGTCTGGTTGTTTTGATCTACTTCCAGATTTTTATGCAGTAGCAATTAAAGTAAATTTTAAAATAATATGTGCCTTAGGAAATTGGCATCGTATAATTCATGCAGTGGAAATGCATACATTAACATATTAACTATGTTATGAAATATAATTTTAATAGATGCATCTAATTTCACCATTCTTAAGTCTTTTAGTAATTGTCAGCTCTACTTTTCCAGGAATATGCGTCAGTGAACTGAACATCCTATTCTCATGGAGCATCTGAATGTCCTGCTGTCGTTACTGTGTAGTCCCGGATGGCCTGGAACTCTGTGCAGCACAAGCTAGCTCCGACCTCTCTGCAGTACTCCTGCCTCAGCCTTGCAAAATCCCCACAGCCAGCATTTCCATGCTTTACGTCTACAGCGAAGAGAGTGAGCTGCTTTGGTGGCAACTTTCAAGACCTTGTAAAGGAGATGTTCAATATTGTAAAAATAAAAGCATTTTGTGAGAAAAACACCAAGGCTCCACCCTTAAACCAAGCGTGCTGGAGCCTTCCACGCAGCCGGGATGGATGCACTCATCCACTCTTCCCAAGGTGGCTTTGTCTGGTGGTTCCCAGGTGAGTCTCTATGGAATCTCTGTCCTCAGCCCGAGAGACACTTCCCTGTAGAATCATGACCGCTATTTTTTGCGGAGTCATGCTTTGGGGAATCGGGCCTTACAAGAAGTGCTTTCATCAAAGCAGAGTCCAGGTCTTTTATCAGAACCACTTCAAGTAGGTTAATTTAGCTAAATTTTCCCTTTAAAAACATTTTAAGGAGACAAGGGAGGGAGCTATAATCAGGATATAAAGAAGTGAATAAATTATTTAAAATGTTTTATTATTAATGTGCAGTCTTCGAACAAAGTTATGAGTTTCATAATGTCAGTGTTTCTCACGTGTATCTTGTTCCCTGGTACACTACTCCACATTACCCACCTGCCTGCTTCCCGTGGTGCTTTCCATCTTTGAAACACTCAGGTCATATATGGGTGTATGTGTGTGTAATGTATGTTCCATGTGTCAGGAAAACAAATGTGTGTTATTTGACATTCTGGACCTGACATGTTTTGTGTAATATCAGGAATAACAATTCCGTGCATTGTCTCCTGAAAATGACATTATTTCTTTCAGCTTTATGTCTATGTAAAACTTGATTTTATCTATCTGTTCATCTATTGATAGACACCTAGACTGAATCCATAGCTCAGCTCATGAGAATAGCTCTGCAGTTCATCAGGATAAAGCTAGGCACGTCTGCTGTATACTGACTTAGACTCCTTGGGTAGATTCCTGAGAGTAGTAGCATGTAATCACTTCTCCACTCTAATTTTAGTTTTCTGACCAATATCCATATTAATTTCCATATTGGAAGCAAGATTAATCTTAGATTTATAAATGGATTTCTTGGCTTAATAATGCTCAGTTCTGCCTAGCTTTTTATTTCATTTTAAATATCCATTTAAAATATTTCTTTGTAAATTTATTTTGTTATTAATTACAGTTTATTCACTTTGTATCCCAACTGTAGCCCCTTCCCTTTTCCCCTCCCAATCCCACCTTCAATCCCTCTTCTCCTCCCATGCTTCTCCCCAAGTCCACTGATAGGGGTAGTCCTCCTCCCTTTCCCTCAGGTCTCATCAGGACTGGCTGCATTGTCTTCCTCTGTGACCTGGTAAGGCTGCTCCCCCATCAGGGGAGGTGATCAAGAGCCAGCCACTGAGTTCATGTCAGAAATAGTCCAGGTTCCCATTATTAGGGAGCCCACTTGGACACTGAGCTTCCAAGGGCTACATCTGAGCAGGAGTTTTAGGTTATAATCATGACTGGTCCCTGGTTGGAGTATCAATCTCAGAAAGGACCCAGGCCCAGATTTTTTGGTTCTGTTGTTCTCCTTGTGGAGCTCCTCCCCCCTCCAGGTCTTTCTATCTCCCCCTTCTTTCCTAAGGTTCCCTGCACTCTGCCCAAAGTTTGGATATGAGTCTCAGCATCTGCTTTGATACCCTACTCGGTAGAGTCTTTCAGAGGCCCTCTGTGGTGGGCTCCTGTCCTGTTCCCTGTTTTCTCCTTCTTCCAATGTCCATCCCGTTTGACTTTCTAAGTAAGGATTGATCATCTTACCCAGGGCCCTCCTTCTTGATTAGCTTCTTTAGGTGTACAGATTTTAATATGTTTATCCTATATTGTATGTCTAATATCCACTTATAAGTGAGTATGTACTATCTGTGTCTTTCTGCTTCTGGGTTATCTCATTCAGGATGATATTGTCTGGTTCCTACCATTAGCCTGCAAATTTCATGATATCCTTGTTTTTAATTGCTGAGTAGTATTTCTTTTTTTTAAATGTAATTTATTTATTTTTATATTAATCACAGGTTAGGTACTTTGTATCCCAGGTGTAGCCCCCTCCCTCATTCCCTCCCACTCTCCCCATCCCTCCCTCATCTCCTCCCTGCCCCCTCCAAGTCTACTGATGGGGGAGGACCTCCTCCCCTTCCATCCAACCCTAGTTTATCTTGTCTCTTCAGGGCTGGCTGCAATGCCCTCTTCTGGAATCTAGCTAGGCTGTTACTCCTGGGCGTGTGTGTGGGAGGGTCAAAGAGCCAGCCATTGAGTTCATGACAGAAATAGTCCCTGTCCCCCTTACTAGGGTCTCCAGTTTGATACTGAGCTACTATGGGACACATCTGAGCGGGGGTTCTAGGTTATATCCATACATGATCCTTGGTTGGAGAAACCGTCTGGTAAATGACCCCTGTGCCCTGATCTATTTGGTCTTTGTGGAGCTCTTGCTCTCCCAAAATCTTACTAACTCCCCCTATTTTCATTATTATTTCCAGCCCTCTGCCAAAGGCTTGGTTGTGAGTCTTAATATCTACTTTGATACATTGCTATCTTGATTCTTTCAGAGGCCCTCTTTGGTATGCTCCTGTCCTG
>CM053745.1:60437580-60492034 GCA_028658305.1 Pachyuromys duprasi
TTGGGAAAATTTTCTTCTATGATTTTCTTAAAAGTATTTTCCGGTTCTTGGAGCCTGGAGTCTTCTTTTTCATCTATTCCAATTATTCTTAGGTTTTGTCTTTTCATGGCATCCTTGATTTCTTGGATGATTTATGTTTGGGACTTTTCCGATCTTATTTTTTCCTTGAGTGAGGAATCGATTTCAGTCAGTGTATCTTTAGCTCCCGAGATTCTCTCTTCCATCTCTTGTATGCTATTGGTGATGCTTACCTTTGTGGTTCCTGATCTTTTCTCTAAGTTCTCCAGTTCCAGGTTATTCTCTGTTTGTGTTTTCTTTATAGATTCTAATTCTGTTTTCATACTTTGTATCGTTTCCTTCATCTGATTGACTGTGGCTCCTTTTTGTTTGTTTGTTTGTTTCCTCTCTGTATATCTTTAATTGCTCCTCTATGTGGGCAGTTATATTCTTCTGAATTTCTTTGAGGGCCTTGTTCATTTCCTCTTTCTGTCCCTCTAAAATCTGCATAATCATAGCTTTAACATAATTTTCCTGTGTCTCCGCTGAATTAAAATCCTCATTGCTTTTGGGTGTTTCTGGTGGGGCCATGTTGTCCTGATTTTTGTTGTTCTTACATCTACCTTTGGCCATTTGTTTATATATAATCAAGGAGCTGTTTGTTCCTTGAAGTTGAACTTCAGACTGGAACTGTCAATCTCTTGTGTCTGTAGTATTCTTCAAGAAGATCAGGGAGTTCCAGTGGTTTGAGAGTGTGTGTTGTTGCCTCATTTGAACTCTATTGTGGGATCTGTGTGCCTGGCTTCATACTCTGTGCTAGAAGCTGTGAGCACCACAGGCTGGTCACCCCTCTGGTCTGGAGGCTTGGTTCCTCACTCTGTGCCAGAGGCTGAGTGTCCTGTTTGAAATGGCAGCTGGGGGCACTGCTCCGGTCTGGAGGCTCCACGCTTTGACCTGGGCTGGCAGCTAAGAGCTTCCCTCTGGTCTGGAGACTTGGCGTCTCCTTCTGGGCCAGGGGCTGTGCACCAGGGTCTGAGATGGTATTTGGGGGCACCTCAGTCTGGACCTGATACTATGTGTCCTGGTCCGAAATGGCAGCTTATGTCGCCAAGGGGAGTGTGCCTGCCCGATGCAGCCTGGTCTGGGGAATGGAATCTGGAGCACTCTCTGCCTGGCCCGTGGACACACACACACACACGGTCTGGGGTGGTTGCCGGCGGTGCTGAGTGGAGTGTGCCTTCCGGATGCAGCCCTATCTGGAACGGTACCCAGGGTCTTCTCAGTCTGGCCCAGAGACTGTGTGACTCAGTATGTTGGCTGTTGGTGCCCAGGGCAGCTGCTAGTTCAGATCAGGGCTGTGCACAGCAGCCGTGAGTTTTTCCTGGGAATAACTGGATGTCCCTAGGATTTCCCACTTGATTTCCTCACTTTAGGAATTCTGCTCACCTGGCAATCACAAATGCTGGTGTTTTAGGTCCCAGAGTTCAGTCTCCTGGTCGCTGCGCTGTCACTGCTCTCCTACTCCTCAGACACAGTGTCCTCTCGTGGCAGCCATCTTGGATCTCCCCGAGTAGTATTTCTTAATACTAGACTTGTGTGTCTTGTTAGCATTTTGTTTTTATGTTCACTTTCTATCAAAGTGTATCCCAATATGGGTTGTTAGCGGTTATCTATCTTTTCCTTTATTTTTAAACAAAAATATTTTGATTTTACTACTTTTTACCAATACATTGGGTTCAAATATCTCTGTTTAGGTACCTTTTAAAAAAATTTTTGGACTATATTAAGTTTTTTTCAGAGCTTTGCATGTGACATTCTTGTAAAGTTTTCATAGATGCCTGGAAAGTACATTTTTTGTCACATCACCATAAGTTATACACAATGTCACCTCATATACACATGTATGAATTTACACAGTTCACAATGGTATATTATTCATCACTATAGCCAATCATTTAATTATATTAACATGAATGGTAAGAATACATTTATTTTTTTATATGAGCGTATTTTGTCACATTCAAAAATTTGCAACCTTAATTGAGAACCTACCAATCAATGATAGTTTTTATCTTATGCATTTTGACCACCTGTTGGTGTCCATTAATTCTACAACATTTGTTAATGACACTACTCAATAAAAAGTTACCTTTTATATCATTTAAGGCCATTTTGCCTTAAATTCCTCCCTTACTTTATTATTATTACCTTAATTTTTTGATGTTGTGATGTTGGGAATCAAAGAAGGGCCTTCTACATAGTCTTTATTTTATTTTAAACATTTTCTAATATACAATGAATGTATAGTTTAATTTTCTTCACATGATTTGAATTTTTGCCTTTTAGTTTGAACTTATTATAATTATCAATATAAGTTTTGATAATTATTATGATTTCTAGGTGATTGGCTTTCTGTGTTTTGTTTCTGTTTTATTTTCTGTTGTGTGATATAGGTGATGATTTCCTTGGAATCAATGTTATTAATGCAGCATAGCAGGTTGACTTCCATGTGATTCAAAACTGTGTAGTTGTATATGCTTTTCTTTTCTTGCTTCTAATTGTACATAATCCCAGGACACCTGCCAGTTAAGTTTTAAGCAGAAGCACATATATGACTGTTCTGAGAAGCTGCTGCTAATGGTTGCTGTCATGTGTACAGCTGTGAGTCACAGCCTATGGCCCCTCGTGGCCCCTCACAGCTTGCTACCTGAAGGTGGAAGCAGAACATAATAGTTAGCTCTGTCCTTGCTAGTGCTTAAGTTCCAAATAAGCTGTGACTTTAGATTCATGCCACTCCCAAGGTTTTGATATATAATGATATGTTATATCGCACTCCTTAATACCATATCTGTAGCAAAAGCAGTGGGAGATGAACAACCAGTGATGGGCATCTGCCACCCTAAGCCGGAAACAATTTCCAAAGCCAAAGTTCCTGTAGTTCTGGGAAATGCTTGCTTGTGTCTGATCATTTAAATTATTCAAACAGTTGTTGCATGGGAAATAAGAAGACATGAAGACGAACAGGAAATTAAGACCTCACAAATTAGTGTTTGAAAGCTATGAGACAGCTTTGAGGATGTCAGCAGATCCTGTGAATAATGTTTGTTCAGTGGGGGAAATAATAAAGAAATGAAAATTTTATCAGAAGTACAGAAATGCAAGTGTTTCCAAGGTTAATTTATGACCAGCTAAACTCCTTGTAGTATGTGCAAATGGTATGAAGAAGGAATCCTTGGGGATAGATACCATGCTTTTTTTTTCTTAATTGAAGAATATAATTTTAAACTGAGTAAGATCACTGGTAATTTTAACATCAAGGTGACAATGAATGTAGAACTAGAACAGAAAGTTATTTCCTGGGCAGGAGAGATAGTGACTTCACAAATCCATGGCACGTACTTTATCTAGGGCACTGCCAGGTGCTAATGCTCTCTCTTGTCTGTCTCTCTCCCTACAGGTGTTAGATGACAAGTCATTAAGTCCTTGCAAATCAGGCCATCACTCCCAGGACGCCTGCCAGTTAAGTTTTAAGCAGAAGCACATACATGACTGTTCTGAGAAGCTGCTGCTAATGGTTGCTCTTGTGTGTACAGCTGTGAGCCACAGCCTATGGCCCCTCATGGCCCCTCACAGCTTGCTACCTGAAGGTGGAAGCAGAACATAACAGTTAGTTCAGTCTTTGCTAGTGTCTTCATTTTTTGTCACTGTCTAGGAGGGACAGCCATCCTTAAGTGAGATTCAAACAATTTAGAAAAGACGCAGGATGCATTCAGTATCATGCCATAGTGCTGCACGCCTGGGCATTATTAATTTTCTTAGAACCCATGGGATAGAGAGAAGTGTTGTGAGCCCGTTGCCCTATGATGTGGCACAGATGTTGCACATGTGAACTCCCAGAAGCTGTGCTTACTGTCCCCAAACCTGCACAAGATCAAGCCAGTTAAAGACACCAGCATGCATTGCAGCCAGCCCTGAGGAGACAGGATAAGCTGGGGTTGGATGGAAGGGAAGGAGGTCCTCCCCTGTTGGTGGACTTGGAGGGGGCGGGGAAGAGGGAGATGAGGGAGGGAGTGGGAGGGTAGGAGGGAATGGGGGAGGGGCTACGCAGCATGGAGGGGGAGGGGCTCATGGCATCCACCCCTAGTAGAGAGGCTGTTGGCAGTTAAAGGCTGCTGGACAGAGGAACAACCTGCAACGCTTTTCTTTGGCAGTGTGGACACTGGCAGGTTCCCCACAGCCCAGTGGATGACCCACAGCCATATGCACTAAGTGAACTCACTAATCTGTGACTCAGTAGAGCATCTGTAGAAACTCCACAGTATCTTCACCACCTTCTAAGCCTATTGTCCACGGTGATCACAATATAATCATCACTTTCTTCTTGTGTTCCTTTTGGAGAGTCCTCCCTTTCCACTTTCAAAACCTTCATTCGGCATTGTCAGTATTAAACTCAAAACTAAACAATTAGGGTCTTTCTGAACAAAACTACTTTACATGTTTTCAGTAATCCTTTCAGAATTCAGAAGCTGGACCTGGCCCTCTTCCCTAAGACAACCCCATGTGAGCTCTCAACAACACGAGCATGTACACCCCAGCTTTCTTGTCTTACATCACATGCAATTTAATCTTCTGCTCTGCTTTGCTCCCTACTAACCCCTTCAACTTAGATGGTCTTCCTTTTCCTTGTATCATGACCAAAGGCCACCTTCTCTATGTGACTTCACATCAGCTCATCTTCCTGGTGTCTGGCTCATGACCAGGCCTGGACTGCTAATTCTAGAGGAATGAAGATCAGAGGGCTCCTTGCTGTCTTCGATTCTGTACCAAAAGCTGAAGATCCTAAAAGTGAAGGTAAATCTCTGCATGTTCACCACTCATTAGTACCACTGAGCCTGATGTACACATGAGGGTCTCTCTGTAGATACATTCTTGATCAATGATCCAGGTAAGCAAAAACATCAATGGAAAAGTGAACCCAACACTTTGGGAAAGTTAAATAAATCTCATATAATCTATAATGACCTATTTTATGATAGAAAACAAATGGACGGTGTTGGCTAAGTTCCTACTTATAAACTAATGAACACCGACAACCAAATGCCTTCCTTATACCTCTCTAACTCAGTTTGTCCAAACTGATGTCACAGTGTGAGAAGATTCTATTCTCCCATCTGTACCCTCAGTCCCCCAGCTCCATCATACATTGTAAACTCATGGGACCCCCAAAGGAGTCTCCTGAAACAACTCCAGCCCATCCTGGTGTCATTGTTTCCGTGCTCACCTCCTGCTCTCTGTACTGCAACCACCACCTTCCATTGTAGACTTCCATCCTGCCTCATCTCGGTTCCCATGGAACTTTCTATACGTCTAGTCATTATGGAATTACCAAAAAGCTTTATAAACTATTTTCCTGACTAGAAATTATCACAGGCAACAACAAAAATGAATCATATAATGACTAATAGATATAACATATAAATGTCTAACAGATCAATATTGTAATTAGAATCTAATGTAATTTGAAGTCAGTTACTTCAAAGAGGAAGCCCAAGTTTGGCCATACAACTTTGTTCTACTAACCCAAAATCTTTTCTCTCAGCCCAACTCCACCTTTATAAGTACCTTGTCATATAATTTTGAAGTCTAATTTTATTAACGGTAACTTCTGACTTTAACATAACACAAACACTGTGTTTTCCATATGAGACCAATCTTTGATTTGTTTCTAGCTAAATCTATGCTATAGTCAATTCTTATAGAATTATTGGCAAATTATCCCAAATAGAATAGGGAAACATTGATGAAGTGATTCACTGACTTGAGGAAGATGGAGTTGATTAAGATGATAGAAAGTTAAAAGACACTAGTGAGCTTGGCACCCTGCAAAGTAAAGACTCTCTACCACAAAAGTAGTCATATTGATTGAGGACATAGTTATTTTCTTCATCCAGTGTAGAGGGAGAATGAGGAGAAAAATGAAGGAATTGCAGGGAGAGTTAGTTGTAAAAACTGTGCATTGATCATGGTTGAGAAGAGTTCAGCTGGATATTCAGGTATCATAACAGTTGTGATGGTTTGAAAAAGAATGGCCCCTATGGGCTCATATATTAATGCTTATCTATGAGGATTAGAAGGATTAGGGAGTGTGGTCTTGTTGGAGGAAGTGGCTCACTTGAGGTGGGCTTTGAAGTTTTAAAAGCCCATGCTAATCCCAGAGTCTCTGAGCTACTGCTCTAGCACAAGCCTCCATGGCACGTGCTCCCACTATGATGATAACGGACTAAACCTTTGAAACTAAGCAAGCACCCAATTAAATGCTTTCTAATAGTCTAGTCATGGTCTCTTCACAGCAAAAGAATAGGGACTGTGAAGTCACAGAACATAGTGACTGTAAAGACAATTCCAGATTTTCCAAATGAAAAGATTTTGTATGACTGTCTTGTGTTTCATCAGGATCACTGGGGAAATTGTGTCCTGCTCTCAACTAATTTTGGAAAGAGAACTTCACTAACTACTTACTGCTAATCTTAAAAAAAAAAGTCAATCTACTCAAGTGACTGAGGTTGGTGATATTGTTTTCTTTTTGTTGTTGTTGTTTTGTTTTCCTGTAATTTTAACATTTCCATATTCTTAAGAACAGAAAACACAAATCTAATATTTGGTTAACCAGAATATCTACATTTCTTCTACTGCTATCTTTGCTTATTTTATTTTTTCCTGAATTAAATAGGAACTTATCACGAAGCAAAACATTTCAGTTCAAGCTTACCTTTTTTAGTTTGTTTTTCTCCTTCAGGACTCACTATCTTGTTAGCATGTGTTTCCTTGACTGTCTATGGATTTCTTTCATGAAAGCCTCAAGGTAAATTGGTTTGTTTTACCTCCTGAGATGGTAATTTAGATAGACAAGGAGAATCAGACTCCTGAGCACTCTCATTGGCCTTTCATGTTCCAGTCCTCCCGTAAACAATCAGAAATGGGTAAATCTGATGGATTAACTCCTTGCTAGCAAAAAGAAATCTATCTTAGGTACAGGCACTGCCAAGCTCTCCTTGAGTTCCATCATTGTCTTCTGGAAGGCCTATTCACAAGACCACCTTTAGTGGAAGTTTTTGTTTCTTTAAAAATTAGTTATATTATGTTTTGTTTTAATGCCAAATGTGAGATTGGGGGCTGTTTTTAGTGTGTCCACAGCTGATAATTGCCTTATATGGGTATGGTCTTTGCCAGATGCAGATAGTTTCACTCTGAGGACTCTGAGAGGGTATAAATACCAGAGCAAAGAGAGATGAAGAAGGCTCTGAGAAATAGAATCTCTGAATAGAGGTGACTCCAAGAAAGAAGGCTGCTACCCCACCTGCTATAGCTGGTTCTTCCTTCTGCTGTGTTGGCGGTTGCTGGTTTGCTGGACTGCGGAATATCCTGATGACTGAGATTGGAGACGCCTCAAAGAACCAAATGACCCTAACCAGCTGCAACTAACCAAAGAGAACTCTGCCCCCTCTCACGTCTAGCCTTCTTTCTCTCCTACCTAGTGTTGGGGGGGGGGGTTGGAAGGCATTAAGGTGAATAAGGGTTAGAAGGGAAGTAGATGCTTCAGGTACCCCAATTAAATATAGTTTAAAACACACACACACAGCAACCACCCACCTTTGTTAGTACTGAGAACCATGATCCAATAAAGTTTCTGGTAGTTGTCCATTCTTCTCATATTTCCAGTCTTCAATAGGGAGAGTCATCTCAAATCTGTGAACCCTTCAGGCTCAAAGTCTTAGCCACAACTGAGGCCACTTCTAAACACACATCTCTCAGATCAGTGTCTGTGAGAGCCCAGAGGCTTTAGGAAGAAGTGTGTGCTGATCCTGGAAGATGCTGAGGATGCTAGAGGCCTCACAGAATATAAGTAGATAGAGGGTTAGCTCACAGGTACCAGCAACACGCAGAATATAAGTAGACAGAGGGTCAGCTAATCAGCAGCACAGTCTTTCTGGCCCTCAGGATCTTCTTCCATGGAAATCCCAGATCTGGAGGAAGACCACAGAGCCTAGGTGGCCAGTGAAATTTTTCTGCCAAGTGACATTTGTGTTCCTCATGTGTACCGTGTATAACAGATGTCCAGGTGCACCTCAGCTGTGGGGAAGGAGCTGACAGACTGTCCTTCCCAGATCTAGAGATGAGCATTGGAGAAAGAGGCTGCTGAAGAAGGTAGAAAAAAATAGTTTGTATCTATCTGTGATAATCTCCTTTGTTGACCATGGAATGTGTCTCGGGTTCTTTCAAACAACTGGCCTCCTCTGGATATATGCAAATGTATGGATCTCTAAGAATTCCATTGAAATAGAAACGACTAGGAACCCTGTCTTTTCTGTATTTTCAGGCTTTAAAAATATAACCTTTAAAGAAATGTCAAGGTGAATGTGAATAAACAAAAATTCTTGGGTCAGGTCAAGTTGCAAAATCTTCTCACTTAATCTGTAACAGATCTTCCCTCTTGCATGAGAGTTAAACCAGGCAGAAGAGTGGTGTATTAATCATCTCTGTCACAAAATACATGAAAAAAAAGCAACTTCAAGAAAGGGGATCAGAGCTTGCGCAGACATCGAGCCAGGGACGGTACGGCATCAAGAGCTTGAGATCAGTACTCGCATTGCATTTGTACTCAAGAACCAGAAAGAATAGAAAGCTGGAGCTTAGCCCTCTTTCTCCTTTGCACACAGTCCAGGGCTCGGGCCAAGGAACGGTGTCACCCACATTTAAGATGGGTCTTTTTTACCTCGATTAACCCTATAAACTCCCCACACCCATGTATTTCTCCCCAGGTGGTCACAGACCCTGACAAGTTGACAGGATTCATTAGACGTTGCAAGCAGGCAGTGTGATGAGCAGTGTGTGCAGTGATGGGGATCCCGCTGCACCTCCATCCTGGTGGTAAAGGGACGTAGCACATCACCTGCACAGTCATCTACCTCTCAGATGCATTGCGGTCTCAAAGAAGCTGGACATTTTTTGTCCCTTTTAATTTCACAACCAAGTCATAGCTCAACACAAGTCGTTAGCTGCTTTGAGGGATGTGGAAAATGTGCTGTTTGAATCCAGCAGCCTCTAGCCTGGTTTTGGTGTTATCTCTTCTACTACACAGAATATTTCCAACAAAGCCCACCTCAAATCTGCTAGGCAGCAAGTAGAGTAAGACTCCCCAGTAAATAGTTGAAGTTCATCTATATGGACTACATAAACTAGAAGGAAAAGTATAGCAATTATTTTTTTCTGCAAACATTATAGGAACATACATAGAAAATTATAAATATAAAGAAATACAAGAAAAAGTCAAGTAAGTCACCCCGGGACAACAACAGTACAAGAATGCAGCCATTGACACCTTTATTTGATGGTATTGTGTCAATACCAAATGATCCCTCTTCTCTTAGTGAAGGCTGTCTACCACCCTAAAGAAATTTAATTCTTTCTTCCCTTTTCGCAAATCAGCTCCCCTACTCACAAAAGTCTAACATTTCATGTCATAGTCTTGGAGATTTTTGTGTATCCTTGCTAGTGGCTTGCTTTACTGACTAGTTTTATGTCAGCTTGACACAAGATAGAATCATCAGAGAAGAAAGAGCATCAATTAAGAAAATGTCTCCGTAAGATCAGGCCGGAGGGAAGCATCATGCCATTTTCTTACTTGGTGATTGATGTGAGAGAGCCCCGCCCATTGTGGATAGTCCTGGGACTGGTGGTCTGGGTTCTATGAGAAAGCAGACTGAGCAAGCCATGCGGAGCCAGCTGGTAAGCAGCGCCCTCCATAGTCTCTGTGCCAGCTCCTGTCTCTTGGTTCCTGCCCCACTTGCGTTCCTGTGTGAGCTTCCTTCAGTTATGAACAGTGCTGTAAAAGTTAAGCCAAACAAACCCTTTCCTCCCCAAGTTGCTTTGGTCATGGTGTTTCATTATAGCAACAGTAACCATGAGAAAGACATTTACAATCTGTGGGAAAGGTACAAATGCAAAACAGAGCTCACACATATGTCTTCTTGCTAAGTGTTTAATTTTCTAGTATCTAACAATGTGCCATACCCAGTCAAGCTCCAACATGGCTTGTTACATAAATTTCCTGCAAAGCAGAACCCACTGCAGATCTCCCTCCTTTACCTCTGCTTCTAACAAAGGACAGCAATCCTTCCTGTGTGTCTATGATCACTTTTTAGGTTTAGATCTCTACCAGACACCAGCACCAAGTAATTGAAGCAAAGACCACCAGATTGATTTCAGGCCCTCATGATTCACTAATGTGTCAGCTCCTCTCTCCCTGGGAGTTAGAAGTTGTATTGTACTGCTTTATTGAACAATGAAATGTGGATTAAGTCAGTGCGCTACTTCTAGGCTGATACATCAGGAGCTGGAGAGATGGGACAGCACTTGGGAGAACTTGCTCTTGGAGAACCTGGATGGGGTTCCTGTACCCATACTGGGTGCCTCTCAGCTTCTGGGGTTTTCTTCTGACTCCATGGGTACCTACACTCATGGGAGTTATATAAATTTACTCAGGTGCACACATATGAGCACAATAAGATAAATAAATAAATCTTTTCAAAAAGAACAAGCACATCTTATCTTTCCTTAACCCCAGCAGCGAACTCTCCAGGTTTGGATGAAAACAGGGAAGTGAAGTAGTGAGGAGACCCTCAGCTGACATGTGGCAAATAGAAAACATGAAGCATCGCGCCTTTGGGAGTTGTTTAAACTCTCTGTGCCTTTGGGATGCTTGCTGGTTTGCCTGTGTTTTGTTTCTTAAGGCACTGAAATGTTTGTAACCTACCAGGCATGATGCAGAGCAGGACATTAGCAATCGCCGGGAGAAAGCGAAACGCATCATAGCTTTGTTTTATGTTCTAATTTCACTCCTGATGCTGTGGTAAAACACAGAAACAAAAAGACAATTTATGGAAGGAAATTCCAGGTCACGGTCTACCGCCAGCAGGCAGGGTTTGGCCACCCTGACAGTCAAGAGAGGACAAATGAGGACAGAGGCAGGATGCTGGCTTCCGTCTGACTTCCTCCCTCTCATACAGCTCAGGAGCCTCACGTAGAGAACGGTACCACCCACGGTGGATACAACTCTTTCTCTCTATTAAAAATCGAAACAATGTCTCACAGACATTGTTACAGCCAGAATGTTTTTCTTCAAACTTTCTTCCCAAGTGATTCTAGATTGCATCAAGTTGACAGTTAAAGTTGACCAGAAGACCCAAATTTTAATGTTGCCTATTTCTTTAAATGAGCCTTTAGGCAAAATATTCAAACTCTGGAGTCTCTGCTTGTGTCCATCCTGTTCCATGAAGCCACCAGAATTAACAAAAACATAAGGACAAGTACTACTGTGTCTAAAGGACAGATCTTAGCCACAGTGACCCTCCTTTACTGTGAGCAGTTGAGGAAAGATTAATACTCAGCTCAGATCTGGTAATGAAGGGCAACTGAGGCCATTGCTAGGAAGGCAATAAAAGACACAAATGAATGGTCCCTGTTCCCTAAGAGGCTGCCCTTAATATGTGTGTGTGTGTGTGTGTGTGTGTGTGTATAATACAGCATTTTTAATAAAGTCTAGAACTGGGGCAGACATTTTCACTGTGTCAGTGGATAGAGACAAAAGTGGACTACTGCCCACTAAGAGGACAGATTGGATAAGAGAGGAGAGCGTGAGAGCATCCATCAGGCCAGATATGTTGGGTCAGAAGGTAGTAAAACTGTATTTGTTTTAACAGTGTTAAAAAGATACTTCAAAGGCCCTCGATGAGGTCATTGACATCTTCCTATGTCTTCAGCAAGAAAACAAAGGCCCTGAAATGTCCAGTAACGTCACCTTCATAATCAGAATCCAAACAGGCCACATCCCTCTGCTGGCCGTCCTTCAGCCTCTTTGAAGACAGCTTTAAATGGCATTTCCCTTCAAGTATGAACCTGGAAGTGCCAGTGGCATATTCCATTAAAGACCATGCCCTTTCTGCTTCCCTCCCAAATTAGGTGGTTAAATTTTCTCTTCACCCAGGCCTTTGGCAGTCCCATTGCCTGTGGGGCCTAATTGAGCTGGAGTCTCCTAGGGCTCCGCTCTGCCGTTTCCTGATGAGTAGGGGGAAGGGAGCAGAGAAGGCCACTGTTCTCATTAGCAAGGGCCCCCACTTGTCATCGCTCTTATAAGCATCATCACTATTTTAATTAACCATCTTTGCCATTGGGCCTGCAAATAATTGTCTCAGCACTCTTCAGAACACAACTCTGTCTACTGTTAAAGGCACATGCTTCCCTACCCCCCCGCCCTTGCTAATTACGGCCGGAGTTGTTTAAACTCTCTGTGCACAGGCCTGAGAGTCAGGTAGGATGTGACCCTCATTAACACAGGAGAAGATTACAGGCCCTGCTGCTATCACCTTGCCCCCGGACCCTTCTGAAAGCCACTCTTTACTGAGAGGGACTATCGGGCCAATGTAGACTTTTACCCTGTAGAGAAAAGTTAAAACACATTTTTTTTCTACCTTTCTGTTTGGAGGGCAATTTTTTATTTAAACAGCAGGGAAAAAGCAAAGGAAGAAAAGCCTCTCAATGTCTGACTGTGAAAAATTATTTATATGAAAAGGCTCTACTCTACTCATACAGACTGTAAGGTACAGGCTCTCCTGAGACTGATTCGAGAATAAAATCATCTCAGTGGTCTGAGTTCACAGATGAGATGAACGTGACAGAGAGCCAAGCAAAACACATAGAAATCCATAGAGGGCATCTTAGAGAAAGCGCTTCACAAAACTGCTTCGGGGCTCAGGTAGCAGGTATAAGAACACAGAGCTACAGTGCGACCACAAGCAGTTACAAGTACGAAGATGGTCAGTCTTGGGTCGCCATGGTAATGAGGTACAAGAACACAGAGCTACAGTGGGACCACAAACAGTTGGGAGTCCAATGACGGTCAGTCATGGGTTGCCATTTCTGAGACACAGTGTGACCTTGCCACTTCCCACCTTGTTTCCAAAGGGCTTGAGAAAAACACAGCCTCCTCCCATTCTTCCCCTTAATCAATCAGAGTAGCCCTGCTTCTAGGTACCTGGAACAGCTTCCCTAGACTGATGGCGACAACCTTGGAGTCAGGGTACGCCCGTTCCCCACTTTAGCATTCCCCTCCTTCTTCTCCTCTTCTACTGTGTCTGGGTCCCCGTTGGATGCTGGTAAAGGTGGCTGATACCTTGCACACAGTAGTGAGTTCTGAATCCGTAGCCATTATGTCACCCATGGGAGAACATCCCCGTGTTTAATAACTTCCTAGCTCATTACGGGAGACCTCTTGTTTCATGTCCTCCAACGCCATCCTAGGTTAATCGGTGCATTAGTGATGTCTGCGATGAAAATCATTCCACATTACCAAAGCTTTGCCTTAGCTCGTGTATGTTAGTGGACGTGTTGTTGAGCAGGGAGCTAGGGCTCTCACCCTGCAACGCTGCAAGCAAGGCTGCTCCAGTGACTAGTGTCATCCGCAGACTTAGAAAGTCAAGATCTGCTTCCAAATCAGCATCCGTCAGTGGATGTCAGCGTGTTGCAGATCCAACACCGCCCACTAGACCCGAGGACTCAGTTCCTCCTCCCGGTTTGTGGTTCCTTACTGCATATCTCTCTCTCTCCCTCTCCCCTAGGGGGTAGCTCACAGCCTCACTCACAGCTGTTTGTACCAAAGCAAGCATCACAGTGAGAAAGTGTCAGGCAGATGGAAGGCGCAGTCTTACAGTTCAAGCTCAGAAGCAGCACCCATCAAGCATGCCTGTGCCTGCTCCACAGAAGCAGCTAGTCAGATCAGCTAACCAAGCAAGGGCAGGCTTGCTGGGGCCCACAGTCCAAGAGAGGGGATCACTGCCTGGCACTTAGAAGACTGTCTGCTCTGACAGGAAGAGAGTATCCAGACTGCTCTCTCCACTGTTTCTGTGCCTCCCTCCACACAGACTCCCCTAATCTTGAGCTGATTCCTCCCTCTCTTCTCAAAAGTATGAGCAAAATCTTTCTCTTCCCCCTTTTCAGTAAATAGAAGGCCCTTCTTCAAATTATTTCAGGCCATTTTGCTTTCCCTTTACCAAATCCCATAAGAGAGACAGAGTGGATAGTACATTTTTTATGGGCTGGAGGAAGATGACTTTTGCCCGAGGCCAATAATGACACTGCCAAGGCTGAAGCGTGGGTCCCCATCTGCCCTGTGTCTTCAGATCACAGACACATTTCAGCGCATCCTGGATTCCTGCCTCAGGCCATGGGTAGATCATCTGGGTCAATGGATAGGAAATCTCCCTGCAAAGGCTGGGAGTGATTGATTCGTGACTTCCCAAATTAAGGATGCCTCACCTTCCCTGCTGGGTGGCTTTGATGTTTTTAATTGCACTGAGATGGAAATTACAGTACAGGACATACAGCATTCAGCTCTTGAACATAGGTGCTGTTGGCAGGTGTTCTGAACTGTCCCTGCTGAATGACAAGGGTACATACAAAGAGATTTTTATCTCCAGCACCAAGCAAGCTACTCTGAATGATAACAGGAAATTCCTTCTTCAGGCTGGAGGGAAGTCCTGGTCCTTTTTAATAACCTTTCCTGGGGCAAAGATTGATGCCCATGGTGAAATCTATGAATAACCTCCCCAGGCTTAAGCTTACAAAGCTTAAGTCAAATTTCCATTAGGCGTTTCTTCTAATTTATTTGGGAAACAAGGGATGAGACTCTGAATGCAAATTTAGGTGACAATCTTCCTAAACTAAGGAACTTCAAAGAAGGAATTTGTATATATTATTCATCTGTCTCCATCGTAAACCCAGGGACATAGAAAAAAAAAAAAGAGCATTGACTTTAATGTACATCAATCAAGAAAACATTTATAATACCAATAATCCCTAATCCTCTAAGCAAGGCTGGAGGGGGAAACATTCTATGTCTCTTAAAAGGAGTTAGAGGCATTTGTAGGATTTTCCTGAGGATCCTCATGCTCTGCATTAAATACAAAGGCAATTTGTATTCATCACACTTAATGAGGGAAAGACAAAACACCTAGGTAATACTTCCAGGGTGTGGCCATTGCAAGGAGGGTCGTGAGTACCTCACATCCCAAACAACCTTCACGACAAATCTTCCATGTTTATCCTCAATTCTTCCGGTCTGCTTTATCACCAGTTCCCTTACTCCCTTCCTGTTTAGATTGGGAGATCCCAGGACAGTGTAATGCAGAGATGACACTCCCTTTGTAAGATCTAGAAATCTCACTATAAAAGCATGATCGTAGTAGCTCGGCTCACACTTGGAATCCCAACACTGTGGAGGTAAAGACTGTAGGTCAGAAAGTCAAGGTCATCTCAACTACATAGGAAGTTTGAAGCAAATATGAAGACCCTGCCTCATAAAAAAAAAAACAATAAAACACAACATTTAGACCGGGTATGGACCTTGCCCAAACCGCCTATCCAAAACATTTATGAAACACCGAGCAAAGGCCCAATGTAAACATATTTTGGTTAGGATAATGATACTGTGATCATATCTCAAAACTGTCATGTGTATACACACACACACGTAACACAAATCAAAGTATTTACAGATGTAAAGGAAGTACACAGTAACTGAAAATCCCGTTACTAAAAATCTCTACATCAACTCCCCAAGCAACAGACTGAAACTGTGTGGTTTTCAATTACTGCTATCCGGAGCTATCTCAAGACAGAGAAGCCAAAAACAAACTCCCCTTCTCCCCTTCCATGAGTCTGCCTCTTCCTATCATGTTGTGATCACACCAAATGCATTTCACTAGTCACCATCCATAGCTTATTCTTTCTCTTTCCTGACTTGTTATAAGAACCTTCTATTTTCTCTCATGTGCTCTGAAATCCCAGGATTTCGCAGCACTATAGAGCAGGTAATACTATTGTAATAGCTTCTGGAATGAGACATAAGGTCCTTGATTTGTCTTTCTCTTGCATCCATACAGAACTCACTTGGCAAGTCCCAAAATACACTAAGACTGCCATCTTATACCACATCATCTTGCCTGCCTGGCTTCGCTTGTCACAGACCATGCCTGAATCCTTGCTGTGTCCTCTCTCTGATTCCCAGTCATTTACATCAGGCTGTCCTCTGTCCTCATCAAAACAGACAGAGTGAAAGGTTTATTTTGTTTTTTGTTTTAAACACAAGTCAGATCATATTACTCATTAATTAAAACTCTTCAAAAGTTTGCCCTCCTCAAAAAAACCAAAACAAAACAACAACAACAAAACAACTATAAAGTGGTTCAAGAAATGCATGTCGTCTTGTTGGCCTCATTTGCAACCACATCCCTGCCATCTACACTCTACACCCAGTTCCTGTCTATTCCCAGATACTCACATTCACTCTGACACCCAGACCTTCATGTGTGTTTTTCCTTCTGTCTGGAAGATCCTCCCTTCTTTAGTCCTGTCATGATCATGACCAATACAACCTTAATGAGCATGTACCCAGCCCAACCCTGCCACCCCTTCGCTCTGCTCCCTCTGATCTCCTTTTGGCATGTTCTAGCCCCTGACAGTGAAAGGATCAGACTAACATTGTAACCTATATGTCTTCTAAAACCTATATTTTTGAGTTTTAGGCCCAGGTTAAGCTAAAGCCTCTTAGTACTTTCCTGAGAATGGAAAAATGTGACCCTGTCTGTGAGGACAGAGATAAAAAAAGCAAGCAAGCAACGACCTTTGCCCAACAAAAAGAATGACCAGACTATTGTCTGTGAAATAGCATTTCTTAACAACCAACACAGATGGCCTCAGTTCTTCCTCTGAGTAGCCCCTGACCTCTGGCCAAAAGCCTGCAGCCCCAATCTTCAAGGATGAGCTAATCACCCCCCACCTTCACCTTTAATTGCAGCTGAATCCACACTTGGCAGGACTGGCCAAGCTTGAGCACCTAAGACTAACCAATTATTTTAAAAGTTAAATACCTCACCCAATCCTGAGTTGCCAAGACTGCAACCCCTGAAAATTCCCGTGCCCCATCCTTTAAAAACCCAAGGCCTTTGTCTCCCAGAGCCACTCTCTGCTGACCAGCAGGGGTGACCCCATTGCATGATGGTTAAAATAAACCTCTTTCAACATTGCATCAATAAACCCAGTCTCCTGAGTTCTTGTCATCCCTTCAGGAAGTTAGGCTCGTACTGGGCTTACCACCAGAATATGTATTCTTTTGCATTACTGATTTTCTTTCCCCTTCATGTTTTAAATTTTAAAATGTTTAAATTTAATTACATCATTTTTCCTTGCTTTTCTTCCCTCAATCTTCCCCACACACTTTCTTTCAAATTCATGATTTTTATTTGTCAATTGTTTTACATACACACACACACACACACACATTCCTAGATCTATAAACAGAAATTGCTGCATCTGTGTAATGTTACTTGTATGTATATGGTTTCAGGGCTGACCACTTGGTCTTGGAAAACAATTGTGGGGTTCTTCCCAACAGAGGACAATTTCTCCCACTGTCAGCGTTTCTTTGTTGACTAGACTTCTTTGTCTAGGGTTGAGGCCCCACGAAACTTCCCCCTTTCATTTTAGCTTGTCTATTGATACAATCCTTGTTCATATCTTGTTTAGGCAGCCATGTTGATGATAATTCATAGGTGTAGTTTCTCTAACATATCTAGGAGGCAAAAATCTCAAAACAAACTTCCTGGGCCTCTGGTTTTCACAATCTTTCTGCTCATGTTTCTGCTATGATTCCTGAGGCTGTGAGAGTTGTACTGTAGATATACCAGTTGGGGCTGGGCACCACATGGCCATGTATTCTGTTCATTTTGATTGGTTGTGCTTTTCTGTAATGGTCTCCATCATTTTAAGGAAATGTTGGCATGATGGGAGTTGAGACCTCTAATTATCTTTAGGTATAAGTACAAACGTTTAGTGTGTAGTTAGGAATTATACTGTTTCTGTAAAGTGGTGGCTGTAGGTTCTCCTCCAAGATCCATGACTTCACTAGCCTTGGGTAGTTGCCTGGCTTTCCAGTACCAGGCCTGAGTTCCTTCCTGTTAAGCAGACCTTAAGTTCAATTATGAAGCTGTTGTTACCAACAATGAGGGGTGTGTGTGTGTGTGTGTCACTATTGTACTCTTAGGTATCTCATGCTATGTTGGTAGTTGTGGTTCACAGGCATTATAGCTAAACTATTGGTTACTTCCCTCCCTTGGAAGTTTGTATTATGTGGAAAGGCACCTTTAGAATTTATTGTGTAAAGGGCAGAAGAGAACCCTCAATGGTTAGGAGCACTTACTGTGTTTGCAGAGGGTCTGGGTTCAAATCCCAGCAACCACACAGAAGCTAACAAGCAGCTGTAGCTCTCGTTCTAGGCCGTCCAACATCTTTTTCAGTCCTCCTTGGACAAGAGTCTCACCTACATGCAAGTGAAACACTCACACAGTGTCTTTCAGAGTGTGGATTATTTTCTAACTGATGGATATCAGAAACTAACATGTCATCTGTTTCCCAATGAATTTAACACCCTGAATAAATGTGTGGATTGTAAATGGACATGCACTCCCCCTCAGCAGATGAGGTTTGCTCATCCTTGCCCCAGGCATGCAGTCATGCTGTTTTGCTGCCTTTTTTCCAAAGCAGAATAATCGAAGCACATATGTACATATAGCATTACACATAAACTCTCTTGCTTGTGATATTTCGCTGTGTTGTATGCCCCCATGTAGAAAGCCCCACCGATCTCCTTTCTGTACACCGGGAATGTAGGGGCTACATTTCTTTTGGCTGGATTTATTTCCTACCTCCCCACAGTGCTTTCTGCAGACCTTTGTTATCAGGTTTTCTGAGGTTATTCTGTTCACCACTCAACTGTCCACCCACTAACTTCTTAGTCCTTGTGACTTGCTGTGCTATCCTGGGTGAAATAGATGTGCAATTTAAGAAATGCTGCATTTTCCATTCTGCAGAGTATGGGGAAGGAGTGGACTTCGAAGGTTGTTCTGTACATTCTGAATGTATCTGAGAAGCAAGCATGGATCCAGGCAAACCTAGAACAAATTCCAGAAGGAATTCGTGATGGTTAATGTAGAATTTCCCAAAATTACCTACTTCCAAAATGTTTCCTGAGAATGCATTTTTTAAATGTCTTTTTTTACAGGATGCATTCCCAGTTTACCAGATCAAAATTCTGCTAAGAAAGTATCCAGTAAACTTGGTTGATTACTAACGAATATCACAGGGAATGTTATGACTTTGAACATTTAAGGAAACTGTGAGTTAGCCCACTACAAACCATACTGGAAGCTGAGCCTTCAAACTCACTTTTATTCCTTTTCCTAACTTACTTTTTATATTTTAATGGCTACAAGTGGGTGTAAATTTTCAGCCCCAATTTCTTCTTTCAAAATTCTAGACCAGATTTCTGAGCTGGTGGTTGATCTGGCCCCATAGAGAAAATACCATGGGGTTTCCTTCATGTTTTCTCATAGACTTACCAGTTCACTTCCAGAGTTGTGAATTCTGTTGGCCTCATTTCGCCCATCTGTAAAATAAGTAAGATGCCACCTCCTCACAGGGGACTGGAAGGTTTAATTATACTTTGAAATTCTCTGCATCTGTCAAGGAGTGAAGACACGCATGATCTAATTAGGAGTGAGCTATGAGTTAGCATTTCTGGGTTATCCAACCCTTAGTGTCACATCTGCATTTAAATTCACAGGTTGAAGAGCCCCTCAGTTTTCGTAGTAAGTTGCTCCCACTCTCGATGGTGCTCTGGGCCCGAGTCTACAGACAAGCTAAGCATGTTGTGAACGGTAGGACAGGAGAGGGGGAACTGGGATTCACATGAGTGAATCCCAGTGTCTGACCCTGGGCCTCCAACTGTGGGATTTTGGTTTTGCTTTTATTTGGTTGTTTCTGTGCCCTGGTTCTTCTCTTTTGGAATAAAAAAAATATCATTTGGTTTTATTTTACAGGAATCCATGATTGAAAGACTTTGGCTAGTTTAGCAAGGCTTTAAATTTTGAAAGAAATTGAACATCTTTTATTATTAATTTATTCATGTTACATCTCAACCATAGTCCCCTCCCTTGTCTCCTTTAAAGTGTTAAAATTTTAAAGATTGCGGAACTTTTGAAGTTATATTTATATCGTGATATTAATAGGAGCTCTCGGCAATGAACAAGAAAATTTATTGTCTGATAGCATTATATAGGTGTGTTGAGTCCACAAGGGGACAATTGTCCTAGTTTGTATTTTTGCCAACTTGACACAAGTCAGTGTTACCTGTGAGGTGGAAATCACAGTTGAGAAAATGCCTCCAGAAGACTGGCCTGTAGGAAGGCCAGTGGGCGTTTTCTGGTAAAACCATTGCTGTGGGAGTGCTCAGCCCACTGCTGGGCTGGTGGGCCTGAGTTGTGTACTGGAGCAGGCTGAGGAAGTCATGGAGAGAAAGCCAGTAAGCATCACCCCTCCATGGCTTCTGCTCTGCCTTCCTCCAGACTCCTGTCTTGAGTTTCCACCCTGACCTTCCTCAGTGATGGAGGGAGAATTGGAAGGCGAAAAAAACCTTTCCTCCCGTGTTGTCTGAGGTAATGATGTTTTCCACAGCAAGAGAACCCCAGCTGTGGCGCTTGCCTTCTAGGCTACTCCACTCACCACACCTTAAGAGTGCCTGAACAAACCTCCATTTTCAGGGTCATGTCTGTTCTTCAAAGGTCCAGAGCTCAGATAAGCTATCCAAGAAATTTGCCCAGGTGATGAAAAAACGTGCCTCATGAGTAAGAAATGCTCCCTGGTCTCAATAACAAAGGACTAATGTCTCTTTCAGTGATTCTGAAAATGAATCTGCAGGGAGACTGCTGCACGCCACAGGAGAAGGCATCTTTGGGACATCACTGCAAACACTCCTCCTAGGAAGGGGGAGACTGTAGGCAGAGGTGCCTCTGCCCAAAGAGGAGAGATGAGCTCATCTAGATGACGAGGGGGAAGGCAGAGAGAACACCAACTCACATCCAAGCTGATTTCACTGTCTTGAGTCTGAAATCTGAAGAAAAGAAAGAGAGAGAGAGAAAGGAAGGAAGGAAGGAAGGAAGAAGGAAGAAGGAAGGAAAGAAAGAGAGAGCAAGGAAGGAAGAGAGAGAGGAAGGAAGAAGAGAGGAAGAAAGAAAGAGAGGAAGGAAAGAAGGAAGGAAGTAAGAGTTTTAGGTTCAGTGTTGTAGAAAATGGAAACTTTATTCTTTCCTTCTAAGACTTCCAGCTGACTGGACGGATGAGACCTATTTACACAGGAGGGTGCCCTGCTTTACTCAAAAGCAACTGATTTAATTACTCATCAAAATATTTTTAAAATCATCTCAAAATATGTAGTGCTATAGGATTAAAAATGCAAACCATATATGATCTTGACCCAGAAGGTTTCCCGTTTCAATGTTCAATTCCATATGAAGATGCTGCCCTTTAGCAGAAGACCAGTTGCTTTCAGCTGCTCTGACATCATATTCCTGTGTTCCAGCACTTTTAGGGTAGAAAGAGGAGGATCAAGAGCCAAGGACTCTCCTTCGATACAGTGAGTTTAAGCTCAAGGTAAGCTTGAGGCCAACCAGAACTACAGAAAACTCTGCCTAAATAAACAGTAAGATGGGAAAGTAAGTGTGCAAACACATGCACAGACACAAAAGGCAGAGACGTGGCACAATAACACAATCTATATGCAAAACTACTGCTGTTTTCAAAGAAAGTCTAAATAGCTTTTCAAAACATAAGCACCTCTACAAAGCCTCAAATGTGGTTAAGTCTATGTCTGTTTCTATCCCTATGTTTAATACTTTGCATTTAGAACGAGTTATTTGAAAGTAGAGAAAATGTGACTGCCTCCCCCAGGGAAGAAATACAATAATTTCTAAAGAAATCCAGAGGAAATGTGCAGACTCTGGTGCCCAGTGAAAATGCTGCCTGCAAAGCTTCTCGCCTGCTCCTGTCAAGCAGGGCACCTCCTAGCCTGGAGAAGAACAATCCTCTTATCTTCTTGAGTCAGCTGGAGCATGGAGTTCTCGAGGCAGAACATCTTCCATCTCTCAGGTTCTAACCAGCAACCCAGGGACCTCCACACCTCCTGCTGCCCACGTGTGCTTGCTTCCCACAGCCAGATCCCAAGACAGCAGCTAAGGAAAGCATGGCCTGTGTCAGGGCACCATGGTGTTTGGCTCCATTTTGCAGATGGAGATATGAAGTGTTGCGTCAGAGTAGCTTTTCAGAAACAGAGTCAGAGATAGCAGTCAGCATAGCCGTTTCCACAGCTGATGAGTGCATGGGGTCATGGGGCAAAACTAGCTCAGTTAGGGCGGTGAGAAAGACATGGCCCTCTGCTCCAACAGTAGTAACTGCTGGTTCTTGAGAGTTGGCGAATGTGGCTTTCTAGAAGATCATGATGGTGGTCATGATTATGATGACAGGCCACTTACTGGCCTTTTATTCTGTGTTGCTCCAAACATTAACTCAGGTCTCACAAGCTAAGGATTTTAATACCGGCTTTGCAAAAGAGGAAATTGAGACATACAATCACACGCTAAAGCAGAGTAACAGAGCATGGGGTCAGAATCTAGTCTGGTGTAACTGACCCTGTCCCTTAAGATCTTAACATCAAAATACAGCAATCCATTACCAACCCTGATCTAATCACATTTGAATCTGTGATGTTCCCATATTATGAACATTTATCTGTTAGAAAAAATTAAGATTAATTTAATTTTGCATCTCCAGATTAAACATTTGTTTAATCAAATCACAGAATTCAAGCATGAAGAAATATTTATCATTTGTGTGTGTATGTATGTATACATGTTTGAGGATTTGGGAACATGCATGACATGGCACATGTGTATAGGACAAAAGACAAACCTGGATGTTGGTGTTTGCCTTCCACATTGTTTCAGACAAGACTTTTTGCTACTGTTGATTTGTCGGGCAAGCTGGCCTGTGGACATCTGGGGACTATCCTGTCACTGCTCATCCTGCAGAGCTGTATTGTACATATGAGCTGCCGTGTCTGGCTCCATGTGGTTCCTGTACATCTGAGCTCAGGTGTGTACGTCTTTACAGCAGGTGTTCTACCCTGAAGCCATCTGCCCAGCCCAGTTAGAAGGATTTTTAATGAAGACTTTGACATGTTACTATACTGTGACTTCCTTATAGACAGATCATGTTTAGCTCAAGAAGAGGGACTCTGTTCTTGATGGAAGTAGATGAAGTTAGGTTTGCACATGTGTGCAAATAATAAATAAGGTTGAATTTTTAATGTTCAGGAAGTTCACTCTGGCTATTCAGGATTGAGAGACATGCATGTAGGAGGTCAAGAAACTCGCCATTATGTTCTGTTTTGAAACTCTTCCCTCTATTATTTCTTATTAATATTTTTCACTCACTGTAAGCTTTCCCCTATAAGAAACCCCATCAACTTCTCTGAAGAGGTCCGGTAGGAAAATAGATTTCTTGTTTTCCAAAGAAATTGCCTGAGAACTGTGTTTCCGAATGCGAGCATCCTGTTAAGTGCTGGCTTGGTGGGCCCAGAAATTAATTTCCTTTGCGTCTCATGGCCTCACATGCCAGCTCCCACTGTGGCATGCTGCTCATATATCACTCTCTCCAATTACAAACCCTGCTTGAGAAGAACCGGCTGGAGGACACATAGAAGTAGATCAATCATAATATCCACACCCCCTGGGAAGAAGCCCATTTCATTTTCCTGTCCCTCCAGTACCGTATTAAATTAACTTTTCTTTAATTTATCAAATGCAAGCCATTTATTCATGCATGCATCTAGTAAACATTTATTGAGCACCTACTATATATCAGCCACTGTTGAGGTGTCCAGATAGAGGTGAGTGACAGTTCAAAGGGCAAGTAACACTCACTTCCTCTGAGTGGCAACAGGTGAGCCATGGCCACACTCAGAGAGCACAAATGAGAAAGCTGTGACCCATGCTAACACTTAAAGGGTTAAGTTGTTCTATGATGCTTTCTTAGTATCTTCATTAGCCTTAGTGACTAATTATTTTATCATTACTGAAGCAGAATGCTTAGAATTCTCAATAAAAGAAGAGGAAGAAGAGAAAGAGGAGAAAGAAGAAAATGGCGTTATGGGGCAAGCGAGGTAAGTCGGTGGTTAAGAGCACTGGCTGCTCTTACAGAGGACGTGGGTTTGGTTTCCAGAACCCATATGACAGCTCACAACCTTCAGTAATTCCAGTTCCAGGGATCCAGGGTCCTCTCCTGACTTCCACAGGCCCCAGGCAGGTAACAGTGACAGGCTGTCATTCAGACCAAATAAAAAAATAAATAAATAAAATAAAACAAAACAAAATAGGCATTGCATTATCTGTCGATAAAACTGTTGCCTGCCGTAAAACTTCTCTTTGTCCGCTCAGGTAGCTAAACTTTTTGCCACATATTATCATCATACAAAGTTCTGTAAAGGTCTGAAGTGTTTCTTTTTCAACAGTGTGTGCGAGAGAGTATGTGTGTATGTATATATGACTGAGTGTGTATATGAGTGATTTTTCTACAGTTATGCATGAGCCCAGTTTATTCAGTTTTGTTACTACAGAGTGTTTCATTAAAGAATGATGTCATCACAATGTATTCCTCGATTCTCTGTTGGAACTGTGGTTGTTTGAAATACAGTTTGTAGCTGTTAATAACAATGCTAATATGGATATTCTTTTAAAGATGTTTTTATCTATGTGAGCATGTGTGTGTGTGTGTGCGTGTGTGAGACTGTGTATATATGTAGGAGCCTTCACAGCGGGCAAGAAAAGACATTGGTTCAGGTTCACCTGAAGCTGGAGCCATGGGTGGTTTGTGAGCTGTATGACCTAGCTTCTGGAAACCAAATTTTGGTCATTTAGAAGAATAGCAAGTTCTCCAACAGCTGAGCCAATCTCTCCAGGCCCCGTGTGGACATTCCCACACAGACATTTTGGAGCCCATGACTTTTGAAATAAGCATCTTGAAATGAAACCGTAGGTGCGTAGGCTCAAGTTTCATCACAGATGTTCTCTTTGATGGTTGTTCCTCCACGCCCTCACTGGTACTTGCTATTCTGTAACTTTTCATATTTAGTCACCACTGTATTTTGGTTGGGCAAATGGGCCTTTGATGTTTCTTGGGTCACTACTGATGCTGAGGGCTCTTTAGACTGAGCATTTGGTTATTAACCGGACTAATGCATCTCTTCAAATCTTATGTCCAGTCTTGTGTAGTCTCACATTTTCACATTGGATTGTAGTAATTGTTTTCAGGGTGTGAACGGGAATCTGGTATTACAAGTAAGTAATTGTGGTATTACAAGTAAGTTTCCCTTCCTGTTAGCTTACTTTTCCCTCCTTTATATGTTGGAAACTTCTTAGTTTTCAGAGCCCAGCTTTTTGGTGTTTCCTATGACCAGCTCTTTGGAGAACCCCCTTTTGTGGTTTGTGGTTTTACCATAATCACACAGACATTTTTGTTTCATTTTCCTCTGTAAGATTTATTATATAAACTTTAGAATTCACAATTATAATTTAACTGGAATTAATTTTTATGTTAACATTATTTATGGCTGAAAATTCATCCTTTATATTGATATTTTAGAGAGATGACTTTTGACAGCAATTAAGTCAATAAATAGAACACATGGCTAAACCATTATTAATATTTAATAATAATATAGGCAACATTTCAATTTCAATCTTAATGTAAATGCTACCTTGAATATCTTTAATATGCAATTGATTTTATGTGTGTCACTTATTTGCTCCCATCTGAAGTTGGAGAGATGGAGGCTCAGAGGCAGCAGTTTCTACCTCCAGATGGTGGGAAAGCCAACATCAGACCATGTATTCCAGTTACAGAATGGCCTCTCCCAGCCACAAGCCCATGCTGCCTCTCAATAAATCTCCTACAGTGCACCTTTGCTTATGCAGGCCAGTTATGAAATCTGTATTTGGACAGCCTGCTTACACAGGGCAGATTTCATGACTTAGAAGCTTGGGTTTGGGGGCACAGCTAAGGGATATAAGCTGTTTTTCTTCCCACTCTCTTGTGTTCCCCCATTTGAGTACCTCTGCCTACATTTTAGAAGCAGGACTTCTCTGGGAGCAATTTTTCCTTAATTTCCAAGACTGTGCCATTATGGAATCTCTCAGCACACTGGGCATGCTAAAAATGAACCAGTGAGGTCTGCTTTTCCAAGACTGTGCCATTATGGAATCTCCCGGCACGCTGGGCTAAAAATGAACCAGTGAGGTCTGCTTCCATTGTGCTCCTCTCCCTTGGCAGCTGCTATGATTTTCCTGAGACTCCAAGAACAGCCTCCTTTCTAGATTCCGAGAGTCTGTGGCTCGAAGCCAGCCCTTTAAAATCAATTTTGCTTGCCCTTGACTCTAGTGGTTGGATTTCTATTTCTTATTCTTTTATTTGAATCCTGGATTCTATCCAAAAATGGAGCACAAAAGGAGCCCAGACTTTTGAACACCGATATCACCAGCAGAATAAGAGCTTAGACCATTGTTCTGACCAGAACCTGCACAAGCCATGTCCCAAGTCTGCAGTGGCTGCTGGCCTGGGTATGGCACCTGCTACCTACTTCAGCTGCAATACATAGAGTCTCCACCAATTAACAAAGAGAAGTGCCCTAGAATGTGATTGGGGCTTTTGGAAAAAAGTTCATCATGTATGAAATCAAAAGGCATGGGGGTTAGAGGGTCGCAACCAATGTTCCTTCTCAAGCAGTTAAGTTAGGTTTGGCGCGTGACCCTGTGATCCTGTGACGAGCAGCTCCGATGAGACTCCAATCCAGCAGCCCAAGTGACTAAGTGGTTTATAAATAGAACTTCAGATACAGAAAACAAAAGTACAAAGCAGAAGTCATGACTGAATGAGCTCAGCTTAAGGAATTTGAGATGGTGTTGGGGGACTGCAGCAGCCTGGCCACCTGGAGAGACCAAGGTGGGACTAGCTTTGAAGTACAGACCTCAGAATGTATTTGTGCCATTTGAAGGTCTCTGTGCTAACTGCTGGAGGATAGAAGATACAATAAAAAGCTAAAAAAAAAAAAAAAACCAAAAAAACAAAATAGCCAGTATCCCACGGGAACAAGCAAAACCCAGAGGGAGCTCCCCACAAGGAGATCATACCGAAAAGAAGAGAATTGTTTGTGGGTCAAAGGCTTGAAAGCCTTCCAGAGGTGTGTCTCTTCTGTGTCTCCTGAGGTCCACCCTCCGTAAAACCCTCTGGGGTAAAAACCATTTGCAGACATCATGAACTCGGTCAGACTTATCATTGGCATGACCTTGAGAAGTCCTGACCTTCTCAAGTTCTCTGACCTCAGCATCCCAAAGGCAAGGGCGTGTCTGCAAACACAATCTATTCTAGTCAAGACTCAGATTTTTGTTTTGTGAGTAGAGGAATTATGAAAAAAAAATTAGAAAAGATGCTGCTAAATTACATCTCACTTCTCCTTTGACCCAAGTATTCTGTTTCTGTATTTAATAATAGTTCATAATGAGCATTATGAAAATGTGCCAAGTCCGCTTACACACCCAAGGGAGTGACTCACCAACAGGGGTGAGGGGTGGGGTGGGAAATGACCCATCCGTCCCAGGGAGGGATGCTTGAGCACTGACACAGTTTAAAGCTATCATTATGTGGAGACACTGTGGCTTAATGTTGGTTCCAATACCGCTTCCAACTGCGTAGACCATGCAACCAGTCACCGGGAACTCATCTCACCATGCAAATGACTGATTCTAGCTTCTCATAACTTTTTTTGCAACATCACACTCTGTTAATATTTATTCCATAACAGCTTTCCTGAAAACAATCAACTAAGTGAGATAAAGAAGCAGCTTTATAGCCAGGCACAGTGGTACACACCTGTAATCCCAGCACTCTGGGAGGCAGAGGCAGCCAGAGCTCTGTGAGTTCGAGAACAGCCTGGTCAACAAAGTGAGTCCAGGAGAGCCAAGGCTACACAGAGAAACCCTGTCTTGAAAAACAAAACAAAACAAAAAAGAAAAAGAAGTTGTAAATGAAGTAAATGGCTTCTTGTATTTAGGACAGGTTAGGCCCAACACAATGAAATCAATTGTAGTGTGTGTGTGTGTGTGTGTATCCCAGCTGTAGCCCCCTCTTCCTCTTGCACTTTATAGTAGTTTACAAAACTCCTTCGACAAATAAACTTAAAGAATTGGACTTCTGGATTGAGACGGGAAATCACTGATTGCCTTTCATTTCCCTCCGTACTCCCATTTCGCTGTTTCCTCTCTCAGAGCGATGCTGCTTTCAGGGCCTCAGCCGGCCTCCTTGAATTGAGAGTCAGAGGCGCTACCAAGGGTCAAGTCGCCTCCTCAGTCCTCCTACCACCAGCAACTGGCTGCTTGCCCAACATTCCCTCCAGCAGCTGCCACTCCCTCAAACTCAGGGCGCTGCCCACAAATCAGGCAGCTTCCAGAGTGTTCTCCCCACAGGATTAGCTTGAATTAATTGGCTTCTAATCATAAGTTTATTCTTCAAAGGGATAAAGATTTGGTGGCGGTAAGAGTGATGTCCCCAGAGGCACTGACAGGCAGTCAGCTGGGGAGATGATCGATAGGCACATGAAGTGTCTTCCACAAGCGGCTATGCTCCGTGAGTGCACGCACGCACACGCACACATGCAGATTGAGAGAGGGGGGAGCATGCTGTGACCTGGCAAGGGTGTTTTCATCCACGCATGTTGCACCGACGGTCCTTGTGTATCAGGCGTTGTACTGAGCCTTGATGGCCTGGGGACAGGATGATGGCTTGAATGTGCCGAGTTCACACTGGGAGTGAAGAATTCTGCCAAGGACCCTAGGGAGACTGCTCAGAGGGGTTAATGGCTACACTGAGCCCTGAAAACAAGTGTGATCGATGCCTGGAGAACTGATTCGATTCCTGTGGCAGGATGGACTCCGTTGTTGATGGTCTGGTCGCTGTCCTCACTTGGCAGAGGCTGAAGCTGGAAGCACACCGTGCAGCTAAGCTCTGCTGCAGAATGAGGGGAACAGTTGGGTGGTCGCCAGAGGCTTTATGGGAATGTGAGCGGACAGGGAAAGCCTTCAGGGAGCAATCGGTGGCTATATGTAGCATGTCTCACACCTGACCTCTGACCCCTGGGACACATGCTTCCTTCTCTTGTAAGGTTCAAACACTTCCCAAAGCAACAGGTTGTTCTGTAGGGATTGGGAGTGTGCTGGAATTGTAAACAATGGGGATATTAAATTTTTAAGTGAAATACACATAAGATAGAACATGCTATTTAAAGAAGACAAAGCACATGACATCACCTTTATCTAGTTTTAAAGGATTTTCATAACCCCAGAGCCATCCCACACCTATTGAACAGCCACTTTTCAAGTTCCTCTCTACAAACTACTTTCTGCTTTTACTACAGATTGATCTACTTTGAATAGTGTATGTAAATGGAATCACATTGTGAGCAACCTTTGTTCTCTGATTTATTTGCTTAGGATAATGGTTGTGAGGTATATGTGCCTGTGTGTGTATGTGTATGTGTGTATTGTTCCATGTATCATTTCTTCTTATGGATCTGTGTGTGTGTGGGGGGGGGTGTCTGTTCTCAGTACATGGATTCATTATTCTTCGTGGCAAGCACTTTTTCTTGCTGATCCATCTCACTGGTCTCACATTGTCCTTTGAGGGAGAATGTCTCACTGACTGGCTAGACTGGCTGCCAGCTCCTGAGATCCACATGTGTGCCCGCTTTCCCCAGCACCTGGAGGGAGGATGCGCACAACCAGGCTTTCATGTTTTTATGCTGATGATCTGAGCTCAGGTCCCCGCGCTCACACTGAGGACACTGATGACCTGAGACCAGGTCCCCGTGCTCACACTGAGGACACTGATGACCTGAGACCAGGTCCTCACACTCACACTGAGGACATGTTACCATCAAGCTGCCTCCCAAGCCCACCTCTTATTTTTCTTCCCTCTCTCAATGAAACATTTCTTGACTTCTGAGGGTGCAAAAACTCCATGTTTGAATCCCTTCCAAAGATTACGTTTGGCCATGGCACTGACCAGACATACAATGCATACAGTGCAGAGCCCAGGAGACACAGCTGCCACCAAGCAAGTGCCCATCTAGGTCTTCAGAGACCAGTTATTAGAGTTTACATCCTTCCACCTCAAAGCTCCTCTGCTGACACTGTTTTAGTGTTCAAACACGCGTTGCTTTCCTTTTGGGAAGCAGGGATTCTCCTGTGTCCCAGGTTGGCTTCAAACTAGCTATGTAGCCAAGGCTGACCTTGAACCTCCAGGTAACACCACCGAACCTGGATTGTGATGTTCTGGGAACTGAGCCCAGGCCCATCTGCATGCCAGACAAGAAGTCTAGCCAATGAATTTTACCATCAGCTACACAGTTTTCCTTTCACCATGACTCAGCATGGCTGTCCTGTCCCTGCGCCATGTTTATAGTTTATCCACCCGAGGCCTCTGGCTGATTATTTACCTGCTAAAATACTTACATTGACTCTTTGAGGCCACAGCTGCTCCTGGCAGAATTACTGGGGAGCCCCCGAGGGCCAGTCTCTGAACTTTTCCAATTGAAAAGGTCAGACAGTTATGAGAACTGACAAGTTTTAATTTTGTAACCTCTGTGGAAAGCTGGACTAGGGGAGACTCGAACAAACTAGTGTGAGCTTCACAGGAGACCCACAGGAGGAAGGAAGAGGCAATTTGACTCCAGGCAACAAAAGAGGGGTCCTGGGTGTGCCACACACACAGCCATGTGCCATCATGTGGATGGAGGGAAGTGTGAGTTATTGATCCCCTAAATCTCTTCCAGTTCTTGTCCCAGCTGAGGGCCACTCACTCTGGTCTGGTCCAAAGGAGATTCCTGGTGATGTATGGTACCTCAGAGGTGCAGATGGCCCAGAAACTGTCTTCAGCAGGCTGCTCAAGAACTTCCAAAAGTTTAGATGCCTTGGCCACAAAGATGCATTCGCTAGTATTTTGTTCTTAACAAAGCCAGTTCTGACCAGCACTGTGAAAGACAAAGCATTCTGAGGCCACGCAGTAAGATACTAGGACAGCACAGAGCATTTCAGTTTTGAATCTTTCTGCTGTGCACACTGGGAAAGGAAACTATGCTTTTCCACCTCTTCCCAGTCAGATGATCTCTGTTCTGTGATTCTTACAAGCTTCGTATTAGTTCTTGGGCTTTGTAGGAAAAATTACAGAAAACTATGTCACAAGAGTCACAGGGAAGTCACAAAACACTTAAATTACTTTTTAAACTATATGAAGTCACAGAATATACAAAGTTGGAAAATGCCTTATAAGGCCTCTTTACTTCTTCCTAATTTTTTGTGTGTATATGTGTGTGTGAGCACACATGCCTGTGTGTGTGTGTGTGTATATGCGTGATTGCCCAAAGAAGGCATATGTGTAGAGGCTGGAAGAGGCCATCGACTCTCATGGTACTGGAGCACAGATGGTTGTGAGCTGCCTGAGGCTGGACCTTGCACACAGGTGTTAGAAACCTGTGGCGCTATGGATGAGAACACTTGGTCCCTGGTTGGTGGAACTCTTTGGGAAGGACTAGGTGTGCCTTTGTTGGAGCAGCCATGGTCTTGTTGGAGCAGGCATGGTCTTGCTGAAGGAGGTGTGTTATTGGGTTTGAGGTTTTAAAAGCCTATGCCATTCCCAATTAGCCTAGTATTTGTGTCTTGAGACATTAAATTTCAGCTACTTCCCCAGGGCCATGCCAACTTGCTTGCCACCATGCTCCACACCACGATGGTCATGGATTCTAACCCTCTGGAATGGGAAGCTTCACATTAAATGTTTTCTTTCATAATGTGCCTTGGTCATGGTGTCTTATCACAACAGAAAAGGAACTAAGAGCCAAACTCAGTTTCTCTATAAAGTAGCAGGTGCTTTTAGACACTGAAGTCTCCCTCACACACCTTGCATACCACTCTTGAATCAAGTTGTATCTCCCAAAACTTGGTTTTGCCTCTAAAATAGCCACTGCAAACATGGGCTTCCTGTGAGTTTCAAATCTTCAGCTTCCTCAGCTCTTCCTTCTGCCCTAACGGCTCTTTCTCAGTCCTACACCGGCTTCTCCAAGATCTGTTTCACTAACTGCCCAGTGTTGTCAGCTTCTCATGCTGCGTATTACATTCTGTGTGTTGTGTACTTTTTAAAAACTCTTATTTACGTTTATTATCTCTCTTTCTCCCTACTCTACTCCAATCTCTTCCAACACCTCAACAACAGGTAGGAGAGAGAAAGGATTCGTGGGAGAGGGGGCACAGTTCTCTTAGCTGCTTCCTGCTGGTTTGGGCCATCTGGTTCCTTGGAGCCAGTCCAGTCCTCATTTCTGGAGATCTCCAACTTCTTGTCTCTCTGCATCAACAGCAACAGCAGCCACAGAGGGGAGGCGGCAGCGGCAGCAGCAGCAGCCTTGCTCTTTCTCAAAGCTCCTCCACACTCTCGGGCTCTGGCATTCATTCTCTCTCCAGAGTCCTCAGATTTAAACTATCTGCAGCTGGCAAAGAGATCCTCTCAGAGTCTGCTGCTGTGGACCATCTGAATCAGGCCCACATCTCACACGTGGGATTAAAACAAAACCATGTCTATATCCACAACATCTGTGTCTTTTCCTCTCTACTTATATCCAGGTGCCCCTCAACTCTGCATTTCTTCCATATCTACCTCTGGATACCTCCAGTCCCAAGAAAATGACCCTACTCCTGCATCTTCAGAATGGAAACCATCTAATTCCCTACAGCATATCTTAGTTAAAGAAATCAGCTACATCACCAGATCTTCATGTTCATTGTAACAGTTGCTCAAACCACGTTTACCCCATTTGTCATTGCTCTATTTAAGGCCATTACAGTCGAATAGTCTTAAGAATCATAGCTAGGAAGCTCAACATGAACAGGATCTTCTGTACTCCTAACACATAGCACAGGCCCCAGTGTATTGTAGACAACTTAAAACATTTTAATGAACAAATAACCACACTTCATTCTTAGATTCTCTCTCCTACTCTATGTAACTAGCCAAAGAAACAGAAGCAAATGCATGACTTTAACATCATTTGTCAATAACCTGTCAATGGTCATCTTCCATACACAACAAAATAACAACAACTACATTTGATTGTAACATTTCCTATCCCATTATTCTACCATGACGTTTCTCTGAGAGGCCGTAAATGCCTTTGGGGACTGTATGAGAATGCAGCCAGATGTCCACAGCAGCAGAATGGCTGGATGTATTAAACCATCCCTACATCTCTGCTGTGCCATGAAACTTTCAGTGTCTTCACTTGTCCTTCTGAGATCCCTGCCACCAAAGATCTTCTAGCTTTAGTTTCTGAGACAAGGATGTCTTTTACTTAAGATCCAGTTTACTTAAGTATGAAAAATTAGGAACAAAGTTGATGCAATACTTTTGAGGGATGTAATGAAATATTAGGAAGCGACAAGGGTTCTAATTCCTAATATCTGGGTTTTTTTAATTTTTGAGTTTATAGTTACAAAATCTCTGCCTTTTCATTCCACAAAAGCACCCTACATCTCGCCCTGCCCCTTTCAAAGCCAGGCCTTGGTTTTCACTAACTGTTGCTGCATATTATGGGCATGTACGAAATATGTGTTCCTAAATACAACCTGCTGAGTCTCTAGAAGGTTATCAGCGTGTGTGTTTCCAGGGCTGACCATTTGGTACTGGATAACCAACTGGTGTGTTCTTTCCTGGGAAAGAGAATTTCCCCCACTCTTCACATCACGCTGTGGCCTTGCCGCTCAGGTCTTTTGTCTAGGCCTGGGAGCTCCCGAGCATCCCCCCCCCCGAGCATCCCCACTCCGTGTGAGTGTGTCTGCAGTGCTGTGCTCTTTCAGCTCACCCTTGGGCGGTCATGTTAGTGACACATCATGGATGTAGCTTCTCATATTACTAGGAGACACAATTTCCCTGATCTTCTGGCTCTTACAGTATTCCTGTCCCCTTTTCTGAAACGTTCCCTGCACCTTAGATACGGGAGTGTTTTTTAGTTGTATCCATTGGGTCTGGGCTCCACAACTCTGCATTTTGACTAGTTTGTGGTTTTCTGTAGTTGTCTCCAACTGTTGAAAAGAAAAGTTTCCTGGATGATGGGTGAAGCCTACACCTCTCTGTGGGTATAAGGACAAATAATAAACTTCTGTCTTTAAAATTTTAACCTTATTTATTCTTCTACCATGAAAACCCAAAATTCATACAGCCAACTCCACAAACCCATTTTCAGAACCACAGTGAGAGGGAATGCAGTTCTCAGACCTCACTCCAAGGTATTTAAGACATGGACACAAATGAGAAAACACAAATGAAAGGCTCAGAGACCAGGACTGCAGAGGTTGGAAGGGCTGAAGAAAGCAGGGCGTGGGGAACCTTACAGAGACTTCCTGGGTGGAAAACTAGTGATACCTGCTGATGGAGGCACCGCTGTGAAGGGCTCATGGGTGGACACAGGACTGCGTGTGGAAGCGGGCTTCCCTCCACACATCCAGCATGTTCCCTGGCTCTGGACAGGAGCCATTAGTCAGTAAGAATAAGAAGCGAAAAACTCCACCTGGTACTATGTGCATGCGAGTGTGTGTGTGAATGCCTGTGTGTCTGTGTGAGTGTGTATGTGTGAGTGCCTATGTGTCTGTGTGAGTGCAGATGTGAGTCCCTGTCTGAGTATGCATGTGTCCATCCGTGTACCATATAAAGGGCAGAGGGCACGTCAGGTCCTCAACCCCCACACAGAGCCTCCATGACAGCACTCAGTGTAAGCCAGAAGTAAACAGAGAGGGGGATTTTTCCAGGCTCCTAAACTCAGAAGCCAATTTCACTTACTGCTTTGGAAAGCGTTGCCTCCAGCCCCCCATATATAAATCCTGATGATTCAGTTACACACATATGAGTTTCCTTCTCAGACTTCGATTGTTTCCTCCTCAGACACAGGCAACGCTGTCCTCTGGCTGCAGTGCACGCCCTGGGTCTTGGTCCTGTTCACCCTGAGCATGAGCTCTTGGTGAGCAAAGCTTCTGCCTCTGCCTCAATAACCTCAGAGCCTCACTCGGGGTCCTTGAGCCTGGTGGCCACTTGGTAAATATTATTGATTTGGCTTTGACAGATGTTGTAACTGTGGCCCAAAGCAACTAAATGGTTTTTTCTAGGGGAACTATCAGCAGCTGAGTCAACTAAATCTCAACTTTCTCTCTTGGAGGGAGAGTTCCCTTCTGCAGCCTGAGAATTTTAATTGTTTACATGCACTTGTCTGAGAAGGTAGCACCCTGTAGAACAAGTGTTATGGTTGCTTTCCTCAAGCATGATATACTCTGTGCATTCCCAAACAAGTAGTAATGGCGTGCACTGAGTGCACAGAGAGGCTGGAAAGCCAGGTGGAACACCGTGCCACATGTAAGACAGACAAGAGGGGGAAGGGAATTGTTGGGGAGATGTCAGAGCATGAAGGAGGTTGACAGGGCTGTTGTAAAATGCTATTAATATTTACTGTTGATATATCTTTTGATAAAGCTTGCTGTTAATCCTAAGCAGCTGTATAACCAAATCACCACTCAGAGACTGGGTTTATTTAGTTAACCTAGAACACAATGCTGAGCAATAGTTACTCCCTCCTAAACCTCCAAGCCCTCACAGTTTCCTTACATTTAGATTTCCCACATTATACTTGCTTTTTGTGAAATCTTAAATCTGGTTCATGCTCCACGTCCTCCAAGCTCTCTCTCCCAGCTCTGCCTTCTCCTAAACCTCCAAGTTTTCTCTTGCCTTTTCTCCTCCCGCTCATTTCCTGCCCTCTGGCTCCTCCCAGCTCTACATTGTGTCTAGTTGCTTTATTTTGTTTACATAAAGATGAGATAGGATGCTTTGAAACCAGAAGGGTGGGGGAGAAATCAGCTTTTGAATGAACAAGGGTAAGGTGTATACATTGCAAAGGAGCATTATACCAACACAGGGGGAATGTGACCAGGCTATATCATTGATGTATGAAGCTGTGAAAGGACAAATTAGTAAACAAACAAACACATAAATACAAGCCAGACAGCCCCTCTGCGTTGGTGATGGTGGGCAAGTCCTGCCCTTCTGAACTCGTTCATCTCTCCCACAAGAAAATGTTTGCGGGTGCTGCCACTCAGCTGGTGGCGGCCTGGAACAGGACAGAAGGAATCCCACGGGAAGCTAGTCCTCAAGTAGATTAGCTGGTTCTTTTTTTTTCATAAAAATTTTCTCAAACAAGAAATTAAAATTATAAAATTAGCTCAGCTGTCATGGAAGCTAAAGGGAATAAAGCTGTTTTTTGTTACCATGCTGACCTACCTCTATGGTGCTTGGACCCATAGAATTCAACTTTTTCCTTACTCTGAAAACACAACGAAATTTGCTGTGAGCCATCATTATGCATTAAGGGGTCTGCATGGTTTGACTACCGCCATTTCCTGTCTGATCACATGGCCTGGGGTCCTGCTCTCTTACCACAGTGTGGACGGAGCTCCGGCTTTGGCAGCACCAGGCCCTGACAGTTTGCCTTCTCTCTGGCTTGTCAGAATCTTTGGTTGAAAACTATTTCAAACCCTGCCACTTCCTATGCTTCTGTGGTTCCACTTTAGGGCGCAGTCTCTGCATAGGTAGACATGCAAACCCTGTGGAGCCCTGAAATGAGACTGGGTGCCTTTCCTCCACACTTCTGCCCATGTGTCCCCCATCTTGACTTCCACTGGCCTTGCTCTTTTAGGCTGTGACTCCTCCACGACAGGAACTCTGATCTATTTGCCACTGCTTCTCCTACACCAATGGTTGACACTAGGTGGGCATTCCAAAAAGGCTACTTGGGATTTCTCTTGCCAGATTGTTTTACTTGACTCCTTAAACTCTGTTCCTCAGTTATCCCTTTAACAGATATTTTAAGTGTCTTCTCTATGAGCAAGACACTGACCTCAAAACTACCAGAAAGAGTAAGTGTATTGTGGGGAATAGATATATTGTACTTGAGAATTGAATGAAAATGAGAATGATCTAGAAAATAAATAAATAAATAAATAAATATTACGATATGTTTTACAAAAACATTGGAAGTAAGGAAGATGTCCTTTAATGACTGAAATTTGACACAGACCACAGCTGTACAATGTGCAGACAGACACTGAGCAACCTAGGAACACTCAGTCCTAAGCAAAGTCTTATGGTTGCCCTTCCCTTAGCTCCTCCAAGATCATTCCAATCCACAAGGTTTCCGGCTTTCATTAGAAAGTGGGGATATATAAGTAGACATTGGCAGTAAAGTACAAGATGGCCATGCTACAATCCGCAGCCCCAAAGAAGCTAAGTGATAAAGAGGGCCCAAGGGAGGATGCTTGACTCTCACTCTGAAGGAGAAATAGAATAGGTATTGGAGGTGGACAGAAGGCAGGACCTGGGGAGGAGAGAGGATGGGGAGGAGAGAAGGGGTGGGGATTAGGTGTGGGGAGAGCAGGAGACAGAGGGCTGGTGAGAGAACAGAAATTGAAGGTGGGGGCCATCTCTGGGATGTGTCAGAGACCTGGAATAGGGAAGGCCCCAGAAAGTCCGTGGGGACCTAGCTGGGACTCCTAGCAGAGAGGAATATGGAGCCTGAAGTGGCTACCTCCTGTACCAGCCAGGACTTTCAGTGGAGAGATAAGGACACCAACCCACCTTCAACCCGAAATTTGTCCTACCTATAAAGTATACAGGGACAAATATGGGGCAAACATTGAGGAAACCAAACACTGGCCCTACTTGAGGCCTATCCCCTGGGACAGCAGCAGTCCCTGACACTACTAATATTACTCCGCTATGCTTGTAGACAGAGCTTGTCATAACTCCTTTGAGAGGCTACACCCAGCAGCTGATGAAACAGATGCAGAGACCCACAGCAAACATTAGACAGAGCTCAGGGAGTCCTGTGGGAGACTGAGGGAGCCAGAAAGATCAAGGACTCCACAGGAAGACAATACAGAGTCAACTAACCTGGGCTCATGGGGGCTCACAGAGACTGAACCACCAACTAAAGAGCATGCATGGACTGGACCTAGGACCCCTGCACACATGTAGCATATACATAGCTTGGTCTTCAACTGGGTCTCCCAACAACTAGAGCAGGGGTGGTCTCTGACTTTGATGCCCCCCTTTGGATCTCATTTCCCTAACTGAGCTGCCATGTTTGGCCTCAGTGAGAGAGGATGTGCCTAGTCCTGCACTGACTCAATGTTCCAGGGAGACCTCCCTTTCTCTCAGGAGGAGAGGGGAGGGTGGGAGAGGGGTGTACAAAGAGGGACTGGGAGGAGAAGAGGGGGGCAGCAATCAGAATGTAAAATGAATAAAGAAATAAATTTTAAAAATTAAGTAATAAAACAGGTATCTAGTAATAATAAAGAATAATGAGGAGTGGAAAAAGAAGGGGAAGAAGAAAAGAAATACATACATACATATATATATACATATATATATGTATATACATATATATGTATATATATAAAACCTGAACAGGAAAAAACAATAGCAAAAGAAAATGCACAAGAAACACATAGAAGGGGTTAGGGATTTGGCTCAGTGGTAGAGCACTTGCCTAGCAAATGCAAGGCCCTGGGTTCAGTCCTCAGCTCTGGAGGAGAAAAAAAGAAAGAAAGAAAGAAAGAAAGAAAGAAAGAAAGAAAGAAAGAAAGAAAGAAAGACAAAGATGCAGAGAGACATGCGTTTATACACACAGAAATTCCCTAAAAATGCAACATTGAAAACCATAATGTATAAACCAAAGACCTGTAGGGTAAGAAAAAGTAATTAAAAGTTTTTTAAATTCCCAAAGTATTATAAGACAAAAAATAAAACCCTCCAAAACTACCACAGAATTGGTTTTATGCCATCTACTGCAGAGCATGGGGCTACCAGCTTGTACACCCAGTGAGGGTTAATTAGAAAAAACTAAGTTTCCATTTGCAAGTGGTTATCAATTGGAGATAACTCCTGAGTTAGGGAAGAGGGCGTTCATGTCAACTTCTCTCAAGGCAGAATGTCCCCAGAGTCATTTTTTTTTTTTTTGCTACATTCCTTTAGCAGAACAGCACTACTTCAGATTCCCCTAGGCTCCTGGCCTGTCTGGTCTCAGGTTCATGGAGACCTGAGCAGTGTCAGGGAGGGTTTCCTCTCATGAACCAGGCCTTAAATCCAGTCAGATGTTGGTTGGCTGGTCCCATAGCTTTGTGCCGCTGTTGTACTGTCACATGTTGCTTTGGGTGATTACTGTAGATCAAGGATTTTAGCCCAGTTGGTGTTTACCTTTGTCCTTTAGCAGGGTGCCTAGTACCTTCCCCTACTATGAACAGTAGTAAGTAGGGGTGAAGGCTCCAGGTCGGCACCAGCTCAACTTTTCTGTGCTTAATGAGTTGTGTAGGAGTTATCTCTACAATAAGGCCTTACCATCAGCTTGTGGAGAGCAACCAGGGGCCTTGGTTTTCTCCTAGTGCCTCCTGTAGGGCTGGATTTGTAGATAGATACTGCTAAAAAGTTTGTTTTATCATGGAATGCCCTTTTTTGTCCATCTATTGCTGGGTATCATAGTCTTGGATGGCATCTGTGAGCGCTTGAGTTGCAGAACATCCATCCAGGCCCTTCTGGCTTTCAGTCTCCACTGAGGAAGAAGCTGTATTTCTGGCCCCGTCTGTTTGGTGCTTCTGAATCTTGATAGGCCTTGCCTTTCCTTTGGTTAGGGAAATTCCCTTCTGTGATTTTGTTGAAAATATTTTCTGTGCCTCTGACCTGTATTTTTTTCTCCTTAATTGATTCCTATTATTCTTAGATTTAATCTTTTCTTGGTCTCCTAGATTTCCTGGATGCTTTATGACAGGATTTTTTTTTTTTGATTTAGCATTTTCTTTGTCAAGGCATCTATTTCTTATGTCTTATCTTCAGTGCTTGAGAGTCTCTCTCCTGGATCTTGTTTTCTGTTGGTGAGGCTTGCCTCCGAGGTTCCTATTCAAGCTCCCCAGTTTTTTTTTATCTCGAGATTTCCCTCAGTTTGGGTTTTCTTCATTGACTCTATTTACATGTTCATGCCTTGAACAGTTTTGTTCATCTCACCGCACTGTTTGTGTTTTCATAGATTGCATCAATGCATTTCTGCATGCCCTCATTAAGGTCCTTGATCATAGTCATAACAGCTCATTTGAAGAATTTGTCTTGTGCTTCATCTATACTGCGTTTTCCAGGACCTACTGCAGTGGGGTGGCTGGGCTCTAGTGGAGACATGGCTATCACTGCTTGTGTTTTTTGCTGGCATCTAGGTAGCTGGGTTTGGGATGATTGTCATTTTAGGTGCCAATCGCTGTTCTTGTCTTTGTTAGGTGAGGTTTATGTGTCTTAGTTCATGTTGCCCTCGCTAGATCTTAGGGGTGGGTGGTAGCTGTAGGTTGCTTGATAGGGGATGCTTCTGAGTTTCTGCCAAATGTGACCACTGGGGATCCTGGGTAGGACTTGTTTCCAGGTATTTGGCATTGACATTCAGGGATGGGGATGAATTAGAAGAGCATGAGTCTGAGAGGGTCCATGGACGTGAGCAGAGCTGGGTCTTCCAGGGGCCTCTAATTCCCTAACCAGAGTAGCCTGTGGGTCTCCATGGAGAGTGTGTCCCAGGTGTTGGAGGGTGACTAAAAAAGGGGAAGGCTGGCAGGCAGCAGGAAGGAAGGGAGGGAGGAAGGAAGGAAGACTGTAGGAGAGGATCTCCTTAGTTCCCTGGGCGTGTGGGCAGAGAGAAAAAACAGGACTATTTTCAATAATAATTTTCTAAACTGTTGCAGGTGGCTCTCTGGTGGAATTCTTGGTGCACAGGATAGGCTATCAGGGATTTGATTTATCCACAGATAGGCTGTTTCCTTAAGGATTCAGGATAGGCAGAGAAGGGAAGTGGGACAGATGGAGAAAGGGAGGCAAAGCGCAGAAATGTTGGTATTAACAAATTCTGACACAGTCTATAACTTGGTCTGGGGAAAACAGAGAAGGGACTGTAGGAGAGTGGCCTTTTTAAAGGAAGAAGCCAAAGATGCTTGCCTGACAGAATATGGCACCTCCTGCCATATTCCTAGCTACAGAACGAAAGGAAGTTGGGATATAACTTTTACAACTGCTAAGAGCTGTGGTGGGTTCCCAGACCTCCATGTGATGTCATAACTATAGAAGTCTTCTATTAATATTAAATACAGAAATAAGATATTGAGACTACAGCGCTATCTCAGTGAGTGAAATGCTTGTGTGCAAGCATAAGGACCTGTGTTTAGGTTCCCATTCTCATTACAAAAGCAGGATTTCATTGCCTGCATCTGTAATTCCATGTAACCCTAGCACTGGCTGGGAGGTAGCTCAGACACGCAAATACTGAGAAGTCTCCAGCTTCACTGAGAGACCCTATCTCAAAACATTAGACAGACCATTTGATACCATGTCTACTTAGGAAAGGACAGACTGTTTGATACCATGTCTACTTGGAAAGCAGTCTTAGCTTCAGCCTTGCGTCCTGTGATCTCCTCAGCTGTGAGTTGTTGGTCAGATTTGCTGCGCCAGGCATCAGTTTCCTCCTGTGCAGCAGCCTTAAGTCCACTGAGAAGGTGATTGGCTATCCTGTAACACTTGTGCACTTCTTTGCCACTGGGCTCCCTGCCAGATGAGAGTGCTGACGACACTTTCCCTGGCAGTGACTTCCAGTGCTGTGTGTGGCAGCTCGCCAGCAGGAAAGAAGCTTCTTGATGAGCTCCAACTTGATCTCACCATAACGGGGAGCCAACAGTGGTGTCTTCAGCAACATAGTCTTACATCAAAGTCTTGTGCAAGAGCAATGCAAATGGCCTGGAATGTCATTGGAGTCCCTGGAACATCCCTGACCAACAACTTAAGGGGAAGTCTACGAGAAGAAACTCTTTTTGGGTAACTCCAATTAAACCCTTCCATATATGGAAGCTTATAAAATAGTAACTTTACATACAGCTTTTTCAAATACCCTTAATGTTAGCTATTCTTCTCCCAACCTATCCTGTGCGATACTTTCCCGTAATTCTCCCCATTTAAACTTATTAAATTATTTTCCCTTTCCCCTTCATATCATCTGTGTTCTGCTGTAACCCTTGAGATATTTCTTCCTTTCCCCACCAATGATCCCTTTCTGGTTTCATGGACTCTGCAGATACTTAAACAAAGACGTCTAAAAGTGTAATGCTAAGACCCGCGTGCGTGTGAGAACAGACATCTGTCCACCCATTGCTGCAAACACTGAGAAGTCACTGGCCAGCCAGCTCAGATGTCAACACAGAAGTCTCTCTGTGCAGTGGATGGTAATGATCAACTCAGAACGGCACCACTGGCCAAGTGTAGGGAGTAAGTGACCGAGGAGTGCTCAGCAAGATGGGACATCACTCCTCCCCCAGTGCTCCTGGACCATCTCAAAGGAGGGGGTAAAAAGTCTAAGAACTAGAGATTGGGGAGAATAGAGGCAATCAGTGTCAGAATTGTACTCATGAAATTCACAAGAGCTGTGGTCGCCTGCCCCAGAGCAGCACAAGATCAAGCCAGCTGACATGCTAACACAGAGAGGAAAGTGCTTCAGGAAGGCACTGTGGGTGATTGGTGGTTTCTGAAGGAGAGTAAATTTTCTGTAAGAGTGTATCTCCTGGTGGTTGGTCACACTCAGAAGATGACCCACAGACACGGACAAATGGATATCAGAAATTGGAATAACGGAGTATTAAACTGGAAAAGAATTAAACGTGAAGACACAAGTTGGGTGGAGAGAGGAGGTAGGGGAGGATCTAAGTCAGCTGAGTGAAGGAACCGATCGAAATGCATTGTGTGAAATTCTCAAGAAAATCATAAAATTGTATTTAAATACGAGGTAGAGATGAACTAATGGAGGGAGACTATTTTAACTTCTGACCTCTATAGAGATACACACACACACACACACACACACACACACACGCACACATATATATATATGCATACAACAACACAATAATAATAATAATAGTAATAATGATAAAACAAATTTAACATACAACTGCAGGTCAGAATAGCTGCTTTTGAAATCCTTTCAGAACAGACTGTGAACTTTTTTGTTTTCTTTTTCCCTTTTCTTTTTACTAACTTACAAATAATCAGGTTTCTTTGTGAAGTTTTTATGACAAAATTTGCCTTTGCTCTTTCTCCTCCTCCCTTTCCTCCACACCTTTCCACCATTAGCCTTTCCACTCTGTGTAGCATCCTTTCCACCCCATGTTGCCCATGATGTTTATCTCCCTGCGATACCCCTTGTTCCTCTCCCAGTTTCCTATACCCGTGCCCACCCACCTGTTTACATATATGCAAATATTAAAACTTAGGATCCATTTGAGACAACACACTGTTTGCCTTTCTGACACTGAGGCACTTCGCATATTATAATCTTTTCTAATTATATATGTTCCTGCACATTTAATAATTTTCTCTTTTAATCTCAGTAAAATCCCTGTGTGTGTGTATACGTGTGTGCATATGTGTGTATGCCATATTTTCCTTATCTGTTCTTGTACTGACAGACACCTTACTGGTTCCACTCTCTTGCTGCTGTGAACAGCGATGATCAGCTATTTTAACGCAGGGTAGTGTTTTCTATCTTTCCTCTCCAGACTCTAGCCCACGGCTTGTGATGGAGCAGAGCAACATGATCAATGTGAACACACAACAAGAGGGAATTTAAGACTTAGCTTGGAAATACCTTGTCTCTGCATCTCTCTTTTTCTCTTGAGGGCTTTTTTTCATTTATTATAACATTTTTTCAGTGTAAAGTAACATTTTCTTTACATGCAGAATGCTTAGAAAACAGGGAACTACATAATCTATATTAGTTTGGCTCAGGTGATTTGAAAGCCTATTGAAAACAACATATTTCACTGGTGTTTTTCCTCTTTCATCCTAACTGATGCCCTCAAACATTTCTATATGGCTATTGCTCCCCATCCCATTTATTCACAGACTGTTCTAGAAATCTGTACTAGTTGGGATCATTCAGATAGACAGAACCACAATGTACAGACTCATAATTATTGAGGCAGGTAAGTCCACAATCTGTCACTGACAAGAAACAGGCCATGTGATGTCATCTTAGTCAGCATGAAGATCAGGTAGTAAATGATGTAAATCTAAGCTCGTGGACAAAAGACTAATATTCCAGTTCTAGAAGATGAGCAAAGGGAAGAGGGGGGCATTTTTCAAACTTCTGTCTTCTGTCTCTTTTTTAATGGAAGAGCTTTGTGAGACTCCTAGGTAGATATGAACAAGCATCTAATGAGAGCCCCAACGCCAGTGTTCACCCAACCTAGCTTGACTGTAAAGTGTTTTATTGGGGATACTTATCTGAGCATGGGGGAAGGTTATGGGCAATCATATCCGTTAACAGCCCACCCAAACATGCACAAAGTTGCAACTCTAAAGCTCACCGCACAGCTTGAGGACCACCAGAGACCTTCGCTCTCACAGGGAAGTGTGTACTACTTATGCCTCTCTGGGGAGTGTTGTAACTATCTCCCTTTCCTGCAAGCCCTTCACGTTTCCCGAGTCACATGACCATCCCCAGCCCTAGGAGGAACTATTTCAGTGAGGAGGAAACAACTACTCAGCAGATAATGACCACCACCAACGAGGAAAGCAATCTGGTGAGTCCCTGAATACAGTACCTGTCTCATCCAGGAACACCCTCGGAACTGCCTAGGAAATGACATTTATTTGGGCCACCCTGTACCCCAGTCATATTGGCACAAAACTAACCCTCAGAGAATCCAGAAGACCAGGGGACATAGTCTGACACTGTCTGTGACCTTTGACCCATTCTCTATCCGCAGTTCTATATACACTCAGTGATGAGACCCTGGGCTCATCTTTATATAACTGCTCAAGCCCCTTCCCCTTTCCCAGGAAATTGGAGTTCTAAAGGCTGCTGGCATCCAGAGGACTCTGCATGTACCCAGGGCTCTGAGAGGCTGCACACAGACCCAGGGCACAGGGCCAGCCCCAGCCATGGGGGTGAGGCAAGAGGGTGCGTGAGGAGTTCTTACCTCATCACTGCACTTCCTCAATCTCTTAAGCTGGGCTTCACAACTACAGGGTGGACCTTTAGAGCACACTCACGGCCCCTTCGATGCCTGAGCTTTGGGGTCCTCACTCTGTTCCCATGATGTGAATGCTTTTGCCTGTCACCCAGAGTCCCATGCTAAGATTTAATCACCAGTGTGATGGAACCGGACAGTAGAACGTGATTAAATCATGGCACCCAAGTCTTCATGCCCCTCTGATGAGGCTCTGGGGAGCTGTCTCTCTTCATCTCCCTTGTGAGGAGTGAGCTGGAAAGAATCTACCAGAAAACAAGCTCTTCCCTTCCAGACAACGCGTCTGCCAGTGATGTGAACTTCAACAACGCAAACTGTAGAACTCCGGCAAAACATTTCCACTGCTCGGAAGTGACCCCATTTGTGGCTTTTTGCTACCCTGTCTCCACCCAATGTCCACCCCACTCTACACCCTCACCTACAGTTTTTTAAATGAGCGTTTGACTGATCATTAGGGATTTTTATTTTACATTTTACTTTTTTCATTTTTTATGATGTATGTTGCATATTTATTACAAAGTTTCACTGTGTTGATGTGTGAGCTTAATACATGGCTTTAATTTTCTAATCTCAGGTACAACACATTTAATACATGCCTTCAGTTATAGACTGCTTCATCAACATAAGAGGGTCTTGTTCTCAGGGTGGAGATGTATTTTAGGGTAGATACACAATATGCTGCATCAAACACATATCATTTAATATACACATTTTATGTATCTGTGCTTTGATATGCGTGTCTTTTAAAAGTCTTGTTTCTTAGACTTTTTTTCACTGAACTGTTTTTAGACATATAGGTGCGTATGTCTCCTGCTTGCCAATTCACAGCAGCTATCACCGTCTCCTGATTCTTTCCTCCAGCGTACTAGCTGCTGTGCTTCCCCTCTACCACCGCCGCCACCGCCGTGGACATCCCACAGATGCTGCCCAGGTCCTGCGTGGGGTCCCTCGGCCATCACACTCCCAGCACCCCATCCTCCCACATCCTTTCACACTGTGAGTCGGATGCTCTTGCAGTTTCCCCTGTCACAATGCCTACAGGCCAGTATATGGTTTCATTGTTCTTCATATGTTTACGATTGCTGTGGAATTTTAACATGTTTTTATAGAATGGAACTCATCTGAGGCTTCTGCTCTTTGAAATTTATTTTCATAGTTTCATCAGATCTGCTCGATAATATTCCAATGATTTTTGCACTAAGAAATACATCTTAAATACTTCCCCATGCCCCTCAACACCATTATTTATAATGGGTATATAATGTTCCATAATATGCCATGTGTTGTTTAACCATCATTTTTTTTTATTAAACCTTTGAGTGCTTTGCAATTTTTTTTCTAGCCCGATAGATGTTCCTGTGTATGAATCCTTCTCAACATGGGTGATTATTTCCTTTGGATCATGTAATAGGAAAATTGATTCGTGTCATGACTGATTTGAAGGAGATGAAACATTCTGAAGTCACTTAGTGCATACTGTCGAATGGCTTCTGGAGAACGGGGTGCCACTTACAGTTCCATTAGCGACTGTACAGTACGGTATTCACCTTCCTAAACACTCACAGATATTTTCAGATTGTCACCGACTTCAGACAAAAGCTCGAGCTCAGACAGAGCACCCCTCTCCCGTGATATCTAGACCTATCTAACCTGTATTGATTTACACGGTTTCTAACTGTAAAGGTGAGCAAAGGCGGACCGCTCTCTCTGTTCCACTTCTTCCAGCTGCTTGTGCTGCGCTGTTGATCTGCAGGAACTCTGTCTACGTAGAGCTCTGTGTCACTGCTGTCTGTTGCTGTAGGTCACCATAAAGCTACAACACTTGCAAAGATGACTGTTCTTGGAAGCTGACCTTCCATGAGAACCCAAGAACGGTGGGCTGCTCTACCAGATACAGGGATATGGCGAGATGCGTGCAAGGTGACTGCGGGCTGCCTGAAAACCGAAAGTCGCCTGGAAGGCTGCTGGTGGCCTCTCAACAGGAAGATCCAGAGAGCGGTCTGCTTCCTCTCCCTCCTTCTCTTCATCACACACGTGACCAGCCTCTTTCTTTACTTTCTAAGTCAGGTCTACTGTGCTCCGAGCTTGTTTGTAATTCCAAGCAGCTGATAACCCAGCTCCTGTTCTACGCGTGGCAGATTCTTCTGGAAGTCAGTGCATTAACCTCCAGAGAGCCGTTACATGGCTTGACAGTGCTCCTGTTTACATCTGGACACATGTGAGGCTAATCACGGATCCGTACAACCATCTTGCTGCAAGGGACACTGAAATTCCACCTGTCTCTCTCTTCCCCTTTCCCCTGGGAAAGCTCAGGACATGTAGTCGTTTGCTAAATGACTGCACAACACAGCGTTCATACTAAGTGAAACTTCTCACTTGATTTTCTTACATCCATTCCTCAGCTACATAAGCATCTTCCCAGTTCCAAGTGTTATTTGCTGGCTGTGAAGTATAGGTTTTCTACAAATGTTTCACAATTTATAACAGAATTACACCTCTACAACCCTATCGTAAGTTGAAACTGTTGTGAGTCAAAACGCATTTAACGGCCCTGGCACACTGAGCATCATAGCTCATCCTAGCCTGGCCCATGCTTGTCTAAGATGCTTATACTGATGTCGGCAGCACAGTGCTCCGGGGAGCGTACCCTGTCTTCCCCTGAACCGTGCAGCTGGTAGGAGCTGCCACTCCCCAATATCATGAAAGTTTCTTATTGCTACTACACCCCCCAAAATATCAACATTCCAGGTCCAGCTTCTGCTGAATGCAGGTCATCTCTGCACCATCACAAGCTGATCAACCCTGAGTAGGAGGCTGTCTTCACACACACCTCTGGAAATTCTAAAAAGGTAAACACTTAACACTGGAAAATCATGAATAAACCTCACTACCTCTGTGTCCTTCCTTACACGTACTAGAAGGAAGATGTCCTTGAGGTCCAAACACCTGGACAGAGCATTAATTACTGTCCTCATTGTTGTGACAAAATCCCTAACAGCAGCAGTATAGGAGTGGAAGGATATCTTCCCCTGGCCCACCCTCCGAGGAAAGACAAACATAATGATGGAGAAGGCTGCGTGGCAAACAAGTCCAGGGCCATGGAAGCTTGTACATCTGGGACCTTTGTCTCCTTATGTCTCTCTGCAACAAGAATCAAAGATAAAGTATCAAATGGTGCCTTATAGAATCTCAAGACTTACACATTTAACTAGTTCCTACTTCCTCTAGCTGGTCCCTACCTCCAAAAGATTCAACACACAACTTCTCAAAACAGACATACCAGCTGGGGGTAAATGTTAAAATGCAGGAGCCTCTGAGAGATCATTTTCATTAAAACACAGTAACAATTGCCTGCATGCTTCATTTCTTTGATCCTGCTTTTAAAATAATAGTGTTATTTATTTACTGAAAATTTCATGTGTTTATACAATAAATTTTTTACATCTAACAATATCTCATTTTCAACTTTCCCCAGAACGCCCCCAATTCATCTCCCTGCTAACTTCCTGTGCCCCTTTTGTTACTGTTGTTAATAACTCCTTGACTCCGATTAGTGCTGCCTGTCTGTGCGTGGCTGCAGAGCTGTCCGCGTGGGCAACCCATGACAGACAGCCATGTCTCCTGCAGCAGACATTAACTAACTTCCAGTGGCTCCCTGTCCCCTTTATGCCAAGACTTCCAATTCCTTGTCCTGTGACTGCACATTGTCCTAGTGAGCGAGTAGGGAGGTCTTTATAAAACACGTTTTAAGATTCTGGAGTGATATTCTTTGCTTACAATACAATGTGCACATTTTTAAATAGTTTAGGAGTTAGATACCTAGCTACTGCTGAAGTCAAGATACAAAATTCTCCATCGCTCTAGAGATTGTTTTCTCATGCCATCTGGGTGCCCGCTGCCCCACCTTAGATAATGTGGATTAGTGGCATTGTTTTAGAGTCTTCTTATAAGGCAGGTGTGGTATAAGCTCTCTTGTATTTGGTTTCTTTCATTTTTCTACAATGGTTTTGTGAACTCAACCATGTTTTGTTTATATCAGCCTCAAATTGTCATTGTTTAATGATGTTCATGTGAGCATGAAACAATTTGTTCAGGAAAATTGTTGTAGACTTTCTAGTTTTTACAGATACATGTTTTCACTGGTGCCTAGCAGAAGGAATATGCAGATAACAGGGCTTTTGTTTGTTTGTTTACATTTTGGCAGTGTTGTGAATTGAACCCAAAGCCCTCCCTCTGCATACAGGTAAGTGCCTGATCATCACAGTCTGAGACCGTTTAACATTAAGAATTTCTTTTGTGGGCTGTTGAGATAACTCAGTGGATAAAGGCATTGCTACCAACTTTGAAGACCCAAGTTCAATCCCTAACACCCACAGGCTGGAAAGAAAGAACCAGAGAACAGACTTCTGCACACTGTCCTCTGCCCTCTGCCTGAGCAATGTGGAACACACAGGCACGTGCTCATGCACACACACACACAAATAAATAAAATGTGTTAAAATTTTGAGTGATTTAAGACTGCTGCATGTAGTGCAGGAGAATGTTCTAAAAGAGAATTCCTGTGATTGAAAAGCACATTCAGAGGAGGAATGTGAAGCTGCAGGATAAGAGAAGACAGCTGCAACACGGAAAACAGGACCATGGGAACAACATACAAATGATTTCTTCAACTCATTTTTCATATCTATGGGTGACATTCTTCCGCTTTAGGTTAATAAACACTCAGCTTTAGTTAAAAGTTGAACAAATAAACCTGCACTGTCTTCCCAAGTGGATGTACTGTTCTTTCAGAAGACTGTCTGGAGGCATGGTCCCTCACACTGGGGCCAGCATCTGCAGCTTTAACCATTTGGGTGAGTGTGAAGAAAAGTCTTTATCTGGGTTTTAAGTTTCATTTTCTGTGACGTTAGTGCCAAGAGCCTCTTCAGTTGCTTATGGACCATTCTAGGGTCTCTTCTGACAGGGCTCTGCAGAGCTTTAGAAATGGGGGAGTCATCCCACTGAGGTGTCAAAGATTACAGAGCAAATATTTTCTCCCTATGCATATTGTTCACGTCTGTTTTCTTGACTGGGTCTTTGGATGAAGAGAATTTTTATTGTGATGAATTATAGTCATTTGTTTTGTTTTCCCTCACAGTGAAGTATTTTCTGCACCCAGTCTCAGAAATCTTTACCTAACTGTAGATTGGAAACAGACACTTGGTTTCTTTATTCTTCAGTATTTGTCTCTTTTTTAATAGTTCATTTGATTTTATGTGCATTAGTGTGAAGGTGTCAGATCCCTTGGAATTGGCGTTACAGACAGTTGTGAGCTGCTTTGTGGGTGCTGGGAATTGAACCGGGTCCTTTGGAAGAGCAGGCCTTTAGCCACTGAGCTATCTCTCTCACGCCTCTTGGAGCTTTTAAAATCTATTCTTATTGTGGATGTTCCCATCATTCTTGTGAGTGTGGGAAGATAGTGGCCATGGGTCTTTTGTCTTGTTGCACATATAATACAGTTTTTCAAGTAGATCTGTTCAAAACACCTCTCTTTGCCCATTGAATTAGTTGGCAACTTCGTTGGAAAACAGTTGTATGTAGCTTTAATTCTTTATTCTGTTCCATGGGATCTATTTATCTCCTTATGCCAATATGATGCTGCCTTGATTAACGGAGCTTCACATTAAGACTTGCAGTGAAGTAACGTCAACCCCCAACTTTGTTTGGGTTTCTGTAAAGTGTTTTTGATTATTGATTGTAATATTTTAAACAAACACACTAGCACTCACGCACTCACACACACACAACCCTTTTTAGTTTCTACAGAAATGTTTGAGTACTTTGTGATACCACTGACTCACATTGGAAAGACTTGAAAACACAATAGATGTAACATGTATATTTAAAACATAGTATAAATAATAAAATACTACATGGCAAATGGATTCAGACTTGCTCTATATCTTTAGTTATTCTTTTTTGTCTAATTTTTAGCTTAAAATTGTTAAGCAGAAGCATATTACACTAAAATGTAAAGATTTTAAGTGTTTGTTAAACTATTCCCAAGAATTTTCTGATTTTCTTAAAAATACATTTTACTTGAGAATCATTTTCCATCTTCTTGCTCTTGGAGGGAATTGAGACAATGTCCCTCTATGTAGCTCTGTCTGTATTGACCAGGCAGGATTTTAACTCAGAGTTGGTCTCCTGCTTCAGCCCATGCTCTACCATCTCTGGCTTATTTACTTCTGCTACATAGGAAAACTTGAACTGAAAATTTCACCTGGACCACACTGAGGATAATATCCCAAATACATAGCAACAGTGGCTTTTGGGCCCTCCAAAGCTCCTGACTTTGTGGCTAGCTCTAGTAGCTGTTTTTTATGTTGACATGGTATGTTCACACAATTGTGGATCTAAAGGAAGGCAATTTTAATGATTCCTCGTCACTGTTTATTCGTTTGTGTCTCTGGATATGCTGTAATGATTAGGCTCATTGGTAAGTGCTGAACTGAAGGACTAAAGGGCCTCCCTGTGCCCAGCCAGGAGGCTGTCTCATCCTGCAGAAGGCTGTGCGCTCCATCTCATGAAGCCTCCTCTCATGCATGCACTGGTTGCGGGCCTTCCGCTGATGATGCCCAGAGAACCGTCTGTAGGTTCTTAGAGCTCATGTTCTGGGTCACATCCCGCTATGAGTTCCAACCACCCTGCACTCTCCAACTGTCTACGCAGCTCAGAAGTCGCTGAGTCCCTCATGCACCACAACCTGCAGATGTTCCCACGGCACTCTAAAGGAGCAGTCTAGAGACACGCTCTAAGTCAGCTGCTCTACCGGGGAAAACTGTTCCGTGTTGTGCATTTTCCAATGTTAAAGAAAAATATTTCATATTTTGTCTATTTATTTTTAAGTAAAAAAAAAAAACAGTCTGGTCTCTCTTCCTCTGTGATGGCCAAGGTAGAATCCTTCATCTCAAACTTCCAATTGCCTCACATTCATTGAATAACAACTATGTGTCAGATGTGTTCACATCATTGCACAAAAGTAGATCATCCCACAGGGCTTAAAACTTGGAAAACAGCGCAACAGAAAAAGAACTTAAGTGAACGATGTCAGATAAAATTATGTGTAGGAAAGGAGTGGTGTTGCAGCTGGGGAGAAGGACCTCCGTGTAAGGTGGCATGGACAGGAGGATACCACAAGAGGATGCAATCACTGCAACGGCACATGGAGACATTGAGGGAAAGGCTCCAGAGTGGGAAAATGAGATGCACTTGGGCATGAAGATTCCAGTTCCGAAAATTCACCAAGACACCGGTGTCAGGAGAGCAGATTAAGCAGAGTACTGAAATCATGATGACTAGGGATAGAGGAGACTGATCTGTATGATCTTGAATCCCATTATAACCACCTTTGTTTTTTATTCTAAGGTATGCAGAGGTATAAGACAGTCTAACAATGTTTTAGCAGGATTCTGTTAGCCGCTGTGAGGAGAACAAAAAGCAAAGGTACACAGGCAGGTGTCTGCAGACCCTTAAAACTGTCAAGGCAGAAATGGTAGCTAGAGGTACAGGGCAGCAAAGGCAGTAGTGTAGGGTAGCTTGGCTTCAGATACATTGTGATGGTGGGCTTGGCAGATTCCCTTACTGCTAAGCTTCAGACTTAAGCAATGTTCCTGCACCCTCCTCAGCCAGGGCTCCATATAATCCTGAAATTCTAGGAATACAGTAGAAGATCAGAATCCTATGCCCTTAGGTGAGGCTGAGGCCTTGAGGAGGGACCCCAGGCCTCCTTCAGGGACAGTGACAGGAAGAGCTCATTAATAATTATCTGTGAATCTCTTCATTACTAGTTTGATATATATTAGTTCTGTGAAAGTTTTGACCATATGTGTTTTGACCATATTTAGTTCCCTCCCACAACGCCTTCCTGATCCACTCTTCACTCCCAGCCCTGCTTTGAGGTTACTTTGTTTGATTGGTTGGTTGGTTGGTTGTGTGGGTGGGTGGATGAGTGGGTGGCAGGTTGGTTGGTTGGTTTTTACCTTTCAAGTCCAATTAGTGCTGCCCACATATCTTTGAATGTGTAGCCTTTCACTGAAGTATGGTCAGCTTACAAGGGCCACACTGAGAGAAAACTGACTGCCCCCCCTCAGTCACTAGAAATAGCTAATGGCTCCTCAGCCACAGGTCACACCTAGATCCCCACTCCTTGGTTGGAGTTGGCCTGGCTTGTGCCTGTGCAGATTGAGAGTGTGTCGTCACAAACATTATTACAAGTTCATATGTGCAGAAGGTACTGGTTCCTTGCAGTCCTCCACTAGCTCTGGATCTTACACCTTTCCTTCTCCCTCTTCTGCAATGATCCCCAAAGCTTTGGAGAAGGAGGTGCAATGTAGATGTTCAGCTGAGAATTCCACAGTCTCCCCTTCTCTGGATCTTGATCAGTCCTGGTTCTCTATGCTAATCACCAAATAGAAGATTAGAATATAGACTGCAAATAGAAGATTCTTTGATGAGGTTAGAGAAATGTACCAATCTCTCTATATAATAAGTCATTAGGAAGTCAGTTTAACAAAATATCCACTTAGCAGAATAATAGTAAGTTCTTCACTCAATCATGGTATCAAGTATGGGTTTCTGGTTGTGAAATAGAATTCAAATCAGCTCTAAATGTATGTCTCAGGGCCCCATAAACCTATGGATAGCTTAATTTACACACAGGCCCCACTGTAGTGTCTTGCAGTGATTTTGATAACCTAAAATAGTAGAATTACAACTTTTCAAATTACTGCGCAGATATGACCTGGAAGATTTTTTTTGTTTTTGTTTTTTGTTTTTTTAATTTATTTATTTTTATCTCAATCACAGGTTAGGTACTTTGAATCCCAGGCGTAGCCCCCTCCCCCATTCCCTCCTACCCTCCCACTCTCTCATCTCCTTCTTCCCCGCCCCCTCCAAGTCCACCAACAAGGGAAGACCTCCTTCCCTTCCATCCAACACCAGCTTATCCTGTCTCCTCAGGGCTGGCTGCAAAGTCCTCCCCTGGGATCTAGCCAGTCTGTCACTCCCCGGCTTATATGGGGGAGGGTCGAAGAGTCAGCCATCAAGATCATGACTGAAACAGTCCCTGTTTCCCTGAATAGGGTCTTCAGCCCTACACCAAGTTATCATGGGCCCCATCCGTGCGGGGGTTCCAGTCCACATCCACACATGGTCCTTGATTGTAGAAACCGTCTCTTACAAGA